>OX940957.1:22960480-23666813 GCA_954870475.1 Euphrasia confusa
TGTTGGAAATCGATATCCCGGAATTAATAAATTTAAATAAATAAATTATCTAATTAATTCCGACCGAAATCCTTTGGAGATCGAATATCCGGAGTTGTATAATTGCGGAACGACAACTCCAATCGACTCCCGGTTGCCAGAAAAATCCGCCACGAACCACCACGAAGCGCCGGACTCAACCAAAACCCTAACCGCGGCAAAGCCGCGGCTGTTCGGTCGAGTCCCCTCGTGGGACTCGCGGCTGTTCAAGGCAGCCGCCTAGGGCTGCCCTTGGCAGCCCCCTTGGCACGCCCAGCCCTCGCCCGGTGATCGCACGACCAGCCACGGTCCAGCCGTGGCTTGCGATCACCAACAGCCCATCGCCGCGCGGAGCGGCGGTCCAGCCGTGCGAGCGGCGACCAGCCCGCGCGAGCGGTGCTCGCACCGTGCGAGCGGGGCTGCTCCAGCAGCCCGCTGGAGCCTCGTGCGACGCGTACGGGGCTGCTCGCAGCAGTCCGCTGAACGTGCACGGGGAGGGCTCGGACAGCCCGCGAATCCGCTACGGGAAAACCCGTAGCTCGCGGCCGAGCCCGTGCGTTCGAGCCCTCGGCTTCCAGCCGAGGCTCACGCCCCCTCGACCCATCCCGTCGAGCCGTTGAGTCGCCGGCGGTCCGGTGATCTTCGATCACCACCGCCCGGTTCAACCTCGATATGGGTCTCGCCATCGGATCTTGGTTCATGATATTTCTACGATAATTAAACGATAAAATCATAAAGAGGGTTTTATGATTTACCTCGTTCTCATTGTTCGGAAAAACGAAGAACTCAATTTGACGACCTTGAGATCTTCCCGCATATTCCTTGCACTAGCCCGGACGTCGTGTGGGCGACGATCTACCGAACTCCATGGATCCTACTCTCTACTTTCTCTATCTAGAATTGTGATCTTCAAGTTATGAGAATAGAGAAGACCATGTAGTGCTTTTATAGGCTACGTAGGGGATCTTAAGGAGGTGGAATATTGAGCTTCCAATATTGAAGATTAAATTGAGCCCAATGCTCAAGTCCATTAATCCTTATCAATATTAATTAATTCTATTTTCCACTATATAAAATTAATTGCACTCCCAATATTAAACCATATTATATCAAATAATATTTCTCCGGTAGTATTATTTATTCCGTGTATTTAAGATATAAATATCCATGAATAAAATTAATTTATTGCTAATTAATTTATTCATCTCTTATATCCGAGACTAGTACCATTCAACCTTAATTATTATGCGGAACGAATCCACCTGCAGGGTTTACATAATAATTCCTTATGAACTCATCTCGGGGATATTATCAACCCTTCCAGGATACACTTTCCCGTCAAGTATTCACGGCATGTCATATATAAAATATAGTGACCCAACTTAACCGGTAATTAACCCAATAATTAAATCGGTTAATTCCTTTGGTAAATCAAAGTCACTTATATTAAATATACACACCCGCAATAGTTTCGGGGATTAAGAATAAAATACACTGAGACTCGAATCGATTATCGCCGGCAATCCTAATCGATGAATCTCAACGATCCGCTCAATACACCAAGTGTACAAGTGTGATAAAATAATTAAGATAAATTATTTTCTCTCTCACACAACGACTATACTGATGGATTGGTCCGTGTCCATCTAGGTCGTGAGCAACTGTTCGATTAAATACGAGTAACCGATAGTATGATCTTCTGTGCGCCCATGCAACACCATACTAACTACAACGTATAAAATCCAGGACTATGATTTGCATATATTTAATTATAAATAATTAAACGCAAATAATTGTTTATTTAATTAAATAGATTAGTGGCAATGGATCGTGAGTTTCCGTTACTTAAATCTAGACATTAAGTACACAACTCCAACAATCTCCCACTTGTACTAAGGTCTAGTCATTTCCTCCAAACTCCCGACTCCCATACTCATCACGTGCTTAAGGTGTACTTCCAAGAAGTACTATGTGAATGAGCACTCTAGGTTGCCGCTCTGAAGTTATCTTGGTGACTACAGCGTCGTCTCCCTCGACGATGACTCGTATCAGGTGGTACTTGCACTATGTGTTATCTTACACTTATGGACTAGTGATTTCTTCCCATTTGCCATTGCACTGCTATTTACATAGCCTTTGGCAAATTAAGAATCACATCTAAGTCCCAGAGATTATCCCGGAGTTATACCAAAACTTCTGCTGCCTCTGAGGCTGCTATTTGGTTACCCATGGCAGAGTCCGAAAAGCATCGTGCTTATCACTCTTCCATGTTAAAACTCCTTCTCCTTCAATAGTGAAACACATAGCCTGATATCGATTTACACTGGTCCTCGTTCGATTAGAAATTTAAGAGAATGTAATCCAAAGGAAAAACTCGTCTGCTTCGTAGTCTAGAACAGTACTTCGAAAGTACTTTTACGGCAGTCGAATATTCCTTTCCAGGATTACCTTGATATCCTCCCACTATGCTAACCGCATAGCCGATATCAGGTTCTTGTTTTCAACAATGCATTTATTAAGCTTTCCACACTCAAAGTGTAGGAAACTGCTTTCATTGCTTCTATCTCCTTTTGTGTTCCAAAACACATATCCTTTGATAGATGCCTTCCGTCTCTGAAAGGTAACGAACCTTTTCTCGGAATCTTGCATGTTAAAACGAACCATAATCATATATGTAAGATGTCCAGGAAAAGTACAATGTTCTTTCTAGAGATCCTAGATCTCAAGAACATGTCCAGCTTCTTCCTTTATCTTTCATAATGATTCATCTAGACAACCACTATTTTATGTCTGACAACATCTTTACATTGTTACCAATGATAAAATGTTATCTACATAAAACCTCCGAGAAACACCACCTTGTTTTCCATCACGTTTCCAATACACACGATTCGTCTATGCTTTTGATGAATCCATAAAATGGACTATCTCATCAATTTGCAAGTACCACGAACTCAATGCTTTGTTTCAATCCATAAATGGATCAACCAAGCTTGTACTCTAAATGATCTTGCTTCTTAGCAATAATCCTTATTGCTCTCCAAGAACGCACATTTAGATCTAGTACCGCCTTCATGTAGATCCAGGGATTGATTTCATGTATACTAGGTCCAGAGTCCGAAGACTCTCCTAGTCTTATGAATATCTCCGGTTGTCACACAACCTCCCACTACAACGGCATTCCGGTATATAAACAGTGATAACAGTAGGTGCAGTTAGTGGTGTACCGCTACTCGGTTCGGCTGGTTCTAAGTCTTAATCTTTCTCTCTCATTTCAAAGTATCATGTCACCTTGGGCTTGTGGTTCATCGTATAGTCTTTCTCTAAGAACCGGGCGTTAGAACTTATAACGTCCTTCTGGTTCATAGTACTATTGAACACACATCTTTTGTTCTTCTAGGATATTCTACAACCGCATTTGAATGCGCCGTTGTTTCCAGACATATCCATAGAACATAGGTAGTTCCGTATAACTCATAATTTTACTATTTCTATAAGAGTTCCATTTCTTGTTTACGACACACCATTTCTACACAACAGTGTATGGTGTAGTCATTTGGGATCAAATCCCAATTTCTGATCAGTATGCCATGCATTCCTCAGATAGGTACTTGCCTCCGCGATCAAATCGCAGGCTACAAATGGATATACCTTGATGGTTCTCCACAATTGCTTAGTGTCCATTGACTTGTCAAAACACTTGCTTTTGTGGCACATCAGGTATTCTAATCCATTTCTCGAGTAATCATCAAATGATGTACTCGTACCTTATTGTCTGAGTAGGCATAGGTCTGCATACATCAGAGTCAATCAATTATTTATACTTGTCCGGATCTTACATCTTATATCCATAAAGGATTGCTTAGTCATATTATCTTCCAAATTAGATTCTTAGGTCGGAAGGTCCATTCCTTCAACTTAATTGATCAAAAATCAATTTTCGACCTTTGAACTTCTTATTTGAATAAACATGATTTAGCATAAGAATCCACAAGTACAATCGATTTAATAAAGAAAACTCTTATTAGTAAAACGAGTTTTATACTACGGTTCGTTGCATCGTGGTGGACTCAGGATTCATCATTTATATATTGCTAGCTAATGTACCAGAATAGATACTATCTTTATTTCTTCTCATAACCATCAAATGATTAAAAGAAATAAAATATCTATTCATTAGAAATCCAGAACAAAGTTCTTTCTAATATGAAAGGTACATAAAAGCAATAACTCAAAATGAAATCCTATAAAATGTCCTCCATTGCAATAGCTGCCTCCTCCACAGCATTGCCCACATAGACTACGATCTTTTCTTTTCTAAGTCGTCAGGTTTCCTGGAACCCTTGCATTTAAAATGCACATACCGTCAGTGGTTCCATATCTACACACCAGGTTCCGGTAGATAATACCACTGACTATGTTTTATGACTTAAAGAAAATTTCGTACTTTCTTTGAGAGGATAATCAGACTTCCAGTACCCAGACTGTTTGCATCGAGAACACGCTTTCTCGTCCCATCTTGTGGTCCAAGTAACTTAGAACCACTGGGTTTCTTTGCTTTCTTGTCCTTTCCCCCGATTCATGCCTTTAGGTTCGAAACCTTTGGCATTGGCTACAAGAGCTTGCGATTTCTGTCTCAACTCGTCCAAAAGGTCAATCATCTCAAAAACGTGTTTAAGCGTTTCCTCGAAGCGACTGGCCTTTATGAGTATCCTCATCGCTTCTTGTCTAGCCGCCTATGTCAATAGGCTCGGGAGGACAAAGCTCACTGAGTACAAACTTGTACTCTTTAACAGTTTGGGTAATGTCTAGATCTCTATTCCAATCATTACATTTAGGGACCAGTGAGTTAAAATCCTTACGTATCACAGAAAGTGGGTTCAAAGCCATTTCCTAATCTATGAGCACATATAACAACAAACAATCGATTTAATCTCCGATATTATCTCCCTTAAATAATATCATTAAACCACTAATCACATCTAAAATCCCATCAGATATGGCAAGCCACGTGGTGTGGACGTTTACCAATCCAAATTGAGAATAGAGATAGTATGATCTTCTGTGCGCCCATGCAACACCATACTAACTATAACGTATAAAATCCAGGACTATGATTTGCATATATTTAATTATAAATAATTAAACGCAAATAATTGTTTATTTAATTAAATAGATTAGTGGCAATGGATCGTGAGTTTCCGTTACTTAAATCTAGACATTAAGTACACAACTCCAACACCAGCAGGGTCCCAGCAGCAGCGAGTCAGGCGACTCGCTGCGGGCTGCTGCGAGCAACCCCGCGTGGTTGCTACGGGTTTCGCGGGTTCACGCGAGTTCTCTCGTGTTTTTCCCGCGTAACTTTTTCGTATGGTTATGTACGTGTTCCGGGAGTCGATTGGAGTTGTCGGTTCCGCAATTTTGACAATTCCGGATATTCGATCTCCGTAGGATTTCGGTCGGAATTAATTAGATAATTTATTTATTTAAATTTATTAATTCCGGGATATCGATTTCCAACAGTAGGCTCGGGAGGACAAAGCTCACTGAGTACAAACTTGTACTCTTTAACAGTTAGGGCAATGTCCAGATTTCTATTTCAATCAATGCATTCAGGGACCAGTGAGTTAAATTCCTTAAGTATCACAGAAAGTGGGTTCAAAGCCATTCCTAACCTATGAGCACATAATAACAAACAATTGATTTAATATCCGATATTATCTCCCTCAAATAATATCATTAAATCACTAATCACATCTAAAATCCCATCAGATGTGGCAAGCCACGTGGTGTGGACGTTTACCTATCCAAATGATTTAGTAATTCGATTTGCTTCGGTCGTACATCAATTATAGCGTTACTTCGTGGGGAAGAATACTATAAAGCGTACCTAAGTGTAAACCATTACTCAGTACTAAGGTAAATCGTTTGGAATTGCTATATTACCGCAAGCCACGTGGTGTGGACGTTTACGATAACTCACAATCCTTCACAATTTCCTATAACTTTCTACATCAATTAATCCAAAATCCGTCAGTATAGCAAGCCAAGTGGTGTGGACGTTTACTACACCAAGAGATTTTTATAATTGACTCCCAATTACTTGATCCATTCGATCTTGTAAATCAAGACGCGGAGAATCATAAGTGAAACTCGAAGTTTCTTACCAGTGATTCACCATGCGAACAACCCTATCTCTCATAGAATGAGGGAGCCGAGCAGACGATCGATCTAGTCATAAAATGACACGAAAGACTCTAATTTGTGTCCTCTACATGACCAAGTGGCTTTGGCTCCATTCCACTCCCCGGGGTGAGAATGAGTCGACTTGAAATCAGCTTCAGAAAGACAAATTAGGCATTGTTTGATAAACTTAATCAATGTTTCTCGTAAAAGGAATTACAAGAATTCTCCTCCAATGGCTTATCTATATGAACTTCAAAAGTCCATAAAATTCACCAAGAGAACAGCAATGGAGACCATGGCATTGTTTCCAATCCCTCTCCCACTTAGCTTTTTATAACAAAGGGATACGCTATCTAATGCATAATTAAATACACATCAGCATGCATACATGAAATAAAGCACATAGAATATTATCACATAATCAAAATAATTCTAGAATATTACTTTCCGACTATTATGGCTTTATTCCATCCCCGTACGCATCTTCTAGTCTTCAGTCTTCGTTCTTGAATGCTCCATGTGACGGGAATATTAATTATAATATTTAAATCTATTTATTTTAATAAATCCAAAAGTTACTTAATTTCAAGAATTAAGTCAATCGAATAAATCAAAAATAAAATTAAATATTATTAATATTATTATTTTTATTTTTCTTTTCTAATTCCATTAATTCCAGGCACAAAGTCGATCTGATGCTCTATCCTTCAAATGGGTGGTAAACCAGGCGGTGTATCCTCCGGGAAAACATCATCGAACTCCTGCAAAACAAACTGAATAGAAGGGGGTAGAGGGGGTAGATCGTTAGTTATAACCAAGTTCCCCTTCCACAACAGCACGAACATCTGTCTCTTCGCATTCACTGCTTCCTTCACATCACTAGCCCTTGCAAGGTAGGCTCTGTGAAGCAAGGCATTCTCCTTTGTTTGTAAGGGTTGCTCTTTGGTAGTTCCCTTGTCTGCCTCCTTTTGCAGTTGCACTTAATCCTCGTAAACTTGTTTAGGAGTGAGAGGAACAAGTGATATCTTCTTATTGTGATACTGAAACGAGTACTTGTTGGTGAAGCCATCATGGATAGCCCTCCTATCAAATTGCCACGGTCGTCCCAATAAAATGTGACTCGCTTGCATAGGAATGACGTCACACAGTACCTCATCCTCATACTTCCCAATGCGGAAAGGTACCTTCACTTGCCTGGTCACCCTGATGATACCGCAATCATTCAGCCATTGCAGACGGTATGGGCTTTGGATGCTTCACCTCCGGTAACTCCAATCTCTTAACCATGGTTGCACTTACCACGTTCGTGCAACTCCCACCATCAATGATCACACTACACACCTTATCCTTCACATGACATCTTGTGTGGAAAAGGTTCTCCCGCTGCTCCCTCTCATCGTGCTGTGTATGGGCACTCAAGACTCTCCTAGCTACAAACAGTTGGCCATCGATTGGTAGGATCTCCTCCTCATCCTCGGAATCCACTGTAGCTGTAGGTGTCGGTTCCTCGCCCTCATCATCAGTCACGACTTCTCCGTCGTGTCTCAAGATCACGAGTCGTCTGTTAGGAAACTCACTCATAATGTGCCCGAATCCCTGACACTTGAAGCACTTCTTGTCTCGGTTGCGGCTATCAGGATTTGATGGGCTGATCTGAGTCGCTGGACTTGCTACCTCCGAATGACCCTTAAAGAAGATCTTCTTCTCATCTCGAGGTGGATCCTCTCTCTTCCATTGGTTACCTTTAGGTGTAGAACCACTCGGGCCTTGGGGTGATCTCCAGGAATACTGATTCGGCTTTGTACTGCTAAAACTACCCCTCCTCTTATGCTGATTCTCTATCTTTATCGCCATATGAACCATGTCCTCCAACTCGACGTACGGTTGCAACTCCACCGCATTACGAATCTCCCAATTCAGTCCAGCTAAGAGCCGAGCCATGGTAGCTTCCCGATCCTCTTCAACGTTAGCCCGAATCATTGCCACCTCCATCTCCTTAAAGTACTCATCTACGCTCTTTGCTCCTTGCCGTAGATTCTGCAGTTTGATGTACAACTCCCGATAGTAGTGGGAAGGTACAAACTCTTTCTCATCATAACTTTCATCTCGGCCCACGTTTCAATAGGTTGTTCTCTGTTCCGCCTCCGAATGGTTTCAAGCTGATCCCACCAAACCAGTGCATATTCTGAGAACTCTATCGCCGCCAACTTCACCTTCTTGAGCTCTGAATAGTTGTGGCAGTCAAACATCATTTCGATCTTTCTCTCCCACTCGATATATAACTCTGGGTCGTTCTTCCCTATGAATGTGGGAACAGTCATCTTTATGTTGCCCAAGTTGTTATCAACCTCTTCAGTCTCATAGTCTTCGGGGTTGGCATCCCTATTTCGGCCATTATGACGATGTTGGCCTATTCTCCGATTCCCTGCATTCTCCCGACGAGATTTATCCTCCAGGGCAAGAAGTCGGTCATGCACCACATCCATCTCAGTTGAGATGATCTTCCCTAACTCAGTACGCAAAGCTTCCATGAGGAACTTCACTTGGGGGTTGGCAGTATTCCCCTCGGTCATCTCATTATGCTTCGAACCTTCATACATACCTGCACAGAAAACGTTAGAAATAAAAGCAATAAAGTAAAAAGAACCTCACCACCTCACAAATGCTCGTGTATCACTCAAGAGATGAGTCACTCAGCACTCGTGTTTCACTCAGATATGGCTTTTTTCACTCTAATGTTCTCACACACTCTGCCTTTTACCACTCAGATTCTCCCTCAATGTTTCGAACTACTCGATCTACCAGACAAGATCAGACTTGACAAGATCCACAAAACACACAATAATGACGTAGAAAGGAAAGGACAAGAAGATGGAAATTTCGGAACGAAAAATTTGATAGCACCAAATTAGCACAAAAAGATGCCGGAAAACTAAGGAATATATCACAAAAATTTGGTTTCAGAAAATTTTTCCCGCCAAAATACTTTTTTTTTGGCTGGAAATACGACAGCAACAAGAGTCGAGAATCACAAAAAAAATTCGAGAAAAAATCGAGTCTATATAATTTTTATATAATTTTTTTTTTTTTTATACTTACGGATGAAAGAAATCCGATTCAGCGAAAGTAGAAGAAAGAAGAACGAGATTCGCTCGTGCACTTGTTTGTATTTTTCTTTTATTTTGTTTGTATATACATGTTCAATGACTTAATTCTAGGAGAAGATATTAACTACCATATACAGCTATATACAAATCATTATAAGAAGATAAGATCGAGATTTGGTAAATCTCTTCCATGTATTCTATCAGTCCCCCGCAGTCGAAGCAGGAGGAGGACGGATGCAGAGACTGTCCCGAAAATCATTAAAAAGAACGCGCGGAAGCCCTTTAGTGAAAATATCGGCTAATTGATAACGGGACGGAACATGAAGAACCCGAATTTCTCCTTTCTCAACTTTCTCTCGAACAAACAAAATATCTAACTCAATATGCTTTGTTCGTTGGTGCTGTACCGAATTCCCTGACAAATAAATAGCACTGATATTATCGCAATACACCAAAGTAGTCTTAGAAAGAGGAACATGTAACTCCAGCAATAAATTGTGTATCCAACAGGATTCAGCAACAACATTAGCAACACCTCTATATTCGGCCTCAGCACTTGAATTGGAAAGTGTAGGTTGCCTCTTAGAAGACCACGAAATCAAATTATTACCCAAGAATAAACAATAACCCGAAGTAGAGCGACGGGTATCCGGACAACCACCCCAGTCCGCATCTGTATACGCAGTAAGAGAAGTACGAGAAGACTTCGAAAGATGCAAACCAAGAGTAAGTGTTCCACGAATATACCTTAGAATCCGCTTTAAGGCAGCCATATGTTCTTGTCTAGGATCATGCATATGCAAGCATATTTGTTGAACAGCATAACTAATATCAGGCCGCGTAAAAGTGAGATATTGCAAGGTCCCTGCTAAACTGCGATAAAAAGTGGGATCCTCACATGGCGAACCAGCCGAGCCACTAAGCTTGCCATTGGTGTCCACCGGCGTTAAGCAAGGCTTACAAGTAAGCATGCCGGATCGATTCAAAATGTCTTCGACATATTTTCTTTGACACAAAAATAGTCCCCCGTTCTCGTGTGTCACAGAAATACCCAAAAAATAGTGCAATCGACCAACATCCTTCATAGCGAATTCACTAGACAAAGTATCTATAATCGAAACTCGAAGCCTGTCAGAGGATGTAGTAAGAATAATATCATCAACGTAAAGTAACAAATATGCCATATCATGTCCTTTAGAATACACAAATAAAGAGTGATTAGAACGACTGTGGCGAAACCCCAAAGTAAACACAAAATCAGCAAATCTCTTGTACTAAGCCCTCGGAGCCTGCTTTATGTTGGAAATCGATATCCCGGAATTAATAAATTAATTAAAATTAATTATCTAATTAATTCCGACCGAAATCCTTTGGAGATCGAATATCCGGAGTTGTCAAAGTGCGGAACGACAACTCTAATCGACTCCCGGATGCCGGAACAACCCGCCACGAACTTCCACGGGGATAGCCCAACCGAAGCCCTAGCCGCGGGGATAGCCCGCGGCTGTCCGGTCGAGCCTCCGTGTGGGGCTCGCGGCTGTTCGTAGCAGCCGCCTAGAGCTGCCCATCCATGCCTCGGATGATCGCACATCCGCCACGATCGAAATCGTGGCATGCGATCACCACAGCCCGCCACCGCGCGAGCGGTGGTCCTGCCGCGCGAGCGGCGACCAGCCCGCGCGAGCGGTCCTCGCACCGTGCGAGCGGCTGCTCCAGCAGCCCGCTGGACATGCCGGAAACCCTCACGGAACAGCCCCATCATCGGACCCTCCGCCACGGCCAAACCGCGGCTGCCCGATGGAGGCGTGCGCTCGCAACCGTGCGAGCGCTAGGGTTTCACGCCCTCGACCCTCCTAGCCGAGCCATTGAGCCGCCGGCGGTCCGGTGATCTTCGATCACCACCGCCCGGTTCAACCTCGTCATGGGTCGCGTTCTCGGATCTTGGTTCAAGATATTTTTACGATAATTAAACAATAAAATCATAAAGAGGGTTTTACGATTTACCTCGTTCTCGTTGTTCGGAAAAACGAAGAACTCAATTTGACGACCTTGAGATCTTCCCACGTATTCCTTGCACTAGCCCGGACGTCGTGTGGGCGACGATCTACCGAACTCCATGGATCCTCCTCTCTACTTTCTCTCTCTAGAATTGTGATCTTCAAGTTATGAGAATAGAGAAGACCATGTAGTGCTTTTATAGGCTACGTAGGGGATCTTAAGGAGGTGGAATATTGGGCTTCCAATATTGAAGATTAAATTGAGCCCAATGCTCAAGTCCATTAATCCTTATCAATATTAATTAATTCTATTTTCCACTATATAAAATTAATTGCACTCCCAATATTAAACCATATTATATCAAATAATATTTCTCCGGTAGTATTATTTATTCCGTGTATTTAAGATATAAATATCCATGAATAAAATTAATTTATTGCTAATTAATTTATTCATCTCTTATATCCGAGACTAGTACCATTCAACCTTAATTATTATGCGGAACGAATCCACCTGCAGGGTTTACATAATAATTCCTTATGAACTCATCTCGGGGATATTATCAACCCTTCCGGGATACACTTTCCCGTCAAGTATTCACGGCATGTCATATATAAAATATAGTGACCCAACTTAACCGGTAATTAACCCAATAATTAAATCGGTTAATTCCTTTGGTAAATCAAAGTCACTTATATTAAATATACACACCCGCAATAGTTTCAGGGATTAAGAATAAAATACACTGAGACTCGAATCGATTATCGCCGGCAATCCTAATCGATGAATCTCAACGATCCGCTCAATACACCAAGTGTACAAGTGTGATAAAATAATTAAGACAAATTATTTTCTCTCTCACACAACGACTATACCGATGGATTGGTCCGTGTCCATCTAGGTCGTGAGCAACTGTTCGATTAAATACGAGTAACCGATAGTATGATCTTCTGTGTGGCGTCGCACACCATACTAACTACAACGTATATAATCCAGGACTATAATTTGCATATATTTAATTATAAATAATTAAACGCAAATAATTGTTCATTTAGTTAAATAGATTAATGGCAATGGATCGTGAGTTTCTGTCACTTAAATCTAGACATTAAGTACACAACTCCAACAATCTCCCACTTGTACTAAGGTCTAGTCATTTCCTCCAAACTCCCGACTCCCATACTCATCACGTGCTTAAGTTGTACTTCCAAGAAGTACTTTGTGAATGAGCACTCTAGGTTGCCGCTCTGAAGTTATCTTGGTGACTACAGCGTCGTCTCCCTCGACGATGACTCGTATCAGGTGGTACTTGCACTATGTGTTATCTTACACTTATGGACTAGTGATTTCTTACCATTTGCCATTGCACCGCTATTTACATAGCCTTTGGCAAATTAAGAATCACATCTAAGTCCCAGAGATTATCCCGGAGTTATACCAAAACTTCCGCTGCCTCTGAGGCCGCTATTTGGTTACCTATGGCAGAGTCCGAAAAGCATCGTGCTTATCACTCTTCCATGTTAAAACTCCTTCTCCTTTAATAGTGAAACACATAGCCTGATATCGACTTACACCGGTCCTCATTCGATTAGAAATCTAAGAGAATGTAATCCAAAGGAAAAACTCGTCTACTTCGTAGTCTAGAACAGTACTTCGAAAGTACTTTTACGGCAGTCGAATATTCCTTTCCAGGATTACCTTGATATCCTCCCACTATGCTAACCGCATAGCCGATATCAGGTTCTTGTTTTCAACAATGCATTTATTAAGCTTTCCACACTCAAAGTGTAGGAAACTGCTTTCATTGCTTCTATCTCCTTTTGTGTTCCAAAACACATATCCTTAGATAGATGCATTCCGTCTCTGAAAGGTAAAGAACCTTTCTCGGAATCTTGCATGTTTAAAACGAACCATAATCATTTATGTAAGATGTCCAGGAGAAGTACAATGTTCTTTCTAGAGATCCAAGATCTCAAGAACATGTCCAACTTCTTCTTTTATCTTTCATACTGATTCATCTAGACAACCATCATTTTATGTCTGATAACATCTTTACATTGTTGCCAATGATAAGAGTGTCATCTACATAAAACCTCCGAGAAACACCACCTTGTTTTCCATCACGTTTCCAATACACACAATTCGTCTATGCCTTTGATGAATCCATAAAATGGACTATCTCATCAATTTGCAAGTACCACGAACTCAATGCTTTGTTTCAATCCATAAATGGATCAACTAAGCTTGTACTCTAAATGATCTCGCCTCTTAGCAATAATCCTTATTGCTCTCTAAGAAGGCACATTTAGATCTAGTACGGCCTTCATGTAGATCTAGGGATCGATTTCATGTATACTAGGTCCAGAGTCCGAAGACTCTCCTAGTCTTATGAATATCTCCGGTTGTCCCACAACCTCCCACTACAATGGCATTCCGGTGTATAAACAGTGATAACAGTAGGTGCAGTTAGTGGTGTACCGCTACTCAGTTCGGCTGGTTCTAAGTCTTAATCTTTCTCTCTCATTTCAAAGTATTACGTCACCTTGGGCTTGTGGTTCATTATATAGTCTTTCTCTAAGAACCGGGCGTTAGAACTTATAACGTCCTTCTGGTTCATAGTACTATTGAACACACATCTTTTGTTCTTCTAGGATATTCTACAACCGCATTTAAATGCCCGGTTGTTTCCAGACATATCCATAGAACATAGGTAGTTCCGTATGACACATGTTTTTATTCTTTCTATAAGAGTTCCATTTCTTGTTTACGACACACCATTTCTACACAACAGTGTATGGTGTAGTCATTTGGGATCAAATCCCAACCTCTGATCAGTATGCTATGCATTCCTCAGACAGGTACTTGCCTCCGCGATTAAATCGCAGGCTACAAATGGATATACCTTGACGGTTCTCCACAATTGCTTAGTGTCCATTGACTTGTCAAAACACTTGCTTTTGTGGCACATCATGTATTCTAATCCATTTCTCGAGTAATCATCAAATGAAGTACTCGTACCTTATTGTCTGAGTAGACATCGGTCTGCATACATCAGAGTCAATCAATTCTTATACTTGTCCGGATCTTACATCTTATATCCATAAAGGATTGCTTAGTCACATTATCTTCCAAATTAGATTCTTAGGTCGGAAGGTCCACTCCTTCAACTTAATTGATCAAAAATCAATTTTCGACCTTTGAACTTCTTATTTGAATAAACATGACTCAGCATAAGAATCCACAAGTATAATTGATAAAGAAATCTCTTATTAGTAAAACGAGTTTTATACTACAGTTCGTTGCTTTGTGGTGGACTCAGGATTCATCATTTATATATTGCTAGCTAATGTACCAAAATAGATAATATCATTATTTCTTCTTATAACCATCAAATGATTAAAAGAAATAAAATATCCATTTATTAGAAATCCAGAACAAAGTTCTTTCTAATATGAAAGGTACATAAAAGCAATAACTCAAAATGAAATCCTATAAAATGTCCTCCACTGCAACTGCTGCCTCCTCTACAGCATTGCCCATGTAGACTACGATTTCTTCTTTTCCAAGTCGTTAGGTTACCTGGAACCTTTGCATTTAAATGCACATACCGTCAGTGGTTCCATATCTACACACCAGGTTCCGGTGGATAATACCACTGACTATGTTTTACGACTAAAGAAAATTTCGTACTTTCTTTGAGAGGATAATCAGACTTCCAGTACCCAGACTGTTTGCATCGAGAAATTTTGCCTCATGGCTTTCTCGTCCCATCTCGTGGTCCAAGAAACCTAGGACCACTGGGTTTCTTTGCTTGTTTTTCCTTTCCCCCGATTTTTCCCTTAGGTTCGAAACCTTTGGCATTGGCTACAAGAGCTTGCGATTTCCGTCTCAACTCGTCCAAAAGGTCAATCATCTCAAAAACGTGTTTAAGCGTTTCCTCGAATGACTGGCCTTTATGAGTATCCTCATCGATTCTTGTCTAGCCGCCTATGTCAATAGGCTCGGGAGGACAAAGCTCACTGAGTACAACCTTGCACTCTTTAACAGTTTGGGTAATGTCTAGATCTCTATTCCAATCATTACATTTAGGGACCAGTGAGTTTATAATCCTTACGTATCACAGAAAGTGGGTTCAAAGTCATATCCTAATCTATGAGCACATATAACAACAAACAATCGATTTAATCTCCGATATTATCTCCCTCAAATAATATCATTAAACCACTAATCACATCTAAAATCCCATCAGATATGGCAAGCCACGATAGTGTGGACGTTTACCTATCCAAATGATTTAGCAATTAGATTTCCTTCGGTCGTACATCATCATTAGCGTTACTTCGATGGGAAGAATACTAAGAAGCGTACCTAAGTGTAAACCATTACTCAGTATCTAAGAAGATTGTTTGGGACACGCATATTCACCGCAAGCCACGATAGTGTGGACGTTTACGTTAACATACGCTCCTTTACTCCCTTCTATAACTGTCTACATCAATCGTTCCAAAATCCCATTCAATGTAGCAAGCCACGATAGTGTGGACGTTTACTACACCAAAAGACTTTTACAATTGACTCCCAATTACTTGATTCATTTAATCTTTTAAATCAAGACGCGGAGAATCATAAGTGAAACTCGAAGTTTCTAACCAGTGATTCACCATGCGAACGACCCTATCTCTCATAAATGAGGGAGCCGAGCAGACAATCGATCCACCTTCAAAAGATGGTACGACTGCCTCTAATTTGTGTCCTCGACATGACCAAGTGGCTTTGGCTCCATTCCACTCCCCGGGGTGAGAATGAGTCGACTTGAAGTCAGTTTTGGAAAGACAAATTAGGCATTGTTTGATAGACTTAATCAATGTTTCTCGTAAAAAGAATTACAAGAATTCTCCTCCAATGGCTTATCTATACGAAATTCAAATGTCCATAAAAGTCACCAAGAGAACAGCAATGGAGACCATGGATATGTTTCCATACCCTCTCCCACTTAGCTTTTTAAAATAAAGGGATACGCTATCTAATGCATAATTAAATACACATAAGCATGCATACATGAAATAAAGCACATAGAATATTATCACATAATCAAAATAATACTAGAATATTATTTTCCGACTATTATGGCTTTATCGCATCCCCGTATGCGTCTTCTAGTCTTTAGTCTTCGTTCTTGAATGCTCCATGTGACGGGAATATTAATTCCAATATTTAAATCTATTTATTTTTAATAAATCCAAAAGTTACTTAATTCGAAAATTAAGTCAATCGAATAAATCAAAAATAAAATTAAATATTATTAATATTTTTATTTATTTATTTTACTATCTAATTCTATTAAATCTCTAGAATAATCTATCCAAGACCCACTTGGAATATTCTAGAAGACATCTATAATAGAATAAGGAAATAAAATAAATTTATTTTATTTTCCCTTTCTACTTCATTAAATCTCTAGAATAATCTATCCAAGACCCACTTGGAATATTCTAGATGATTTCCATAATGAAATAAGTAAATAAAATAATTTAGGACTCCTAAACTTTCCAAAATTAATTAATTTCCATGTTCATGAAAATTCCCATAAAATAGGAATAATCAAATAGGAAATAAATTAATTTAATAATTAATTATTTTCCTTTCTAATTCCATTAAATCTCTAGAATCCTATTCCAAGTAGAACTTAGAATATTCTAGAAGACTTCCATAATAGAATAAGGAAATAAATTAATTCCAATTAATTCTTTTCCTATTTCCATGAGAATTCCCAAAACTAGGAATACTCAAAATAGGAAAACCGAATCAATTAGGAAAGTTGGTTCTTGGTAGGAATAGCATGGGTTGGGGATCCCCACGCCATCCCCACCATCGACCGCCACTACCACCGCCGGCCAAGGCTCACGCGCCACCACCCTTGGTGGCCGGCGTGGCCGAGAGCCCTTGGGCAGCCCGGGCGATCGATCCTCATGGGATCGATCCTCGTGATCGATCCCCGGTCCTCCCTCTCTTCGTCTCCTCCGTCACACTTTTCCGGCGGTCGTTTCGTCATCGATCCAACGTAAATAAATTACAAATTTATTACTACGTTATCCGGCATCGATTCTACATGAAATCAACCTCATACAATTTCCGGAAAAATTAAGAACAAGCATTCACCACACAAGAACAAATATTGACATCACCGAGAGTTCAATAATCAAGAACATTATTATGACATTAATTAACAATAATTAAATCTAGCCATAATAATCGGAAACCCTGCAAGGTAGAACAATTTATCGAAAAATACCATGAACTTAAACCAACGCTCTGATACCAATTGTTGGAAATCGATATCCCGGAATTAATAAATTAATTAAAATTAATTATCTAATTAATTCCGACCGAAATCCTTTGGAGATCGAATATCCGGAGTTGTCAAAGTGCGGAACGACAAATCCAATCGACTCCCGGATGCCGGAACAACCCGCCACGAACTTCCACGGGGATAGCCCAACCGAAGCCCTAGCCGCGGGGATAGCCCGCGGCTGTCCGGTCGAGCCTCCGTGTGGGGCTCGCGGCTGTTCGTAGCAGCCGCCTAGGGCTGCCCAGCCATGCCTCGGATGATCGCACATCCGCCACGATCGAAATCGTGGCATGCGATCACCACAGCCCGCCACCGCGCGAGCGGTGGTCCTGCCGCGCGAGCGGCGACCAGCCCGCGCGAGCGGTCCTCGCACCGTGCGAGCGGCTGCTCCAGCAGCCCGCTGGACATGCCGGAAACCCTCACGGAACAGCCCCATCATCGGACCCTCCGCCACGGCCAAACCGCGGCTGCCCGATGGAGGCGTGCGCTCGCAACCGTGCGAGCGCTAGGGTTTCACGCCCTCGACCCTCCTAGCCGAGCCGTTGAGCCGCCGGCGGTCCGGTGATCTTCGATCACCACCGCCCGGTTCAACCTCGTCATGGGTCGCGTTCTCGGATCTTGGTTCAAGATATTTTTACGATAATTAAACAATAAAATCATAAAGAGGGTTTTACGATTTACCTCGTTCTCGTTGTTCGGAAAAACGAAGAACTCAATTTGACGACCTTGAGATCTTCCCACGTATTCCTTGCACTAGCCCGGACGTCGTGTGGGCGACAATCTACCGAACTCCATGGATCCTCCTCTCTACTTTCTCTCTCTAGAATTGTGATCTTCAAGTTATGAGAATAGAGAAGACCATGTAGTGCTTTTATAGATTACGTAGGGGATCTTAAGGAGGTGGAATATTGGGCTTCCAATATTGAAGATTAAATTGAGCCCAATGCTCAAGTCCATTAATCCTTATCAATATTAATTAATTCTATTTTCCACTATATAAAATTAATTGCACTCCCAATATTAAACCATATTATATCAAATAATATTTCTCCGGTAGTATTATTTATTCCGTGTATTTAAGATATAAATATCCATGAATAAAATTAATTTATTGCTAATTAATTTATTCATCTCTTATATCCGAGACTAGTACCATTCAACCTTAATTATTATGCGGAACGAATCCACCTGCAGGGTTTACATAATAATTCCTTATGAACTCATCTCGGGGATATTATCAACCCTTCCGGGATACACTTTCCCGTCAAGTATTCACGGCATGTCATATATAAAATATAGTGACCCAACTTAACCGGTAATTAACCCAATAATTAAATCGGTTAATTCCTTTGGTAAATCAAAGTCACTTATATTAAATATACACACCCGCAATAGTTTCAGGGATTAAGAATAAAATACACTGAGACTCGAATCGATTATCGCCGGCAATCCTAATCGATGAATCTCAACGATCCGCTCAATACACCAAGTGTACAAGTGTGATAAAATAATTAAGACAAATTATTTTCTCTCTCACACAACGACTATACCGATGGATTGGTCCGTGTCCATCTAGGTCGTGAGCAACTGTTCGATTAAATACGAGTAACCGATAGTATGATCTTCTGTGTGGCGTCGCACACCATACTAACTACAACGTATATAATCCAGGAATATAATTTGCATATATTTAATTATAAATAATTAAACGCAAATAATTGTTTATTTAGTTAAATAGATTAATGGCAATGGATCGTGAGTTTCTGTCACTTAAATCTAGACATTAAGTACACAACTCCAACACTTTAGGCCATATAGAGATTTTTTCAACAGGAAAACATAATCGGGATGAGTATGATCACGGAAACCCACAGGCTGATGCATGTAGACTGTCTCGTGTAACATACCGTGGAGGAAAGCATTCTTGACATCCAACTGATGGATAGGCCAAGACCATGCAAGAGCCAAACTAAGAACGGTACGGATCGTTGCCGGCTTAACAACCGGACTAAAAGTCTCCAAGCAATCCACACCAACTTGCTGAGACCTGCCATCACCTACAAGACAAGCCTTATACCTCGCAAAAGATCCGTCAGAATTCCTTTTATGTGAAAAAATCCACATGCAACGTATAACATTAACATCAGATGGACGGGGTACAAGTTCCCACGTCTTATTTTTAATTAGAGCATCAAATTCATCAACCATAGCTGCTTTCCAATTTGGGTCGGACAACGAATGTTTAGGAGTAGAAGGAATCGGGGAAGGAGTAGAAGAAAAATGGTTGAAGTGATGCTTAGGTTTGACAATCCCACTCATGCTCCTCGTCGTCATTGACCGAGGAAAAGAAGATTGGACAGAAGGAGGGACAACCGACTCCACGATAGAATGAACAAAATTTGGGACGGATGGAGGGCCAACCGGGTCTGCATCGGGACGAGTAGAAGGCCCAACGTCATAGGTTGACGGTGATGTGATTTCTATGGAAGACGGTGGGTTCCTAGGTGTGCTAGTTGGCGTGGACTGGTCATGGGTAAAATGAGGGAGCAGGCCATGGAATATGGGGTGAACAGGAGAATCGAAGATGGAATAGTCTCGACTCTCGGTCGGTAAATAATCTGCCGAAACAAAAGGACAAATTTTCTCATCAAACACCACATGACGAGAGAGAATAACCCGATGAGTTTTAAGATCATAACATTTGTACCCCCTATGGTTTGAAGGATATCCCAAAAAAACACATGGATTCGAGCGACTTTGGAGTTTATGTATCGAAGTGGAGGGAATTAGCGGAAAACATAAACACCCGAACACCCTTAAATGAGAGTAGCAGGGAGCACGATGATAAAGAGCTTGAGTGGAGGAGATGTGACCAAGACCTTTTATAGGAATAATATTTAGGAGATAAGTAGCCATGGACAACGCATGATGCCAAAAAAATGACGGCATAGATGAATGAGACAAAAGAGTTCGAAATAAGATTATTAATCGTCCGAATTTTTCGTTCGGCCTTTCCATTTTGCGAGGAAGTGTGAGGGCAAGAAAATCTAAATTTAATGCCATTATCTTGGAAAAAAGATTTGAGTTTGCTGTTGTCAAATTCTCTCCCATTATCACATTGAAAACACTTAATTTGACGTTCAAATTGGTTTGAGATGTATTTACTAAATGACATGACCAATTCTGGAACCTGTGATTTATTTCCAAGAGGAAAAGTCCAGAAAAAATTTGAAAAGTCATCTAAGCATGAGGTAATATTTATGACCCGAAGTGCTTAAAATCGGAGAAGTCCACAAATCACTATGAATTATATCGAAAGGTAAAAGTGTGGGAGAAGAAGATGGATAAAACGGCAATTTGACATGCTTGCCAAGAACACACGAAGAACAAATACCATTTAACGAAGAATCCGTACATGGAATTAATTTATTATTGCAAAGTGAGCGAAAAACAGGTGCTCCTGGATGACCGAGTCTATTATGCCATAAATTTGAATTAAAAGCAGAAAAAGTAGAGATAGGAGTGGATGAGAAGCCAGATTTGTTGGTAACCGAATAGAGATCTCCGGAGTTATCACATCTCACTAAACGAACCCCCGTTTGAATATCCTTCACAGAAAACCCAAATGGATAAAATTCAATACTCACGTTATTGTCAATGGTGAAACGACGAACAGAGATCAAATTTTTAATCAATTTAGGTGCATGAAGAACATTAGATAATTTAAGGGGAGGAAAAGGAGGAGAAAGAGTTTGTTGTCCGTAACCACACATTGGAATAGTAGTACCATCGCCGACAGTAATCGATTTATTTTGATGACTCAAATTAGAATAAGACGAGAGTGTACCTGACGAACCCGTCATATGTGAGGTGGCACCAGTATCCATGTATAGATTGTCGTCGGGAACATTAAGGGACATAGTATGCATCGCAGATTCAATATCCGTAGGCCCAAACGAAGATGAAGTCCCTGGGCCATGAGCAGTATAAGCCTGGGCTGGTCTTTGGCCTAAAACTCCAGATTGATTTTGAGAGGATGGACGAGCCCAGCCATTAGTTGGGTATGGGCATGGGGGAGGAGCCCATTGAGGGGGTTGAGACCAACCAGGCTGAAAATTCCACCAAGGTGGTGTCTGTTGTTGCAAAGACCAACCTTGCATCGGATTCGAAGTTCCACGTCCACGACCTCTGCCGGACTGCGATCTCCCACTGCTTCCAACCTGTTGTCATCCACCACTCGACTGAGTCCGCTGGTTATTGCCATAGAAAGTGGGAAGAGGGTCACTTTGTTGAATTATCGCCCCCACACTGTCATAACTTTCATTCAACCCAGCAATAGTTTGTAAAACCATCCTATGATTTGAAACTGGTGCATCAACATTGGCCAATTGATCTGCAAGATTTTTCAATTCCTTGCAATATGCCGACACCCCTGGATAATCATCCAACCTAATTTGAGAGAATTTGTTCTCAAGTTGGACGGCACAAGAATGTTTGTTATCTCGAAAAATACCTCGAGACGGTTCCATGTCTTCTTTGCCGTAGATCCCGGCTCAAGAATTGTTTGAAGCAAATCAGGGGAGATGGTTCCGTAAATCCATTGATGAACTATGGAATCCAATTTCGCCCACAATTTCTTGTCGGATGTCTCTGTAGTGGCTCTATCCTGTGGCAAAGGATCTTCAATATGTTCAATAACATCAAATACCCTGCAATGGATACAAAACAATTCCGCCCACGACACATATTTTCCCGATTCGAGCTCAAGAATTAGGAGTATCCAATTCTTGATGTTGCCAATTGCGAAGGCCGGGTGTAATGTCGGAGGAGCCATGGAAAAACAAAGAATAAGAAGAAAATGTTGAGAGAGAAAAATGTCGGCAATGAGAAGGGTAGCTATGATACCATAAAGGAATAACTCCCTTGTCGATTGTATTTCACCAATAGTCTATATATACATGTTCAATGACTTAATTCTAGGATCATGCATATTATGTTTACAATCATAATGTTTGGAGTATTATGAAATATTGAAGGTGATGCATCCCATTTTTATTTGTCTTTGGCATAATGATTATATTATACTCCACTCCTTTCCCAAAAAATTATAGAGTATACACTTTTTTGTATTTTACAAATAAAATATATATATATATATATATATATATATATATATTTGTATTTTATAAATAAAATGTGTATAATTATTTTGAGATGGATGTAATTTAATACACATTTATTGTCTCAGAGCAATTGTGACAAATCCTTTATAATTAAATTATTTACAAAAGATCTACGACAACTATTTCAGAGCATGGAGAGTATTAGATGAAGTATTCAAAGTTAAATTTTTTTTGATAGTATATATATATATATATATATATATATATATATATATATATATATATATATATATATATATATATATATATTCTTGCAATGGGTACGATATTGTTTTTTTATTTTATTATTATTGCATAATTTTGCAATTGTTACAATATTGTTTATTATTATTATCATCATTATTTATGACATAATAAAAGTACAATAAGAATAATTTCTCATTTAGAACTTAGGAGTCGGCGGCGGCGGCTGAGGAAGGACTTCTTGCATTTAGAATCACAACTCACTTCGCATTGAAAGATGACCCGAGGGTCCTTGATTCTTTTACAATTTTCCTTCACGCAATTCTGGTAACAATCTTCTATCAAACATTTCAATATAAAGAGAAAAAATAAATTAAAATTTGAAAATATTTTTAAACGAGTATATAAGAAGAATGACTATGTGTACGTGTGTAGAAATATTTTTTTCCCATTACTTAATATACTGTGTAAAAAAATAACATTCAATTTACTTACAACCTTTATAATTTTCCTTGTCTTTGCCGTTGCCAATACCATTGCCCTGCAATACAATAATAAAATACAACATTAAAATGAAAAATGATCTTGGAATTTTGGAATCGGGACACAATTACCTATAAAATTAAATAATATTCAATGAAAAAGAAATTTTCACCATGTATGTTTTAGGCGTTGAAATGATGATTATTGCGAAGAGGAGGACCAACACAAATAACCTGGCCATTATATTATCTCGCTAAAATCAAGATACAATATTTTTGTTGTGTGTTACTTGTATGTGTCATGTACTATAAATAGAGAAGACATCAAATTATTATATATTGAATTTATTTTATATGCATTAATTATTATAGCTTGAAAATAAGGAGATGTATTTGTTCAGGAGTCTGTAGGATTTTAATGAACTTTTAAAATCCGGAGGTATTCAATTCGGATTTTAAAAAGTCCATTAAAATCCGGAGGTATTCAATTAAAATTTTAAAAAGTCTTAAAAAAATCCAGAGTTATTCAACACTCTATGAATTTTAATGGATTTTAATTGTTTGCGGATTTTAATTGATTCTCTTTAAAAATTATAACTAGATTTGACTTTTCAAAATCTCTCATAATTATAAAAAAATTCGATCGACTTCTTTCCAACACGAAAACTTAAATACGAAAAGTAAAAAAAAAAACAATCTTCATTTAACAAGACTATTACAAAATTCTATATATATAAAATAATCAAACGAGAAAATTGATTTTATCATGTTTTCGTTAAAAATAATTATTTATAAATTATATTAATAATAAATTATTTTGTATATATTATCTACAATAATATGTTTTCAATAACAATTCAAATATAATAAATTTATTCATTATTCAATTTATTAAAAATTTAATTTATGATTATTTATGTGTATTGTTTAATATTTGATAGAATATGATCAAAATTTATAATTAAGATTTTTTTGTTAAAATTGATATTTCAAAATCAAAATGGAGAAAAAGTATTGGTAAACTAAGAGAGTAAACAATGAGTTTCAAGTATAAACGTAATAAAAATAAAAATTAAAATAAAAATTTATTTATTTTATTTTTCAAAAAAAATTGATTTTTTTATATATAAGTATGTTTATATACATTTGTATTTAAAGTTTTTAAAAGTTTACGTAAATCAATAAACAATATTTTATGTTTCAAAATAGATTTTTTTTAAAAGTCATACGGTAATAAATTAATAATGTTTACTAATTTTATCAAATCAAGATGTTCAGGATTTTTTTACTTAATCAACGTGTGATATATTTTCTTTGATTTTCATCATCGCATAATCTATCTTCTTTTGAATTAGAGATTTAGTTACTCTTAAAATAAATTGTGATTTTGTGGCAAGATGTAAGTGTATGAGTACAAAATAAATTAAATATTTTTGAAACAAATTTTGAAATAGAAACATGCTGTGTTGATTATAATTTCAAATAGATGAAAAATAATTCTACATCAATCATGGATTTCTGAAGACGGGTTTGTAGTAAAATATTAAATTAATTACAAAATCTAATGATTATATTTATATTTTTATTGCCGGTACTTACATAAATCAACAAATATGCAGAAGTATATGATAAATTTAATTATGTTTGTTATAAAATTGAATTATTATTTATAAAATGTAAAATTATTTTAATTCATTAAATTTTAATTTATAATTTTCATAACAAATTTACCCTCACACTTTTTTTGTTCTTTTCAAACAATTATATCACACTTAAAAAAATATTTTTACTTTTTCATTACAAAATATATTTTGTTATGAATATTATTAATTAGTGAATGACTAGTTTAACCTTTCTTAGTGAACAAGGTAGAAACACTACTTTTTATCCTATATAAAGGGGTCTCCTCATATGAATAAATAACAATTCTATTTTCCTCTCATTGTCTCTCTTTATATTCTATTAATCTCTCTCAATTTGTTTTGAGTTTATAACACACGAAAGCTCAACCGCGTTCTTCATCGAAGTTCTTCTACTCATCCAAGATCCGAACTTAAAGGCAAGAATTTATATTTATATTTATTAATAATTATAAATGAAGTAACATGTTCCTGAAGATCATTATAATATGATATTACTGAAGTAATATCAAATGTTCATTATAATCTAAATTTTCTAAAGTAATATCAAATTAATAATTATAATCTGATATCCTTGAAGTAATATAAAATTAATTATGATAAAGTTAATGAAGAACATTATAATATGATTAATAATTTCAATATATATATATATATATATATATATATATATATATATATATATATATATATATATATATATTGAAATTCATTCTTGTTAAGATAATTGTTCTAGAAGATAATTTTAAATACTGAGTATTTGTTAAAATTGAAAAAATAGAAATTGCAATCCCCTACCACTTGCGAGCCGGACCCGGCTCGATTGGTTCGGCTCGATTACCAATGATTATCAATGATCGTCGTCAACGATATTTTAGCTCTATTGTTCCAACAATGTCTTTTCCAACACACTTTATCTTTTCTCGTGCGCAACGCAACACATTTCAGATGTAATTTATCTCATTATTACTCCAATTGTTGGAATATATATATATATATATATATATATATATATATATATATATATATATATGTGTGTGTGTGTGTGTGTGTTGGAAATCGATATCCCGGGTTATCGGAAATTGCGGAGTTGATAACCCAAACGGAATCCCATCGCCGGAGTTCACGCGAGCAGGCCACGCGGACCGGGGCTCAACCGAACACACGACGCACCCTAAGGTACGCCGCGGCCAGCCGAGCCCCCGCTAGGGCTCGCGATCGCACAACGCGATCACCGGGGTTGCGCATGGTAACCCCACGGCGAGTCCGGCGACTCGCCGTTCGCGATGAAGGGGCTGCTCGTCGTGCGAGCAGCGGCGGCACCAGCCCGCCACCCCACGCGATCGAGCACGCGCTCGATCGCACCCCCGGCGTCCCAGTCGGGGTCCTTCGTGCGCGCATCCCCGGCGTCCTGCCGAGGTGCATGTGGTTCGATCCCCACGGGGATCCCGCCGGCGGTCCGGTGGTCTTCGACCACCACCGCGCGATCCATCCTCGTTCCGGGGTTCGTCCTCGGATCTTGCGATCGTCGGTATTTCACGATAATAAATTAAAATCATCGAAGGGGTTTCAACAATTTTACCTTTGTTCTCGTTGTGCGGAGAAACGAGATCTTTGAAGGCCTTTGAATCTTCCCACGTATTCCTTGCACTCGTCCGAACGTCGGGTGGGCGACGATCCTCCGAACTCTATGGATCTCCCTCTCTACTTTCTCTCTCTAGAATTGTGATCTTCAAGTTATGAGAATAGAGAAGACCATGTAGTGCTTTTATAGGCTACGTAGGGGATCTAAAGGAGGTGAATATTGGGCTACCCATGAATTAATTAAATTGAGCCCAAACCCAAGTCTATTAATTAATTCATGAATTATATAATTACTTCCACTATATAAATATAATTGCACTCCCAATATTAAACCATATTATATCAAATAATATTATATCTCCGGTAGTATTATTTATTTCGTGTGTTTAAGATAGAAATGTCCATGAATAAAATTAATTTATTGATAATTAATTTATTCATCTCTTGTATCCGAGACTAGTACCATTAATCTTTAATTATTATGCAAAACAAATCCACCTGCAGGGTTTACATAATAATTCCTTATGAACTCATCTCGGGGACATTATCAACCCTTATCGGGACACACTTTCCCGTCAAGAATTCACGGCATGTCATACATAAAATACCGTGACCCAAATTTACCGGTAATTGACCGGTTATTCTAATCAGTCAATTCCTTTGGAAAATCAAAGTCACTAATATTAAATGCACACACCCGCAATAATATCAGGGATTAAGAATAAAATACTCAGAGATTTAAATCGATTATCAAAGGCAATCCTAATCGATAAATCTCAAGCGATCCGCCCAATACACCAAGTGTACAAGTATGATAAAATAATCAAGACCAATTATTTTCTCACTCATACAACGACTATACCGATGGATTTGTCCTTGTCCATCTAGGTCGTGAGCAACTGTTTGATTATATACGAGTAACCGATAGTATGATCTTCCGTGTGACGACGCACACCATACTAACTACAACGTATATAATCTAGGACTATAATTTGCATATATTTAATTATAAATAATTAAACGCAAACAATTGTTTATTTATTTAAATAGATTAAATGCTTTGTACCGAGAGTTTACGTTACTTAAATCTAGACATTAAATATACAACTCCATCAATCTCCCACTTATACTAAGGTCTAGTCATTTCCTCCAAACTCCCGACTCCCATACCCATCACGTGCTTTGATCTGCACTTCCAAGGAAGTGCCTTGTGAATGAGCAATCTAGATTGTCGTTCTGAAGTTATCTTCGTGACTACAGTGTCGTCTTCCCTGACGATGACTCGTATCAGGTGGTACTTGCGCTCTATGTGTTATCTTACACTTATGGACTTGTGACTTCTTATAGTTTGCCATTGAACCGCTATTTACATAGCCTTTGGTAAACTAATAATCACATCTAAGTCCTAGAGGTTATCCCGGAGCCACACCAAAACTTCTGCTGCCTCTGAGGCCGCTATTTGGTTACCCATGGTAGAGTCCGAAAAGCATCGTGCTTATCACTCTTTCATGTTAAAAACTCCTCCTCTTTTAATAGTGAACACATAGCCTGATATCGACTTACACTGGTCCTCCTCTGATTAGAAATCTTAGAAAATGTAATCCAAAGGAAAAGCTCGTCTGCTTCGTAGTCTAGAACAGTACTTCGAAAGTACTTTTACAGCAGTCGAATATTCCTTTCCAGGATTACCTTGATATCCTCCCACTATGCTAACCGCATAGTCAATATCAGGTTCTCATTTTTCAACATCGCATTTTATTAAGCTTTCTACACTCAAAGTGTATGAAACCGCTTTAATTGCTTCTATCTCATTTTGTGTTCCAAAAACACATTTCCTTAGATAGATGCATTCCGTATCTGAAAGGTAACGACCCTTTCTCGGAATCTTGCATGTTAAAACGAACCATAATCATTTATATGTAAGATGTCCAGAAGAAGTACAATGTTCTTTTCTAGAGATCCTATATCTCAAGAACATGTCCAACTTCTTCTTACATCTTTCATATCGATTTATCTAGACAATCATCATTCTATGTCTGACAACATCTTTACATTGTTACCAATGACAAGAATGTTATCTACATAAAACCCGAGAAACACCACCTCGTTCCATCACGTTTCCAACACACACGATTCGTCTTTGCTTTGATGAATCCATAAAATGGACTATCTCATCAAATCGCAAGTTCCACGATCTTTAAGCTTTCCCTCAATCCATCAATGGATTAACTTAGCTTGTACTCTAAATGATCTTGCCTCTTAGCAATAATCCTTATTGCTTTCTAAGAAGCACATTTAGATCCACTACCGCCTCTATGTAGATTCAGGGATCGATTTCATGTATACTAGGTCCAGAGTCCGAAGACTCTCCTAGTCTTATGAATATCTCTGGTTGTCACACAACCTCCCACTACAACGGCATTACAGTGTATTAACAATAATAACAGTAGGTGCAGTTAGTGGTGTACCGCTACTCGGTTCGGCTGGTTTCCAATCTTCTTCGTTCTCTCTCATTTCAAAGTATCATGTCACTTTGGGCTTTCGGTTCATCACATAGTTTTTCTCTAAGAACCGGGCGTTAGAACTTATAACGTCCTTCTGGTTCATAGTACTATTGAACACAAAAAAAAAGTTCTTCTAGGATATTCTACAACCGCATTGAATGCGCCGTTGTTTCCTGACATATCCATAGAACACAGGTAGTTCCGAATAACTTGTCTTTTACTATTTCTATAAGAGTTCCATTTTTTATTTACGACACACCATTTCTACACAACAGTGTATGGTGTAGTCATTTGGGATCAAATCCCAATCTCTGATCAGTATGCCATGCATTCCTCAGACAGGTACTTGCCTCCGTGATCAAATCGCAGGCTTTCTATGGATATACCTTGATGGTTCTTCACAATACCTTTGTGTCCATTGACTTGTCAAAACACTTGCTTTTGTGGCACATCAGGTATTCTAATCCATTTCTCGAGTAATCATCAAATGAAGTACTCGTACCTTATTGTCTGAGTAAACATTGTCTGCATACATCAGAGTCTATCAATTCTAATACTTGTCCGACTCTAATATCTTATATCCATAAAGGATTGCTTAGTCATGTTATCTTCCAAATTAGATTCAGAGGTCGGAAGGTCCACTCCTTCAACTTAAATGATCAACCTATCAATTTTCGACCTTTGAATTCTTATTTGAAAATATGACTTAGCATAAGAATCCACAAGTATAAATGATTTAATAAAGAAATCTCTTATTAGTAAAACGAGTTATATAAAACGGTTTGTTGCATCGTGGTAGACTCAAGATTCTTCATTTATATATTGCAAACTAATGTACCAGAATAAATAATATCATTATTTCTCTCCATAACCATCAAATGATTAAAAGAAATTAAATATCCATTCATTAAATTTCAGAAACCCAGAACTAAGTTCTTTCTGAAATTTCAAGGGTACATATAGCAATAACTCAAAGTAAAATCCTATATCTATGAAGATATATGTCCTCCACTGCAACAGCTGCCTCCTCCACAGCATTGCCCATGTAGACTACGATCTTTTCTTTTCCAAGTCATCAGGTTTCCTGGAACCTCTGCATTTAGAATGCACATATCGTCAGTGGTTCCATATCTACCACCAGGTTCGGGTAGATAATACCGCTGACTATATTTTATGACTAAAGAAAATTTTCGTACCTTTGAGAGGATAATCAGACTTCCAGTACCCAGACTGTTTGCATCGGGAACACTTGCCTCTTGGCTTTCTGGTCCCATCTCGTGGTCCAAGTAACTTAGGACCACTAGGTTTCTTTGCTTGCTTTTCCTTTTCCCCGATCTTGCCCTTAGGTTCGAAACCTTTGACATTGGCTACAAGAGCTTGCAATTTCCGTCTCAACTCGTCCAAAAGGTCCATCATCTCAAAAACGTGTTCAAGCGTTTCATCGAATCGACTGGCCTTTATGAGTATCCTCATCGCCTCTTGTATAGCATTTACGTCATGTCTAAACATCTGCTTGAGTTTGAAAATGATATCATAATCAGTGGTCATTGCATAAGCATTTTCCCACTTCTTAAAATCAGTCCTTTCCTCATCAGTTGAGACATTTGTAGGCTCGGGAGGACAAAGCTCACTGAGTACAAACTTGTACTCTTTAACAGTTTGGGCAATGTCCAGATTTCTATTCCAATCAATGCATTCAGGGACCAGTGAGTTAAATTCCTTAAGTATCACAGAAAGTGGGTTCAAAGCCATTCCTAACCTATGAGCACATAATAACAAACAATTGATTTAATATCCGATATTATCTCCCTCAAATAATATCATTAAATCACTAATCACATCCAAAATCCCATCAGATATGGCAAGCCACGTGGTGTGGACGTTTACCTATCCAAATGATTTAGTAATTCGATTTGCTTCGGTCGTACATCAATTATAGCGTTACTTCGTGGGGAAGAATACTATAAAGCGTACCTAAGTGTAAACCATTACTCAGTACTAAGGTAAATCGTTTGGAATTGCTATATTACCGCAAGCCACATGGTGTGGACGTTTACGATAACTCACAATCCTTCACAATTTCCTATAACTTTCTACATCAATTAATCCAAAATCTGTCAGTATAGCAAGCCAAGTGGTGTGGACGTTTACTACACCAAGAGATTTTTATAATTGACTCCCAATTACTTGATCCATTCGATCTTGTAAATCAAGACGCGGAGAATCATAAGTGAAACTCGAAGTTTCTTACCAGTGATTCACCATGCGAACAACCCTATCTCTCATAGAATGAGGGAGCCGAGCAGACGATCGATCTAGTCATAAAATGACACGAACGTCTCTAATTTGTGTCCTCTACACGACCAAGTGGCTTTGACTCCAGTCCACTCCCCGGGGTGAGAATGAGTCGACTTGAAATCAGCTTCAGAAAGACAAATTAGGCATTGTTTGATAAACTTAATCAATGTTTCTCGTAAAAGGAATTACAAGAATTCTCCTCCAATGGCTTATCTATATGAACTTCAAAAGTCCATAAAAGTCACCAAGAGAACAGCAATTGAGACCATGGCATTGTTTCCAATCCCTCTCCCACTTAGCTTTTTATAACAAAACGATACGCTATCTAATGCATAATTAAATACACATCAGCATGCATACATGAAATAAAGCACATAGAATATTATCACATAATCAAAATAATACTAGAATATTATTTTCCGACTATTGTGGCTTTATTCCATCCCCGTACGCATCTTCTAGTCTTCAGTCTTCGTTCTTGAATGCTCCATGTGACGGGAATATTAATTATAATATTTAAATCTATTTATTTTTAATAAATCCAAAAGTTACTTAATTCCAAGAATTAAGTCAATCGAATAAATCAAAAATAAAATTAAATATTATTAATATTATTATTTTTATTTTTCTTTTCTAATTCCATTAAATCTCTAGAATTCTATCCAAGACCCACTTGGAATATTCTAGAAGATTTCCATAATGAAATAAGGAAATAAAATAATTTAGGACTCCTAATCCTTCCAAATTAATTCATTTCCTAATCTATTAAAAATTCCATAAAGGAAAAATTAAATAAGGACAAATCAATTAAGGACTTTCAAAACTTTCCAAATTAATTAGAATCATATTCCATGAATATTCCCATAAAATAGGAATAATCAATTAGGAAACCTAATTAATTCCAAATTAATTATTTTCCTATTCCATGAGAAATCTTAAAAATAAGAACAATCAATAAGAAAATAAATTAATTCCATGAGAGTTCCCAAAAATAAGAACACTCAAAATAGGAAAACCGAATCAATTAGGAAAGTAAATCAATTCTAAATTTATTCTTTTCCTATTCCATGAGAATTCCCAAAAATAGGAATACTCAAAATAGGAAAACCGAATAATTTAGGAAAGTGAATCTTCGTCGGGAGAAGCACAGGGTGGGGATCCCCGCGCCCCTCCCATCGACCGCTAGCCGAGGAGGAGCACCATCGCCGCCGCCGCCCAGCCACGAGCCACCATCGCCAGTGACACCGCGACCGAGTGGCGCGATGCGCCCTCCCCATGCGATCGATCGATCCATGGGATCGGCCATGGGGATGGCCGGTCCGAGTCCTCCCTCTCTCGTCTCCTCCGTCACATGTCTTCTCCGGCGGTCGTTTCGGCATCGATCCAACGTAAATAAATTACAAGAATTAAATTACAATTATCCGGTATCGATTCACATGAAATGGACCCTATACATTTTCCGGAAAAAGTAGAACGTAATAATAAATCCTAAATTCGGTAAACCCCCGAATTTTTACTATTACAAGAATTCACCACACATAAAACGAATCTCAACATGTCCGAGAGTTTAATAATCAAGAACAATATTATGACATTAATTAATTAAAATTAAATCTAGCCATAATAGTCGAAAACCCTGCAAGGTAGAACAATTTTATCGAAAATACCGCGAACGTTAAACCACGCTCTGATACCAATTGTTGGAAATCGATATCCCGGGTAATCGGAAATTGCGGAATTGATAACCCAACCGAAATCCCATCGCCGGAGTTCACGCGAGCACGCCACGCGAACCGGGGCTCAACCGAACACACGACGCACCCTAAGGTACGCCGCGGCCAGCCGAGCCCCCGCTAGAATCGCGATCGCACAACGCGATCGCCGGGGTTGCGCACGGCAACCCCATGGCGAGTCCGGCAACTCGCCGTTCGCGGAGGAGGGGGCTGCTCGCCGTGCGAGCAGCGGCAGCACAAGCCCGCCACCCAACGCGATTGAGCACGCGCTCGATCGCACCCCCAGCGTCCGGCCGGGGTCCTTCGTGCGCGCATCCCCGGCGTCCAGCCGGGGTGCATGTGGTTCGATCCCCACGGGGATCCCGCCGGCGGTCCGGTGGTCTTCGACCACCACCGCGCGATCTATCCTCGTTCCGGGGTTCGTCCTCGGATCTTGCTTTCGTCGGTATTTTACGATAATAAATTAAAATAATCGAAGGGGTTTCAACGATTTTACCTTTGTTCTCGTTGTGCGGAGAAACGAGATCTTTGAAGGCCTTTGAATCTTTTGACGTATTCCTTCCACTCGTCCGAACGTCGGGTGGGCAACGATCCTCCGAACTCTATGGATCTCCCTCTCTAATTTCTCTCTCTAGAATTGTGATCTTCAAGTTATAAGAATAGAGAAGACCATGTTGCTGGAAATCGATATCCCGGGGTATCAAAAAAATTGCGGAACCGATAACCCCGACCGAAATCCCATCGCCGGAAACACACGAACCACTGCACGAGCCGAGGCTCGACCCGAGCATCGCCGCGGGATGAACCCGCGGCCGAAAACCCTAGCCGAGCCCCCGCCAGGGCTCGCGATAATGCGCCGATCGCTGGGCTGCTCCGGCAGCCCCGGGCGGTGAGTCCGGCGACTCACCGCCACCACCGACAGGAGGGGGGACCACCAGCCGCGGCGCGAAGCCGCGACGGTCCCCGGCGATCGAGCTAGGGCTCGATCGCCCCAGCCGCGGCGTCCAGCCGCGGCTTTCCTTCGATGCGCGCCGGCGGTCGAAGCCCTAGGGCTCGACCGCCACCCCTCGGCTCCCAGCCGAGGGTCCTTTGAACATTCGTCGGGGATCTCGAATCCCCATCCCCGAAGTTCATCGTTTTCCCGGATCGTGCGTTCATGTATGTATCACAATCAATTCACATAAAATCATAGAAGGGAGTATATGATTTTACCTTTCGATTCGTTGTGCGGAGAAACGAAATCAAGATGATGACCTTACGATCTTCCTACGTATTCCTTGCACTAGCTTGAACGTCGGGTGGGCGACGATCCTCCAAGCTTATGGATCCTCTTCTCTCTCTCTCTCTACTTTCTCTCTCTAGGAGAATTATGATCTTCAAGTTATGAGAATAGAGAAGACCATGTAGTGCTTTTATAGGCTACGTAGGGGATCTAAAGGAGGTGGAATATTGGGCTTCCAATATTAATGATTAAATTTAGCCCAAGCCCAAATCTATTAATCTCCCATTAATATTAATTAATTTATTTTCCACTATATAAATTAATTGCACTCCCAATATTAAACCATATTATATCAAATAATATTTCTCCGGTAGTATTATTTATTCCGTGTATTTAAGATTTAAATATCCATGAATAAAATTAATTTATTGCTAATTAATTTATTCATCTCTTGAATCCGAGACTAGTACCATTCAACCTTAATTATTGTGCGGAACGAATCCACTCATGAGGTTTACACAATAATTCCTTATGAACTCATCTCGGGGATATTATCAACCCTTCCGGGATACACTTTCCCGTCAAGTATTCACGGCATGTCATATATAAAATATAGCGACCCAACTTAACCGGTAATTAACCCAATAATTAAATCGGTTAATTCCTTTGGAAAATCAAAGTCTCTAATATTAAATATATACACCCGCAATAGTATCGGGGATTAAGAATAAAATACTCTGAGATTTAAATTGATTATCCAAGGCAATCCTAATCAATAAATCTCAAGTGATCCGCCCAATACACCAAGTGTACAAGTGTGATAAAATAATTAAGATAAATTATTTTCTCTCTCACACAACGACTATACCGATGGATTGGTCCATGTCCATCTAGGTCGTGAGCAACTGTTCGATTAAATACGAGTAACCGATAGTATGATCTTCTGTGCGCCCATGCACACCATACTAACTACAACGTATAAAATCCAGGACTATATTTCGCATAATTAATTATTATTATTAAATGCAAATAATTGTTTATTAATTAAATAGATTAAATGCTATGACCGGGAGTTTACCGTTACTTAAATCTAGACATTAAGTACACAACTCCAACAATCTCCCACTTGTACTAAGGTTTAGTCATTTCCTCCAAACTCCCGACTCCCATACTCATCACGTGCTTAGGGTTGTACTTCCAAGAAGTACTGTGTGAATGAGCACTCTAGGTTGCCGCTCTGAAGTTATCTTGGTGACTACTGCATCGTCTTCCTCGACGATGACTCGTATCAGATGGTACTTGCTCTATGTGTTAACATCACTTTTTGACTTATGACTTCTTCCAGTTTACCCTGCACCGCTATCTAATAGCCTTTGGTAAACTAAGAGTCATATCCAAGTCAAGAGGTTATCCCGGAACCTAACCAAAACATCCGCTGCCTCTGAGGCTGCTTATTCGGTTATGAGAGAGTCTGAGAAGCGTCCTGCTTATCACTCTTTCACTTCATGGTTCCACCTTTTTCTAAAAGTGAACACATAGTCTGATATCGACTTGCACTGGTCCTCCTCTGATTTAAGATCTGAGAATTTGTAATCAAAGAAGATTTCGTCTTGCTTAATAATCCAGTACTTCGCAAGTACTATTACAGCATCCGAAAATCTCTTGTCTAGATTACCTTGATATCCTCCCACTACGCAAACCGCATAGTTGATATCAGGTTCTTGTTTTACAACATTGCATCTATAAAGCTTTCCATACTTGAAGTATAGGAAACTGCTTTGTCCTCATCTATCTCCTTCATGTGTTCGAACACATACCCTTTAGATAGATGTATATTCTGTCTCTGAAAGGCAATAACCTTTCTCAGAAGTATGCATGTTTAAACAAACCATAATCGTATAAGATATCTAGGAGAAGTACAATGTTCTTATCCTTAGATCGAAAGATCTCAAGAACATGCTCTAACTTCTACTCAATCTTATATCTCGATTCATTTAGACAACCATTATCTTATGTCTGACAACATTTTCTACATTGTTGCCAATGATGAAATTGTCATCTACATAAAATCTCCGAGAGACACCACCTTGTTTCTATTACATCTCCAATACACCTTTCGTCTATGCCTTTTGATGAATCCATCAAATGGACTATCCCATCAATTCGCAAGTTCTACGATTTATAGCTTTGTTTCAATCCATAAATGGATTTACTAAGCTTGTACTCTAAATGATCTTGCCTCTTAACAATAATCCTTATTGTTTTCTAAGCAAGCAGGCACATTCAGATCTAGTACTGCCTTTGTGCAGAGCTAGGGGTCGATTTCATCTTTACTAGATCCAGAGTTCGAAACTCTTCTAGTTTTATGAACATCTGCGGTTGTCTTAACAACCTCCCACTGCAATGGCGTCCCGGTGTATAACAGTAATAACAGTAGGTGCAGTATGTGGTGTACCTCTACTCGGTTTGGCTGGTTCCTAGTCTTTGTCCTTTTTCTCATTCCAAGGTACTGCGTCAGTTCGGGCTTTGTGGTTCTTCTAATAGTATTTCTCTAAGAACCGGGCGTTACACGTCCTTCTGGTTCACAGTACTATAGAACACACAACACTTTGTTCATCTAGGATATCCTACAACCATATTGAATATGCCGTTGTCTCCAGGAATATCCATAGAACATAGGTAGTTCCGAACAACTTGTCTTTTTACTATTTGAATTCTATTTCTTACTGACACGTAAGTGTATGGTGTAGTCATTTGAGACTTAATCTCAATCTTTGATTGTGTTACGTGGTAGCCTCCGCGACTAAGTCGCAGCTTTCCAATGGATATACTTTGAAGGTTCCCCATAATTGCTTTGTGACTAAAACACTTCGCTTTTATGGCACATCAAGCATTCTAATCCATCAACGAGTATTCTTAAAAGAATTACTCACACCTTACACATATCATTGATCATCCTCAATACTTGTCCGAATTCTATCTTTTACCGAAAGGTATGCTTAGTTGTATTATCTTCCAAACTTGATTCTTAGGTCGGAAGGTCCATTCCTTCAACTATAATTGATCAAATCAATTTCAACCTTTTGAATCTCATTTGAATAAATACTACTAAGTATAAGAATTCACAAGTATAATGATCTAACAAGAAATATATCTAAATAATAAAACAAGTTATAGAACGGTTTGTTGCATCGTGGTAGACTAAGGATTCATCATTCACATATTGCTATCTAATGTACCAGAATAGATAATACCCATTATTTCTTATCAAAATCATCACCATGATTAAAGAAATAAAATATCCATTCATAAATAATAGAAATCCAGAACAAAAGTTCTTTCTAAAATAAAGGGTACATAATGCAATAAACTTGAAATGAAATCCTATTTAACTACTAAAGCAGATAAATGTCTTCCACTGCAACAGCTGCCTCCTCTACAGCTTTCGCCCGTGTAGACTCGAACTCTTCTTCTCTAAGTCGCCGGGTTTTCTGGAACCCCTGCATTTAAAATGCACATACCGTCAGTGGTTCCATATCTACACACCAGATTTCTGGTAGATAATACCGCTGACTATGTTTTTACGACTAAAGAAAAATTCGTACCTTTGAGAGGACATTCAGACTTCCAGTGTCCAGTCTTATTGCATCGGAAGCACTTGCCTCTTGGCTTTGCAGCCCCCACTCGTCGTCCACTCCTCTTGGCACCACTGGGTTTCCAGGCTTGCTTCCTTTTCTTGCCCCTACCTCCAACAGGCTTCGAGCCCTTGGACTTGGTAGATACAAGCGCTTGAGACTTGCCCTTCTTGTAGATCCCCTCTGCCGCCTTTAGTTCAGTCAGGAGTTGCGCAAGAGTATAAGATAGTTTACCCATATTATAGCTCATACGAAACTGCTCAAAACTAGGGGTCAGAGACTGGAGTATGATGTCGAATTGCGTCTCAACATCAATAGAAGCTCCTAGGACCTCAAGTTCATTCAACAAACTCATCATCTTAAGAACGTGCTCCCCAACGGGCGTTCCTTCAGATTGAGTAGTCGACATGAGGACTCTCATGGCTTCTTGCCTAGCCGCACGATCTTGCTCCCCAAACATCTCCTTGAGGTTAAACATCATATCATAGGCAGTGTCCATCGGCTCATGTTGGGTTTGGAGTACATTTGACATGGAAGCCAAAATATAACACCTAGCCATTTCATCAGCCTTTTTCCACTTCCGATATGTCAGTTTTTCCTCATCAGTTGAGGCAGCCGTGGGCTCGGCAGGGCACACTTCATGGAGTACATACTTGTACTCCTCAGAAGTTAGGACAATGTCTAAATTTCTCTTCCAATCAATGTAATTGGGACCAGTGAGCTTATGCTCCTTGAGTATCACAGAAAGTGGGTTCATAGCTATTATCTAAACCTATAAGCACATTTAAACAAACAATCAATTTAATATCCGATATTATCTCCCTCAAATAATATCATTAAATTACTAATTACATCTAAAATCCCATCAGGTAAGGCAAGCCGCGTTCGTGTGGACGTTTACCCACCCAAATGATTTAGCAATTAGATTTGCTTCGGTCGTACATCATTATAGCGATTCTTCGTTGGGAAGAATACTATAAAGCGCACCTAAGTGTAAACCATTACTCAGTACTAAGGTGAATCATTTGGAATTTCTACGTCACCGCAAGCCACGTTAGTGTGGACGTTTACGATAACTCACAATCCTTCACAATTCCCTATAACAGTCTACATCAACTATTTCCAAAAATCCCATTCAGCATAGCAAGCCACGTTCGTGTGGAAGTTTACTACACCAAAAGACTTTTATAGTTGACTCCCAATTACTTGAAGCATTCGATTTTTGTAAATCAAGACGCGGAGAATCATAAGTGAAACTCGAAGTTTCTAACCAGTGATTCACCATGCGAACAACCCTATCTCTCATTAGATGAGGGAGCCGAGCAGACAAACGATCCATCTTCAAAAGAATGGTACGAATTTCTCTAATTTGTGTCATCCACATGACCAAGTGGCTTTGGCTCCATTCCACTCCCCGGGGTGAGAATGAGTCGACTTGAAGTCAGTTTCAGAAAGACAAATTAGGCATTGTTTGATAAACTTAATCAATGTTTCTTGTAAAAGGAATTACAAGAATTCTCCTCCAATGACATATCTATATGAACTTCGAAAGCTCATAAATGTCACCAAGAGAACAGTAATGGAGACCATGGGAATGTTTCCATCCCCGCTCCCACTTAGATTTTTATAACAAAGGGATACGCTATCTAATGCATAATTAAAAACATAAGCATGCATACAAGTAATAAAGCACATATCACATAGTCAAAATAATGCTAGAAAATTATTTTCCGACTATCATGGCTTTATTCCATCTCCGTATGCGTCTTCTAGTCTTCAGTCTTCGTTCTTGAATGCTCCATGTGACGAGAATATTAATCCCAATATTTAAATCTATTTATTTTTAATAAATCCAAAAGATACTTAATTCGAAAATTAAGTCAATCGAATAAATCAAAAATAAAATTAAATATTATTAATATTTTTTATTTATTTATTTTTTCCCATCTAATTCTATTAAATCTCTAGAATAATCTATCCAAGTGAAACTTGGAATATTCTAGAAGACTTCTATAATAGAATAAGGAAATAAAATAAATTAAGACTCTTCTACTTTCCAAGATTAATTAATTTCCATGTCCATGAAAATTCCCATAAAACAGGAATAATCAAATAGAAATAAATTAATTCATTAATTAATTATTTTCCTATCTAATTCTATTAAATCTCTAGATTCCTATTCCAAGTAGAACTTGGAATATTCTAGAAGACTTCCATAATAGAATAAGGAAATAAATAATATTAATTAATTCTTTTCCTATCTCCATGAGAGTTCCCAAACTTAGGAATACTCAAAATAGGAAAACCGAATTAATTAGGAAAGTGAATCTAGGTAGGAGTAGCATGGGTTGGGGATCCCCACACCACCCCCACCGTCGACCACCACCATCGCCGGGCACCACCGCCGCCGCCCCCTAGCCACGCGCCACCACCACCGGTGGCCGGCGTGGCCGGAAACCCTAGCGGGCAGCCCCTTGGCGTGGGGTCGATCGATCCTCATGGGGATCGATCATGGGGATGATCGACCCCCCCCCCCCCCCCCCCCGGTTTTTCGTCCTCTTCGTCTTCTTCGTCACGCGAGTTCTCCGGCGGTCGTCTCGGCATCGATCCAACGTAAATAAATTAAAAGAATTTAAATTACACTATCCGGTATCGATTCTATACATGAAATCGACCCTATACATTTTCCGGAAAACATAGAACAATAATAATAAATCTAAATTCGGTCAACCCCCGAATTTTTACTATTACAAGCATTCATCCACACAAAATGAATCTCGACATGTCCGAGAGTTTAATAATCATGGTAAAATTAAACCCGCGGCCGAAAACCCTAGCCGAGCCCCCGCCGGGGCTCGCGATCATGCGCCGATCGCTGGGCTGCTCCGGCAGCCCCGGGCGGTGAGTCCGGCGACTCACCGCCACCACCGACAGGAGGGGGGACCACCAGCCGCGGCGCGAAGCCGCGACGGTCCCCGGCGATCGAGCTAGGGCTCGATCGCCCCAGCCGCGGCGTCCAGCCGCGGCTTTCCTTCGATGCGCGCCGGCGGTCGAAGCCCTAGGGCTCGACCGCCACCCCTCGGCTCCCAGCCGAGGTTCCTTTGAACATTCGCCGGGGATCTCGAATCCCCGTCCCCGAAGTTCATCGTTTTCCCGGATCGTGCGTTCATGTATGTATCACAATCAATTCACATAAAATCATAGAAGGGAGTATATGATTTTACCTTTCGATTCGTTGTGCGGAGAAACGAAATCAAGATGATGACCTTACGATCTTCCTACGTATTCCTTGCACTAGCTTGAGCGTCGGGTGGGCGACGATCCTCCAAGCTTATGGATCCTCTTCTCTCTCTCTCTACTTTCTCTCTCTAGAAGAATTATGATCTTCAAGTTATGAGAATAGAGAAGACCATGTAGTGTTTTTATAGGCTACGTAGGGGATCTAAAGGAGGTGGAATATTGGGCTTCCAATATTAATGATTAAATTGAGCCCAAGCCCAAATCTATTAATCTCCCATTAATATTAATTAATTTATTTTCCACTATATAAATTAATTGCACTCCCAATATTAAACCATATTATATCAAATAATATTTCTCCGGTAGTATTATTTATTCCGTGTATTTAAGATTTAAATATCCATGAATAAAATTAATTTATTGCTAATTAATTTATTAATCTCTTGAATCCGAGACTAGTACCATTCAATACACCAAGTGTATAAGTGTGATAAAATAATTAAGATAAATTATTTTCTCTCTCACACAACGACTATACCGATGGATTGGTCCATGTCCATCTAGGTCGTGAGCAACTGTTCGATTAAATACGAGTAACCGATAGTATGATCTTCTGTGCGCCCATGCACACCATACTAACTACAACGTATAAAATCCAGGACTATATTTCGCATAATTAATTAATAATAATTAAATGCAAATAATTGTTTATTAATTAAATAGATTAAATGCTATGACCGGGAGTTTACCGTTACTTAAATCTAGACATTAAGTACACAACTCCAACACATGTAGTGCTTTTATAGGCTACGTAGGGGATCTAAAGGAGGTGAATATTGGGCTCCCCATGAATTAATTAAATTGAGCTCAAGCCCAAGTCTATTAATTAATTCATGAATTATATAAGTACTTCCACTATATAAATATAATTGCACTCCCAATATTAAACCATATTATATCAAATAATATTATCTCTCCGGTAGTATTATTTATTCCGTGTGTTTAAGATAGAATTTTCCATTAATAAAATTAATTTATTGCTAATTAATTTATTCATCTCTTGTATCCGAGACTAGTACCATTCAACTTTAATTATTATGCGGAACAAATCCACCTGCAGGGTTTACATAATAATTCCTTATGAACTCATCTCGGGGACATTATCAACCCTTATCGGGACACACTTTCCCGTCAAGAATTCACGGCATGTCATACATAAAATACCGTGACCCAACTTGTAATGTTCACGTAGTAATAATAATAATAATTATTATAATAATAATGATACTAATAATAATTAAAATAATAATGATAATAATAATAATGATAATAATAATTAAATTATAATAATGATAATAAATAAAAGATTAAAAAGAATTAAAATTAATTTAAATAAAAACTCATAAATAAATCCGTAGTCTTTACACGTTCTCTCCTAGCTTTTAGGAACAAACTCTCCACTTCAACCCTTAAAGTCGTAGTCTTTCATCGCTGCTTAGCTATATACAGGACACCACGATTCTATAAACTGATACGAAGAAGGGAGTCAATTAGGGTTCAAAAGCTTTCAAGGTCGTTCGTAAATCCGTAAATCTTCAACTTCAAGGTAATCCTTAAAGAACTTTATGATCTAGGTTTTCTTTAGTGCTTACTTAAGAAATTTATATTAAAAAACACTAGCGGTATGAAATAAGGAGGAATCGAAATAGGTTAGATCGATCGACCATCACTTATATTTTCTGGTTAGAATTTCGGCTAACTTTTGTGTTTGGATTAGGGTCGCCCGTGGGCTTGACCCGACCCGACCCGTATTAATTAAAACATAAGTGTTTTAATATTTATTTTATTTATGAAATAGAATATAAATTTCTATAACTACTATTGTGTAGTAGATAAGAATAATATACGGTTTTCCTAATATTATCTTTTCTATTCTGTTTTCTATACAAAAGTGTATAATTGAGAAAACAGAAATGAGAAGAAATAATAATATTAAAATTTTAGTGTTTTTCTTTCGGAAGAAAAAACTTGCGCAATGTGTACATGGACAAAGGCAGTTTTGTATCAAACATATAGAACAATATTGTTGGGGTTCTTAGATCGTGAAGAACAATTCAACACTCCGATCGATCGGGAGAGTGTTGTAGACACTGCGTAGCACGAGAAGCAACACGCAACAGGAGGATTCGATCCGTTCGATTTACGTTTCCGCATCGAAGACAAGTAAGTCTTCTAATCTATTTTTTTTTATCGAATTGCTTATGTTGTTTAAGTAATTCCTGTTGGTTATTTTTGTACAAATGTCTAAATCCGAAACATAAAATAAAAATAAATCTGGACTAGAACAGTACTACTGATCTTTACAATTCCAGAATAAAATTAAATAAAATAAGTAAATAAATTAACCTTGAATCGGGCTTCGAACAGAAACTTGTTGCGGGTAGTCGAGGCGCTTTCGCTATCCGCAAGACTAAAACGCCCCGTGTATGCTACGATTTTGCGACGTTAGTCCCCAAAGATACAACGACTTTCAATCATCTTCTAGTCTGAGGCACACCAGCAAGAAGCTCCGTCGAACGAGGATAAAGAGAGAACCGAGCATATGCAAATGCAAGGAACTAAATATTGTCTCCACATTCAATGTGAGATTGTGACTTTTCACATTCTCAACAATCAATATACAAGACCTTTTATAATATTCCACATTCCGATGTGGGATGAGATTATAATATTCTCATTTAATCATGCCTTTTCACTTGGCTATTTCATTATTTATTTCTCACTCACCGAAAAATCGGATCTTGACGAAATAAAATAATATAATTAACTACGCAACATCGTAGAAAATTATCAACAAATTAATTTCAACTTGAATTAATATTTAGCCATAAAAATTCAGTCAAATATTGGTCAAACCAAATATTTTATTTCAATTTTTCCAACAATCCCCCACATGAGTGGAAATGAATGCATGCTATCTATGCAGACCTAGTGCTCGATTCTCAAGAGAATTTATTGCTTCAGGAAAGGTAGTTTGCGGCTTTGAACCTCCCGTAGTAAATTATCATCGGAAGTACAGGAGGCCTAGTGGACGCGATGCCTTGAACTATTCCCCCACAACGTACAACGAGTCAATGATATTTACACAATAAATCCCCATCAATTTCCCGTTCTTTAGTTGTGTCCGTTTTGGCCATGGACTCACTTTGGATTCATAAATGTTTACATTTGAAGCGGCCCTCACTTCACATTTATATATGTGACCTCCCACAAAAGTATTCTGACATACTTCACCTTTCAACGGTTGGGATTCATTAAAAGTCTCCACGAGAACTTAACCTTTTACCACACATCAGAATTTAGCACTTGATTTGCCCTTAGGGATGAGTTCATAAAATATATAAATATATAAAATATATAAATATATTTTCAAGTGCTCAACTGAATTTTCATAACTTAGTTTTCCCTTTGAACCAAGTTCGTGGGATCTCCATTCATCATGGTAGAGTTACCGTTATGATCGTTCATTAAATTGTGGTTTTTCAAACCCAATCCCTTTAGCACATACTCAATTGATCTCTATCAATTCCTTTCATTAAAGGATCAATCAATTTTATTTTATTTTTCTTAGATTTCACACACTCTAAGAAAATTACTCCATTTAGATCAATTGTCTAACGGTGTTAATTCTCCGACGACCATGTCGAGATTTACCGTTATACAAAATGCTCTATGCTCTTCTTATAGCAACTTGGCTATCAATGTGAATCATCACAGAAGACACAAGCATTTTCACTTGCTCTGGTTCAGGAATATACACCTTAGCCATGCACCCCCCACAATTAAAAATATATATAAGACGGTTTACGATTTTTTTTTTCTCAAAAATCCGTAACACCTCTTATTTTTATTTTATTTTTAGTGGGTATTTATTCAATACGTGGTTAGCTTATCAAAACAGCTTTCCCCCACATGTTCTGAAATTATTTATAATTAATCAAAACGACGCTCATCAACTCTTCGAGAGTTTTAAAAATAATAATTATTATTATTATTATTATTACTATTTTTTTTCCTCAACCACACCATTCAATTGCGGTGAATACGAACCGTCGTTTGAAAAAATTATCTCATTTTCAGAACAAAATTAATTTCTCAAATGCAACACCCATTTGGAAAGACTCACTGATCGACATGCCTTCACCGGCTATGTATACATGATCAATTGGTACTCTTGGAATTAAAATTCACGGTCTTACTCTCGACCATTTCATAATTCAAGAACATACCGACGATGAACATTTTAGTTCCAACGTCCACAATCTTGTATTTCTTCTCCTTAGACACCCAAAGTGCTTTGGACGAAGTCATACTCTATACACATCGTATAGTTCAATATTCAATCCGTTAAGGACAATATTCCGGCAAAGGTAAAACCTTGCTCTTATGCTTTAAACATTACACGTTTCTCAGCATCTATCTCGTTCTCGTAGATGACCAAAGGTCCATCTTTGAGATACCTTACCGGACCCATCAGTCCCGGAGGTAGACATTTAGTAAGAAATTTTTAGTCTTGCGTTGTTGGTTATTTTTGTACAAATGTCTAAATCCGAAACATAAAATAAAAATAAATCTGGACTAGAACAGTACTACTGATCTTTACAATTCCAGAATAAAATTAAATAAAATAAGTAAATAAATTAACCTTGAATCGGGCTTCGAACAGAAACTTGTTGCGGGTAGTCGAGGCGCTTTCGCTATCCGCAAGACTAAAACGCCCCGTGTATGCTACGGTTTTGCGACGTTAGTCCCCAAAGATACAACGACTTTCAATCATCTTCTAGTCTGAGGCACACCAGCAAGAAGCTCCGTCGAACGAGGATAAAGAGAGAACCGAGCATATGCAAATGCAAGGAACTAAATATTGTCTACACAATATTCTAACTATATGAGAATGCACTTTAAGATTTAGAGAGAAATAGATTGAAATGTTGTGTTCTTCTCAACTACAAAAGCTCCTATTTATACTCATTAGGGGGAGTCCCAAAAGACATAAAAGACATGGAAAATGTCACTTGCAATTCAAAGGTCACACCATTATGAGGATTAATTTATATATTTTATTAAATATATAAATATATTTATGATGACTTTTCAAGTCTTGGGCCAGAAAACCCATTAAATATTTAGGCTAGCCCAACAAGCTTAGCCCAATTAAATATTTCAACTAATTTTACTCAGCCCAAAGGCTCGTAATTCCAAGACATAATAACCAACATGTTATTATATAACAAGCCCAATACAAATTAAATTTGTAATTATTAAACTCTTATAGGCCCAAGAAAAATCTCGGAGGCCCAAGTCTAAATCATACTCCAATTAACCGAGAATAATAATTTAAGGTTAATGGACTTACTCAATGTTGAAACATTTCACTACTCCTCATATAACATCACAAGAGTATTGATTTTCTCTCCACATTCAATGTGGGATTGTGACTTTTCACATTCTCAACAATCAATACACAAGACCTTTTATAATATTCCACATTCCGATGTGGGATGAGATTATAATATTCTCATTTAATCATGCCTTTTCACTTGTTGGCTATTTCATTATTTATTTCTCACTCACCGAAAAATCGGATCTTGACGAAATAAAATAATATAATTAACTACGCAACATCGTAGAAAATTATCAACAAATTAATTCCAACTTGAATTAATATTTAGTCATAAAAATTCAGTCAAATATTGGTCAAACCAAATATTTTATTTCAATTTTTCCAACAATTCCTTCATTGGTATCAAGTGTGATCGGATCCCTTGTGAATTATGTGTTTGATTTTATTTGTTCATGTTTAATATTTATGTTCATTGTTAATCGAGCATGAACTGTATTTAATTATTATTTACTGTATGAACAACTAAGTTATTTGTTCTCGGTGAACTAGATATAACTCTGCGTAAAATGTTATGCAAAAGGTTATTTGTTCGTGTCTGAACTTATTGCATGAATTGCGTTAGTTCTTTTGTGAACTATAATGTGCGGCGTTCAAGTTTTTATTGCATGAACTTGCGTATTATTTATTCTCTTGGGAATGAATTTTGCGCTATTTAATTGTTCTAAGTGAACTGGTGTAACTTTGCGCTATGTATATTTGCATGAATTTAAATTGTTCTGGGCAAATAATTTTTATTTTACTGAATTGAAATTTATTCTGTGTGAATTTATTTCAAGTAATGTTATTCAGTATGAACTGAAATTTATTCTGTGTGAATTTATTTGTAGTGAATTAAAATTCATGTATGAATTTATTTTACTAAATTGAAATTTATTTTGTGTGAATTTATTTCAAGTAAATGTTATTCAGTGTGAATAATTTTCAGTGAATAATTTTTAATTATTCCGGTGTAAAATATATGTACGTAGAGTACATATTATTGCGTTAAACAGTGTTCATTAATTGATTTTATTTTATTTTATTTGTTTTGTGTAAACATTATTTAATAAAATAAATAAAAGTACGTTTATTTAAAACTTATTCTGTGTGAATAATAAAATTAAATAAACAAAAGTACATTTGATTTAAAAATTATTCGGTGTGGATAATTTTGTGTGAATATTGTATTACGCTCAAAATATCTTTTGGGAATTTTAAAAATAATGATTTTTAAGGTTTTGGGATTTTTTTTTTAAAATCTTATTAAATTATTTTCTATGTGAAAATAATATTTAATTTTTTTTTAATTTTTTTTTAATTCATGTAAAATTTTGAGCATGTGATAGTAATACAATTTGGCTATCTTAACTGGCTCATCGGCACTTAATAAGTTATATGCCAATATATTCGTATGAAAATCGGATTTTCTAACGTTTAAGCTATGTGTGTGTCATTTTGATAAGGGGAGTGACTTAGTGTTACTTATAACATTTAGACATTTTATACGATCAAGTGTGTTCGTTAATTTTTTATTTGAAATTGGAAGTGTTCGATTTTAAAACTTGCCTAAATACAGGTACTATGTGTATCGCTCGAGAATTATTTTCTCTAAAGATGATACCAACATATACTTATTGAGATCATGTGTTGAACATGCATTACAAGTATAAGACCATGTGGAATAAGGTTGGTGACTTGTTAAATTGGGACGAGTTTAAAATCATATTTAGAGATTCTCTACCCTTAGAATGACATAGAATGACATGAGATGTGAGAAATGATTTGGAATCAAGAACATTAGTTCTTCCATGATGTCTATCTCACTTGTGTCATAGCTATATATGATGAGTTCTATGGTCATGGTACTGAACACCAGTGGGTGGCCCTTATCGTTTTCAAGACAAAGGGAAAAATGTACTATGGGACTGAGCCTATTAAGATGATGCCAAAAGCTCATGCTCATTTGTGGGCATGTTATCGTGTACATTAGTAGTTAGTGTGTACTGACTATTGGTACTTTGTTTGTTTTACAAACACTGTTTTTAGTTTCGTAGTTTTTGCTTGACCTTAGTGGTCATTCTGATTAAACTATGTGATGTTTTGATTACTTTAATGTATATATTTCGTTTGTCGTTTTATATATGTTTTCATTTGAACATTAGTTGTTTGAATGATATGTGTTAAAGTGGGATTTTATATGGTTTGGTTAATTAAGTGTGTTTGGGATTGAGTTCATTATGATAAGACCTAATTGGGGCCGATGATTGAGATATTAAGTCTTCTTTCGACGTTCTATTTAGGGAGGATTGTTTTGAGCAAAAGTATTCTAAATGATCACTTAATTGTTTTACACACAATAAGAGCATTATTTATATTTACTTTCCTGATTTGCCTGTGACTAGCAAATCAATCATTGGTGATATGATTAAAGGAAATAAGCTCGATGAAGACAACTATAATCCGTGGTACCGAAAGGTTGGTACGTAATGGATGGTAAAGATGTTATCAATATTGCGAACCATGAGATGTTCGGTCCTGGACAGGACACTGGTCCTGAGGATTGTAGAAACTAAGATGCTTATAAGACTTGAAAGAAAAAGGATTCTAAAGTCAAGGGCATCATTATCGCATCCGTCGAGGATGACATGACTTTTGAATGTGAATTGCAAGGTACTGCGCATGTCATGTGGGAGTATTTGCGTGATAAGTATGGTGATACTTGTGTCACTAAGCTTCGTCAGTTGAAAATCAAAATTGATACCTACACGAAGCGTGGTCAGCATTCTGTTAAACAACATGTGAGAATTATGTCTAACATGATTGTGGAGCTTAGGACAGTTGGACACATTCTTTCAGATGAACAACGAGTTCAAACCTTAATATTTTTTCCTTCGTGACCAGTGGGAGCACATTAAGGTCAACATTACCCACAATGATAACATCAAAATCTTCAATGATGCAACTCAACATGTTGAGCTTGAGGATGAGCGACTAGGTGTTGTGAAACCTCATGGAGATGATGTTTATGTGGCTAAAGGTTCTGGTTCCAAGAAAAACATTGGTTTTTATCTTAAATGGAACAAGAACAAAAGAAAAGGTAAAGAATCTAGTGAAGGTTCAAAGAAGGATACTGATAAAAATGAAAGGAAATAATTTCCTTTAGAATCAATATTTTCAGTAGTAGTTCTTCTTCGTTGAGGCTATTAGTTGTTGGTTTGAAAATTACATGGTTTCTATTATATATGATAATGCTATGTGCGTTAACGAACATATTAATGCCGACATTATGGTTATGAATTGTAGTAGTACAATTTTTTGTCTTTTATGTAAATTATGGCTTGTTTCATAATGTTTCTTCTACTTGTTTTGAGCATGTTTATAATGTGTTTTGATATGCACGTTTGAGACACATTGGGAATGATAAGATGAATCGTCTAATGAAAGAATAACTTTTGAGTTCACTTTCTAAATTCGATTTGTCCACATGTGAAATATGTCTTGCATGTAAAATGACTCGCAAGCCTTTTTAGTAAGGCAACAAGAGCTGAACATCCATTGCAATCAATACATACTGACATTTTTTTATTCATTGAGTGTGACAGCTCGTCACTGAGCTTCATATTTTATGACATTCATTGAAGACTTCACGCATTTTGATTAAGTGTATTTGATATCTCACAAGTCTGAAGCACAAGGTTGTTTCAAATACTTCATGAGTGAAGTCGAGAATCAAAAGAATGAACAATCAAAACTTTGAGAACCGATTGCGGTCGTGAATATTTGTCAGAACAGTTTTGGGAACTGTGTATTGAAAAAGGGATTACTCGATAGTTGACTACTCCTAATACTCCACAGCAAAACAGTGTTGCTGAGAGAAGGAATAGAACTTTATTAGACATGGTGAGATCCATGATGGCGCAAGTTAACCTATCTATTTCCTTTTGGGGAGATATTTTTTGTTAACTACAGCCTATATTCTAAATTGAGTATCAACCAAGTCAGTGACATCATCTCCGTATGAACTATGGATAGGTAGGAGACCTGACCTAAATAATCTCAAGCCTTGGGGTTCGGCTGCACATGTGCACAACGTACATGATATGTACGGAAAGCTAACTCTAAGAGAAAATAAGTGTATTTTCATAAGGTACTCAAAGGAGTTCAATAGTTATGTGTTCATTAGTGACAATGGAGATGATCATATCACTGAAATAGTATCGAGAAATGCAAATTTTCTAGAGACTGAATTCCCAAGTCGAGGTGAATTACGAAACAAAGAATCGTTCTTTGAGGTTAATGATGAGAATGGGGACACAGAATTAGCTTCTGATCCTCTAGAGGTACAAGGTTCAGACCTAACACCACTCAACATTTCTCGTAGTGTTGATCAGAGTGGGAGAGATGTATATGTTACACCTCTAGATGAATATACCTAAAAGTTCGATCAAAGTTCGATCATCAGAACCTATTCGTTATTCTTGTAGAAAGAGTATACCTAAATGTCATTATGACATTGATGAGTATGCTTTTATGACTAATTCAGGAAGAAGAGTCTGCCATCGAGACTTTATCCTTTGTTTTCTTGATAAAACTTGAAGGTTATATGGAAAATTGCAATGGAATATCAGAATTCCATGAAGAGTAACTATGTCTGGGAACTAGTTGATCTCCTGAGTGGATGCAAGACAATTTGGGAACAAGTGGGTTCTCAAAATTAAGCGAAAGGCTGATAGGACAACTCAACGATACTAAGCTCATTTAGTTGCTAAAGACTATAACTTATTTGAGGATATAGACTATTAAGAAACCTTCTCGCCGAGTGTGAGGATTTCTTCGATTCGCCTATTTCTAGCCATTATATTGTAGCCAATTTTCGATTTGGGACTACATCAATTTAACGTTACGACTAATTTTCTCAATGGAGAATTGAAGGAAAAGATCTATATGGAACAACCAGTGGGTTTTGTTGTCCAGTCAATGGTTACTGGAAATCTCATCAGGTGATGATGATGACCATTGTGATTATATATGTCAAACGTTCAGAAAAGTGTTTCGTAATACTATCATTATATGTTGATGATATTCTTTTGGCTGAGAATGATATTGAGTACTTGAATGAGATCAAGAAATGACTATCCTCATCTTCGAGATGAAGGATGTGGGTGAAAATGAGTATGACATCAAAATCTATAGGATTCGTTCTCAAAGGTTGCTTAGACTCTCGCAGGAGATTAATATCCATAAGCTCCTTTAACGATTCAAGATGGATACTTGTTATGTCATTGATACTCTTTTTATCAAAGGTGAATACCTAAGCCGAAACATGGATCCCAAAAGTAATGAAGAAAGGCATTTCATGATAAAGGATTGTAAGCACACCAGTGGGTGATGTGAGGATCAAATGTGATAGTCAAGCAGTGTTAAACTTTGTTGTTGGAAATCGACTACCCGGGATGCGTTCGTTCGATCACTCGAACATCCGAACGATCCCAGTCGACATCCGGTGTCGCTACTTCGTTCGCTTTTCCAGCCCGTGCCCCGATTCACGCCCAGCCATTGCCCCGAAGGACAACCGCGCGAACCGAGCGGGCTGCCAGAAAAACACCAAAACGGCGGTCGCCGTTTCTCCGCGAACAGCAACGCGACGTTGCTGTTCCGGGCTCGTTTCCGGGTCGTTTTTCCTCATCCGACTACCGATCCGGAGGTCCTAGAACCCCCAGTAGTCGAGGAATACAACCCACAACCCCAGAACCCGATCTACGTTCATGTATGATCAACGAGAAATTAGATCGAATGAAATTGCGGAATTGAGATTCGATCTCATACCTTATCGGTCGATTGTTGAGACCTTATAGCTTCTAATGTATGACTCTTCCCGACTCCAGACGTTGTGTGGGCAACGATCTACTGGGTTCGTCCTTTTCTGCTTCTCTCCTTCCAAGACCACCGTATGAATTATTCTCTGGTGAGAAAATAATTTAATTGCGTTAACTTTTATTTTAACAGAGAAAACTTTTATTTGCGCTAAGCAAATAATTTTTCTCTGCTGAAATAATTATTGCGGCGTTCTGTAGGTCTGAGGAGAGGGCAAGGGGGGGGGGGTTTAAATAGAGCTACACTAGGGACCCAAGGTTAAATTAATTAAGGGCTAAATTGAAATATTAATTAACTTGGAATACGTAAACGCAATTCCTTAATTAATCGATTTCAATTTTAATTATTATTCACTCCACTAAAAAATAATAATTGAATTCCCGAAATTAATTTTAATATTATTTCAACAATAATAATTCCGCCGAAATTACATACACGACTTTCCCCGTGTTTAAGATATCGAACGTCCACGAATTTATTTAATTACTAATAATTAAATTAACTCGTTTCTTATTATCCGAGACTAGTACCACTCATCCTTATTATCATGTGGAACAAATCCACCTGCAGGGTTTACATGATAAACTTTATGAGCTCATCTCGGGGACGTCATCAACCCGATAAACGGGACACGGTTTCCTGTCTATAATCTATAGCATGCCGTGAGTACAATTCCGATTCCCAATTTACCGAGTATCTCGACTAATCAATTAGTCTCACTCATTGGCAAGTTAAAGAACCGAGAATTGGACATACGCACCTATAATTATATAGGGATTAGGAATTCGTATATCCGTAATTCTGAGGTCTAGTTCGATTACGTCGAATAGTATAAATCGAACGCCCTCCCGTGGTCCTGCTCAATACACCAAGTGTACGAGTGTAACATGATAGTCAAGACCGACTATATACCAGTCACACTACGACGTACCGATGGATTGTCCCTGTCCATCTAAGTCGTGAGCTCCTGTTTGATAATATACGAGTAACCGACAGTATGATCTTCCGCGTGTCTCCTCACGCCATACTTTCTACAACGTATATATCTAGGACTATTGCATTCTAGTACAAGATAGACAAAATGCCGACAGTTTGATTAATAGATAATGTAAAACACAGATAAGGAGTTCCATATTGTCACTAAACTAGACATTTAGAATATAACTCCATCAATCTCCCACTTATACTAAATCTCTAGTTGCCCTCTACCATACATCCGATACCCATCCCCTTCACGTGTCTCTTGAACGCTTCCGCTGGAAGTGCCTTCGTAAAGGGGTCAGCCAGGTTATCCGCTGATGCAATCTTGGTGACAACCGCATCGCCTCTCCTGACGATGTCTCTAATCAGGTGGTACTTGCGATCTATGTGTTTACTCGCATTGTGGGCTCGTGGTTCCTTTGCATTTGCCACTGCACCGCTATTGTCACAATAAATTGTGATAGCTGTAGGCATCTTAGGAACCACATCCAAGTCCATAAGGAAGTTCCGGAGCCACACCGATTCTTTAGCTGCCTCAGAGGCTGCTACATATTCGGCTTCCATGGTAGAGTCCGAAATGCATTTCTGCTTAACACTCTTCCATGAGACTGCTCCACCTCCCAATGTGAACACATAGCCTGATGTAGACTTTCGCTGATCCTTATCAGATTGGAAATCCGAGTCTGTGTAACCAATAGGAATCAACTCGGACGCTTTGTAACTCAGAACATAACTCCTAGTCCTTCGCAGGTACTTAAGTATGTTCTTTACAGCAGTCCAGTGACCCTGTCCAGGGTTACTCTGATATCTGGCCACCATGCCCATGGCATAGCAGATATCAGGTCTCGTGCACAACATGGCATACATTAGACTTCCTACTGCCGAAGCATAAGGAATCTTCTTCATGTAATCTATCTCCTTTTGTGTTTTGGGACACATGTCTTTAGATAGATGAATTCCATGGCAGAAAGGTTGAGCACCTCTCTTGGAATTCTGCATGTTGAAACGAGCCAGAATCGTATCAATATATGAGGCTTGGGACAAGCTTAATGTTCTTTTCCGGCGATCCCTTATAACCTTGATCCCAAGAACATGCCCAACTTGTCCTAAGTCTTTCATATCGAATTGCTTGGACAACCATCCCTTTATGTCCGACAACATCTTCACATTGTTGCCAATTAGAAGGATGTCGTCTACATAAAGCACGAGAAACGCCACACTGTTTCCGTCACTTCTCCGGTATACACACGACTCGTCCATGCTTTGAATGAATCCATAAGACTGGATAACCTCATCAAACCGCATGTTCCAAGATCTAGAAGCTTGCTTCAATCCATAAATGGATCGGTTTAGCTTACACACTAGATGCTCTTGGCCTTTCTTGATGAAACCTTCTGGCTGTCTCATGTAAATGGTCTCGTCAAGATTCCCATTCAAGAATGCTGTCTTGACGTCCATTTGCCACACCTCATAATCCATATAAGATGCTATAGACAAAAGAATCCGGATCGACTTTAGAATAGCTACCGGCGAAAAGGTTTCCTCATAATCGATCCCTTCTTTCTGAGTATACCCTTTCGCAACAAGCCTAGCCTTGAAGGTTTCAACCTTCCCGTCAGACCCTCTTTTTCTCTTGTACACCCACTTACAACCAATGGCTTTTACACCTTTGGGCGGTGCTACAAGATTCCAGACCTGATTTGAATCCATTGATTCAATCTCAGATTTCATCGCCTTTTGCCAAGACTGAGCATCTTGATCTTTAAGCGCCTCGCCGTAGGTCCAGGGATCGGCTTCATGTTCTCCAGGTAACAAGTCCGAAGACTCACCTATAAACATGAACCTATCGGGTTGTCGAACAACCCTCCCACTACGACGACGCTCCGGTGTAACCTCAGTAACTACAGGTGCATACTGTGGTGGCGTATCACTCGGTTCGGTTGGATCTAAGCCTTGATCGTCCCCTCTCAGTTCGTTAAGTATTATCTCACTCTTGGGCTTGTGGTCCATTATATAATCCTCTTCCAAAAACCGAGCGTTGGTGCTAACAACGATCTTCTGGTCCTTAGGACTATAAAATAGACCACCTTTCGTTCCTCTAGGATATCCTATAAACAACCGAATATCTGAACGAGATTCCAACTTATCAGCCCCATGCTTCAGCACATGTGCTGGACAACCCCAGATCCGAATGTGTTTCAAATTTGGCTTTCGCCCGGTCCACAATTCCGAGGGCGTCTTAGGGACTGATTTAGAAGGAACTAAGTTCAAGATATACGCCGCTGTTTCCAAAGCATATCCCCATAACGAAATTGGTAGGTCTGAGTAACTCATCATAGATCTTACCATTTCCATAAGAGTCCTATTCCTTCTTTCTGCTACACCATTCTGCTGGGGCGTGTATGGTGCAGTCATCTGGGAGTCAATCCCATTCTCTAATAAGTACGCCTTAAACTCTCCCGAGAGGTACTCTCCTCCACGATCAGATCGTAGAGTCTTTATGGTTTTACCATGAAGGTTCTCCACAAGAGCTTTGTACTCCTTGAACTTGTCAAAGCACTCGCTCTTGCGGCGCATCAGGTATATAAAACCATACCTTGAGTAATCATCAGTGAAGGTTGCGAAATATTCGTAACCTCCTCTCGCTTGGACAGATAAGGGCCCGCACAAATCAGAGTGAATCAATTCCAATACTTCCTTGGATCTATACCCCTTATCACTAAAGGGTCGCTTGGTCATTTTTCCTTCCAGGCATGATTCACAGGTCGGAAAGTCCTCATCTTTCACACCACTGAGTATTCCATCAGTTATCAACCTTTGAATCCTACCCAAGTTAATATGACCTAGCCTAAGATGCCATAAGTACTTTTGATTCATCCTAGAAGGCTCCTTTCTCTTATTGGTACTAGATGTGTTATATGACTTTACACTTTGCATCGTGGGATTCAGTATATATAAGTTGCCTATCAATGTACCAGAACAGATATAATCACCATTCTTCTTGAAAATAACAGAATTATCAAAAGAAACAGAATATCCATTCAAAACCAACTTAGAAACCGAAACAAGGTTCTTTCTAAAATTCGGTACATAAAGACAATTATTCAATACCAAAACTTTATTATTAAAAGATAAATAAATATCTCCCACTGCAACAGCCGCCACTTTCGTCGCGTTGCCCATGTAGATAGTGATCTCTCCCTCTCTAAGCCGCCGGGTTTCCTGGAACCCCTGCAAAGAATTGCAGACATGATCAGTGGCTCCCGTATCCACACACCAGGTACCGGTGGATGACACCGCTAAACATGTTTCAGTGACTAAGGAAAAGTTCATACCTCCTTGTCTGAGAGGACAATTAGACTTCCAATGTCCAGACTGCTTGCAACGGAAACACTTGCCCTTGGGCTTGTTCACTCCATTCTGTGGTCCACCATTTCTGGGTCCACTGGGTTTCCGTCCTTGCTTCTTCTTCCTCTTAGTCCCCGGAGGGCCAGGAAGTTTCACAGCCACAAGTGCCTGAGACTTCTTAAAGATTCCCTCTGCCGCCTGGAGTTCAGTCAGGAGTTCCGCCAACGAATATAACCTCTTGTTCATGTTATAGTTCAGGCGGAACTGCTCAAAACTCCTAGGCAGAGACTGGAGCACTATATCGATCTGGGTTTCCCCATCGATAGCTCCTCCCATAATCTCTATCTCATTCAGATAGCCAATCATCCTAAGAACGTGATCCCTCACGGGCGTTCCTTCGGACATAGTGGTCGTCATGAGTTTTCTCATAGCATCTTGCCTGGCTGCCCTATCCTGACTACCAAACATCTCCTTGAGGTTAAGCATCATATCATAGGCAGTGGTCATGGCCTCATGCTGATGTTGCAGCACATTTGACATAGAAGCCAAAATGTAGCACCGCGCCATCTGATCAGCCTTGACCCACTTCCGATGAGCTTCCTTTTCCTCAGGAGTGGAGGTATCAATAGGTTCATCAGGACAAACCTCATGGAGTACATATTTGTACTCCTCAGCAGTTAGGACAATGTCCAAGTTTCGTTTCCAATCATCATAGTTTGGACCAGTGAGTTTGTTTTCTTTTAGTATAATGGACAGCGGGTTGAGTGCCATATCTATAAAAGAGACAAATCAAACTGTCAAATTTAATTCGATATTAACTCCCTTAATTAATATCATTAAATTTACCAATCAATCCTAAAATCCCATCAGACTAGCATGCCACGTTCATGTGGACGTATACTAGTCCAAACGATTTTATAACTAGACTTTTACTTTGGTCGTACATCATTACAGCAGTGACTCCGATGGGGAGGATACTGTAAAGCGTACCTAAGTGTATACCATTTCTCAGTACTAAGTTAACCGCTCGGAAACTACACGCCCACCGCAAGCCACGTTAGTGTGGACGTTTACGTTGACATGCGGTCCCTTTACGATTTCCTATAACTGTCGAACCTCAACTAACCCAAAGTTCCGTTTCCGTCTAGTAAGCCACGATAGTGTGGACGTTTACTAAACAAACAACTTTGTTAATTGAATTCCATTTAATAAATTTCACAATTTCGTTAATCAAAACTTGATATCTCGTAAGTGAAACTCGAAGTTTCTAACCAGCGATCAATCATGCAATTGAGCCCTATCTCTCACAAAGTGAGGGAGCCAACCAGACAATCGATCTAGTCATCAAATGACTCGAATGTCTCTAATCTGTGTCATCGACATAACCAAGCGCTTTGGCTCCATTCCACTCCCCGGGGTGAGAATGAGTCGAGTTGAAATTAGTCTTTGAAAGACAGATTAGGCATTGCTTTGAAAAACTTAAGTGTTCAATTCTATAAATGGAATTGAATTCGAATTTTGATCCAGTGATATCCGTGTGTCAACTTTATCCGATAGGGAGGATGACACTAAAGCCAACTCGTAAGCGACACACATCACTATCAAAACAGAGAATGGAGACCGCGGGATTGTTTCCAATCCCTCTCCCACTTAGTTTTTACGAAAAATGGATAACAAACATGCATATGAAATTAAAGCATAATAAACACGTAAACACATAGAAAACATTTAACGTGGCCCGATTATTATGGCCTTTAAAATCTTCGATGCACGTCTTCTCGGATCTTCGTCTCGTTGCTCGTCTAGGTCTCGATCCACCACCGACTCGTCTAAGTGCCAAGAGACGAACCCCTCCCACTGGAGTATCATCCCAGGCCTCGACGAGCGATCCGTGGTGTCCGTCGAACCCCCGCGGAGCTGCTGCCAAGAAACTAGCGAAACGGCGACCGCCGTTTAAGAAACGACGACCGCCGTTTGCCCTTCAGCAGCCCGCGGGTTCGACTTCTCGACCCTCGTTCGTCCGGCCTTCGATCTCGTCTCGATCCACCAAGCAGCAACAACATTACATAGTAAAGCTAACTACTTCCGGCATCGATCCTATACAGGAATGATCGATCCTATACACCCGGAAAAACGAAAAACGAAAAACCGAAATAGAAAACCTAAACGACTCAACCCGTCGTTTTAACTATTACAAGCAAGCAACGATTCAAAAAAAAAACAAAGATCTCGACAACCCCGAGAGTTTAACAAACCACAAAAAGTCCAGTACATACAACATGACCATAATAATCGGGTTATCCTGCAAAACAAAACTCGCAAACAATACAAGAACGCATAAACCGGCTCTGATACCAATTGTTGGAAATCGACTACCCGGGATGCGTTCGTTCGATCACTCGAACATCCGAACGATCCCAGTCGACATCCGGTGTCGCTACTTCGTTCGCTTTTCCAGCCCGTGCCCCGATTCACGCCCAGCCATTGCCCCGAAGGACAACCGCGCGAACCGAGCGGGCTGCCAGAAAAACACCAAAACGGCGGTCGCCGTTTCTCCGCGAACAGCAACGCGACGTTGCTGTTCCGGGCTCGTTTCCGGGTCGTTTTTCCTCATCCTACTACCGATCCGGAGGTCCTAGAACCCCCAGTAGTCGAGGAATACAACCCACAACCCCGGAACCCGATCTACGTTCATGTATGATCAACGAGAAATTAGATCGAATGAAATTGCGGAATTGAGATTCGATCTCATACCTTATCGGTCGATTGTTGAGACCTTAGAGCTTCTAATGTATGACTCTTCCCGACTCCAGACGTTGTGTGGGCAACGATCTACTGGGTTCGTCCTTTTCTGCTTCTCTCCTTCCAAGACCACCGTATGAATTATTCTCTGGTGAGAAAATAATTTAATTGCGTTAACTTTTATTTTAACAGAGAAAACTTTTATTTGCGCTAAGCAAATAATTTTTCTCTGCTGAAATAATTATTGCGGCGTTCTGTAGGTCTTAGGAGAGGGCAAGGGGGGGGGGGGGGGGGGGTTAAATAGAGCTACACTAGGGACCCAATGTTAAATTAATTAAGGGCTAAATTGAAATATTAATTAACTTGGAATACGTAAACGAAATTCCTTAATTAATCGATTTCAATTTTAATTATTATTCACTCCACTAAAAAATAATAATTGAATTCCCGAAATTAATTTTAATATTATTTCAACAATAATAATTCCGCCGAAATTACATACACGACTTTCCCCGTGTTTAAGATATCGAACGTCCACGAATTTATTTAATTACTAATAATTAAATTAACTCGTTTCTTATTATCCGAGACTAGTACCACTCATCCTTATTATCATGTGGAACAAATCCACCTGCAGGGTTTACATGATAAACTTTATGAGCTCATCTCGGGGACGTCATCAACCCGATAAACGGGACACAGTTTCCTGTCTATAATCTATAGCATGCCGTGAGTACAATTCCGATTTCCAATTTACTGAGTATCTCGACTAATCAATTAGTCTCACTCATTGGCAAGTTAAAGAACCGAGAATTGGACATACGCACCTATAATTATATAGGGATTAGGAATTCGTATATCCGTAATTCTGAGGTCTAGTTCGATTACGTCGAATAGTATAAATCGAACGCTCTCCCGTGGTCCTGCTCAATACACCAAGTGTACGAGTGTAACATGATAGTCAAGACCGACTATCTACCAGTCACACTACGACGTACCGATGGATTGTCCCTGTCCATCTAAGTCGTGAGCTCCTGTTTGATAATATACGAGTAACCGACAGTATGATCTTCCGCGTGTCTCCTCACGCCATACTGTCTACAACGTATATATCTAGGACTATTGCATTCTAGTACAAGATAGACAAAATGCCGACAGTTTGATTAATAGATAATGTAAAACACAGATAAGGAGTTCCATATTGTCACTAAACTAGACATTTAGAATATAACTCCATCAGATTCGTTCTCAAAGGTTGCTTAGACTCTCGCAGGAGATTAATATCCATAAGCTCCTTTAACGATTCAAGATGGATACTTGTTATGTCATTGATACTCTTTTTATCAAAGGTGAATACCTAAGCCGAAACATGGATCCCAAAAGTAATGAAGAAAGGCATTTCATGATAAAGGATTGTAAGCACACCAGTGGGTGATGTGAGGATCAAATGTGATAGTCAAGCAGTGTTAAACTTTGTCAGGGACATTGTTGAAACGAAAAGAGTAAATATTATATATCTATACATTTGATGGCGACTAATCCTATGACCAAACCAATACCTAACGAGGTGTTCAAGGATCATGTCGAGTCTTTGGAATTGCATAGAATTTGATTATATGTAATCAATCAATAACAATATATGTGTTGTTCTATTGAAATTAATATATGTATTAATGTTGTGTGTACAAGTATGTATTATACTTGAAAAGTATGTCTACAAGTTGTGACTGGTTCTCTCACATGAACAGTCACCTCTGAGATCGAGGATGTGCAGAGAAATGAATCCCCACATTCATGGACTTGTAATATAGCCATATTGCAGTTCTCCTGGAGACAGTGGGAGTCTCTGAGGACGTAACAGAGGGGAGAACTCAGGTCAAGTGGGAGACGGACACTTGAACTATAATCTGTACGATGCTAAGTTGAAATACATACGCTTCCAAAGTGGAAGAAGAGCATTGTAGCGCGTGTTCATACCACGTGTGCTTTTGTGATCATTAAAAGGTGAATGAGAGAAACTTCCCTGTTTTCTCATTATGTGAGACCTTGAGGTTGAAACGATGTCGTTAACCTCACTTCGTTACCCTTAAGACTTCCAACTGTGTCTTGAGATTTCACTAAGTGCTGCTACTTTGATATCTTACCAAATAATCATGGAAATTCGGTAAATGCGGTACATATCAGGAAAGCAACTGAAGTGGAGTTTAGGGGCTCTAGTGGAGAAGGAAGATTATCTTAAAACATGCACTTAACTTGGTATTCAAGGCTAGCCCAATCGTGTACTGACATGATTGTGAATATGAGTTGGGACAAGGTCGAGTATGCTAAGTATCTGAGGGGATAAGAGATACGTCGACTAGTGCGGTTTATAAAGATATCTGGGGTATAGCGAGTAAAAGTCCTCAATATATTTCGTGAACTGTCATAATACACTAACCGGTTTATGACGACGACATAGTTCACATGCTCGCAGGTCACACGATCTATTTGCCCTGTATGAAATGATATTGTTGAGAATGTTTATCTGGACGTCGAGTCTAGCCCTTTGTGCGAGTGGGAGATGTTAGGATTAGGGTCGCCCGTGGGCTTGACCCGACCCGACCCGTATTAATTAAAACATAAGTGTTTTAATATTTATTTTATTTATGAAATAGAATATAAATTTCTATAACTACTATTGTGTAGTAGATAAGAATAATATACGGTTTTCCTAATATTATCTTTTCTATTCTGTTTTCTATACAAAAGTGTGTAATTGAGAAAACAGAAATGAGAAGAAATAATAATATTAAAATTTTAGTGTTTTTCTTTCGGAAGAAAAAACTTGCGCAATGTGTACATGGACAAAGGCAGTTTTGTATCAAACATATAGAACAATATTGTTGGGGTTCTTAGATCGTGAAGAACAATTCAACACTCCGATCGATCGGGAGAGTGTTGTAGACACTGCGTAGCACGAGAAGCAACACGCAACAGGAGATTCGATCCGTTCGATTTACGTTTCCGCATCGAAGACAAGTAAGTCTTCTAATCTATTTTTTTTATCGAATTGCTTATGTTGTTTAAGTAATTCCTTCATTTTGGGACAATAATTAGCAACATCATCACTCATATATATAGGCAGGCCTTAATTAATTATAGTGCGTTAATTTATTAATGGAGTATTATTAGGATAACTGAAACCGCATAACCAAAAGTACATGTATTTACTTTTATATATATATATATATATATATATATATATATATACACTGTATGTTGTGTCTTTGAAATCCTAGGGCTGCTGTTAGTATATATGAGAAGAAAAATAGGTATAAGATTGTTGTTCAATTATTCAATATAGGTGGACTAATTAATGAAAAGAAGTTATACGTATGCTTTTAGATTTACTTTATAGTGGGATGTAAGGTATATATGTTTTGTTGGAATGAGTTGATATTTAGTTTTCAATTATTAATAATCGCATCATAATCTTTAAGTGGCTACAATAATATGAATTTGAGTATTCAGAAACCTTGCATCAGAATGTCAGAATTTAACTAATGTTAACTTAATTACATTTACCAGATTAATTATAAACTCTAATAACATATCCTAAACACTTAATGTACCATAAGAATTATATGTACATCTTAAAATAAAATACTCACGGTAAATGTCAATATGGGGATTCACCCTAATAGGAGACGAGGCGACGGGGAGTTAGAAGTTCCGCTCGGTTAAGGTTTTACTAGTACGACACGATTATCAGGTAGGGGTTTTCTTTCATGTCTTTTTAACATATATGTTCAAGCATGTGATATGTGATTGTATGAGTTGATAAATGTATATTGGTTAGCCTGTGAACCTCTTAAGGTTCTGTGACCATCAGTTGTCATCGGACTTGTTCCGCGTAAGGGTTCAACCACATGAATTTAGCCTGTGAACCTCTTAAGGTTCTGTGACCATTCAGTTGTCATCGGACTTGTTCTGCGTAAGGGTTGAAACACAGTATTTTAGCCTGTGAACCTCTTAAGGTTCTGTGACCATCAGTTGTCATCGGACTTGTTCCGCATAAGGGTTGAAATAATTATTAAATAGCCTGTGATCCTCTTAAGGGTCTGTGACCAGCAGTTGTCATCGGACTTGTTCCGCACAAGGGTTGTTTAATACATGCCAAGGAAATGCCTATATGTTTATTTATTCATGCTATGCCGGTTATATGTCCTATCTTGATTGTTTATGTTGAATTGAGATGAAATATTGGTCCTACTGAGCACGTTGAGCTCACCCCGAATCAACACCATGTGTTTAGGTACGAATGGAGGCTACGACGGGCGTGACGAGGAGGGCACGGAGTGACTTTACATACCTTATTCATCGTTTATTGGACACTTGTTATGTTTTTACTTTTTCTTTGGGGTGACGACTTTTAAACTTGGTTTTTGAACTATTTCCATATTTTGGGTGACTATTACTATTTATTTGAACTAAACTTTGGTTTTAAAAACGGTTATTTTACGTAACTCTCGCATTAGATTAGATTTTATTTTAAAATAAATAGTTTTTTTTAATAATTATTAAATAGCTTTATTTTACATTATGAAAAATCGGGGCGTTACAAGGTGGTATCAGAGCGCCAGCTTTTGATTCTGTAGACTTTACAAAAAAAAAATCATGTTTTCAAAAGAAAAGGAAAAATAAAATATTTTGTCACTATTGCTGCCTTCGTCACTCCTCGTCGAGCTCTCTAAGAGGTATGAATTCAGTTTTCACGTTCATGAACTCAGAATTGTATGTTTATGTTTATGTTTATGTTCATGTTTATGTTTATGCCTATGTTGGGTGCTTATATGACATGCACTAGGAGGACTTGTATTAGAACAGACATGATGCCAGACGATTTAGTACGACGTAATATTCAGGATTACCGCAATTACGTGAAAGATAGTGGCCACACGCTTCAGGAACATGTACTTAGGATGCACGAGATGTGGAGAGAACTACGAGAATTGGGCTATTACGACATTAGCCATCGAGAGGGAGCTCAAAGATGTATGAACTCTATGCCACCGATGATGAAGAGATTCTCCAGAGAATTTTATTACAGCTACCGAACGCCAGGGACGTCACGTTTTCTCTATGATGAGTTTACTCGAAGCCTTTGCTACCACTGGATGTTCCTTGGGGAACCAGAAATTGAAGAAATCCAGCCTAGATGCAATAGGTGTGGGAGACACCACGATAGACAATGCTTGTTAGGACTTCGTTTTTGCTATAGGTGCCGTCAGCGGGGTCACCAAGCTCGTCAGTGCCCACGGCGTGACTAGATTTGAATTGTAGATTTTTCTGTTTACCGTATTGTACTTTTAGACGTTATGTTCAGTTGAAAATACGACATGTGGTACGAATTTTTGGTTAACATGAATGCGATCAATTGATATCCCTTGAAGTGTGACATTGTTTTATCTGAGTGCTTATATATTTCAATATGTTCTTTATATTGGAATATTTAATGGCTTCATTTCAATGAGCATAATATTTAACTGAAAAGCTAAATACTTTTATGGCAGAAAGAAATGGCCGGTAACGGACAGGAGCAACCAGTAATGAATCGAGCTACTGCTGAAGCCATGGGCATGGCTTTCAATCACTTTCTCCAGACCATGCAGGCTAACGGAGGAGGAAATACGACGGATCACGAGCGCGTAGTGGATCGGTTTCGCCGTCATCGGCCGCCAACCTACAATGGGCGAGATGGTCCTGCAGTGGTTGAAGAGTGGTTTTGTTCACTAGAACGCATTTTCCGCACCATTCAATGTGGAGATGCTTCAAAGATAGCTTGTGCCACTTTTCAGTTGGTGGAACATGCAGATCATTGGTGGGAAGGGTTCTGGCGCAGTCTAACCGAAGATGAGCAGAAAGCTATGACTTGGGGTTCATTTAAGAAAGAGGTTATGAATCAGTATTTCCCCCAGTCGTATCGTAACCAGAAGGAGACGGAGTTCCTAAATCTGAAACAGGGAAGCATGTCAACTACTGAGTACGAGAGAAAATTCGACGAGCTGAGCAGGTTTGCCCCACATTTGGTGGACGATGATGCAAAGAGGGCTTCAAGATTTTAGAGAGGAATGCGGCCCCAGCTTGCAGGTATCTTGGCAGCACAGGGACACTTGGGATATTAAGAGCTGGTCAAAAGGGCTCACAAAGTCGAGGCTGGACTGAAGGGAGATGAGGTGAAACCGAAAGCCGCAGTGGAGACTGAGAAGCGCAAATGGAACAGAGGCAATAGCAGTAGCAACAACTACAGCAACAAGCAGATGAGGTTGGGAAACAACAATTTCAATGGAAGAAACAACTTTAATGGAGGGAACAACAATTTCAATGGAGGAAACAACAACTTCAATGGAGGGAACAACAAGCCCTGGTGCCGTGAATGCGGGAAACAACACTTTGGAGGTTGCATGCGAGGCCAGAATAAGTGTTACAGATGCCACGAGCCAGGTCACGCGGCACGCGATTGCCCCCGCAACAATCAGGGACCGAATGCTCCTCAGGCACCGAGACAAAATGGAGGTGGACAGCGTACTGGAGGACAGGCTCACATGTATGCGATGGGTCGTGATGATGCTGAGAAAGATAATGGGGTTATGAAAGGTATGTTACCCGATTCTGGAGTTCCTGCTTTTGTACTATTTGATATGGGTGCTTCACATTCATTCATATCTACAAAGTTTCATAACTTGACAAGAGAACATAGTACTAGAGTAGATGACTCGTTAAAGGTTAGTTTACCCTCGGGAGGTGTGATCGCCACGAATGAAATGGATAAGGAGTTGGATGTCAACTTTGGAGGAAGAATATTTACTGCTGATGTATACGTGATCGATATGAAAGACTTTGATCTCATTCTGGGCATGGACTGGCTCACCAAGCACCAAACAAAAATCAAGTGTCGTGAACGGGAGATCACCTTCAAAATTCCTGAAGGAGGTGAGATCACATTCTGCGGAGCGAAGACGAAGACGGTACCTCAAGTGATATCCTCAATGAAAGCTGCGAAGTTACTACAGAAGGACAAGTGCCAAGGTTTCCTCGTAAATTTAGTCAACCAACCAGTTCCAGACGTGACAGCAGATGACGTACCTGCTGGGATTCCATGTCTCGGGCTATCAAAAAAATATGCGGAACAGATAACCCGACCGAAACCCTATCGTCGGAAACCGATCGCGAACACCGAACGAGCTAGAGCATGACCAAGGCGTCGCCGCGGGAGAACCCGCGACTAACCCTAGCCACGCCCACGCCGGGGCTCGCGATCACCTTGCATGGTGATCGACGGGGATGCGCGTGCATCCCCATGGGGCTGTTCGGAATAGCCCCCGGCGGTGAGTCCGGCGACTCACCGCCACCATCCGACGGGAGGAGGGGCGCCAGTCGAGGCACCAGCCCTCGACAGCCCCGCAATCGACCTCACGGTCGATCGCTCGCCCCGGCTTCATCCGGGGCCTCCCTTCTTGCACGCCGCCGGGCGAGGGTGGCCGAGGGGGTTCGTCCGCCGTGGCACCAGCCCACGGCTGAACCCCCAGCGATCGACTTCACGTCGATCGCTTGCCCCAGCGTCCAGCCGGGGCTTCCCCTCTCGCCCGCGTACCGGCGGTCGAACCCTAGGGTTCGGCCGCCCCTTGTTCGATCCCGACGGGGATCGCGAGATCCCCGTATCCCGGTCTCGACGTTTTCCCGGATCGTCTTGTTCATGTATACATCACGATTAAACGAACATATAATCATAGAGGGGGTTTATGATTATGTACCTCGATTCGTTGTACGGAGAAACGAAATCAAACGTTGATGACCTTGCGATCTTCCTACGTATTCCTTGCACCTCGTTCGAACGTCGTGTGGGCGACGATCTATCGAACTCCTATGGATCTCCTTCAACTCTCTAGAATATCAAGTATGATAATCTTGTCTTATGATTTATGAAGGCCATGTAGTGCTTTTATAGGCTACGTAGGGGATCTAAAGGAGGTGGAATATTGGGCTTCCAATATTGAAGATTAAATTGAGCCCAATGCTCAAGTCCATTAATCCTTATCAATATTAATTAATTTATTTTCCACTATATAAATTAATTGCACTCCCAATATTAAACCATATTATATCAAATAATATTTCTCCGGTAGTATTATTTATTCCGTGTATTTAAGATTTAAATATCCATGAATAAATTTATTTATTGCTCAATAAATTATATTCATCTCTTATATCCGAGACTAGTACCGTTCAACCTTTATTATTGTGCGGAACGAATCCACTCATGAGGTTTACACAATAATTCCTTATGAACTCATCTCGGGGATATTATCAACCCTTCCGGGATACACTTTCCCGTCAAGTATTCACGGCATGTCATATATAAAATATAGCGACCCAATTTTACCGGTAATTAACCCAATAATTAAATCGGTTAATTCCTTTGGAAAATCAAAGTCTCTAATATTAAATATACACACCCGCAATAGTATCGGGGATTAAGAATAAAATACTCTGAGATTTAAATTGATTATCTAAGGCAATCCTAATCAATAAATCTCAAGTGATCCGCCCAATACACCAAGTGTACAAGTGTGATAAAATAATTAAGACAAATTATTTTCTCTCTCACACAACGACTATACCGATTGATTGGTCCGTGTCCATCTAGGTCGTGAGCATCTGTTCGATTAAATACGAGTAACCGATAGTATGATCTTCTGTGTGGCGTCGCACACCATACTAACTACAACGTATAGAATCCAGGACTATATTTTGCATATATTAATTAATAATAATTAAATGCAAATAATTGTTTATTAATTAAATAGGTTAAATGCTATGACCGGGAGTTTACCGATACTTAAATCTAGACATTAAGTACACAACTCCAACATTCTCCCACTTGTACTAAGGTCTAGTCATTTCCTCCAAACTCCCGACTCCCATACTCATCACGTGCTTAAGTTATACTTCCCAGAAGTATTATGTGAATGAGCAATCTAGGTTGCCGCTCTGAAGTTATCTTGGTGACTACTGCGTCGTCTCCCTAGACGATGACTCGAATCAGGTGGTACTTGCTCTATGTGTTATCATCACCTTTTGAACTTATGAGTTCTTCCAGTTTACCATGCACCGCTATATTCATAGCCTTTGGTGAACCAAGAATCATATCCAAGTTCAGAGGTCATTCCGGAACCTAACCAAAACTTCCGCTGCCTCTGAGGCTGCTATTCGGTTATGAGAGAGTCCGAGAAGCATCCTGCTTATCACTCTTTCATCTTTAGGTTCCACCTCCTTTTTAAAAGTGAACACATAGCCTGATATCGACTTACACTGGTCTTTCTCTGATTTTGGATTTGAGAAACTGTAATCCAAGAAGATTTCGTCTTGCTCCGTAAGCCAGTACTATGAAAGTACTCTTACAGCATTCGAACATCCCTTATCCAGATTACTTTGATATCCTCCCACTATGCTAACCGCATAGTTGATATCAGGTTCTAGTTTTACAACACTGCATTTACAAAGCTCTCCATACTCGAAGTGTAGGAAACTGCTTTGTCTATATCTATCTCCTTTAAGTGTTCAAAACACATACCTTTTGATAGATGCATTCTGTTCCCGAAAGGCAATAACCTTTCTCAGAATTATGCATGTTTAAAACAAACCATAATCGCATAAGATATCTTAAGAGAAGTACAAATGTTCTTGTCTAGAGATCGAAGGATTCTAAGAACATGGTCTAACTTACTCTTAATCTTATATCTCGATTCATTTAGACAACCTTTATTTTATGTCTGACAACACTTTTACATTGTTGCCAACGATGAAGTGTTATCTACATAAAATTCCGAGAAACACCACCTTGTTTCCATTACGACTCTAACACACCTTTCTTTGTCTTATGCACTTTGATGAATCCATCTCATGGACTATCTCATCAGTTCGCAAGTTCCACAATTTACAGCTTTGTGATAATCCATAAATGGATTCACTAAGCTTGTACTTCTAAATGATCTCGCCTCTGGACAATAATACTTATTGCTATCCAAGTAGGCACATTTAGATTAGTACTGCCCCTTATGCAGAGCTAGGGATCGATTTCATGTCTACTAGATCCAGAGTTCAAAACTCCTCCAGTCTTATGAACATCTCCGGTTGCTTAACAACCTCCCACTGCAATGGCGTTCCGGTGTATAACAGTAATAACATTAGGTGCAGTTAGTGGTGTACTACCACTCGGTTAAGCTGGTTCTCAGTCTTTCCTTTTCCTCATTTTTAAGTACCTTGTCAGTTAGGGCATTGTAGTTCATCTAATAGTCTCCCTCTAAGAACCGGGTGAGAACACCCCTCTGGTTCATAGTACTATTGAACATACAATTACTTGTTCTCCTAGGATATTCTACAACCACATTGAATGTGCCGTTGTATCCAGAAATATCCATAGAACATAGGTAGTTCCGAACAACTTGTCCTTTTACTATTAGAATTCCATTTCTTATTCTTGACACACCATGTCTACACTCCAGTGTATGGTGCAGTCCTTTGAGACTTAATCTCAATCTTTGATTTATGCTATGTGTCGTTTAGATAGGTGATAGCCTCCGCGAACAAGCCGCAGGCTTCCAATGGATATACTTTGAAGGTTCCCCATAATAGCTTTGTGTCTACTGAAAAACACTTTGCTTTTATGGCACATCAAGTATTCTAATCCATCTTCGAGTATCCTTAAAAAAATGACTCGTACCTTTCTAATTACACATGTTGTTGGAAATCGACTACCTGGGACGTGTTCGTTCGATCACTCGAACATCCGAACACGCCCAGTCGACCTCATGTGACAACTCTACGCTGACGACGAAGCCCCGCAGCCGATTCACGCCCAGCCGTCGCGCACGAGGCGCAACCGCGCGAACCGGCTGCTGCCCGCTTCAACCAGCGGGCGCTGCCCGCCACCAGCGGCCGCTGTTCACGTTCAGCGGCCGCTGCTCAGCCACCAGCGGGCGCTGGAGAGGCCCTTGGCAGCGCGCGCTGCCTGGCTTCCAGCGGGCGCTGCTCGTGACGAACAGCAGCGCGCTGCTGCTGTTCCGGGCTCGTTTCCGGTCCGTTTTTCCTCTTCCGACCACCGTTCCGGAGGTCCTTGACCCCCCAGTAGTCGAGGAACACGTACCACGACTCCCGGAACCCGATCGTTCGTCCGATGTATTTTTAACGAATTTAGAGATCGAAAATTGCGGAAAAAGGTTCGATCTCATACCTTTGTCGCGTGATTCGGAGGAGACGAATTGTTGAGACCTTAGCGATTGCTAGCGTATGCCTCTTCCCGACTCCAACCGTTGTGTGGGCAACGATCCGTTGGGTCTCCCTTTTCTGCTCTCCCCTTTCTCAACCCAGCGTTATAAACTATTCTCTGAGAATAATTTTATTTGCGTTAACAAATTAATTTTAACAGAGAAAAATCTTAATTGCGCTAACGCAATTATTTTCTCTGCTGAAATTAATTGTTGCGGCGTTCTGTAGGTTTAGGAGAGGGCAAGGGGTGGGTTTAAATAGAGTTACACTAGGGACCTCTTAGGTAAATTAATTAGGGGCTAAAATGAAATATTAATTAACTTGGAATACTTAAAAGCAATTCCTTAATTAATCGATTTCAAATTTAATTATTATTAATTCCACTATAAAATAATAATTGAATTCCCGAAATTAATTTAATATTATATCAACAATAATATTTCCGCCGAATTACATATACGACTTTCCCCGTGTTTAAGATATCGAATGTCCACGAATTAATTTCAATTACTAATAATTAAATTAATTCGTTTCTTATTATCCGAGACTAGTACCACTCATCCTTATTATCATGTGGAACAAATCCACCTGCAGGGTTTACATGATAAACTTTATGAGCTCATCTCGGGGACATCATCAACCCGATAAACGGGACACGGTTTCCTGTCTATAATCTATAGCATGCCGTGTGTACAATTCCGATTCCCAATTTACCGAGGATATTGACTAATCAATTAGTCTCACTCACTAGTAAGTCAAAGAACCGAGAACTGGACACACGCACCTATAATTATATAGGGATTAGGAATTCGTATATCCGCAATATCTGAGGTCTAGTTCGATTACTGCGATTAGTATAAATCGAACGCCCTCCCGTGGTCCTGCTCAATACACCAAGTGTACGAGTGTAACATGATAGTCAAGACCGACTATCTACCAGTCACACTACGACGTACCGATGGATTGTCCCTGTCCATCTAAGTCGTGAGCTACTGTTCGATAGTATACGAGTAACCGACAGTATGATCTTCCGCGTGTCTCCTCACGCCATACTGTCTACAACGTATACATCAAGGACTATTGCATTAAATGCAATCATGCTTGAATCATATCTCGAATTAAGGTATAGATAAGGAGTTCCGTATTTGCACTAAACTAGACATTTAGAATACAACTCCATCAATCTCCCACTTATACTAAAAGTCTAGTCGCCCTCTTCCAAACATCAGATTCCCATAACCTCGTCACGCCTTACCCAACGCTTTCGCTGGAAGTGCCTCTGTGAACGGGTTTTACCAGGCAATCCTCTCGATGCTATCTAGGTGACAACTGAATCATCTTACTAGACGATCTCTCGAATCAGGTGGTACTTGCGCTCTACGTGTTATCTCCCACTGTGGACTCGTGGCATTTCAAGTTTGCCAAAACCGCTATTCAAAATAGCTTTGGGTAAACGAGAAACCACATCTAAGTCCCTTAGGAAGTTCTGGAGCCACACTGACCTTTTAACTGCCTCAGAGGCCGTTATCCTTTCAGTTTCCATGGTAGAGTCCGTAATGCATCGCTGCTTTACATTCTTCCATGTGACTGCTCCACTTCACAGTGAGAACACATAGCCTGACTTCGACTTTCGACTGTCCCTGTTTGATTGGAAATATCCAAAGGAAACCACTTGACTGCTTTGTAACTCAGAACATAATTCCTGGTCCTCTGCAGGAGCCTAAACATGTTCTTTACATCAGTCAAGTGATCCTTTCCAGGATTACTATGATATCTCATCACTATGCCTACGGCATAGTAGATATCAGTCTCGTGCATCGCATTACATACATTAAGCTTCCCACCATTAAGGTGCAGGGAACTGCTTACTCTTCATCTATCTTCTTTATTATGTCGGACACAAAACTTTAGATAGATGAATTCCACATCTAAAAGGTGAAGACCTTTCTTGGAATTCTGTATGCTGCAACGAGTAAGTGAATTACTCGGACAACCATCCCTTTATGTCCGATAACATCTTTCATATTGTTGCCAATTTAGAAGGATGTCGTCTACATAAAGAATGAGAAAACACCACATCTTTTCTGTCACCTTTTTATTACACACAGGACCTAAACATGCCTTGAATGAATCCATGAAATGGATTTTCTCATAGGTCCGCATGTGTCCAAGATCTCGAAGCTTCCTTCAATCCTAAGATTGATTAAGCTTGCTTACCGAATGCTCTTGGCTCTTTTCGATGAATCCCTCTGGTTGTCCCACATAGATGGTCCCGTCAAGACTTCGATTTAGAAATCCATCTTGACTTCCATCTTCCATGTGAAGACAAAAGAATCCGGATCGACTTTAGCATAGCTACCGGCAAAAAAGTTTACTCATAATCGATCCATTTCTTTCTGAGTGCACCCTCTCGCAACAAGCCTAGCCTTGAAGGTTTACACCTTCCCGTCAGACCCTCTTTTCATCTTGTACACCCACTTGCCACCAATGGCTTTTACACCTTTGGGCGGTGCTACAAGATCCCATACATGATTTGAATCCAAAGATTCAATCTCATATTTCATCGTCTTTTACCAAGACTGAGCATCTTGATCTTTCAGCGTCTCGTCATAGATCCAGGGATCGGCTTCATGTTCTCCAGGTAACAAGTCCGAAGACTCACCTATAAACATGAACCTGTTGGGTTGTCTAACAACCCTCCCACTACGACGACGCTCCGGTGTATCTTTAGTGACTAAAAATTATAGTAGTGAACTACTCAGTTAGGCTGGTTCTAAGTCTTGATCAGTCCCTCTAAGCACATTAAGTATTACTCTACTCTTGGGCTTGTGATTCTTGCATATATAGTCCATGTCTAAGAACCGAACGTTGATGCAATCAACGAATACCTGGTCCTTTGGACTATATTACATATCTCAATTCGTTTTCTTAGGGTATCCTATAAACAGCCGAATATCTGTACAAGTTTCCAAAGGAATCAAGTTCAGGATAAACGCCGCTGTTTCCAAGGCATATCCCAAAACCGAAATAGGTAACTCCGAATAACTCATTGTCTACTTTCCCATATCTATAAGAGTCCTATTCCTTCTTTACAACACATTATTTTGCCGAGGCATAAATGGTGTAGTCTGTTGGGAGTTAATCCCATTTTCTGATAAGTATGCCTTACTCCTCAAAGAGGTCTGCACATATCAGAGCGAATCAACTCTAGTACTTTCTTGGATCTTTTCCCTTTAACCGTAAAGGGTTGCTTGGTCATTTACACTTCCAAGTATGATTCGAAGGTTGGAAGGTCCTTTCCTTCAACCTAGCCGAGTGGTCCATCAGCTTTCATCCTTTGAATCGTACTCAAGTTAAAATGATTTAGCCTAAGATTCCATAAGTACATTTGATTCATCCTAGAAGGATCTTTACTCTTATTGGGGTTCGACAATGTGTTATTAGCTCCGGTCTGTTGCATCGTGAAAGAACACGGATTTAGTATTAAATTGTCTATCAATGTACCAGAATAGATAATATCCCCGTTTCCTACTCTGAAAAGTGTGAAACTATCAGAAGAAACGGAATATCCATTCTAAACCAATTTAGAAATCTGAAATGAAATTTCTTTCTAAATGCCGGCACATAAAGACAATTTATTAGAACTAAAATCCTACAGTTTAAAACCATTTAACATCTCCCACTGCAACGGCTGTTACCTTAACAGTATTGCCCATGTAGGTTATTACTTCTTCCTATCTAAGTCTCCGGGTTTCCTGGAACCCCTGCATTTAAGTGCAGACATGATTAGTGGTTTCCGTATCCACACACCAGGTACTGGTAGATAACACCACTAAGCATGTTTCGGTGACTAAGGAGAAGTTAACTTCTAGTTGCTTTGAGAGGACAATTAAAACTTCCAGTATCCAAACTGCTTACAACGGAAGCACTTGCCCCTTGGGCTTGCTTGTCCCATTCCGTGGTCCAGATATATTAGGCCCACTGGGTTTCCGTATTTTCTTCTTCCTTTTGCTGCCCGAAAGCCTAGGAAGAGTCAATCTCTCAGCCATAAGTGCTTTGAGGACCCTCAAAGATTCTCTCAGCTGCTTGAAGTTCAATCAGGAGCTCCGTCAATGAATAAGACCCCTTATTCATATTTTAGTTTAGGCGGAACTGCTCAAAACTTCTCGGCAGAGACTGGAGCACAAAATCAATCTGGGTTACCCCTTTGATAATTTCTCCCAGAACCTCTATCTCATTATGATAGCCCATCATTCTAAGAACGTGATCCCTTACGGGCGTTCTTTCCGACATGATGGCCGTCATGAGTTGCCTCATTTCACTTTGCCCGGCTGTCCTGTCCTGATAACCAAAACTTCTTGAGGTTAAGCATCATATCATAGGTAATGGTCATGTCATGATCCCGATGTCGCAGCACTTTTGACATGAAAGTCATAATGTTGCTCCGCGTCATCTCATAGCCTTGATCCATTTCCAATGAGCTTCCTTTCCTCAGTAGTGGAAGTATCATTTGGTTCAGCAGGTCAATTGACTTGGAGTACACATTTGTACTCCTCTGCAGTTAGGACAATGTCCAAGTTTCTTTTCCAATCCATACAATCAGGTTCAGTGAGTTTGTTGACTTTTAATGGGAATAATACCATATAAAACAAACAATGAGTTTAATTCGATATCATTTCCCTCAAGTGATATCATTAAACTACCATTCATTTCCAAAATCCCATCAGACATAGCAAGACACGTTCTTGTGGACGTTTACCAGTCCAAATGATTTTATGATTGGATTTCACTTCGGTCGTACATCATTATAGCAGTGACTCTGATGGGGAGGATACTATAAAGCGTACCTAAGTGTGTACCATTTCTCAGTACTAAGTCCACCGCTCGGGAACTACATGTCCACCGCAAGCCACGTTCTTGTGGACGTTTACGTTGACATGCGGTCCTCCACGACTTTCTATAACTGTCGAGCCTCAATTAATCCCAAAGTTCCGTTTCCATTTAGCAAGCCACGTTCTTGTGGACGTTTACTAAAACAAACAATTTTATTAATTGAATCTCACTTATTTAAATGTCATAGAATCTTAATTAACCCAAAGTACCGTTTCCATTTAGCAAGCCACGTTCTTGTGGACGTTTACTAAAACAAACAACTTTGTTAATTGAATCTTACATTTATTAAATTTCACAATTTTATTAATCAAAGCTTGATATCTCGTAAGTGAAACTCGAAGTTTCTAACCAGCGATCAATCATGCAATTGAGCCCTATCTCTCACTAAGTGAGGGAGCCAACCAGACAATCGATCTAGTCATCGAATGACTCGAATGTCTCTAATCTGTGTCATCGACATAACCAAGCGCTTTGGCTCCATTCCACTCCCCGGGGTGAGAATGAGTCGAGTTGAAATTAGTCTTTAATGACAGATTAGGCATTGCTTTTGAGAAATATAATTGTTCAATTTTATAAGTGGATTTTAAATTCGAATTTTGATCCAGTGATATCCGTGTGTCGACTTTATCCGATAGGGAGGATGACACTAAAGCCAACTCGTAAGTGACACACATCACTATCAAAACAGAGAATGGAGACCGCGGGATTGTTTCCAATCCCTCTCCCACTTAGTATTTTACGAAAGGGATAAACATGCATAAACAATTTAAGCATAATAAAAGCACGTAAACACATATAAAGCATTTAACGTGGCCCCGATTATTATGGCCTTAAATATCTTGAATGCACGTCTTCTCGGATCTTCGTCTCGTTGCTCGTCTCGGTCTCGATCCACCACCGACTCGTCTAAGTGCCAAGAGACGAACCCCTCCCACTGGAGTATCGTCCCGGGCAAAAGCGAGCGTTCCGTGATGTCCGTCGAACCCCCGCGGCGCTGCTGCCAAGCCTAGGGCAGCGGGCGCTGCCCTATATCCAGCGCTCGCTGGAGGAGCTGCAAACAGCGACCGCTGTTTGCCCTCCAGCGGGCGCCGTTTGTGCACAGCCTGCTGCGGGTTCGACTTCTCGACCTTCTTTCGTCCGGCCTTCGATCTTCTCTCGATTCACCAAGTAGCAGCAACATTACATAGGTAAGACTAACTATTTCCGGCATCGATCCTATACAGGTTGATCGATCCTATACAATCCGGATAAAACGAAAAACCGTAATAAAACCTAAACGACTCAACCCGTCGTTTTAACTATTACAAACATGCAACGATTATAAAACAAAGATCTCGACAAGCCCGAGAGTTTAACAAACCACAAACATACAGTCCAATCACATGACCATAATAATCGGGTTCAAACCTGCAACATAATTCTCGCAAAAATACAACGAATCGACAAAACCGGCTCTGATACCAATTGTTGGAAATCGACTACCTGGGACGTGTTCGTTCGATCACTCGAACATCCGAACACGCCCAGTCGACCTCATGTGACAACTCTACGCTGACGACGAAGCCCCGCAGCCGATTCACGCCCAGCCGTCGCGCACGAGGCGCAACCGCGCGAACCGGCTGCTGCCCGCTTCAACCAGCGGGCGCTGCCCGCCACCAGCGGCCGCTGTTCACGTTCAGCGGCCGCTGCTCAGCCACCAGCGGGCGCTGGAGAGGCCCTTGGCAGCGCGCGCTGCCTGGCTTCCAGCGGGCGCTGCTCGTGACGAACAGCAGCGCGCTGCTGCTGTTCCGGGCTCGTTTCCGGTCCGTTTTTCCTCTTCCGACCACCGTTCCGGAGGTCCTTGACCCCCCAGTAGTCGAGGAACACGTACCACGACTCCCGGAACCCGATCGTTCGTCCGATGTATTTTTAACGAATTTAGAGATCGAAAATTGCGGAAAAAGGTTCGATCTCATACCTTTGTCGCGTGATTCGGAGGAGACGAATTGTTGAGACCTTAGCGATTGCTAGCGTATGCCTCTTCCCGACTCCAACCGTTGTGTGGGCAACGATCCGTTGGGTCTCCCTTTTCTGCTCTCCCCTTTCTCAACCCAGCGTTATAAACTATTCTCTGAGAATAATTTTATTTGCGTTAACAAATTAATTTTAACAGAGAAAAATCTTAATTGCGCTAACGCAATTATTTTCTCTGCTGAAATTAATTGTTGCGGCGTTCTGTAGGTTTAGGAGAGGGCAAGGGGTGGGTTTAAATAGAGTTACACTAGGGACCTCTTAGGTAAATTAATTAGGGGCTAAAATGAAATATTAATTAACTTGGAATACTTAAAAGCAATTCCTTAATTAATCGATTTCAAATTTAATTATTATTAATTCCACTATAAAATAATAATTGAATTCCCGAAATTAATTTAATATTATATCAACAATAATATTTCCGCCGAATTACATATACGACTTTCCCCGTGTTTAAGATATCGAATGTCCACGAATTAATTTCAATTACTAATAATTAAATTAATTCGTTTCTTATTATCCGAGACTAGTACCACTCATCCTTATTATCATGTGGAACAAATCCACCTGCAGGGTTTACATGATAAACTTTATGAGCTCATCTCGGGGACATCATCAACCCGATAAACGGGACACGGTTTCCTGTCTATAATCTATAGCATGCCGTGTGTACAATTCCGATTCCCAATTTACCGAGGATATTGACTAATCAATTAGTCTCACTCACTAGTAAGTCAAAGAACCGAGAACTGGACACACGCACCTATAATTATATAGGGATTAGGAATTCGTATATCCGCAATATCTGAGGTCTAGTTCGATTACTGCGATTAGTATAAATCGAACGCCCTCCCGTGGTCCTGCTCAATACACCAAGTGTACGAGTGTAACATGATAGTCAAGACCGACTATCTACCAGTCACACTACGACGTACCGATGGATTGTCCCTGTCCATCTAAGTCGTGAGCTACTTTTCGATAGTATACGAGTAACCGACAGTATGATCTTCCGCGTGTCTCCTCACGCCATACTGTCTACAACGTATACATCAAGGACTATTGCATTAAATGCAATCATGCTTGAATCATATCTCGAATTAAGGTATAGATAAGGAGTTCCGTATTTGCACTAAACTAGACATTTAGAATACAACTCCATCACATGTTACTGCATTAATCATGAATCATTCTCAATGCTTGTCCGAATTCAAGAATTCACAAGCATAATGATAAAGAAATACATCTAATAAGTAAAACAAGTTATACATAACGGTTTGTTGCATCGTGGTAGACTAAGGATTCATCATTCATATATTGTTATCTAAAATGTACCAGAATAGATAACACCATTATTTCTTATCTAAATCATTGAATGATTAAAGAAATAAATATCCATTCATTAATAAAGAAAATCCAGAACAAAAGTTCTTTTCAAAATAAGGGGTACATTAAGCAATAACTTGAAATGAAATCCTAAAACTACTGAAAGCAGATAAATGTCTTCCACTGCAACCGCTGCTACCCCAACAGCTTCGCCCATGTAGACTCGAACTCTTCTTTTCTAAGTCGCCGGGTTTTCTGGAACCCCTGCATTTAAAATAATGCACATACCGTCAGTGGCTCCATATCTACACACCAGAATTCTTGTAGATAATACCGCTGACTATGTTTTTACGACTAAAGAAAAATTCGTACCTCTGAGAGGACATTCAGACTTCCAGTGTCCAGACTTGTTGCATCGGAAGCACTTGCCCCTTGGCTTACTATCCCCCACTCGTGGTCCATTCCTCTTGGCACCACTGGGTTTCCAGGCTTGCTTCCTTTTCTTGCCCCTACCTCCAACAGCTTTCAAGCTTTTGGACTAGGTAGTTACAAGCGCTTGAGACTTGCCCTTCTTGTAGATCCCCTCTGCCGCCTTTAGTTCAGTCAGGAGTTGCGCAAGAGTATAAGATAGTTTACCCATATTATAGCTCATACGAAACTGCTCAAAACTAGGGGCCAGAGACTGGAGTATGATGTCGACTTGCGTCTCAGCATCAATAGAAGCTCCTAGGACCTCAAGTTCATTCAACAAACTCATCATCTTAAGAACGTGCTCCCCAACGGGCGTTCCTTCAGACTGAGTAGTCGACATGAGGACTCTCATAGCCTCTTGCCTAGCCGCACGATCTTGCTCCCCAAACATCTCCTTGAGGTTAAACATCATATCATAGGCAGTGTCCATCGGCTCATGTTGGGTTTGGAGTACATTTGACATGGAAGCCAAAATATAACACCTAGCCATTTCATCAGCCTTTTTCCACTTCCGATATGTTTCTTTTTCCTCATCAGTCGAGGCAGCCGTGGGCTCAGCAGGGCACACTTCATGGAGTACAAACTTGTACTCCTCAGAAGTCAGGACAATGTCTAAATTTCTCTTCCAATCAATGTAATTGGGACCAGTGAGTTTGTGTTCCTTGAGTATCACAGAAAGTAGATTCATAGCTATTCTCTAAACCTATAAGCACATATAAACAAACAATTAATTTAATGTCCGATATTATCTCCCTCAAATAATATCATTAAATTACTAATTACATCTAAAATCCCATCAGGTAAGGCAAGCCACGATAGTGTGGACGTTTACCCACCTAAATGATTTCGTAATTAGATTTGCTTCGGTCGTACATCATCGATAGCGTTACTTCGATGGGAAGAATACTATGAAGCGTACCCAAGTGTAAACCATTACTCAGTACCAAGAAGTTCGTTTGGAATTCGCATATCACCGCAAGCCACGATAGTGTGGACGTTTACGTTGATACACGGATCCTTTACTCTCTTCTAAAACTGTCTACATCAATCGTTCCAAAATCCCATTCAGTATAGCAAGCCACGATAGTGTGGACGTTTACTACACCAAAAGACTTTTACAATTGACATCCTTTTACTCGATCCATTGGATTCTCGCAAACCAAGACGCGGAGAATCATAAGTGAAACTCGAAGTTTCTAACCAGTGATTCACCATGCGAACGACCCTATCTCTCATAAATGAGGGAGTCGAGCAGACAATCGATCCATCTATCAAAGAATGGTACGAAGGTCTCTAATTTGTGTCATCCACATGACCAAGTGGCTTTGGCTCCATTCCACTCCCCGGGGTGAGAATGAGTCGACTTGAAGTCAGTTTCATAAAGACAAATTAGGCATTGTTTGATAAACTTGATCAATGTCTCTTGTAAAAGGAATTACAAGAATTCTCCTCCAATGACTCGTCTATACGAACTTCGAAAGTCCATAAGAGTCACCAAGAGAACAGCAATGGAGACCATGGGAATGTTTCCATCCCCTCTCCCACTTAGCTTTTTACAATAAAGGGATACGCTATCTAGTGCATAAAGTAAACACATATAGCATGCATACAAGCAATAAAGCACATAGTACATAGTCAAAATAATGCTAGAAAATTATTTTCCGACTATCATGGCTTTATTCCATCTCCGTATGCGTCTTCTAGTCTTCAGTCTTCGTTCTTGAATGCTCCATGTGACGAGAATATTAATCCCAATATTTAAATCTATTTATTTTCAATAAATCCAAAAGATACTTAATTCGAAAATTAAGTCAATCGAATAAATCAAAAATAAAATTAAATATTATTAATATTTTTATTTATTTATTTTCCTATCTAATTCTATTAAATCTCTAGAATAATCTATCCAAGTAAAACTTGGAATATTCTAGAAGACTTCTATAATAGAATAAGGAAATAAAATAAATTAGGACTCTTCTACTTTCCAAGATTAATTAACTTCCATTACTATGAAAATTCCCATAAAATAAGAATAATCAATTAGGAAATAAATCAATCCTAAATTAACTTTTATTCCTTTCCAATTCTATTAAATCTCTAGGATCTTATTCCAAGTAGAACTCGGAATACTCTAGAAGACTTCCATAATAGAATAAGGAAATAAAATTAATTCCAATTAATTATTTTCCTAATCCATGAGAATTCCCAAAAATAGGAAAACTCAAATAGGAAAACCGAATTAATTAGGAAAGTAGTATCTTGGTAGGAGTAGCGCGGGATGGGGATTCCCGCACTACCCCACCATCATCGGCCGACCACCGGGAGGGAGCACCCGCCGCCGCCACTCCAGTCTGTTGGAAATCGACTACCCGGGATGCGTTCGTTCGATCGCTCGAACATCCGAACCATCCCAGTCGACCTCCGAAGTCACTACTTCGTTCGCTTAACAGCCCTTATCCCGAATCACGCCCAGCCATCGCCCCGGAGGACAACCGCGCGAAACGGAACTGGACTGCATCAATTCGGCGACCGCCGAAAGCAGTCCAGCGGTCGCTGAAAGGAACTGCAAACGGCGACCGCCGTTTGCCCTTTGGTGACCGCCGTTTGTCCGCGAACAGCAACGCGACGTTGCTGTTCCGGGCTCGTTTCCGGGTCATTTTTCCTCATCCGACTACCGTTCCGGAGGTCCTAGAACTCCCAGTAGTCGAGGAACACGATCCACGACCCCGGAACCCGATCCACGTTCATGTATGTTCAACGAGAAATTAGATCGAATAAATGCGGAATTTAGAGATCCGATCTCATACCTTATCGGTCGATTGTTGAGACCTTAGAGCTTCTAACGTATTCTCTTCCCGATTCCAGCCGTTGTGTGGGCAACGATCCGCTGGAAATTCCTTGTCCGCTCTCTCCTTTCTCAAACCAGCGCAATGATTTAATTATTCTCTCTGAGAGAATAATAATTGCGTTAACTTAATTATTTTAACAGAGAAAAATGTTTTTGCGCTAACGCAATAATTTTTCTCAGAAAAATAATAGTTGCGGCGAACTGTAGGTTTTAGGAGAGGGCAAGGGGGGGGTTTAAATAGAGCTACGTTAGGGACCTAAGGGAAATTAATTAAGAGCTAAATTGAAATATTAATTAACTTGGAATACGTAAACGCAATTCCTTAATTAATCGATTTCAATTTTAATTATTATTAACTCCACTATAAAATAATAATTGAATTCCCGAAATTAATTTTAATATTATTTCAACAATAATAAATCCGCCGAAATTACATATACGACTTTCCCCGTGTTTAAGATATCGAACGTCCACGAATTTATTTAATTACTAATAATTAAATTAATTCGTTTCTTATTATCCGAGACTAGTACCACTCATCCTTATTATCATGTGGAACAAATCCACCTGCAGGGTTTACATGATAAACTTTATGAGCTCATCTCGGGGACGTTATCAACCCGATATACGGGACACGGTTTCCTGTCTATAATCTATAGCATGCCGTGTGTACAATTCCGATTCCCAATTTACCGAGTATCTCGACTAATCAATTAGTCTCACTCATTGGTAAGTTAAAGAACCGAGAATTGGACACACGCGCCTATAATTATATAGGGATTAGGAATTCGTATATCCGTAATTCTGAGGTCTAGTTCGATTACGTCGATTAGTATAAATCGAACGCCCTCCCGTGGTCCTGCTCAATACACCAAGTGTACAAGTGTAACATAATAGTCAAGACCAACTATTACCCAGTCACACTACGACGTACCAATGGATTGTCCCTGTCCATCTAAGTCGTGAGCTTCTGTTCGATAATATACGAGTAACCGACAGTATGATCTTCCGCGTGTCTCCTCACGCCATACTGTCTACAACGTATATATCTAGGACTATTGCATTCAAGTATAACATAGACAAAAAATTCCGACAATTTGATTATTAGATAATGTAAAACCACAGATAAGGAGTTCCATATTGTCACTAAACTAGACATTTAGAATATAACTCCATCAATCTCCCACTTATACTAAATCTCTAGTTGCCCTCTACCATACATCCGATACCCATCCCCTTCACGTGTCTCTTGAACGCTTCCGCTGGAAGTGCCTTCGTAAAGGGGTCAGCCAGGTTATCCGCTGATGCAATCTTGGTGACAACCGCATCGCCTCTCCTGACGATGTCTCTAATCAGGTGGTACTTGCGATCTATGTGTTTACTCGCATTGTGGGCTCGTGGTTCCTTTGCATTTGCCACTACACCGCTATTGTCACAATAAATTGTGATAGCTCTAGGCATTTTAGGAACCACATCCAAGTCCATAAGGAAGTTCCGGAGCCACACCGATTCTTTAGCTGCCTCAGAGGCTGCTACATATTCGGCTTCCATGGTAGAGTCCGAAATGCATTTCTGCTTAACACTCTTCCATGAGACTGCTCCACCTCCCAATGTGAACACATAGCCTGATGTAGACTTTCGCTGATCCTTATCAGATTGGAAATCCGAGTCTGTGTAACCAATAGGAATCAACTCGGACGCTTTGTAACTCAGAACATAATTCCTAGTCCTTCGCAGGTACTTAAGTATGTTCTTTACAGCAGTCCAGTGACCCTGTCCAGGGTTACTCTGATATCTAGCTACCATGCCCACGGCATAGCAGATATCAGGCCTCGTGCACAACATGGCATACATTAGACTTCCTACTGCCGAAGCATAAGGAACCTTCTTCATGTAATCTATCTCCTTTTGTGTTTTGGGACACATGTCTTTAGATAGATGAATTCCATGGCAGAAAGGTTGAGCACCTCTCTTGGAATTCTGCATGTTGAAACGAGCCAGAATCGTATCAATATATGAAGCCTGGGACAAGCTTAATGTTCTTTTCCGGCGATCCCTTATAACCTTGATCCCAAGAACATGCCCAACTTGTCCTAAGTCTTTCATATCGAATTGCTTGGACAACCATCCCTTTATGTCCGACAACATCTTCACATTGTTGCCAATTAGAAGGATGTCGTATACATAAAGCACGAGAAACGCCACACTGTTTCCGTCACTTCTCCGGTATACACACGACTCGTCCATGCTTTGAATGAATCCATAAGACTGGATAACCTCATCAAACCGCATGTTCCAAGATCTAGAAGCTTGCTTCAATCCATAAATGGATCGGTTTAGCTTACACACTAGATGCTCTTGGCCTTTCTTAATGAAACCTTCTGGCTGTCTCATGTAAATGGTCTCGTCAAGATTCCCATTCAAGAATGCTGTCTTGACGTCCATTTGCCACACCTCATAATCCATATAAGATGCTATAGACAAAAGAATCCGGATCGACTTTAGCATAGCTACCGGCGAAAAGGTTTCCTCATAATCGATCCCTTCTTTCTGAGTATACCCCTACGCAACAAGCCTAGCCTTGAAGGTTTCAACCTTCCCGTCAGACCCTCTTTTTCTCTTGTACACCCACTTGCAACCAATGGCTTTTACACGTTTGGGCGGTGCTACAAGATTCCAGACCTGATTTGAATCCATTGATTCAATCTCAGATTTCATCGCCTTTTGCCAAGACTGAGCATCTTGATCTTTAAGCGCCTCGCCATAGGTCCAGGGATCGGCTTCATGTTCTCCAGGTAACAAGTCCGAAGACTCACCTATAAACATGAACCTATCGGGTTGTCGAACAACCCTCCCACTACGACGAGGCTCCGGTGTAACCTCAGTAACTACAGGTGCAGACTGTGGTGGCGTATCACCCGGTTCGGTTGGATCTAAGCCTTGATCGTCCCCTCTCAGTTCGTTTAGTATTATCTCACTCTTGGGCTTGTGGTCCATTATATAATCCTCTTCCAAGAACCGAGCGTTGGTGCTAACAACGATCTTCTGGTCCTTAGGACTATAAAATAGACCACCTTTCGTTCCTCTAGGATATCCTATAAACAACCGAATATCTGAACGAGATTCCAACTTATCAGCCCCATGCTTCAGCACATGTGCTGGACAACCCCAGACCCGAATGTGTTTCAAATTTGGCTTTCGCCCGGTCTACAATTCCGAGGGCGTCTTAGGGACTGATTTAGAAAGAACTAAGTTCAGGATATACGCCGCTGTTTCCAAGGCATATCCCCAGAACGAAACTGGTAGTTCTGAATAACTCATCATAGATCTTACCATTTCCATAAGAGTCCTATTCCTTCTTTCTGCTACACCATTCTGCTGGGGCGTGTATGGTGCAGTCATCTGGGAGTCAATCCCATTCTCTAATAAGTACGCCTTAAACTCTCCCGAGAGGTACTCTCCTCCACGATCAGATCGTAGAGTCTTTATGGTTTTACCATGAAGGTTCTCCACAAGAGCTTTGTACTCCTTGAACTTGTCAAAGCACTCGCTCTTGCGGCGCATCAGGTATATAAAACCATACCTTGAGTAATCATCAGTGAAGGTTACGAAATATTCATAACCTCCTCTCGCTTGGACAGATAAAGGCCCGCACAAATCAGAGTGAATCAATTCCAGTACTTCCTTGGATCTATACCCCTTATCACTAAAGGGTCGCTTGGTCATTTTTCCTTCCAGGCATGATTCGCAGGTTGGAAAGTCCTCATCTTTCACACCACTGAGTATTCCATCAGTTATCAACCTTTGAATCCTACCCAAGTTAATGTGACCTAGCCTAAGATGCCATAAGTACTTTTGATTCATTCTAGAAGGCTCCTTTCTCTTATTGGTACTAGATGTATTATTTGACTCTACTCGTTGCATCGTGGAATAATCAGGATTCAGTATATATAAGTTGCCTATCAATGTACCAGAACAGATATACTCACCATTCTTTTTTATAATAACAGAACTATCAAAAGAAACAGAATATTTATTCAAAACCAATCTAGAAACCGAAACAAGGTTCTTTCTAAAATTCGGTACATAAAGACAATTATTCAATACCAAAACTTTATTATTAAAAGACAAATGAATATCTCCCACTGCAACTGCCGCCACTTTCGTAGCGTTGCCCATGTAGATAGTGATCTCCCCCTCTCTAAGCCGCCGGGTTTCCTGGAACCCCTGCAAAGAATTGCAGACATGATCAGTGGCTCCCGTATCCACACACCAGGTACCGGTGGATAACACTGCTAAACATGTTTCAGTGACTAAGGAAAAGTTCATACCTCCTTGTCTGAGAGGACAATTAGACTTCCAATGTCCAGACTGCTTGCAACGGAAACACTTGCCCTTGGGCTTGTTCACTCCATTCTGTGGTCCACCATTTCTGGGTCCACTGGGTTTCCGTCCTTGCTTCTTCTTCCTCTTAGTCCCCGGAGGGCCAGGAAGTTTCACAGCCACAAGTGCCTGAGATTTCTTAAAGATTCCCTCTGCCGCCTGGAGTTCAGTCAGGAGCTCCGCCAACGAATATAACCTCTTGTTCATGTTATAGTTCAGGCGGAACTGCTCAAAACTCCTAGGCAGAGACTGGAGCACTATATCGATCTGGGTTTCCCCATCGATAGCTCCTCCCATAATCTCTATCTCATTCAGATAGCCTATCATCCTAAGAACGTGATCCCTTACGGGCGTTCCTTCGGACATAGTGGCCGTCATGAGTTTTCTCATGGCATCTTGCCTGGCTGCCCTATCCTGACTACCAAACATCTCCTTGAGGTTAAGCATCATATCATAGGCAGTGGTCATGGCCTCATGCTGATGTTGCAGCACATTTGACATAGAAGCCAAAATGTAGCACCGCGCCATCTGATCAGCCTTGACCCACTTCCGATGAGCTTCCTTTTCCTCAGGAGTGGAGGTATCAATAGGTTCATCAGGACAAACCTCATGGAGTACATATTTGTACTCCTCAGCAGTTAGGACAATGTCCAAGTTTCGTTTCCAATCAACATAGTTCGGACCAGTGAGCTTGTTTTCTTTTAGTATAATGGACAGCGGGTTGAGTGCCATATCTATAAAAGAGACAAATCAAACTGTCAAATTTAATTCGATATCAACTCCCTTAATTAATATCATTAAATTTACCAATCAATCCTAAAATCCCATCAGACTAGCATGCCACGTTCATGTGGACGTATACTAGTCCAAACGATTTTATAACTGGACTTTTACTTTGGTCGTACATCATTACAGCAGTGACTCCGATGGGGAGGATACTGTAAAGCGTACCTAAGTGTATACCATTTCTCAGTACTAAGTTAACCGCTCGGAAACTACACGCCCACCGCAAGCCACGTTAGTGTGGACGTTTACGTTGACATGCGGTCCCTTTACGATTTCCTATAACTGTCGAGCCTCAATTAACCCAAAGTTCCGTTTCCGTCTAGTAAGCCACGATAGTGTGGACGTTTACTAAACAAACAACTTTGTTAATTGAATTCCATTTAATAAATTTCACAATTTCGTTAATCAAAGCTTGATATCTCGTAAGTGAAACTCGAAGTTTCTAACCAGCGATCAATCATGCAATTGAGCCCTATCTCTCACAAAGTGAGGGAGCCAACCAGACAATCGATCTAGTCATCAAATGACTCGAATGTCTCTAATCTGTGTCATCGACATAACCAAGCGCTTTGGCTCCATTCCACTCCCCGGGGTGAGAATGAGTCGAGTTGAAATTAGTCTTTGAAAGACAGATTAGGCATTGCTTTGAAAAACTTAAGTGTTCAATTTTAAAATTGGAATTTCATTCGAATTTCGATCAAAGTGATTTCCGTGTATCGACTTTATCCGATAGGGAGGATGACACTAAAGCCAACTCGTAAGTCAATACACATCACTCTCGAAACAGAGAATGGAGACCGCGGGATTGTTTCCAATCCCTCTCCCACTTAGTATTTTACGATTTAGGGATATACAAGCATGCATATGAATTTAAAGCACAATAAAGCACGTAAACACACAAAAAGCATTTAACGTGGCCCGATTATTATGGCCCTTAAAATCCTTCGATGCACGTCTTCTCGGATCTTCGTCTCGTTGCTCGTCTCGGTCTCGATCCATCACCGACTCGTCTAAGGACCAAGAGACGAACCCCTCCCACTGGAGTATCGTCCCGGGCCCTCGACAAGCGATCCGTGATGTCCGTCGAACCCCCGCGGAGCTGATGCCCGAAGTCCAGCGAAACGGCGACCGCCGTTTGAGAAACGGCGACCGCCGTTTGCCCTTCAGCAGCCGCGGGTTCGACTTCTCGACCCTCGTTCGTCCGTCCTTCGATCTCTTCTCGATCCACCAAGTAGCAGCAACATTACATAAGTAACCTAGCTACTTCCGGCATCGATCCTATACAGAATGATCGATCCTATACATCCGGATAAACGAAAAACAAACGAAAAACCCTAAACGACTCAACCCGTCGTTTTAAACTATTACAAGCAAGCAACGATTCAAAAAAAACAAAACAAAGATCTCGACAACCCCGAGAGTTTAACAAACCACAACATACAGTACATAAACATATGACCATAATAATCGGGTTATCCTGCAAAACAAAACTCGCAAACAATACAAGAACGCATAACCGGCTCTGATACCAATTGTTGGAAATCGACTACCCGGGATGCGTTCGTTCGATCGCTCGAACATCCGAACCATCCCAGTCGACCTCCGAAGTCACTACTTCGTTCGCTTAACAGCCCTTATCCCGAATCACGCCCAGCCATCGCCCCGGAGGACAACCGCGCGAAACGGAACTGGACTGCATCAATTCGGCGACCGCCGAAAGCAGTCCAGCGGTCGCTGAAAGGAACTGCAAACGGCGACCGCCGTTTGCCCTTTGGCGACCGCCGTTTGTCCGCGAACAGCAACGCGACGTTGCTGTTCCGGGCTCGTTTCCGGGTCGTTTTTCCTCATCCGACTACCGTTCCGGAGGTCCTAGAACTCCCAGTAGTCGAGGAACACGATCCACGACCCCGGAACCCGATCCACGTTCATGTATGTTCAACGAGAAATTAGATCGAATAAATGCGGAATTTAGAGATCCGATCTCATACCTTATCGGTCGATTGTTGAGACCTTAGAGCTTCTAACGTATTCTCTTCCCGATTCCAGCCGTTGTGTGGGCAACGATCCGCTGGAAATTCCTTGTCCGCTCTCTCCTTTCTCAAACCAGCGCAATGATTTAATTATTCTCTCTGAGAGAATAATAATTGCGTTAACTTAATTATTTTAACAGAGAAAAATGTTTTTGCGCTAACGCAATAATTTTTCTCAGAAAAATAATAGTTGCGGCGAACTGTAGGTTTTAGGAGAGGGCAAGGGGGGGTTTAAATAGAGCTACGTTAGGGACCTAAGGGAAATTAATTAAGGGCTAAATTGAAATATTAATTAACTTGGAATACGTAAACGCAATTCCTTAATTAATCGATTTCAATTTTAATTATTATTAACTCCACTATAAAATAATAATTGAATTCCCGAAATTAATTTTAATATTATTTCAACAATAATAAATCCGCCGAAATTACATATACGACTTTCCCCGTGTTTAAGATATCGAACGTCCACGAATTTATTTAATTACTAATAATTAAATTAATTTGTTTCTTATTATCCGAGACTAGTACCACTCATCCTTATTATCATGTGGAACTAATCCACCTGCAGGGTTTACATGATAAACTTTATGAGCTCATCTCGGGGACGTTATCAACCCGATATACGGGACACGGTTTCCTGTCTATAATCTATAGCATGCCGTGTGTACAATTCCGATTCCCAATTTACCGAGTATCTCAACTAATCAATTAGTCTCACTCATTGGTAAGTTAAAGAACCGAGAATTTGACACACGCACCTATAATTATATAGGTATTAGGAATTCGTATATCCGTAATTCTGAGGTCTAGTTCGATTACGTCGATTAGTATAAATCGAACGCCCTCCCGTGGTCCTGCTCAATACACCAAGTGTACAAGTGTAACATAATAGTCAAGACCAACTATTACCCAGTCACACTACGACGTACCAATGGATTGTCCCTGTCCATCTAAGTCGTGAGCTTCTGTTCGATAATATACGAGTAACCGACAGTATGATCTTCCGCGTGTCTCCTCACGCCATACTGTCTACAACGTATATATCTAGGACTATTGCATTCAAGTATAAGATAGACAAAAAATTCCGACAGTTTGATTATTAGATAATGTAAAACCACAGATAAGGAGTTCCATATTGTCACTAAACTAGACATTTAGAATATAACTCCATCACAGTCGGCCAGCCGCCACCGTCGCCGGCGACAGCCCACGGCCGAAGGGGCGCAACGCTCCCTTCCCCTTGGGTCGATCGATTGGGGTCGATCAAGGGGTTTGATCGATCCCCGGTCCTTCGTCCTCTTCGTCTTCTTCGTCACACGCGTTCTCCGGCGGTCGTCTCGACATCGATCCAACGTAAATAAATTACAAGAAATAAATTTACAATTCCGGTATCGATTCTATACATGAAATCGACCCTATACATTTTTTGGAAAACATAGAACGTAATAATAAATCCTAAATTCGGTCAACCCCCGAATTTTTACTATTACAAACATTCAACCACACAAAACGAATCTCGACATGTCCGAAAGTTTAATAAACGAATAATCATGATAATTAAATCCAACCATGATAGCCGGAAATCCCTGCAAGGTAGAACAATAATCGAACATATACATGAACACGAAACCAAATGCTCTGATACCAATTGCTGGGATTCCATGTCCCGGGCTATCAAAAAAATATGCGGAACCGATAACCCGACCGAAACCCTATCGCCGGAAACCGATCGCGAACACCGAACGAGCTAGAGCATGACCAAGGCGTCGCCGCGGGAGAACCCGCGACTAACCCTAGCCACGCCCACGCCGGGGCTCGCGATCACCGTGCATGGTGATCGCCGGGGATGCGCGTGCATCCCCATGGGGCTGTTCGGAACAGCCCCCGGCGGTGAGTCCGGCGACTCACCGCCACCATCCGACGGGAGGAGGGGCGCCAGTCGAGGCACCAGCCCTCGACAGCCCCGCGATCGACCTCACGGTCGATCGCTCGCCCCGGCTTCAGCCGGGGCCTCCCTTCTTGCACGCCGCCGGGCGAGGGTGGCCGAGGGGGTTCGTCCGCCGTGGCACCAGCCCACGGCTGAACCCCCAGCGATCGACTTCACGTCGATCGCTTGCCCCGGCGTCCAGCCGGGGCTTCCCCTCTCGCCCGCGTACCGGCGGTCGAACCCTAGGGTTCGGCCGCCCCTTGTTCGATCCCGACGGGGATCGCGAGATCCCCGTATCCCGGTCTCGACGTTTTCCCGGATCGTCTTGTTCATTTATACATCACGATTAAACGAACATATAATCATAGAGGGGGTTTATGATTATGTACCTCGATTCGTTGTACGGAGAAACGAAATCAAACGTTGATGACCTTGCGATCTTCCTACGTATTCCTTGCACCTCGTTCGAACGTCGTGTGGGCGACGATCTATCGAACTCCTATGGATCTCTTTCAACTCTCTAGAATATCAAGTATGATAATCTTGTCTTATGATTTATGAAGGCCATGTAGTGCTTTTATAGGCTACGTAGGGGATCTAATTGAGGTGGAATATTGGGCTTCCAATATTGAAGATTAAATTGAGCCCAATGCTCAAGTCCATTAATCCTTATCAATATTAATTAATTTATTTTCCACTATATAAATTAATTGCACTCCCAATATTAAACCATATTATATCAAATAATATTTCTCCGGTAGTATTATTTATTCCGTGTATTTAAGATTTAAATATCCATGAATAAATTTATTTATTGCTCAATAAATTATATTCATCTCTTATATCCGAAACTAGTACCGTTCAACCTTTATTATTGTGCGGAACGAATCCACTCATGAGGTTTACACAATAATTCCTTATGAACTCATCTCGGGGATATTATCAACCCTTCCGGGATACACTTTCCCGTCAAGTATTCACGGCATGTCATATATAAAATATAGCGACCCAATTTTACCGGTAATTAACCCAATAATTAAATCGGTTAATTCCTTTGGAAAATCAAAGTCTCTAATATTAAATATACACACCCGCAATAGTATCGGGGATTAAGAATAAAATACTCTGAGATTTAAATTGATTATCTAAGGCAATCCTAATCAATAAATCTCAAGCGATCTGCCCAATACACCAAGTGTACAAGTGTGATAAAATAATTAAGACAAATTATTTTCTCTCTCACACAACGACTATACCGATGGATTGGTCTGTGTCCATCTAGGTCGTGAGCAACTGTTTGATTAAATACGAGTAACCGATAGTATGATCTTCTGTGTGGCGTCGCACACCATACTAACTACAACGTATAGAATCCAGGACTATATTTTGCATATATTAATTAATAATAATTAAATGCAAATAATTGTTTATTAATTAAATAGGATAAATGCTATGACCGGGAGTTTACCGATACTTAAATCTAGACATTAAGTACACAACTCCAACAGTACCAGTTGTGAATGAATTTTTGGACGTATTTCCAACAGAGTTGTCGGGATTACCTCCTAAACGAAATGTGGAGTTTACGATCGATTTGGTTCCAGGAGCAGCACCTGTGTCGAAAGCACCTTATCGTATGGCACCAAAAGAGTTGGAGGAAATGAAAGCACAAATTCAAGAGTTGTTAGATATGGGCTATATTAGACCGAGCGTATCGCCATGGGGAGCACCTGTTCTGTTTGTGAAGAAGAAGGACGGATCACTTCGGATGTGTATTGATTATCGAGAGCTGAATCGACTCACTGTCAAGAACAAGTACCCGTTACCGAGGATCGAGGATTTGTTTGACCAACTGCGAGGAGCGACTACTTTCTCTAAGATCGATTTAAGGTCAGGTTACCACCAGTTGCGAATTAAGGAGAGTGACACACCCAGAACGGCATTCAGAACACGATACGGACATTACGAGTTTGTAGTCATGCCATTTGGTTTGAGCAATGCGCCAGCTGTTTTCATGAACTTGATGAATAGTGTTTTTCATCCCTTCTTGGATCAGTTTGTCATAGTGTTCATTGACGACATCCTGATTTATTCGAAAAGTCCAGAGGAACACGAGGGACATTTACGCGCTGTACTAGAGATACTTCGTGCTGAAAAGTTGTATGCAAAATTTACTAAGTGTGAATTTTGGATCGAACGCGTTGTGTTTTTGGGACATATTATTACCGCAAAGGGTATCGAGGTGGATCCAAGTAAAGTGGAAGCTGTTAAAGAATGGGCTACTCCTAAGAGTGCAAGTGAAGTTCGTAGCTTTTTGGGCCTGGCTGGTTATTACAGAAGGTTCATCGAAGATTTCTCTAAGATATCAACACCTATGACTCGTTTGACCAGGAAAGGAGAGAAGTTTGTCTGGAATGAGAAGTGTGAAGAGAGTTTTGCAGAAATGAAGAAAAGGTTGACCACAGCTCCTGTTTTGACGATTCCGGACCCGACAAAGGATTTCGTGATCTATAGTGACGCGTCGAAACTTGGGTTAGGGTGTGTTCTGATGCAAGAAGGCAAGGTTATCGCATATGCATCAAGACAACTGAGACCTCATGAGACGAAATACCCCACACACGATCTCGAACTAGCTGTTGTAGTTCACGCGCTTAATATTTGGAGGCACTACCTGTACGGAGGCAAATGTGAGATCTTTACCGACCATAAGAGTCTCAAATATATATTCACTCAGAAGGAATTGAACATGAGACAACGAAGATGGTTGGAACTAGTGAACGATTATGATATATTAGGAGTTTGATGCCTTGAGCCGAAAGGGAAAAGTAGCATGCTTACTTTCTGATAAAGAATCTTTGGTGAAAGAATTTGAGAATCTGAGAATTGAAGTAGTTGTGCCGCCAAGCAGTACCAATGCGACTTTGTCGGCATTGACCTTAAAACCGACGTTGAGGGATAGAGTCAAAAGTGTTCAACACCAAGATGGATTCTTGAGAAAAATGAGAGACAGAGTTCTGAAAGGAACCATCAAGGGTTTCATGATCGCAAATAATGATGTTTTGATGTACGAAGGAAGATTGTGCATACCTAAAGACTATGAGATGAGAAAAGAGTTAATGACAGAAGCTCATTGTACGCCATATACCGCACATCCTGGTGGAACTAAGATGTATCGGGATCTACGAACAATGTTTTGGTGGCGAGCAATGAAAAGAGACATTGCCCAGTTTGTGGAGCGATGTTTGGTATGTCAACAGGTGAAAGCCGAACACCAACGACCGTCAGGGTTACTACAACCGATGGAGATACCAGAGTGGAAATGGGAACACATCACGATGGATTTCGTTTTGGGTTTACTGCCGTCCGCGCGAGGTAATAAAGCAGTGTGGGTTATAGTCGATCGGTTAACGAAGTCGGCCCACTTCTTACCGATCAAGATGAATTTTACCATGGAACAGTATGCTCAAATTTATATTCGTGAAATTGTTAAATTGCACGGAGTCCCAGTTTCCATAGTGTCGGACAGAGACACGAGGTTCACCTCTAATTTTTGGAAGAACTTACAGAATGCTTTGAGAACGAAACTCAAGTTTAGTACAGCATATCACCCACAGACAGACGGTCAGTCTGAGAGGACAATTCAGATATTGGAAGACATGTTACGAACATGTGTGCATGATCTGGGAACACAATGGGAGACGCTTCTACCGCTAGTCGAGTTCGCTTACAACAATAGTTTCCAAGCTACGATTGGCATGGCACCGTACGAGGCTCTGTATGGGAGGAAGTGTAGATCTCCACTTTACTGGAGTGAGGTAGGTGAAAAGAAAATGTTGGGACCTGAGTTGATTCAACAGACGGTGGAGCATGTTGAAACGATTCGGAGTCGAATTAAGATGGCTCAGGACAGACAGAAATCATATGCAGATCGGAGGAGGAAGGAGTTACAATTTGAGGTTGGAAATAATGTATTCTTGAAAGTAGCTCCGGTCAGAGGAATAATACGATTTGGAGAAAAAGGAAAGTTAAAACCACGTTTTATCGGACCCTTTGAGATTCTCAAAAGAATCGGAGACGTTGCTTATGAATTGGCGTTACCTCCAAACATGTCAGGTGTACATAATGTATTTCACATTTCAATGCTGAGGAAGTATGTGCATGATCCAAGTCATATTGTGAGTTATGAGGAACTGGACGTCAGAAATGATTTAACTTATTAAGAAATCCCAGAAACGATCTTAGACCGAAAGGTGCACCATTTGAGGAATAAGGACGTGACTCTCGTCAAAGTACAATGGAAGCGTCATAACAAGAGTGAGGCCACTTGGGAGAATGAGGAAGACTTTTATGCTAAATACCCAACATTTTTATCAGGTACGGTTTTGAATTTCGAGGACGAAATTTTTTTAAGGAGGGTAGTATTGTAATGTTCACGTAGTAATAATAATAATTATTATTATAATAATAATGATACTAATAATAATTAAAATAATAATGATACTAATAATAATTAAAATAATAATGATAATAATAATAATAATGATAATAATAATTAAATTATAATAATGATAATAAATAAAGATTAAAAAGAATAAAAATTAATTTAAATAAAAACTCATAAATAAATCCGTAGTCTTTACTCGTTCTCTCCTAGCTTTTAGGAACAAACTCTCCACTTCAACCCTTAAAGCCGTAGTCTTTCATCGCTGCTTAGCTATATACACGACACCACGATTCTATAAACTGATACGAAGAAGGGAGTCAATTAGGGTTCAAAAGCTTTCAAGGTCGTTCGTAAATCTTCAACTTCAAGGTAATTCTTAAAGAACTTTCTGATTTAGGTTTTCTTTAGTGCTTACTTAAGAAATTTATAAAAAAAAAAAACTAGCGGTATGAAATAAGGAGGAATCGAAATAGGTTAGATCGATCATCACTTATATTTTCTGGTTAGAATTTCGGCTAACTTTTGGGACAATAATTAGTAACATCAACACTCATATATATAGGCAGGCCTTAATTAATTATAGTGCGTTAATTTATTAATGTAGTATTACTAGGATAACTGAAACCGCATAACCAAAAGTACAAGTATTTACTTATATATATACTAGTGGCGATCGTCTTGCCGTGCAAGACGAAGGCCCATATGACTTGGTAAAAAATGGAGTTTGTATAAAGATGCCGAGCAACCTAGAAATAAACGGATTAACACCACACACTAAAAAGACTACAAAAGAAAGAATCTTGAATATAACACACAACAGTGGGATTTTGGGGATTTTTGTTAGCGCATAATAAGGGCATTTTTCTTATCTCCATATATTCAGTTGATTCCAAGCATTGAATCAGCAACCTAGTGATTCGCTGGCTCCATTTCCATTTACTCAGAGTGCCTATGCAATTGTGAACACCACTTTCGCAGTTGAACTTCTCAGCTGCACCACCACCGTTTTCCCCGTAAACAAATGTTGCGTGAGCCTATGGTGACAATGAGAATGATCAAATCAAGCTGATAAAACGACATATATATAAATAATGGCATTCATGTATTAAAGTAATATTACTGTCCTCAGTATGCATCTTCTCGTTTGTGCTAGAAGTGAAAATAAAGATACTTACGTCATATCGTCAATTACGAGAAGAAAGCCGTGCGTCTCACAGGGTATTGCAAGCTCAGTCATTGCAAAGTCCCCTTCCATGCTAAAAAGGCTGGCAATACAAGTTTTAATGATATTGTTAATCATAAAATAAATTATTTCAGACGTAGAAATGGAAGGATAAAATAAGAAAGGCTGGCAATACAAGTTTTAATTATATTATTAATCATAAAATAAATTATTTCAAATGTAGAAATGGAAGAACAAAATGAGAATTATATACATACTAAAGAATTAAAAAAAAAAAAGCATACAGAATGAGTTACACATTTTAAGAATAATCACAAACAATACCCTTGGCATTTAGCATAATTACAAAAGTAATGTCATTTGATAGAAAATGACTAACCTATCCGTTATGACAACTCGGTTTTCATTGGACAATTTGACCTGTGTTAAAGCAACAATCAGTAAGACCATTCATCTTGGGCAATAGAAAAAGGGAGGGAAAAGAATTGCCAAAAATTTAAATGTAAGAATTCCATAGCAGAAAGGAAACGTAAATGTAAACCTCATTAATCCAATAAGAATTCAGCGCCCCAAGGCCGCACAATTTATGTCTGGCACGTTACTCAGCAAAGGTCTCTTGCTACGTTGAAACTTGAGCTGACTCACTCCCTGGTTTGTTGCCTTCCCATAGAACATACCGTTGGGAACTCGCCTCTTGCGAACACCATGTCTAACCTGAACCCGGTAGAACACATATCCCTGTAACAGGGGCGTCTAAGAAATCTTGAGTAAGTTATTTCTAGGAAAATTATAGCATATAAAACATATTGACAGCTTACTTCATTGTGTGAGGGCTCAACAACAGCTCATTCTTTCACGTGGCGCCACTTCTGCGATGAAGAATGCACACCCAATTAATCCATTCCACACAACACAAGCATAAATAAAAAAGAATGCGCACATGAACACAATACCACAATAAATTAGTCTGCATAAGATAAGCAAATAGGCTGAAAAAAATGCAAAATGCCTGAAGAATAACACATACATATAACACAAGGCAAAGCAGAAGCACATTCTAAAAATCAAACGAAATACCAAAACTAAAAAATAAAATCAGCCACCACAAAGTAAAAGCTGAGACAATATACATCATCATTACTGAACATAGATTAATAGTTAGATTGGGAAGGCTATTACCTAAACAGCAGCTCCTTCATCTAGGGGTTTACAATAGGATGGACGACAAACAAATCAAAATTTTGAGCAGCTTATGCATGTTCAATTTGTCAAAACAGAAGACAGTAGAAATCAACACCAGAATTAAAACAAAATTACAAATGAAAAGCTCAACAACAAATTGCAGCATTAAAAATATCGAGAGAATCCGAAACACCAAAAAAATCAAGAACAAACGAAAATTCAGAGAAGCCCAAGTCCAATAAATATGTGCATGTGCCAAAATACCTTTGTGAATGGAGGAAACGATCGAGGTCACCGGCGATGGCGGCGCCGGCGGTGATTCGGGAAAAATTTCGGCTCGAGTTATGAATCCCCCCCAAAAAAAGGACCTGAGTAAATGTAGAAGCGAGATTTCGGGAGGCTTGTTTTAAAACTAAACCTAGCTAACCCCAACCGAGAAAGTGACCGAAGAAGAAATTGTATTTAACAAATTCAAAGATGCTTAATTAATTAAAAATACACGTTTTAATAACAGTAATTAAAATAATCAACCATTAATCTAAATTAAAAATCAGTACCTGATTATCCATCCTCTTCACATTAGCGCTGAATCCAGCATCTTCAACAATTAGTATATTCATTGTTAAATGAATATGATCAGATGTGTACATAAATGAACGTAACATCAATCGATCGCGTTCAATTTAAACCCTAATCCATAGTAGAAATAAACACACACATAAACACACACACACACACCTGTTGCTACTTCTCCTTGAGCTTGGCATTCTCTTCAAGCAAGTGTGCAAATTCAAACTCTAGCTCATTAGTAGAGGCCTGCATATATGTCAATATTAAAAAAAAAAAGCAAATAGTCCAATAGTAGCCATATAAAAACACACGCTTTGTGCTCCCAGCCAAATTCAAATACCCACACATATAAAACTCAATAAATAAATAAAAATCAATCACTAAAACCATCAAATTTGACACCAGAAAAATCAGAAACGCAAGCAACGAAATTGTATAGAGTTCGTGGCATTTCATCGAATACGCACGAGCACAAACAGAGTAAGACCGTAAAATAATATAATATATAAAAATTAAATAAACCACTTCAAGATTGTGGTTTTCCAGTGCCAATAATAATATCGAGAAACGAGCCAAAAAATTCGAGAGATATCAGGAAGCAGGAATCGATTCAAATCCCTAAAATTGAACCAGATTGAAGAGGCAGAGTAAATGAACAACAAATGATTGAACAACAAATGATTCTCAGAAAAAAAAAAAAAGTAATTCGACGGAGAAAGTGACCGAAGAAGAAATGGTATTTACAGGGCTCAACAACAAAAAATACACCTTTTCCACGCACTCCGTTGAGGTCGAAGATCAGCCACCGCAAATGTCTCGTGGCCTCAAGCTTCTGCAGAACGTGATTTCAAAATTCGAAGACCAAGATGAGCAACGTTTTTTTTTTCGGTCGATCTAGGTTTTGTGATAAAAGAATGGTAAAACGAAATGTAATCTCATCTATGAGGAGGCGGTGGCGGAGGGACTAACACGTGGGGCTCATGCGGTAATTTCAAGTACACCTATTAACAATGTTTTACCATTATTTAATTAATGAAATTTAGACACAAAATACATACAACTTTACATACAACTTCATTAGGTAAGAGGGGTTATACGTGGGCAATTGCCCTTGTTTTTATATATATAGGGATATATATATATATAGAAAATAATTCCATAAAATATTAATTATATAATTAAAGTCAATTTTAAATTGGAAAGTTCTGAAGTGCTGCAAACACAAAACACCTACAGTATATATATAACACTAGATTTTCATCCGCCTTGCGATGCAAGACGGGCCCAGTAACTTATGGAATTCTACTCAACAAAATTGATGTTACAATTGTATCCCTACATATGCAAACTGAGTTGTTGAATACAAACTGTTCAGTGGAGAAATAACATCGAAAATTGAAGGGACAAAAAGTCGACAGTTGGAAATTTCATACAGCAAACCAATCAAGAAGGCGTTCAGGGATCCACGTCTGAGATTGCTTGTCTACATAGAACATTTCCATAAGCTCTGAAGCAGCTTTCAAAGAAGTTGGCTCCTCAACGTCCTGAATCCTGATTTTGTATGCAATACCACCAGCTATTAAAAGAATTTAAAACTCATATACTCCAATAAATAAATATTACCTTCCCGAATTTGTATGCAATATCACCAGCTATTAAAAGAATTTAAAACTCATATACTCCAAAAAATAAATATTGTGTATGCAATATCACCAGCTATTAAAAGAATTTAAAACTCATATACTCCAAAAAATAAATATTACCTTCAATACTGTTATTGAGTCTTCAATCAGTGGAGAAATGGATGGCTTTGAGTTACCAAGAATGGAATTTATTTTCTTCCTGTACTCCATTACATGTCGGATGTTTGTACTCCATTACATGTTCGGATGTTCCTACCTGTTACATAAACATAATAAGTATATTGTTCCAAAATCTTATTGGTTGCTGAAGAATGGAAAGCATGCAAGGTTATTCACAAATTAGATGAAATGAGGAGCAAGTATCCAAAATAAGCAATTAGGAAAGTCGAATAAAACAAGGAACTACATAGTTATAACGACAAATAACGAAAATGAAATTGATACAAATGCCAGCTTAATAGCTTTATCCCTGGCGTTCACATAAATTACTTCATAAGACCATATTTCCCAAAATTAATCAATTTTTCAAATCAATATCACTTCTGTTCAAAATAAAAGTAAAATAGAGGCCGAAAATCCGATGCAAGAAAGTTGAAGCGGGAGTACCAATCTTTCTCGTAGTGCATATTATCGACTGAATTCTTTCGGCTTTGAAGAAGTGCAAAAGGAGCGAAGTGCAAAAGGAGCGACCGAGCACACGAGCCTGAAGCTCCCTCAACTCCGTCCCTAAGATGGCTTTCTCAACTAACACTTCCCCAACATGCTGGGAGTGAAAAAAAAAATTGAACATGAGCACATACCATGACAATAAAGGGAGAAGAAACGAAAATGGATACATTAGCCTCACCAATAAAATCTCTGTTAAGCCTTTGAACCGCTACATCAATTAGTGTACCAATTAGTGTACGGTTGTGCATTACACAGGTTCAGGTTCAGGTCCAACCACATCAACTAATGTTATATTTTGTCTAGACTCGATCAAAATCCCGACACCTTCTAATAAGAAGAAGAAATACTCTTTTTTTTTTCATTTTTACTATATTTTACAAAATGGAACAGGTCTTGATTAATTTCTTCTTCTTACTATATTTTGCTACATTTTTACTATATTTTGCTTTGGTGGTTGCAATACTATCTTTATAGCCGCATCGAAAACTCCTTTCACATTCTGCATTCAACCAAAATATTGTACACGTTGATCATTATATATAGATATATCGTGTGTGTGTGAACAAAATGCGTACCACAAGAATTATATATATACACCTGATTCTCGTTTCTCTTTGTTTCAGTTCCATGTAGACATAGCTGACCACAGCCAAAGCAATCATAGGAAATGCGCAGCAAAATCGTAAGCTGTTGCAGTATCGTAATATTAAGAATATTAGTGCGTGTTTTTTTTAATTTCTGCTTTCTTAAAGCGATGAACTTACCGTTATAGCCGAAGATGGAAGACGAAGCATTTACTTAGCTTGTTTCTATTTCTTAGTCCAGAACCGGGTTGGCTTAAGAACCCAAAGAGAAACTCAACCAGCGATATCAAAATCAACAGCATCCTGACTAAAACTAAAAGAAAAAACTTGTTCATTTTAGTTTAAGAAAAAACTTACTCATTTTAGTTTAAGCCTTTAGCATACAAAAATAAGAACAAAAACATTTTTAATAAACCCCATAGAACCAAAAAATGTTCAATTGAAAAAGGACAACCAATTTCACAAGTGAATAAGAACATTTTTAGTTTATTAAAAAAATGAATAAATAAAATCAAAGAAATCACATATTGAATAGTAGAGTTACAGTAAGAGACGCCGAACAACTGGTAAACACTTGGCTTGATCGAGAATGAATCAGAAATGAATATAAGTAATTGACTAATTGTAAGTAATGCGTAAGGAATTTAGAAGCTACGTGGCTCTTTCTAAGGCAACATAAAGAAAAAACTTACGAATCCGTATCCCTTGGACTTGCCCATGTTCTTGTCGTTGATGTTGATGATGACGGCCTCAAGAATTTGCTTGAAGTGCTCGAAGTAAGCCCGCATTAGATCGGTCGGAGTCTTCCAGGCCAGACCTTTTGAATGGTTTTTTTAATTTCAACATGGCCGACAAATATACTTTAGATTAGTCCAACAAAAAAGAGTAAATGCAAGCAAGAGAGTATCGTTCAAGATCAAAATCAACTATTTATGCTATATTAAGAATCAATAAACGAATGATTATAGGATATAATCCATCTGGTATCGACAGACACAATAGGATGTTACTATGCTAGTCACAAACAAATCCTCTTGTTGTCCCTTAATTGAGAACATGAACTTGAAACAAAAAACATAAACATAGAAACCTAGAAATAGTACTAAATCCACATATCATCCACACATAGCAGAATAAGGGAAAAGTACAGCAAAGAGAAAAGGCATATATTTATTCTATAACAATGCAAATCTCACATGTTTCCCATTAATGGCGTGTGCTTCAGCTACAACCGTGTCAACAACGTAAGGGTCGGTGTATGTGATGAAACCGAAACCACGAGGTCAACACCGGTGTGGCGATCTTTCATTATAACTGAGTCCGTAATCTCTCCATACTTGCCGAAATACTTCACGAAAGTATCTAACAAACATAAATTGCTCGAAAATAAACTTAAAAGGTACAGAAAAAATTAATCATACAAAAAGCTATAGAAATTGAGAACAGAATCGAGACCTCAAGTAGCATCTTTCGCCAAGCCTCCGATGAAAATCTGCATGTCTCGGGATCATCGATGAAGAACAGAGATTTGTAAACTATATATAGATCAATAGAAAAAAAAACAATACTCGAGAAATAGAGATTGTGGGAGGGAGGGACTCACCCATGGCTCGGCCAAAATCAGTAAGTATACATACTAACAGATCGAGTACAGATGGGGAGTGAGATCGCGAGAATGAGATCGGAAAATGAGAAGAGGACTCAGATCTGCTTTTATCTTTTTTTTTTTGTATTAATTAATTGTATCTAAAATATATAATTAATATATAGATACATAATCAAAGTATGAAACATATATTATAAGTAAGTGTAAGTATGGGAGACGTAGGTGGCACTAAGTAAGGGAGGGTACGTGGCTCATTCTTAATAAAAGACCAACTTCTATATAGGTTATACTAGATTTTCATCCGCCTTGCGATGCAAGACGGGCCCAATAACTTATGGAATTCTACTCAACAAAATTGATGTTACAATTGTATCCCTACATATGCAAACTGAGTTGTTGAATACAAACGGTTCAGTGGAGAAATAACATCGAAAATTGAAGGGACAAAAAGTCGATAGTTGGAAATTTCATACAGCAAACCAATCAAGAAGGCGTTCAGGGATCCACGTCTGAGATTGCTTGTCTACATAGAACATTTCCATAAGCTCTCAAACAGCTTTCAAAGAAGTTGGCTCCTCAACGTCCTGAATCCGGATTTTGTATGCAATATCACCAGCTATTAAAAGAATTTAAAAATCATATACTCCAATAAATAAATATTACATTCCCGATTTTGTATGCAATATCACTAGCTATTAAAAGAATTTAAAACTCATATACTCCAAAAAATAAATATTACCTTCATTACTGAGTCTTCAATCAGTGGAGAAATGGATTGTTTTGAGTTACCAAGAATGGAATTTATTTTCTTCCTGTACTCCATTACATGTTCGGATGTTTGTACTCCATTACATGTTCGAATGTTCCTACCTGTTACATAAACATAATAAGTATATTGTTCCAAAATCTTATTGGTTGCTGAAGAATGGAATGCATGCAAGGTTATTCACAAATTAGATGAATGAGGAGCAAGTATCCAAAATAAGCAATTAGGAAAGTCGAATAAAACAAGGAACTACATAGTTATAACGACAAATAATGAAAATGAAATTGATACAAATGCCAGCTTAATAGCTTTATCCCTGGCGTTCACATAAATTACTTCATAAGACCATATTTCCCAAAATTAATCAAAATTTCAAATCAATATCACTTCTGTTCAAAATAAAAGTAAAATAGAGGCCGGAAATCCGATGCAAGAAAGTTGAAGCGGGAGTACCAATCTTTCTCGTAGTGCATATTATCGACTGAATTCTTTCGGCTTTGAAGAAGTGCAAAAGGAGCGAAGTGCAAAAGGAGCGACCGAGCACACGAGCCTGAAGCTCCCTCAACTCCGTCCCTAAGATGGCTTTCTCAACATACACTTTCCCAACATGCTGGGAGTGAAAAAAAAAATTGAACATGAGCACATACCATGACAATAAAGGGAGAAGAAACGAAAATGGATACATTAGCCTCACCCATAAAATCTTCGTACCGTGAAATCTCTGTTAAGCCTTTGAACCGCTACATCAATTAGTGTACCAATTAGTGTACGGTTGTGCATTACACAGGTTCAGGTCCAACCGCATCAACTAATGTTATATTTTGTCTAGACTCGATCAAAATCCCGACACCTTCTAATAAGAAGAAGAAACACTCCTTTTTTTTTTTTTACATTTTTACTATATTTTACAAAATGGAACAGGTCTTGCTTAATTTCTTCTTCTTACTATATTTTGCTACATTTTTACTATATTTTGCTTTGGTGGTTGCAATACTATCTTTACAGTCGCATCGAAAACTCCTTTCACATTCTGCATTCAACCAAAATATTGTACACGTTGATCATTATATATAGATATATCGTGTGTGTGTGTGAACAAAATGCGTACCACAAGAATTATATATATACACCTGATTCTCGTTTCTCTTTGTTTCAGTTCCATGTAGACATAGCTGACCACAGCCAAAGCAATTATAGTAAATGCGCAGCAAAATCGTAAGCTGTTGCAATATCTTAATATCAAGAATATTAGTGCGTTTTTTTTTCTGCTCTCTTAAAGCGATGAAATTACCGTTATAGCCAAAGACGGAAGACGAAGCATTTACTTAGCTTGTTTCCATTTCTTAGTCCAGAACCGGGTTGGCTTAAGAACCCAAAGAGAAACTCAACCGGCGATATCAAAATCAACAGCATCCTGACTAAAACTAAAAGAAAAAACTTGCTCATTTTAGTTTAAGAAAAAACTTGCTCATTTTAGTTTAAGAAAAAACTTACTCATTTTAGTTTAAGCCTTTAGCATACAAAAATAAGAACAAAAACATTTTTAATAAACCCCATAGAACCAAAAAATGTTCAATTGAAAAAGGACAACCAATTTCACAAGTGAATAAGAACATTTTTAATTTATTAAAAAAATGAATAAATAAAATCAAAGAAATCACATATTGAATAGTAGAGTTACAGTAAGAGACGCCGAACAACTGGTAAACACTGGGCTTGATCGAGAATGAATCAGAAATGAATATAAGTAATTGACTAATCGTAAGTAATGCGTAAGGAATTTGGAAGCTACGTGGCTCTTTCTAAGGCAGCATAAAGAAAAAACTTACGAATCCGTATCCCTTGGACTTGCCCATGTTCTTCTCGTTGATGTTGATGATGACGGCCTCAAGAATTTGCTTGAAGTGCTCGAAGTAAGCCCGCATTAGATCGGTAGGGGTCTCCCAGGCCAGACCTTTTGAATGGTTCTTTTAATTTCAACATGGCAGACAAATATACTTTAGATCAGTCCAACAAAAAAGAGTAAATGCAAGCAGGAGTATCGTTCAAGATCAAAATCAACTATTTATGCTATATTAAGAATCAATAAACGAAAGATTATAGGATATAATCCATCTGGTATCGACAGACACAATAGGATGTTACTATGTTAGTCACAAACAAATCCTCTTGTTGTCCCTTAATTGAGAACATGAACTTGAAACAAAAAACATAAACATAGAAACCTAGAAATAGTACTAAATCCACATATCATCCACACATAGCAGAATAAGGGAAAAGTACAGCAAAGAGAAAAGGCATATATTTATTCTATAACAATGCAAAACTCACTTGTTTCCCATTAATGACGTGTGCTTCAGCTACAACTGTGTCAACAACATAAGGTTCGGTGTATGTGATGAAACCGAAACCAGGAGGTCAACACCGGTGTGACGATCTTTCATTATAACTGAGTCCATCTCTCCATACTTGTCGAAATACTTCACGAAAGTATCTAACAAAAATAAATTGCTCGAAAATAAACTTAAAAGGTACAGAAAAAATTAATCATACAAAAAGCTATAGAAATTGAGAACAGAATCGAGACCTCAAGTAGCATCTTTCGCCAAGCCCCCGATGAAAATCTGCATGTCTCGGGATCATCGATGAAGAACAGAAATTCGAAAACTATATGCAGATCAATAGAAAAAAAAACAATACCCAAGAAATAGAGATTGTGGGAGGGAGGGACTCACCCAAGGCTCGGCGTCGGCGAAGGTATTGCTGTACAGGTCCTTGTCTTTGATCTCTCCGAAGACGTTGTAGCAGATGGGGAGGCCTTCCTTGTCGGCCTCGTGCATGGACACCGCCTTCTCGAGGCCTTGTACGATTTTTGCCCCTCCTCCAGAAGAGCTCCTCGATCTTGAACTCTCCGTCACAATTGAGATTGAACCCTAAATTAAAAATCAAAATCGTGAACAACAATTAAACTTAAGACAACCAAAAATTCAATGGAATTTGATGTGAATGATTCTAAAAAATATGTGATTGTGGCTTTAATAAAAAGAAGAATCGGAAATCGCAAGCAACGCAGAGAAGAAAAAGGCGAGATGTAGATCTGGTTTTTTGGGCTGAGAAGATAATTGGGCTGAGAAGATAATGTAATAATTAATTATATTATTTTATGTATATTGTAAGTATAATATATGTATATTGTAAGTATAATGTATGTATATTGTAAGTATAATAAGAGACGTGGCTCATTCTATGCAAAAATGTGATCTTTCTATATAAGGTATATATATATATATATATATATATATATATATATATATATACACTGTATGTTGTGTCTTTGAAATCCTAGGGCTGCTGTTAGTATATATGAGAAGAAAAATAGGTATAAGAAAAATAGGTATAAGATTGTTGTTCAATATAGGTGGACTAATTAATGAAAAGAAGTTATACGTATGCCTTTAGATTTACTTTATATTGGGATGTAAGGTATATGTCTTGTTGGAATGAGTTGATATTTAGTTTTCAATTATTAATAATCGCATCATAATCTTTAAGTGGCTACAATAATATGAATTTGAGTATTCAGAATCCTTGCATCATAATGTCAGAATTTAACTAATGTTAACTTAATTACATTTACCAGATTAATTATAAACTCTAATAACATATCCTAAACACTTAATGTACCATAAGAATTATATGTACATCTTAAAATAAAATACTCACGGAAAATGTCAATACGGAGATTCACCCTAATAGGAGACGAGGCGACGGGGAGTTAGAAGTTCCGCTCGGTTAAGGTTTTACTAGTACGACACGATTATCAGGTAGGGGTTTTCTTTCATGTCTTTTTAACATATATGTCCAAGCATGTGATATGTGATTGTATTGTATGAGTTGATAAATGTATATTGGTTAGCCTGTGAACCTCTTAAGGTTCTGTGACCAATCAGTTGTCATCAGACTTGTTCCGCGTAAGGGTTGAACCATAGTATTTTAGCCTGTGAACCTCTTAAGGTTCTGTGACCATCAGTTGTCATCGGACTTGTTCCGCATAAAGGTTGAAATAATTATTAAGTTGAAATAATTATTAAATAGCCTGTGATCCTCTTAAGGGTCTGTGACCAGCAGTTGTCATCGGACTTGTTCCGCACAAGGGTTGTTTAATACATGCCAAGGAAATTCCTATATGTTTATTTATTCATGCTATGTCGGTTATATGTCCTATCTTGATTGTTTATGTTGAATTGAGATGAAATATTGGTCCTACTGAGCACGTTGAGCTCACCCCGAATCAACACCATGTTTTTAGGTACGAATGGAGGCTACGACGGGCGTGACGAGGAGGGCACGGAATGACTTTACATACCTTATTCATCGTTTATTGGACACTTGTTATGTTTTTACTTTTTCTTTGGGGTGACGACTTTTAAACTTGGTTTTTGAACTATTTCCATATTTTGGGTGACTATTACTATTTATTTGAACTAAACTTTGGTTTTAAAAACGGTTATTTTACGTAACTCCCGCATTAGATTAGATTTTATTTTAAAATAAATAGTTTTTTTTAATACTTCTGCTTTATTTTACATTATGAAAAATCTGGGCGTTACACAACTTTACCGGTAATTGACCGGTTATTCTAATCAGTCAATTCCTTTTGAAAATCAAAGTCACTAATATTAAATGCACACACCTGCAATAATATCAGGGATTAAGAATAAAATATTCAGAGATTTAAATCAATTATCAAAGACAATCCTAATCGATAAATCTCAAGCGATCCGCCCAATACACCAAGTGTACAAGTTTGATAAAATAATCAAGACCAATTATTTTCTCACTCATACAACGACTATTCCGTGTGACGACGCACACCATACTAACTACAACGTATATAATCTAGGACTATAATTTGCATATATTTAATTATAAATAATTAAACGCAAACAATTGTTTATTTATTTAAATAGATTAAATACTTTGTATCGAGAGTTTACGTTACTTAAATCTAGACATTAAGTATACAACTACATCAATATATATATATATATATATATATATATATATATATATATATATATATATATATATATATAATATTTTATGTCAATAACAAGTGAGTAGTTAGATGGTTATTTGTTTCGATAATTAGTGGGGTGATTACGCGATTTAAAACCCTCGCAAGAACATTATATATATAATTAGGATCTTGGGGCCTTGGGGATTTCCCCTAAAATACTTTTATTTTTAGTTAACAACAAGGAAATTGGTCCAATCTTTTTCTATACTAACACCTGCGAACAGCTTCCACTCCTAGTTTGGTTAAGAATACAAGATCCACAAGAACAAAAGATCTTTAGCATGTTTGGACCCAGTTAGGAGTTCAGCTTAACTTGTCGGTTTTGTTTATCCTTAGCTGGAGATTTGGGTTTCAAATTGGGAGTGCATTGTAATTAGGATATTAGTTAGATTATTCTTAGTTTTTTAGTCTCTTTCCTCTCCCAAGATCTCTATACAAGATTTCAAGTGAAGAAGGTTGATTTCTTACACTGCAGTTCTCTATAAACAGATGCATTATGCCATTATGACAATTATTGGTTTCATCATCAAAATAATTTTCACTTGTTTGTGATGATTAAGAAATGTTTCAATAGTTCTTCAAAACCAATACTATTATCCAAATTCTTTCAATTCTAATTTCAACCCCAGTCTGCAAAAGCATTCAGACTTACACTACATACCACAAAAAATAATAGTTTACTAAGTTCTCGATTCATCAGTTTCCAACATTGGCATCAAATTATCATGCCTATCTTTTACACCAAGTAAACTATAAATTATCAGCGTATCATAGTGGTGATAGAAAAATAATGGATCACCCAACGTGAGATAATAATAGCAACTGCACATCATAGATAAGGGATTAAAATTTACCCACTTATATCTGTCAAGCTGCTGTCCACCCTCAAAATGCGTTCAGTACCTGGAGAATTACCTATGGAGAATTCTGTAGGACTTCTGAATAGAATAGAGACCTAAAGAAACAACTTGTATGGTTACCGATTTATTAAAAAAGAAAAGTCCCAAAATTTATTTTTCCCAACTATTTTCTTGCTGCAGTTTTTCTGAGAAGGCTGTTACTTAGAAACATAAGAGATACATACAACTGTGGATGGTGATAACTTCTCGGTGATTACAACACCACTAGGCCCACTACACTTGATGCTGTAATTATCCTTTTTAATTGCAAATACAGCTGGCTCCCATATATCAATAGATCCAATCTTCATGACCAAAGCAAAAATAAATTCAGTTAATAGAGCTCTACAAGATAAAGTAATGGCATGCACTTTTGCAATTAAATGCCAAATCGTTGGGAATGTGTGTGGTGGTGGGTAGTGGTTGGGTGGAGTGTTGTAAAATTACCCAGTCTCCACTAAATAAACAAATAAATAAAACATCGAGTCATACCGAAAGAGATAACTTGTATGAAGCATGACCAGTGGAAAGGGTCTACTTTATGCATTTGTGCATCTCTGGATCTGCAAGACAAACACTACTATAAAATAATAAATCTTTGGGGCATCAAGTTGGCCTCATCTAATTAAACAGTGAATAATTACATTAGTAATCAGGATCACGGAATTAAGACCAGGCTAGATAGGTTCTGCCAACAATTTCTAGAATATTACTATCCTTCTCTCTTCAGTTTTTGTTGGATGGGATGGATCTATGAAGAAACCCTTTCTCTTGTTTTTGCTTGCCCTTTACTATTTCAGGGTTAATTTCAGTTTTGATAGTGATTGCAGTTTCAGTAGTAGCACTCATTTTTTAAGACAAATAGAGATTGCAACCCTAATTGTCATATTTAAAAATTTACATTCGAAAGACCAAACTATGATTAATGATTATCCAGGCTTTTATTACCGCAAGTAATTTTCCTATGCTCATTGGCGAAGACCTTCACAAGTTCACCCTGAAATTGAAAGAAAACAGAATCATCAAAATTTGCCAGCAACCAACCCCTAATAAATTTAGCCAACCGATTCTATAACATTGAAATATTTATCTTTGACGGCAAAATTTAAATCATTTTTAGTCTTATAAATCATATGAAGAAAGAGCAACTCAAATGCAAACAAATGCACCAATACACTGGAGTAGACATCTAAACCTCACAACCTACCATCTACATTTTCCTGATCTGTACATTCCATTGAAGAACAATGGTTATGGTTTCTATAACACTCCCACAATTATAAACACAAAGCAAGTTGGTTGAATTAATTTCCATTTACTCGTCATTTAATATGCCGAGTCTAGAAGCATGGAATTTGGTAAGTATTCCAGTTGCGATTTCCAAAAATTGTAACGCTTCTCATCATTACTTTGGACAAAATAAACCTGCTCCTAATAACATCTAACTACTCACGACTTGATCAGGTATTACTAAAGTTGGTCCTTTCAGAATGCACTTTCAGTAAGGCTTGCCACGCTAATCCAATATTAACTATCCAAAGAATTTTTTTGTCTCAGATACAACTCTTACAAAGAAAGTACCTTACGCTTCCTATCGTCTAGGGGCTGCACTTCAATGGCAAGATACATGTCAACGTCATCTGCAGTTACAAGATAATTTGGTTGTTTTGCTCCTGTACAGAATAATGTGCAGATTAAAGATATCTATTAAGGCAAACATAAATGAAACATAAATCAGTACGACTTAATGAATACCATCAACATATTTATAATAGCCATCCTCCAAGTGCCGTACCCACTGCAAACTCAAGAAAAAACTATGAGGTAAAATAATAAATAAATAAATAAAAGAAAAACCTACAGAAATGATCAGGAATTAATCCAGTGTGATTGCTAATAAAAAGAGGACACATAAAGCACCTCAAAGTTGCAACTGGTCGTTCCATTATGGAGTATCCACATGCTTGGAGATGCTGTCCAGGAAATGCTTCACCTGAAATTTGGAGACCCTCTATTGGTGGTAGAGGATCATCATCTGCATCTGGTCATTGATTGCAAATTTAGAATTTATTTGTGGTCACCAAAACATGATTGGCATAAGTTAACTGAATTCTCAAAAATTCCAGACCCTCAGAGAAAGAAGATGATGGTTCCACAAAAACTGGTGGAAGATAAGGAGAATACGAGGAGCTGGGATCATCCGCAGTTTTTGTTGCTGAAGTTTAATGATTACAATTAACTGAAGACTCTCTATCAATATGGTGTCCTCTGTTGTCAGATTCGTCCATTTCATTAGTTGTAACAATGTCACCAAATGTAACTTTTTTACTGACTGTGTCTTCATTATTCTGAACATGATGTGGATCAGCCTGACTGAATGAAAGTTGTGAAGGAACTTCACGAGATGCAGATTCAGTGGTCCTAAGAATAAATATGGGTAAATTCAAAAAGAAAATAGTACATTTCATTTATCACTGACAGTTAAGTAGCTCTTACATATTTCTCTAGTTCATTGTTTTTTTTCTGAAGTTCAGATCTCAAACGGTTAATCTCTTCCACCTGATCAGTGAAACAGGAAACAGTAATGATTTATAGACATTGTCACAATTATGAGGCCACAAATGCGAGAAAAAAGTTAATTCAAGATTAAGATTATTAATAAGACACGGGCCAGGGAAACTTTAGTTATACATTATAAGTGAATATGCATTTTGTAATGTGGTGAAATAATGAGTCATGTTCTTCCAAATCGGTAAAATCTAATGCCTCAGATACTTGTGGTCTTGGATTTCCTGAATGAGAGGTCCCACTAGTGAGAAAATACTGATAAACTAACGAAGACAAATTCTTCCTGAAGGGGCACATATTTTGGTCAAAAAAATTCATTGATTCTCTTCACAGAAGTACATATAGAGCATCCACCTGCGGAGCTGATTAATATCTTATTAGTAGTAAAGAAGGAAATGACATCAATTAGTTTGTAATTTATGATTGAAAGTTTTGCTGTTTTAGCCTGTAGATTCCAGACCTCATGCATCAAAGGTGCATGATAAAATGTTGACTTGCCACCTTTTATGCATGTTCTGTCATTAATAGTCGGTCTATTAGTGTAATTCATTACTGATTCTAAGAACCAAGTCCTCAAAAGGAGAATCCAGGCAAAGGACAAATTTATAAACTCAAAAGACAAATTAGATAATTTAATATTACCACATTACTTATTTCGAAATAGATTAAGGAGGATAACTATGTTTCACATATCAAAATTCAAAACTATCATGAGGGAAGAGCAGTTGCATTATTGAAGAAATTTCGGGTTTCACTTGTCCAACTATTTAGATTGCAAGCCCTGGCTCATGCAAGATGACATTGTAATGTTCTACTATTTTGATCATTTGTATAGTACCCCCAGTTGACAAAAAAATCATATTTCAGGCATGTATAGTAAGTAGCCTTCTTTAACACCAAGAATTAAAAAAAAACAATGAGGTTTTTATGCATTTAGCACGAGTTTAGTTACCTAGTAATCTACCATGCACAGCTCATTGTAAATGAGGTATAAATGTAAAATTACAAATAATTTTATCTTGCGCCATTAATTAAAGACATGTGAAATGTGTAGGGTGTAAGTGGTTTCATAGTACATGGTGCTAAACAGAATGTCAGACTCATTATTCTTGGTACTTCTCTGCAAGGTACAACATATTTATAGCCTAAAATAGCAAATCTGCAAGGAAAATATGCTAAACATGTTAAAGCTTTGTATAAACAACTAAATTTTGGGAGTAATTAAAACATATCGACATAATTTGCAGTGAAGATATTTCATAAGCCCATCAAAGTCTTGGATCAGTAGCATAAACCAGAGATAAGAGGAAAACTACCTGTTGCTTGATTGTGGTCTCAGCAGCTTCGACTGCTTTCATAACCTGAAACAACCCATCACTGCCATTGATATTGTATGGATCACTCACAGTCAACCCCGCAAATTTGCTTTCTATATTGCCTTCGCCGTTCTCCTTTTCTCTCCTGCACCAAACAAAGAAATCTGGTTCTTAGTGAAAAAGGACAAAAAGAAACTACAAAAAATTCCATATAGTCAGAAGAAGGAGATACTATTATTAATGTTGAACATAAAAAGCACCAGGTTCTGTTGATTAAAATGATAGCATCTTATTGATATTCACGCCACTTGAGCTTGAAGGCGAAGGTGATAGAAGCGCAGACTTTGTGAAGCAAATAGGTTCAAAACCTTCCCGTACTACTTCCAACCGTTTCTGCCGCTATAAGCAATCAATCTCATGGGCAGACAAATATGACGATACGCTTCCGATCAGCGGCCAATTAACGATTGTAATTTTTGATTCAGAGGAGAGAGGTTTGTTAGGGCTGAAAATTGGGGGCTCACCGATGTTGCAGTAATTGAATTCCAAACCTTATCTGAGGTTTTTAGATGTGGATATCACAAAATTTTGTTTACGGGCTAGGTGATTGGAACCGTCGAAGAATTACGAGGCTACTGCGAGAAAAATGAAGAACCATCTATATGGGGTTTAATCGGTGAATATAGCATAAAAGTACGCAATTGGAGAATCTAGAGTCTTTGGACTTAGATTTGAATGAAGAAATCGAAGCAGAGCTCGATTCCTTTTTAACGGGTCACTTGGCGATTCAGCATCCGGAGCTCGCAGCGAAGTGCTGCCAGAAACTAGCAATTAGCATGGCACCCGCATCAGCGTGCGAGCTAATAGAGGCTTTGCATTGTAATTTTATTCATTCAAATAACTTTTTTTTCTTTATACGATTTATAGCTGGCTTTTAGTAAAATCGAATAAGCCTATTGTTCTCGCGATTGTAAGCGCGCGTTCGCTACATGTCACCGAGTGCTTCGAGTTCGATTCACATCCACTGGTAGTGCGTTTTTCCGAAGCATCCTTCAATTATAGAGTTAAGTAAAACTAATACCTTTACTTAATTTGACGTGCGTCGAACGCTTTGCAAGATTTCGACCACAACTCAAATATAGTCGATACAAGAACAATACGTACAAGACTGTGGCAACCGGACGAGAAACGGACTTAGACGAAGCCGCACGAGTCTTACTATTTTTTGGTGTTCAGTGTTTGGGCCTATTTATTGACTAGGGTCCCCATCACTTGGTCCGTACCGTTTGTATGGGCCTGGAAACCATAGTATACGTTCTCTACTGTATACACGTACGTACGAGTTTTATATACTACTATTTATAGATTAGTAATAGAAAATATTAGTAATTTGGTGTGAGGTGGCAAAGAGTTATATATTTATAGATTAGTAATAGAAAATATTAGTAATTTGATGTAAGGTGGCAAAGAGTGCATGCTCTTGTTTCTTTTCCTTGCAATTTTTCTTGGCTTTCCAAATTAGAACAGAAATAGCTCCTTAATAATAGCCTGAATTCACAAGTGGTTGGCTGCTTCTTTGAAGCCTGTAACCTCATCCGGTCCTTTTAAAAAAAATAAAAATGGAATCCAATAATATATATAACTTTATTCCTCCAAATTATTTGACTTTGTTTTCCAATAATATATAATCATCTCATCGCCACACGAACACGAATAATAGATCTATTCGGAGAAGAAAATGGCTCAGTACGGGACAACCCAGAAATGCAAGGCATGCGACAAGACCGTGCATTTTGTTGAGATGATGTCTGCCGACGGAGTGCCTTACCACAAACAATGCTTCAAGTGCTCCCACTGTAACGGCCGTCTCGCGGTACGTACCAACATATATATATATATATATATATATATATATATATATATATATATATATATATATATATATATATATTACTATACTTATTGTATTAATTTGAATATTGAAATTCATATATATTATATATATATATTAATTAATTCAGATGAGCAACTACTCTGCTCTGGATGGACAACTATACTGCAAGCCTCATTTTGAACAACTTTTTAGAGAAACTGGAAGCTTCACAACCAAGAAGTTTCAATCAAGTCAGCACATATATATATATATATATATATATATATATATATATATATATATATATATATATATATATATATATATATATATATATATATATATATATACACATAACTTTCTTTCTTCATGAATATTAATAGTATATATATCTATATAAGAAAAATGAATGATGATAATAATTTTCAATATATTTTCTTGTTTCAGCACTGAAAGGAGAACTGGTACACATGCAACCGATCCAACTCCCTGCTCGCCCTTTATAATTATAATAGCATTTCAATTTCCCTTTAAAAGCTAGAGATTTAGATCTTGATTTGAAGAAACATATATATATCTATGTAAACTGCAGAGTCGGGCTCCGAGTAGAGTTTCCTCCTTTTTTTCTGGTACTCAAGACAAATGCGCAGTCTGCGACAAGAAAGTCTACCCGCTCGAGAAGGTTAATTATATTAAACTCAACGACTAGTAAATTAATTTGTGCATTAATTAATTAATTAATTGAATATAAATTTATTCAGGTAACAATGGAGGGTGAATTCTATCACAAGTCGTGCTTCAGGTGTGCCCATGGAGGGTGCTTCCTGACGACGTCGTCTTACGCTGCATTGGATGGAGTTCTCTACTGCAAGCCCCACTTTGCACAGCTCTTCATGGAGAAAGGCAGCTATGCCCACCTCACCAAGAACGCATCCGTCAAGAAAAATGTTGCAGCAATCGCGGCAGAGGCTGTGGCTGAGGTTGAGGCGGAGGCTAAGGCTGAGGCTGAGGCTGAGGCTGAGCAGCAGGCTAATGATCAGAATGATGATGATCAAGACAACACGGCTGAACAAGCCACTGAAGACAACAATTAATTAATTAACTAATTAGTTATTATAATATTAATATATATATATATATATATATATATATATATTTATATATATAGAAGCTTTTAAACTATTATTCAGTTTTTGATGTGTTTTTTTAGTAATGTACTGTTTTTCTCAATTCGTTGCAATGTCCAAACTTTATTATTAATTTCATTCAATTTTCTAATATTGCTTTTTTATTTTGTTCTGTGTAATGTCTATTTGATTTACCAAAATATAATGATTATTGAAGTGTAAATAATACAGTAAATTATTAATTACTTGAAAATAATAATAATAATATATAGGGAAAATTATAGTTTAGTACCTGACCTATAGACCTTTTTGTACTTTGGTAACTGACCTTTAACTTTTTACGTCTTAGTGGCTGAATTATCGCGTTTTTGCCATTAATTGCAAATCTGATAATCTCACTGTGTCTCCATTAACAAAATCTATATGACTCACTCGTCCACCAACATAGCACTTCGTACCTGATTTTCACATGAACGACCCTCTGTGATGCATCACCAGTGTGCAAATGGCTTTCTGACCTCCATAATCTGGAACGAGCTTCCCATCAGGAATGACATCAGTTCCCATTCTCAATTTCCACGACATTCTTCAAGAATTGAGCTTCACTGGAAATTGAGCTTCAATGGAAAATTAATTAGGGTTTTCTGGGAAAATCGAGCTGGATTTAGGTTACTGGAAGTTGAGATTTGGGGACGAAGTACGAATTAAGCTTTGATTCAGTATGAATTGGTCGCGATTTTGGATTGGAATGAAAATTAGGGTTCGCAATTTCAATTTGGGGACGGAGCAACGGTTTGGAAATGAATTTTCTGAAACTGTTTACAGTTTTAATTATGTAATAAAATTTTAATATTGAAAAGATGATAATACCCCCACATGGCCTGAAGATGATCACGTGCTTTGCACATGTCGCCGGAAAACACCACTTTTGACATTAAAATGCAAAAACGCGATAGTTCAGCCACTAAGACGTAAAAAGTTAAAGGTCAGTTACCAAAGTACAAAAAGGTCTATAGGTTAGGTACTAAACTATAATTTTCCCTAATATATATGGTAGAATGAAATAAGTATATATTCTTATGATATTAACAAGTGCTAAAAACGAGGTTATACACACATTATTTCTACCAAATTACTCCACTATTTTTTTTATAGCAATTCAAAGTAATAATATAAAATAACTTGATTATATTTAGAGTGAAATTTTAAACTACACCTTTTAATATAAGCCCTACTCTTTTTTACACTTTAATTTAAAAAAAAAGTTTTTAGAGGTATACATATATGGGACACATATAAGTATTATATTAAATTGCCATCCCATTACTTAGTTTAATATTAAATTAAGGCAGCATACATAAAATACCTTTTACAAAGTAATAAATAATTACTTAGTTTAATATTAAATTAAAGCAGCATACATAAAATACCTTTTACAAAGTAATAAATAATTTATCCTTTATCAGTCGAATAAATAGTATCCGCACTAAGACAAACCATCTCTTCGGTTGAATGCAAGGAAATCATATGCTCATTAACGGCTTCGACTTATTCCAATGTAGGATCCAAAATAGCGCGTCCTTGCAAGAATTTAAGGTCTCCAATATGCTGTTGGAATTCTGGAAAAATAGCATTAACCATCGAACCAATGTAGTCGGTAGAGTTAGATATGCAGAGATCTCTGGGAATTTCAAAAGTGGCCTCTCCATCATTATCATCTCCCCCAAGGTCCCATATCCAATCTCAGTCATCCAATCTGCAAAGTGTCTTATACGATTCTTACTGATAAATTTTGAAACTTTACAATCAGCCATTAAAAAATGTTTGCTTAAATGAACTGCTAATCAGAAATGGAAGTAATACAGATTTAAATGCTTTCAACAAATAACCTTGAATCTTGAAGCATCAAATGGATAACAGGGTTGTTGTCCAGTCTTTCATTCACATCGACAACACGACCAATAACATCTTTTATATTTGAATGCACAAAACATGAAATATATTAGCATGGGATAATAACAGTACCAAAAAGATGCCTGTTAGAGAATTTTGAACGACGTTTAAATTCATGGAAGTTTGCAAAACTTAATATTGAAGGCGGGAAGAAATGACAATTACTACTCCTAACAAAAGTATTATCTCGAAACACAACATGAAATTGTGAATTTTAACCGAAGTGGAAGTTGGCTTCGGGACAACATCAAAATGGCGAAGGTTACATATGCTGCCCTCCTTTAACAGATTGTCAAAAGTGCTGATCTGGGATTTTGCAATCGATGCTTAAATTATTAACCCCTGTCAAAAGTGCTGATCTGGGATTTTGCAATCGATGCTTAAATTATTAACCTGATGTGGTGTCGACAGCTTTATCATATTTGGAGGCCCGTGATCGAGTATTCAAGCCCAAGAATTAATAGTTTATTTATTTTGTGTTTATTTCCTACTTTTTATTAAAGCCCATATGTTTTAGGGTTTTGACACTATTTATACGTTTCTTACTTTCATTTGTTCGGACAGTTGTTTTTATTGAAGTGAATAAGATCTTTGAATCGCCTAGTATACGTAGTATCAAGGTGTATTCTTTTCTGTGTTTATCCTTCCGCTACGTCAGTTGGTATCAGGTTCAGGCACGATGCCTCCTCGTCGCGCCGCTAACGCCCCTGACCCTGCCGCTGAGGCCGAAGCACGTCGTGACGCCGACGTTGCTGCCTTGAGCCGCCAGGTCACGGCCCTAACGGCTGGCCTCGAAGAACTCCGCCTTGCTTTGACCAACCCTCGCTCGGAACGCCGACACAGACCCCCACCTGCGCATGAGCGCGCCGTCGATGGACGTCAGCACACCAGCGACGATGATTCGGCGGATGAGACACTCTCCGTTGACAACCCGTTTGCTACCCTGAACCGAGCACAACACGTCCCACGAGACGACGACCGTCGTTGGGAATATGGGTTTAAGCTCGATATCCCCGAGTTCGCGGGAGGCCTTGACCCATGTGATTTCCTCGATTGGCTTACTGTCGTGGAGGACCTCTTGGACTTTAAATCTGTGCCTGACAATCGCCGTGTGGCCCTTGTCGCAACCCGTTTTCGCGATCGGGCATCCTCTTGGTGGCAACAACTCAAGTTGTCACGTCGTCGCGAACATAAACCTTCCATTGGTTCTTGGACCAAATTTCGTAAACACATGGAGCGTGCATTTCTTCCCCACAATTTTGAAAGTACATTGTTCCAGCGCTTCCATACGCTTCGTCAAGGTACTCGGTCGGTCGACTCGTACACGGAGGAGTTTTATAAGTACTTATCCCGCGTCGACGTACGCGACTCTACACACCAGCTTGTCTCTCGGTATATCAGCGGTCTGACCCGTAACCTCCAAGACACACTGACCCTATTAGCACCGACAACCGTTTCAGAGGCACATCAGCGCGCCGTTTTGCTCGAACAACAATCCATGCGTCGCTCCCCCACCAGTTTTCCTACTTCTCGGTCCGTTTCAACACCAACAGTCCCGCCAACCGCCACTCGACCTATTGGAGCATCTACAGCTCCTAGACCAGAAGCCCCTCCATCATCGTCTACCATACGATGCTTTGCATGCGGTGAAACCGGCCACCGTCGCACGGATTGTCCTCGCACCCGACCCCGTAACCTTCTAATGGACGAGTGGGAAACTACGACTTATGAGGGACCACCTCGTTTTGATACGGATGAGTCGGTTGACCTGCCCGAAGAACATGTATGTGGTGATGTCGGACCTTTACTGGTATTACGTCGTTCTTGCTTGTCCCCCAAAATCGATCACATTACCGACGTCCAGCGCAACCATATTTTTGAATCCACGTGCACTATCGGTGGTAAAATTTGTCGCTTCTTAATCGACTCTGGTTCATGTGAGAACGTAATGTCGGCCGACGCAGTTAGCAAACTAAACTTACCTACAGAACCCCATCCGTTCCCTTATACGCTTGCTTGGATCCAACGTGGCAATTCCGTCACTGTGGATCGTCGCGTACACATTGATTTTTCTATTGGTGCGAAGTATAAAGATCGACTGACATGTGATGTGGTCCCCATGGATGCTTGCCATCTCCTGTTAGGCCGCCCATGGCAGTTTGATCGCTCGGTCATACATGACGGTCGTGCGAATACCTACAGTTTTCAGTTCGACGGTTCGAAGATTATTCTCCATCCCTTGCCACCCGTTCCTACACCGTCGCAACAGTCGGTCCTTCTCGTCTCTCGTAGCGAGTTTACTTCTGAGGTAGCTACATCACCTTTTTTCCTCCTCCTTTTCGGTCGTGAAGTGTCTCCAGCCCAAGCCGAACCTCCTCCTCCTATACAGACCCTTCTCAGAGAGTTCGCCGACGTCTTCCCCGAGGACCTTCCACACACCTTGCCACCGCTAAGGGACATCCAACACCATATTGACCTGGTCCCCGGCGCCTCCCTACCAAATCGTCCGCATTATCGAATGAGTCCGGTTGAACACGAGGAACTCCGTCGTCAGGTTGAAGAATTACTACAGCGCGGTACAGTCCGAGAGAGTATGAGCCCGTGTGTTGTCCCAGCTTTGCTCATCCCCAAGAAAGATAAATCATGGCGCATGTGTGTGGATAGTCGCGCTATTAATCGGATTACCGTACGATATCGTTTTCCTATCCCGCGGCTCGACGACCTGCTTGACCAGTTGAGTGGTGCTTCTATATTCAGCAAGTTGGACTTGCGAAGTGGTTATCATCAAATTCGTATTCGCCCAGGTGATGAATGGAAAACTGCTTTCAAGACACGCGAGGGCCTCTTCGAGTGGCTCGTCACACCATTCGGACTCTCCAATGCCCCCAGTACATTCATGCGCATAATGAACCAAACATTGCGTCCGCTGATTGGCACTTGCGTCGTCGTCTACTTCGACGACATTCTGATTTATAGTCGGTCGCTTCTTGACCATGTGAATCATTTGCGCGCCGTCTTGACCATCCTCCGCCAAGAACAGTTCTTCGCCGCTCCCAATAAATGTATCTTTGGCGTCTCCTCGGTTAATTTTCTAGGCTACATCATCTCTGACTCAGGTCTTCGCGTTGATGAGTCTAAGATCGCTGCTATTCGGGACTGGCCGTCTCCCACTACAATCACTGAAGCACGAAGCTTTCACGGCTTAGCGTCGTTTTATCGACGTTTCATCGCCCATTTTAGTGCTATCTTGGCCCCGATCACGGATTGTATTGCCGCCAAACCCTTTGTTTGGACTCTTGCAGCCGAGACCGCATTTAACCACATCAAGGACCTACTCATCTCAGCTCCTGTCCTTTTATTACCGAACTTCGACCAGCCGTTTGAGCTTTCTTGTGATGCCTCTAAATCTGGCATCGGCGCGGTCTTAAGTCAAGGTGGTCGACCGGTCGCCTTCTTTAGTGAGAAATTGGCTGGTCCACGTGCGCGGTACAGCACGTACGATGTGGAGTTTTATGCTGTCGTACGAGCAATCCAACACTGGCGCCATTACCTATTCCAACGAGAATTTGTGTTGTTCTCCGATCATGAAGCCCTTCGGCATTTAGCAACCCAGGACAACCTGTCCGCACGTCACGCTTCATGGGTTGCCTACCTCCAGCAATTTACTTTTGTGTTGAAGCATCGTTCTGGGACTTCTAATCGAGTGGCAGATGCCTTAAGTCGCCGAACTTTGATTATTTCGAATCTTCGTATCTCAGTACCTGGCCTGGAATTATTACCCGCTGCTTATACGACCGAAAAATTTTTCGGTGTCGTCCTTGCTCGCCTGGCCTCTGGGGAACCTTCGGGATTTTCTCTTGTGGATGGTTTTCTATTTAAAGGCACCCGTCTGTGCATCCCCGCGACCAGCCTTCGCCTGTCCCTCGTCTCCGAACTACACGGCACGGGTCACGTTGGGCGAGATCGCACTCTAGAGCTGGTTCAACGCTCGTATTTTTGGCCAACACTCCGCCGCGATGTGGAAAGGTATGTTTCTCGTTGTCGCATATGTCAAGTTTCGAAAGGCACCGCTACTAATGCAGGTCTATATCGTCCCTTACCAATTCCGCATACTCCCTGGACCGACATAAGCATGGATTTCATCCTTGGCTTGCCACGTACTCAACGTGGCCATGATTCCATTTTCGTGGTTGTCGATCGCTTTTCGAAAATGGCTCATTTCATTCCATGCAAGAAAACGACTGACGCTGTGCATGTGGCTCAATTATTTTTTCGCGAAGTTTATCGTCTCCATGGGCTACCTTCGTCAATTGTTTCGGATCAAGACACCCGTTTTATGAGTTTATTTTGGAAGAGTCTTTGGCGTATGGCTAACACACGGTTGGATTTTAGCAGCGCGTATCACCCGCAAACTGATGGCCAAACGGAGGTCGTGAACCGCTCCGTTGGTAACCTCTTGCGCTGCTTGGTGGGCGATCACTTACGTTCTTGGGATGTTCGTCTTAGCCAAGCCGAATTCGCCCATAATGGGGCAGTTAATCGCACCACCGGCCTTGCCCCATTTCAGATTGTTTACGCGACTACACCTCGCGGCCCAACCGATTTGATGTCCCTGCCTTCCCCCATTCGCGCTGACCACCGTGCCGTGGACATGATTGAAGCTCTGCGTAGCACTCACCAGGCCACACATGATCAGCTCGTGGCCGCCACTGCTGCCTACAAGTCTGCTGCTGATCAGGGCCGTCGTCTGCTGGAGTTCGAGCCCGGTGATTTTGTCTGGGCCGTGTTAACTAAAGATCGCTATCCCGCACATGAATATAACAAGCTTGCTGCCCGTAAGGTCGGTCCACTCGAGGTCCTTACAAAGATTAATCCTAATGCCTATCGTCTTCGGTTGCCATCTCATTTGCGTACTTCTGACGTCTTTAATGTCAAGCATTTAATTCCTTTTACTGGCGATAATGACGAATCTGATGATGCTGCCTCTGGTTCGAGGTCGAACCTTCTTTCGGCGGGGGAGAATGATGTGGTGTCGACAGCTTTATCATATTTGGAGGCCCGTGATCGAGTATTCAAGCCCAAGAATTAATAGTTTATTTATTTTGTGTTTATTTCCTACTTTTTATTAAAGCCCATATGTTTTAGGGTTTTGACACTATTTATACGTTTCTTACTTTCATTTGTTCGGACAGTTGTTTTTATTGAAGTGAATAAGATCTTTGAATCGCCTAGTATACGTAGTATCAAGGTGTATTCTTTTCTGTGTTTATCCTTCCGCTACGTCATAACCCCTGTGAAGGTTGGAAAAATTGAAACAACAAAAAATATACTTGAAGTTATGAAAAGGTAGACTTATATGAAAATGTTACAAATCAATACTAAGAAAACAAAAATAACATACATACTTTCACATCGTTCATCACAACATGCAAAGATTCTGGAAGCATGTCTAAGCCGAGGGTTTGCCATTTGCGGCATATCCTTAAGCATAAAATAGGGTCCCCTGTTGAAGGATTAATCTTACCGAGATCTGAGTAATAATACGTAGCCATCTTGGAAGCAAGAGTTTGAAACCGTGAAGACTTTGTTTTGAATCAAAACTGTGATTCTTAATCTTTTATTGAGAGGTTTAAAGAGACATATTTTTAGTAAATTTGGTAAACAAAAAATCCTTCCAAGATTAATATATATTTTCAAATTCTTTTAAAACGTTACATTATTTATTAAAAGAATCTTTATCTAAATTAGTGAAATGTATGAGAATATGAAGAGATGTATAATGAAATCAAAAGAGGACTATTTAATTATTATACTTGTTAATCAGTATCAGAATATGTAAGGTCATATATATGAGCAGTTATGTACGTAACATAATAATGATGGGGGTTAAAGAACCGCTTTCAACAATTATATTATACATATCATCCATAACATGTGAATACAGTAGAAACTCCACAGTTATTTCGTTGAGACCGGGAAAAAATAATAATATTGAGAGTTATTTTTATACAGAATTTTACAAAATAAAAATAATTTATTCTATAAAAAATAATATAAATATAAAAATAATATATATACAATATTATCTATCTTTAAATTCACAAAATCAATTTAATAGTTTTGAATAATAAATTTGACCATATATGTGTAAAAAATTGTGTTTAACATACAAATTGAATAAAATATTAATGAATCTAAGGACTATAAACTTTGATCATAAACTATATGTTATTTATTTTGATAAATATTTCAAGTCATCTTAAACATGTTTTTGATTTTAATAAATAAGAACATTATTAATAAATATTTTTATTATATATTAATCATTTATTTCTATATAGAGGTATAAATCTTTAAGATGAGATTTAAAAAATGTATGACTTATGACAATGTGGAGTTTATTCCTATTTATAATTGGTCCCAAGTTGAGACTTGAATTTTTTATTACTATAGGGAGTTTATTCCTATATAGAGTATTACTATATAGAGTTTCTACTGTATATAAGACTCAATAATCTGAAATAAAAATAAATATATGTAATATATAATAAAAATCATACAGTTAAATACAAAATCAGGTCAAATTTTGGGATGCAGTATAAGTAAGAGATATAAATAATAAAATGTCTGAATTGTCGTTGCAGAAGTACAAAAGCTTAATATTAATATAAAATTAAACTAAACTACAATCAGTAGGTTACTTCGTACCATTTTCAATCACCACCATTAGAGTCATCATCGCCGTCAGTCAGTTCACTTGAGGATTCTAGATAATCTGAATCCGAGCATTCAGTATATGAATCTGAGTCTTTTGTATCGTCACTTCCCAAGGGTTCCAAGTTATTGATCATTTTCTCTTTGTAATGTGGATTTCGACAAGAGCAGTCGTCTCCATACTACCCTCAGTCTAATGGGCAAGTTGAAGCGGTAAACAAGGTTCTCAAAACAGAGGACTGTTAACAAAAAGAAAACCAACTGGCATCTAATGTTGTTTCCGGCATTATGGGCCTATCGAACCTTGGTCAAAACGGCTACAGGCTTTACTCCTTTCCAATTGGTTCACGGAGTGTAGGCCATCTTACCCATTGAATGTGAAATACCTTCCTTGAAACTAGCAAGATAGGGCAAACAGAGCAATTTTGAACATCATACACAGTCACTCCAGCTGGGACATTTATTTGCTTAGAAAGTGAAACTTTGAAAAGAAGTTCCCTTCTAATAAGATGGCTAACCGATTTTGGAATATCAGGGAAATGAAAATTCTGCAATTTAAAAATAAAAATAGAAAGATTAGGGGACCAACACATTATTTATATTAACTACCAAATACATAGACTTAATCATATAGGACACTTACTTGGTTGTGCATGTTGATCAAATGGGACACACTACTTTCTATTAAAAATGTAACAACTTCGTTTTCAATGATGAAACAACCTATAGCCCCACTATCATCAACAAAATCTATAAAAACTCTGAAATTGGCATATGATGTCAGATCGGTGCCACACGTCCGACAAAACACGTGAAAATTGACACCAGAACTTTCACTGGTGCAACGGGGACACGATACGGAATACCAACCCATGTCAGAGCGTATATCAGTTACAGTCCCAAACGTCCATAAATTCATCACCTACAGTAAGTTGTTTACTTGTGAGCTCAAGTTAATAAGTAAAGCCAGTTATTAAATTTTTTGTCTAAAGAAAAGGAATATAACCTCTTCAAAATACGATAAATAATTTATCGAGTAAACATCTCTTCCAGGCTGGCCCAACTCCCTTTTGCCGGATTTCAGAAGCGGAGTACGAAATTTAGCACCATCAAAACAAAGTCTAACACCTTTGAGGTTAATCCTGTTGAATTATAGAAAATATGTTTAGGCGATAGGAAAACATTGGTGAGTATTAGTTAGTTAATAAAACATAAGTGAATTATCAAAATATAACTTGAAACTAAAATTTAACTAATAATACATTTAGGTGATCAGAATGACAAAATAATAACTGACAAGAAGTGAACCTTGAAAACAATGACTGAATTTCATTTAAAAAGGGGTTGCATATAACATCCGTGACAGGATCTTGAGCACAGACACACACTTCATCTACATAAAAGCATCAAAAGGCAAAATATATAATGAAAAAAATTAAGCCAAATCTATATTCAGTTATGTAGAAATGATTAAATATCGATTTTCCTCTTTTACATAGGTGTGGAGAATTCCTGAGCTTCCTAATATATGGATTGGATATCCTACACAACAATCTATTATTTATGGTTTTTCATAAAAGAAATAAATCGAAGGATGATGATTAAGAATGTTACATTAAAGAACTAAAAACTAACTATAAAAGGTATATATAATTTGGGAAAGATGATCAGTGGAAAATATTGTTACTCTAACTAAGTCTTGAAGCATGAAACGCATGCAACCCCCACTGTCAAGACGATCATCAAAGTCCACAACTGCTCCAATGACATGTATTTGTATAACATCAAAATGAGAGAAAAAAAACTAAACAACAAAATTAACAAAATTAAAATAAGTAGAGTAAAAGGAAAAAATTTAATAACTAAATAAGATTCCTATTTATGAATAGCGAGAAATTACATACCAAATAAAGGCCCTTCACAAAAGGTAGAGTACCCAAGGATATAAGAAAAGGGCTTGAAAATGAATAATGATTCATTGTAAAATGGATAATCGCTGAAGGCAATGAAAGTTTCATCCAAAAAAATTATCATATAAGCACTCGCAGTCATCTCGTTGGATTTTTCCTTTTCAACAATATCAAAACCACGAAGGTCATAGATATTTCCTTCTAACAACAGACCTTTATACTTTGAAACCAAAAGCCTATTAATAGAGGCTTGTATGGTGTCTCCCTAAAAATTAAACATAGATAGGTATAAAGTTTACAAATGAGAATAACAATCCGAATCAGAGATCTGAGGTATAAAGTTTGTTATAAGAGAAACAATTGACAACACATAAACTCACTTGGATATCGACCAAAAAAAGTTCTAAGGAATCTGGTTCCAAATCAGAGCTGAATGAACGCCACGCCCTGCGAAGCCTGACACATAGAATTGGATCATCAGAAATATGAGAAAGTTGAGACATGATTTATATGTTTTTGTGTCATTTTTCTTGTGTTATTTTGTGTCGTCTCGTGTCGTTTTGTGTCGTATTTTGTTTCATTCTCTTGGCGTTGGTATGTTTGACCTTTATGTGAAGTGTGCAGGCTTGTAGACTTTATTGGAGTGAAAAGAGCGAAGAAACAAGTTGGAACGAGTCAAGACGGAGTAGAGGACCGAAGCTGCTACCTAGCACCCGCTACATAACCTAGCACCTGCTAGGTCCAAATTCCAGCAAGTCCTGTTCCCTTCACCTAGCGCCTGCTACGATCCTAGCGGGCGCTAGACGCATTTTTCTAAGGCAGTTGACCAATTTGACCGGCGTTTTTGTGTACTACTTATAAGGGTTTTGACCCTAATTGAACATACACTTCTCCACGGACGATTTTTGAGAGTTCTTCCTCCTTAGACTTAGTTTTCATATTGTTTTCAATAATCTAGTAAGTTTATTTCTTTTTCATTCTTGTGTCTTAATTATTTTTGCTTTAAACTTTCAATTCGATTATGAACATGAATTCTTTCATCTCTATATGTCTCTTGCTCATCAATATGTGTAGCTAAATTTCATACTAGGGTTAGGGTTCATCGATTTTCGAAAGAAGGGATTGAGTTTTGGTTTGCACACAAAGTGTTCGATAAAATGCTAACTTGATTTTAAACTCACGTTTGAGGATGTTAGGCAATCTCGTGATTTAGATTATCGAACCACGTTAATACCAACCGGAGACGGACGTATTAATATAATTTTTTGCAAACTATGATTTAACTCTGAAATTGAATATTGGTGAACCCGATCCCTAGTCCCCTTCTTATCATTTGAAACATATTCATTGCTTGTCTTTTATTTACTTGTTTTTATTTTGTTAATTTAGAATTTAGATTATTAAAAACTCCCAAACAACCATGCATTATGCTATAAATTCGTGTTCTCTTTTCCTTTCTTTTGCAACCACTTGAATACGTATACTAGTACCGATAGTAGTGTTCCTCTCGAGACCGACTCGGGCGAGTTGCTTCGGCAATTAGTTCGATATAAATTTTTATTTGATTTTTGACGCACTACAACGTCTTGTCAAATTGGCGCCGTTGCCGGGGAACACTTTAGGCACTAGTATTAGTGTTTGAGTGTTTGCAACTTTCTTTTTTTTTTTTTTTTTTTTTTTTTTTTTTTTTTTTTTTTATATGAGTATTATTTTTCCCACCGGTGCGTTTAATGTTTTTGTCAAGTGTTTGTGTTAGCAGTGATGAATACATATAATAACTATCCGTGGGAGTTCACAAGGCCTCAGACGAGCACTTACTACGAGCCTCCCCAATATGACACGACAACACATTTTGGCTATCAGTCTCAGGCATTCAGTCCGGAGTGGGATTCTCAATCGAGTTATTATTTTGATCCACCTCACCAACAATGGGCTCAACAACAATGGCCTCCTCAAAACATGATGGACCCTCCACATTATTCTATGCAACCTGAGCCTCCATACAAACCATCATTGGATGAAGTTTTTCAGGATTTCATGCAAACGGCCAACCACATAATGAAATCAAATGAAGCGGCGATGAGAGCGAATGAAGTGGCGATGGCCAGAAGTGTTGAAGAAAATTTGGCCTACCCTCCACCATATTCGATGCAACCGGAGCCGCCGTGCAATCCATCTTTTGATGAAATTTTTCATGATTTCATGCAATCGACCGAACAGATAATGAAAGCAAATGAAGAGGCAATGGCAAAAAGGGAAGAAACAGAGAAAATGTCAATTGCTTTCGATGATGAGATATGTATGTTATCTACCCCAATGCGCGAGTGGGAACAAGATGAAGAAAATCATACGCGCCATCTGACGGAAGCTCAGGCCCTCGCGATTCTCCAAGGTTACTACGAAGATGAGGATGTAGAACCGAATGAGGTCGAGTCCACAGTGGAGCATGTGTACGATAAGGAACTAAATTTGGAGGAAGATGATGAAAAAGAGACGATAGAGAGTATGGTGTTGGAGGAGGTTACACCAAAAGTGTCACATCAAGACGAAGACTCATACAAGTTTCCCATTCCACTCCCTAGAGAACTAGAGCAAGAGGCATTGAGTATCCATATAATAGTCGACAATCAAGAGATAGTGCATTTACAAGAAGAGGAGTCATCGATGCTAAATATCTCTCTTGAGTCTCAAATCTCAAATACTGATGACACGAGAGACGAGGGCAAGGAGGTTGAGGATATTTTTCCTGTGCATGCATGTATGATCGAATCACCTTCTTCCTCTTTGAGTGATTTGTTGGATAAGAATTCTGGACACCCTCCTCCCTCACTCGACATGAACTATCTTATGGTTGTTCAGGATCCAAATGTGATACGTGCTTATCACCCACCCCAGCCGCATGATCCAGGTATTTTCAAATTTAATTGTATTTTGGGCGTGAATGTAAAGCGAATGAGATGGTATTTGAGGTAGGGATTACTGATTTTGCTTCATATGCTATAAATTATTTTTACATTTATGCTATTGATCTCTTGGCTGAGATGATTTTCTTGCAAAAACATAGTTCTATATTTTTACATGTTTATGAGATGGAGAAACAAGACTTTCTTGATGACATTGGTATAGGTGCGGTGGCGCTCTTGGAGTTTCAAAACAAAAATAAGCCACTACCACAACAATTTGAGCGTAAGGGCTTATCAAAACAATGGAAATACGTATACATAGAAGAGACGACACATGAGATGATGAGCCTCATTGAGGCTCCTCATTGATGAAAGATGAGTCAAGCTTGGGACGTTAAACAAGCTCCGCGTGGAGGCTAATCCACGGACCGTGCTGCTCTTTCGGGTACCAAAATGAGCGCCACGTGGGGGCCTTCCCATGATTTCATGCGGGCTGGATCGAGAAGACTGAAGGAGTCGACATCACTGTTTGCACCTTCTTACCCTTCTTCTTTTTATGCTTGTTATGTGTATTATGTTTCTTTAGTTATTTCTTTTTTGTTTGGACATGTTTTGTTTCTCCCTTGCCTGAGATTTGTTTGATTATGTGTTTTACATTGAGGACAATGTGTATTTCAAGTGTGGGGGGGTATCTTTGCATGTTCTTAGGGTAACCCGTTGTTTTACGAGGTTTGTTGGGGTTATAGTAGTCTTCAAACGTCGTTTATGTTGTGTCTTTTGCTATGTTTTTTTCTTGTTGATCACCCCTCCCCATTTAGCCCTATTGCGGTATAGTTGTTAGAAGCATGTGCTAGGCAATATAGGCTTCGATTTACACATAGTTGAATTCAAGGCTTCATCAGGATGATAATGACGAGTTGATTAATTGTGGGTCCTACACTTAGGATTTGCTACATAGGGAGAGTTGTGTTTTTCATAACATCGGTTAGACACGAGTATTAAGTGGATCGAGTTCATTGATTGTTTGGTCGAGTTATACACGAGGATTCTACTTTGATCGTCTCTCTTATTAGTAGTGTGGCTTAGCTATATATAGGTATTATTCGCAACCGGACGAAAAAACAGAAGACGTTCGAAAATTTTAGTTGCGTATGTGTAAAAATAAGGGCCGGCAGCCGAACTAGTAAGAAAAAAAATAAATGGTTCAAAAAATCCCGTTGCCGATAAAAAAAAGAAAAAAAAATAAAAAAAGAAAGAAAAAAAATATTATAAAAAATGTAGTATAAGTATTAATATTAGTAGAGCAGCCACACTGCTTGTACGAGAACGATGAGTATGGGAAACCACGCTAGGATACTCGAGTGACCCTCGACTGTTTACACCTAGTGAATATTGCCTCACTTGATTTGACTCGGCTAGACATTTCGATGGTTTTGTTTACTTGTGCTCGTTGTTGAAATTGGTGGAGTGGAGTCATGATTCGAACTGTGGGGATTTGAATATTTGAGGGACACTCGTTAGTTGATTTTGATTTCTCAAATGTGAATGCCTTGAATTCCCTTATGGTTGATTGTTTGTCTTGAGCTTAGTCGATGCTTGGTTCGTATTGTGTACCGTGATTATTTGCTTGAGGACAAGCAAAAAGCTAAGTGTGGGGGAGTTGATTTATATGTTTTTGTGTCATTTTTCTTGTGTTATTTTGTGTCGTCTCGTGTCGTTTTGTGTCGTATTTTGTTTCATTCTCTTGGCGTTGGTATGTTTGACCTTTATGTGAAGTGTGCAGGCTTGTAGACTTTATTGGAGTGAAAAGAGCGAAGAAACAAGTTGGAACGAGTCAAGACGGAGTAGAGGACCGAAGCTGCTACCTAGCACCCGCTACATAACCTAGCACCTGCTAGGTCCAAATTCCAGCAAGTCCTGTTCCCTTCACCTAGCGCCTGCTACGATCCTAGCGGGCGCTAGACGCATTTTTCTAAGGCAGTTGACCAATTTGACCGGCGTTTTTGTGTACTACTTATAAGGGTTTTGACCCTAATTGAACATACACTTCTCCACGGACGATTTTTGAGAGTTCTTCCTCCTTAGACTTAGTTTTCATATTGTTTTCAATAATCTAGTAAGTTTATTTCTTTTTCATTCTTGTGTCTTAATTATTTTTGCTTTAAACTTTCAATTCGATTATGAACATGAATTCTTTCATCTCTATATGTCTCTTGCTCATCAATATGTGTAGCTAAATTTCATACTAGGGTTAGGGTTCATCGATTTTCGAAAGAAGGGATTGAGTTTTGGTTTGCACACAAAGTGTTCGATAAAATGCTAACTTGATTTTAAACTCACGTTTGAGGCTGTTAGGCAATCTCGTGATTTAGATTATCGAACCACGTTAATACCAACCGGAGACGGACGTATTAATATAATTTTTTGCAAACTATGATTTAACTCTGAAATTGAATATTGGTGAACCCGATCCCTAGTCCCCTTCTTATCATTTGAAACATATTCATTGCTTGTCTTTTATTTACTTGTTTTTATTTTGTTAATTTAGAATTTAGATTATTAAAAACTCCCAAACAACCATGCATTATGCTATAAATTCGTGTTCTCTTTTCCTTTCTTTTGCAACCACTTGAATACGTATACTAGTACCGATAGTAGTGTTCCTCTCGAGACCGACTCGGGCGAGTTGCTTCGACAATTAGTTCGATATAAATTTTTATTTGATTTTTGACGCACTACAACGTCTTGTCAAGACACATAATTGTACATAGTTGTAATCGTCGCAGGTCAGTTCGAGAAGCCCATAATTACAAAATCTACAAGAAAGAGAAATTGGCGGAAAGGGATATTGAAAAGTTTAACCCACTGTTATTAGGGTTAACATAATAAATATACAATTTCCAATTATTTAATTATAAAAATATTATTTATAAAAATAATAAAATCAATCTAATTTTAATTGGAAATCCCATGAACAAAACGATAAAAACAAAAAAACTAATTTTGTGCAAATGAGTTGGAAGGGGGAAGTTACAAAACAACAAAAAACCAGTTATGAAATCTACTAATATATTTCCAAAAGAAGATGGACTGATATTAATAGTAAAATATCCAACATTAATCAAAGTTGACGAACAAAAACACAATGGTTGTTCAAGTAACAAAAAAAACCCCAGAAAAAACAGTTGTTCATTGATTATTAACGACACGGTTGCTGCTTGAAGCGTTTGAAATTATAGGTCGATCTTTGTGCAGAAGACCCTTATGTAGCTTGAGCAAGTCTCCATCCTCTGTATATTCTTCTACATCATATATTTTTTCACAACCATCGAAAAATTTAGAACTTGAGATGGTTCCTGCATAATCAAGATCAGAAAATCAAATGAAGGTGTAAATGTCCAAAAAAAAGGACAGGGCGTAAAATAATAAAGAATGGGCAACAATTTAGAACTAAGAAACCCAACGTGTGTACGTACCTTCGTAGCGTCAGCTGCAGAAATTCCAAGCATTTCAAAGACAACATCATCGAAAAGGCAAAGCACAACAATGGAGACACCATTTGTAACAGACACAATGATTTTATATTTAGAGTTTTTAGGTAAAATGTGATTGCACCAAGGACAAATGACATTACGACGATCGTCTGGACGTTTGAATTTGCAATTTTCACACATTGTTATGAAACAATCGTCCTTACTAACAATGTCACATATCTATCCAATACTCCAAATATTCATAGGCTAGGACAATGAAAAAACAAATAGAAAATAAGAATAGGAATTCACAGCCTCTTAATTGAACTGGCAGGGAAAGAGATAAAAGTGTAAACTTATATTACCTCTTTAGCTCGAACAAATTTTGAGATGCTTACAACAGAATGCGGAATAGACTGTAACCCATGAGATGAAAATCTTGAAACAAGACAATAAGTTCGACAGTTCAATCTAAGAATAACAAAAGAAATGTTAATACTTTTGACATGAATCGTGTAAGTTCAATGCTCTTATAATATTCCTAAAATGAACTAATTATAAGTAGATTCTTATAATAACCTCATTCTGTAATTCATAGCAGATTCACAATCAGAATTGAAATTTATCTTTGTAGCATTAGCAAATGAATAGATAACAACACGACCTACAACAAAATAATAAATACGACTGATAAATTAGACATGTACAATATATGAACAATTTTAAACAATTTAATTACATAAACAATCAAACAGGAACACAAAGAGATGTCGTAAATCTTTGCATGATTTTGTTGTTATTGTTAAGAAGAGTCAATCAAACCTTTATAGAATTTTGCTTCACAAAGTTGGAGACAACTTGCTGGTTTAATATGCCACTCATGCCCTTTTCAACAAAGACGCTCTTTATCTTTGAAAAATGAGGCTTTATAAAAAAAACAACAACGCTGATATACCTGAATTTGGGAAAAAGACAAAGCAAGTAGGTGAACCCTATTCAGATGCATATAAATTTGAAATTGTATACAACACGAATAGAATTAATACTCCAAATCCTGCAAAAATAAACTTAACATCCCCATTGCTCGCATCTCTGGAAACACACACAACGTGTCCAATCACATCTGAGATGATCGTCGAAAACGAATAAAAATGAACTTAGATCCAAGTAAAAGACAAACCATAAAATAGAAACCATCATAAAATGAAATAAATGGGTAAATAACATATCAAACAAACTGCAAGACTCCTCATTTTCTCCATCAGTCAATATGTCTAGAAAAATTTTGAAATTGAAAATGCAGCCAGAAAAACCTTCAAATGTTGGACGAACAATGGAGGTCTGATCTCTGAACTTAATCTTAAATGGGTTATTACAAATCGCTGACTAGAACTCTACCGATTCAATTTTGAAATACGCCAATTTATAAATTTCATTCTCAACAATTATATCACCAAATTGTTTTATCAATCGAGGCTTTACAATGCCATGAATAAATGCACCCTAAAGAAATAAATAATTAAACAATCATTGAAATAAGCAAACAAAACATATGAAAGATCTAAAAATTATGAGTAATGATATTAGTAACAACATGGAAAACTTAACCTCATGGTCAACCATAACTAATTTCAAAGACAACGGGAACTTAGCATATCCCTTCTTTTTCCATTTACGACAAATTCGAACGCAAATTCTCCATGAAATCTTGTTGTTGTTAAGGTTGTAGACAGAATCATACAGGGTCATGATAAAACTGCGAAATATTATTGAAGAGGGTTATATGCAAATAAGAGACAAATTGTCAATACTGAAATTTTAAAATTTGGACAGAAACATGATATAAAATGGGTTAATATATACAAAAAAAATGAAATGAGAATTAAGTAATATACGATTAAAACTAAAAAAGAGGATGGAAGATGTGCGACGCGGGAGGAATTTTATATACAAAGCATTGAAGATGAAAGAATACAGGAAAAAGAATGGATTGGGAATAAACGAAATTAATCCAAAGATGTACATGGCCATAAATTAACAGAAGCTTACAAACTGAAATTTCGGATAAAAGTAACAATGACAACAGTTCTCAGACGATAATTCAGTATGCTGCAAAAACAAAACAAAACAAAAAAACGAATTTGCAGATTTAGAATATGCATAAAAAATTCGATAAAATCACATATTATATTGAGAAGCGATAGGAAAAAACTGAATGATCGAAACCTAAACCTGGAATAGCAGCGGAAGTCGGCCGAATGCGGAATAAGGGGAAAAAAGTCAAAGGAACAAATCGAAATTGAAGTTTTAGAATCTCCATAAAACAATGGGCGATCGAAAAAAATCAAGAAAATTACCTGTGCGATCGGATTCAAGAAAGGAGAGGTGTTTGGAAAAAAAATTAGCAATCGAAACCTCAATAGCAGCAGTAGCCGAGGAAGGAGAAGAAAATCGTAGAATATGGAGATTGAGAAATTCTCTGCAGAAGAAGGGGAAGAGAGTGAATGTAATTGTGGGGCAATTTGGGGGAAGAAAGTGAATGTAATTGTGGGCAATTTGACCGGCCATTTATGATTCAATTACATTTATTTATTTATTTTTTTTATATTGAACGCAAGTGAAATTGAGAATTCATATTGGGGAATAGATTTCAGTTTGAGACAAAATTGAGAGTTTCTATTGGCTAATTGGACTACTCTCAATAAATGAAAAAAAAATTTATAGGGAAATTGAGCATTCCTATTGGTCAATAGATTTCAATTTGATCTATGCGGGCAAAATTGAAAATTTCTATTGTGTAATTAGAAATAGTGATTCAGAATTTATATATTAATTAATAGATATACGAAGGCGTATGTGTATACTGTATACTGTACTGTATAATTCAACTGTCTCAATTTCAATTTCTTCGGCTTTTAACTTTTTTACCCAACGCAAATACTACTGACACCTACTTCTCCTCACTGTGAACAGACAGACGCCTCTTCTCCAAAGGCGAACACCAATTCTAAATTCATTACGATTCCACTGCATTTTCTCTAAAATCCCATAAAATCTTCCCTTACGTTTACAGGATTTTGCGTGTACGATGAATAACAATAATACTAATAACTACGCACGAGGGCGATATCAACCGGGGATCGGCAACGGCCGCAGCGGCGGCGGTTATGGAGTCGGAGTTGGATACACGGACCAGAATTACCAGAACCGGAACCCACATTACCCACAGCAGCAGCCACCGTACCCGCAGCGAACCGCACAGAATCAGCCTCAGCAATGGATGAGGAGAAACCCTAGTGAGGCCGCCGCATCTGATTTTTCTAATGAAGTTGAAAATACCGTTCAGTCCGATGCCACTGGCTCTACGTACAATATAACCCTCCTATTCTTATTGATTTCTTTGTTTGGTTTTTATTTTAATTTAATTTTACTACTCCACAATTTTGGATGTTCTTTTAGTTTCATCCAGGATATGATTCCAATAAAATTACATACAGCTTAAGATTTGGTCGATCTTTGTGCATATCATAAGTTTATGCTTTGTATCTATGGATTTTTGTCTGGAATTGACTACCTGCATATTTTTGTGGGATTATCAGCTCTCAAGATTGGAAGGCTCGTTTGGCAATCCCGTCTCCTGACACACGGTATAAGACCGAGGTATGATGATGATGATGTTATACAATTACTTATCTGATGCTATACTTAAATCTTAATCTTGATCTTTTATATTTGCTGACTGAGGTGGTTTAAATAATAATTTGGTGAAATGCTCGACAGATGTAAGATTTATTATACTTAAGACTCATATGTTACCTAGATTTGGGAAGTATGGAATATTATAAGTTGGTAAATCTAAGTAGCAGTCAAGTAGATTTATATCAATTGAATTGTATTTGTTACTATCAGGATACATTCACTTGGTAGGTGTGACGAGACCATCCTTTTTGTTTTGAACTGTTAATGTTTTAAAGCTGGAGTAATATTTTTCCTGGAACTACTGGATGTTTTTTTCTATTACATTTCATTTCTTGCTCTTGATTTTTTGTTGAATTTTATCCTCCAGGAAACTGTATCTTATGTTTCTAATGCTGGATATGCTTTCTTTCATGCAGGATGTGACTGCAACCAAAGGAAATGAGTTTGAAGATTACTTTCTGAAACGTGAGCTACTCATGGGAATATATGAGAAGGGATTTGAAAGTCCTTCTCCCATCCAAGAAGAGAGTATTCCTATAGCTCTCACAGGTAGTGATATTCTTGCCAGAGCTAAAAATGGTACCGGAAAGACTGCTGCATTTTGCATTCCTTCTTTGGAAAAAATTGATCCAGATATCAATGTCATTCAAGGTATATATATATTCCTCTATTAATAATTAGTATGTGTCTATTTGAGTATGTGAAAATAAACCCTCTTTTCGAGTTGCAGTCTGTTTAATTCATTTATCGGCATTCATTTGATTCCTTGGAGACACTTATCTCAATTCCTGGATGTACACATTAAATAGTGCGACTAAGTCACGAAGATGGATTGAAAATTTACATGTGATCATGGTTTCACCGAGCAATAAATTTACTTGATTAAGTTTATTCTTTCAAATCTTTACTCTATGAATAGAGTTCTTCTGTCAACTGTTTTTCTATGTTTGTATTTGATAATATGGATTTCCCATTTTAAATCTGTTTCTATAAGATTTTAGCGTCTTCAACTGATTATTCTTACTGTAGTGTTTATAAGATTATTGCATTTTCAACTGATTTTTCCTTATGATAAGCATATTTCACGCCATCATTGCTTTGACAATTTCCATTTAAAACATAATTATGCATTTAGTCTACTGACCGAGCAAGTTATATTTATCCTATGGTTTACTGGATGACCTCCACTTGATGCCTATGTGTTTGTCTGAATCATTTTCTCTGTTTATCACCACTTGCATCTGATGGTGGCATGGTGCTTATATGGAAAGGTTAAATTCCTTCATAATGAATTAAAAATAATCTTTTTTATATTGAAAGGCCCCTTCCTTTTGAAAATGATATTTGACTTTTGAGAAAAGGTTGCTTTTATTTTTATTTTTTTTAGTTTAGTAAAGAATTTATAATGCATTTTGTCCATGATCAGATTTTCTTATTTTGATGCCTTCCACTGTCCCTTCACTTTCTATTGCCATTCACTAATGTGTATCTAATAAACCAATGCAGTTGTTATATTAGTTCCAACAAGAGAATTAGCACTTCAGACATCCCAAGTTTGTAAGGAACTGGGAAAACACCTTAAAATTCAGGTAATGGTCAGCACAGGAGGAACCAGTCTAAAGGATGATATTATGAGATTGTATCAACCTGTACATTTACTGGTTGGAACTCCTGGAAGAATACTTGACCTCACCAAAAAAGGGATATGCATTTTGAAGGATTGTTCGGTGCTTGTTATGGATGAGGTATGAAGAGTAGTATTAGGAAATCTAATACATCTGTCTGATTCGTTGCTTGCTCAGCACTTCTGCTAAAATGTTTAAAAATTATTACTAAATAATACTGCATTTTTATGATGATGAAATGTATTCAATATTTCCTTATCATTCACGACATTGGACTTCTGGTGGCTTCTAGTTTTCAAACCCAAACACAACATAATATAAAAAAGACCATAAGACACGGCACACCACGATAGGCTCGATGAGCAAACCTGTTGAATTTATTCATGTAAGAAGTTAGGCCCATTTGGCCTCTTAAGCCCCTTAACTAATACAGTATATACACACATTTTTGATACTTATAACACATCTTAATAAATTACTGATACAAATAGACTATACATTATAGAAGTCATGACATGGCACATATACTAATGAAATAATGATAATCTTTAATCAAAAAATCTATTAACGAGTATTGCTTAAATTGTCAGGCTGATAAGCTATTATCTCCTGAATTCCAACCTTCAATAGAGCAGCTCATCTCCTTTCTTCCCCCAAATCGGCAAATGCTGATGTATTCAGCTACATTTCCAGTAACGGTAAAAGACTTTAAAGAAAAATATCTGCGGAGGCCCTACGTCATCAATCTAATGGATGAGCTCACACTCAAAGGTATAACCCAGTTTTATGCGTTTGTCGAAGAGAGACAGAAAGTCCACTGCCTCAATACGCTCTTCTCTAAGGTTTGGTCTTTTGTAAGAATTCTCATGTAATTATCTTTTTTCTAGTTGGATAAATTAATGTCATTTTTTTATCGTTTTACAGCTGCAAATTAACCAGTCAATAATCTTTTGCAATTCTGTGAACCGCGTGGAACTGCTTGCTAAGAAAATCACAGAGCTCGGTTATTCTTGTTTCTACATTCATGCCAAGATGCTGCAAGATCATCGTAATAGAGTATTTCATGACTTCCGGAATGGTGCTTGTAGAAATCTTGTATGTACTGGTAAGTTCGTTTAGTTTTGAGGTGTGTATCTTATTTAAATCCTCTATTTCTAAAGTTGATGACCACTGTGTGTTACTTGAGCATCTTAAATCTAATTCATGAGACAATTCTCCACATTAAAATTGTTACTTGAAAACGAAATGTAGTCTTTTGGACAACATGCGAATCAAGTATTTTTATTTTCATCTGCTTCTGGTATCGTTTCCATTTAACTAATTTTGCTACGGAGAATACTCTGTATATCATATTCATTTTCCGTGGTTAAATTTTCACTATTTTGAACACCAAAAATCTATTTACTTTCCCGGACAACCTCTTTTGTTGGAATTCTTTATAATCATTTCGATGGTGTTCCTTCTGTTTTGAATGTGTTTTCAGCACATTGTTTGCTAATCACAATCTTTAGTATTACAAGATTCCAGCCGTGCATGCTAATTATGTGCATGGTTATTTAAATATCAAACTCAAAGACGTCGTTTTAAAATTTATTAGTGAGCTATAAAAAGATTTTCGTTTTCCCACTCTGTGTAACCCTAACATTTCTTTTCTGGCCTGGATAATTTTATTCTCCCGCAATGGTTTGGAGGAGTTTTTTTTTCTTGTAATCTGTTTGCCGTACTATTTTTAAGGAAATATGATTCAGTTGGAATGGTCTTTGGTCGTCATTACTCTAACATTTGGAACTTGGTGGTGGATTGGTCATGCGTAAATAGTTTTCATTTCTCTCTCTTGAAAAGCAAAGTAATAATTCATTGATTTAGCATTATGGTTATGAAGCATGTGAATATACAAATATTGCCAAATTACTGACTAATTAGATTGTTACTTTATGTATTTTAGTTACCTATTTTTAATGTTATTTGCAGATTTATTCACGAGGGGTATAGATATCCAAGCTGTCAATGTCGTCATAAACTTTGATTTCCCTAAGAACTCAGAAACTTATCTCCACAGGGTAACTCAGAAGTTTAATACCAGTGCTTAAAAATGTTATCGTAGATTCGTAGATGACAACTTTCTGTCAATTAATGGTTATGGATCACATCTTGGTTAGGTTGGCAGGTCTGGAAGATTCGGACATCTCGGATTGGCTGTGAATTTGGTTACATATGAAGATCGCTTTAACTTGTACTCCTCTAATATTCCATTTTTTTTTTATTGTTTGTGTTTTTTTTACATCATATTATTAATGCTGATAGTTCTGTTTCTTTAATTTATAATTTCCTTTTGGTCACACTGAGTTTACTTGTGTTTGTTTCGCAGGTACCGGATTGAGCAGGAGCTTGGCACAAAAATAAAACAAATTCCTCCTCATATAGATCAAGCTATTTATTGTATGTGACCAAAACTGGAATAGGTGAGATTCTCGGCTTGTGCCTATGATTTCAAATGAACTTCTCTGAACATATTCAGTTGGAATGCATATTTTCTGAATATATATATATATATATATATACACACACACACGGTGACAGTTCATGTGTTATTTATGCTTCTTTGCCAATTTAATCTACTACAGTTGCTCCGGTGGAAATCGAGAGTAGCTGAATGACTTGACTCGAGTAATTTTGAAGGCTCATAAGTGCTGTATTTTAATTGAAGGCACATAACCACCCGGCTTGCTCTAATTCTGCTGCTATTGTCTGAATCTTTTAACATGTGGAGGTTGTTGTCCTCAGAATTTCCTAGAAACTAATTCTAGATTTTCACCACTTTACAACTTGATCGATATTTATGATTGTAACAAGAATTATCTTTGAGACCACCTAGTCGAACTACCACATAAAATCACTTGTGTTTCTGTGCAAGAGAACAAAATTATCTAGAGGAAAGGGTTAAAATTATAATTGCCTATTGGATGTCAAATCTTGGTGTAAGATCTTGACCGTAATAAAATGAAGTTGATACCACTCAACTAATATAATTGGATATATATATTTGGGATAATAATTTTGTTAGAATCACAAACCACAAAAATGTCTCGATTTTAAGTATCGATTTGGCCTAACAAAACGACTCGGTTTTAATTTAGTTCTCTATACCATAAAAGATGTAATCAATTTTGTCAAAAAATTTGAATTTTTGCTGGGGAAAATTATTTGAACGTCTCATAACTAATTCGAGGCTTTCTGGCAAATTTCAATGACACATAATTATTTATTACTGATTCGCAGGGCCGTCTTGGAGGTTTTGGTGGCCCTGTGCGAAATGTCAAAATGGGGCCCTTGTTAGCGCGTAAACAAATACAAAATAATTAACGATCTTTTTCAATCATTCAAACAAAAAAATTGTAGCGTTTACGAGCAAATACAAAATAATAAACGATATTTCTTAATCATTCAAACAAAAAAATTGTAACGTTTAAACGCGTAATCAATAGTCACAAAATATTTATTTGAAAATTGCAGTCCTTCTCACATTCTTCGCAGCAAAATCATCAATAAGTTCTTCGTACGAGACTTTCTCCAAAAGACTATTCTCAATGGAAATCATTGCTAATCCATTGAGGCGGTCTTGCGACATTGTAGAACGCAAATAAGACTTCAACAATTTCAACTTGGAGAAGCTTCTTTCAGCCGATGCAACCGTGACGGGAATCGTCAACAATATCCTATAAGCTGTAACTGCATTAGGAAAACAACCACCAATTTGTTTCATATAATTTAGAATAGCAATAGGACCTATTTTTTTCTTTGGCATGAATTCTTTAAAAAATTTCAGATCAATGTATAATGCATTTCCATCTATATCAGACTCCTCGTTATTCTTAAGCACATTTTCAAGATTAGCACAACAAGACTTTAATGTCGAATCATCCAATGAATACAACTTATCAGTTGTGAACATAAAACCAAAAATACTTTCATATTCTTGGTACTGTTCGAACCTTCTTTTAAGCGAAGAAATCGCTTGATCAATCAGATATAAAAAGTAGCTAACTCTAAATGACTCTTCTTCTGATAATTGTGTGGACTCATCGGGGTTTTCATCAAAATGTCTTTTTCTTCTAATTTCTCGCCTTTTACGGAAAAATGGGTCTATATTTATATCTTTGGCAATTTGTTTAGCAGTTTCTACAGCTTCAGAAAATCTATTTTCTCTATATTTCTCAAAATAAGACACTAATGCTTTAACTTGTAAAATAGCAACGTCAATAAGCATATCTTTTGTTTGTAAATGTTTACTTACTTCATTAACCACAGACAATATTTCATACCAAATAACTAATGATACCAAAAATTCAAAATCACCAAGCTCATTCATTGCTAAAGACTTAGCTTCACTTTTAATTTTAGAATCATTATCAACTTCGGCTATTTCAAGTAAAGCTTCACGAACTTCCCCCAACTGAAATCTAATGGCTTTTACACTATCGACTCGACTTTCCCAACGAGTAGATGACAATGGTTTAAGTGTCAGACCTTTCACATTAGCTTTTAGAATTTTCCACCTCTTTGTCGAAAGAGCAAATATTGTGTATATTCGCTGCACGATTCCAAAAAAATCTCTAGCCTTACCACAAGTATTAGCAATATCACATAAAGTCAAATTTAAACTATGACAACCACAGGGAGTGTAAAAAGCTCTTGGGTTCACATCTAATAATCTCTTTTGCACGCCTTGATGTTTACCTTTCATGTTAGAACCATTATCATAACCTTGACCTCTAATATTGCCTAAATCAAGATCAAGTGAATTTAGCTCACTTTGCATAGAATCAAACAACCCTAAACCAGTAGTATCATTCACATTCAAAAATCCAAGAAATGATTCCTCAATTACAAATTCATCTGAAGAGGTATCCACATAGCGTAATATCATAGTCATCTGCTCATTGTGACTTATGTCAGGCGTACAATCGAGAATAACAGAATAATACTTTGCATTCTTAATTTTATTGATAATTTTAGATTTTATGTTAGAAGCAAGCAAATATATCAATTCATTTTGAATATTATGACCAAGATAATGAAAATGAGTATCATTATTTACTATACGACTAACATGCTCTTGAACAACTGGATCAAACTCAGCCAACATCTCAACTAAACCCAAAAAATTCCCATTACTATCTTCATACAATTTCTCGTTAGTGCCACGAAATGCCAGATTATGCTTTCCAAGATATTTCACAATTGAAATAATTCGTGACAAAACGTTTTTCCAATGTTCTTTCTCTTTCCGTAAATATTTTTGGGTCGCTTCATCAATTGTTTTATTCTTATTCAATCTTAAGCGCAATTCATACCAAATGGTCATATTTTTAATATGTTCCGCACTCGTTTCATGCTCTTTAAGTCTAATGGTAAGATGAGTCCAATCATTAAATCCTCCTGCTACCAAATCACCATATCCTTGACATTTTTTAAATAATTTACAACAAAAACAAAATACTTTATCAAGATCTTTTGAGTAAACAAGCCATTCTCTATCCCACTTTTCTCCATTTGACAAAATTCTAGTATAATGCTTTGATGAAAAATGTCGGGTTACTTTATTTTTAGGTCCATTCTCAGTTGGTATATCACAATTACGAGGACTCATTTCATCAACTGAGGGAACACTATCATCAACTTTATCAATATCTTCATCCATGATTGCATTATCATTACAATTATCATTTTTAACAATAAATTTATCTAGAGCTCCTTGTTGAGACCGAGTTAACTCTTCAATTCTTTTTTTTTTCTTGCGTTTTTCATAACCCGAATCATATTTTCTAGACGACATTCTTTCAATACTTCACAACTAGAAAAAAATAACCAACAAATAACAAATTAACAACTAACAAAGAAAGAAATCACCTGAGGCTGTGAGGCAATTAGGCAGCATCCAAGAAGAAAGTTCCAACAACAAACATTTGTAATTATTGTCTTCTGCAAGTGTGAAAAGCCAAAACGAAATCAAAATCAACAAAATAGGGAAAATTAAAATAAAAAAAAGGTTTGTGAAAGAAGAAGATTTCAATTAAAATAAAAAAAATCGATTAATTAGTAATTACCTTGAATGTTCGTAACTTGAATGATAATTACATAGCATAGATATATCCGTTTGATTCTTGAAGATGAGAATTTTGAGGGTTAATAAGATCGATTTTTTTAGGGGTTTGAGAAAATATGAACGAATATTGAGAAGGGGAAAGGTCTAAAAAAAGAGATAGCGTTAATTTTTATTAAAATAAAAAACAAAATTTATTTTATTATTTGGGTAGAGATAGCGCTAAATTTTATTTTATTATTTGGAATGAGACAGCGTTATTTTTTTTATATAACAGCAATAGCGCTAATTTTTTTTTTTGTGGGAATGTAACTTTTCATGCACAAAAATAATAAACATGAGAATTTTGACACACCAAATAAAAACATGAGTATTCTATACAAACTACACTTTGAAATCTCTTAAAACCCTTACTTTTTATTTCCACTCAAAAAATTCAATAAAAATTCAAAATAAATAACAAAACATAAATAAAAAATAAGTGGGGCCCACATCTAACAAAAATCAGATTTTTGAGTTGGTGAAGATGTAAATACATGCATTAATTCATGCATATCAACCCTCTAAAACCCTCAAAACCTACATTTTTTTCAAAACACAAAAACCCAATTTCTCTAAAATCCTCACACAACACACTTCTACAAGAAAGCTCCGTCCGAATATACGTGGGAAGAGCTGGGTTCGCCGGCCGAAAGGTACGTCGAAAATCGCCGTTTCTGTGTTTTTTTTTTCGATTTTCTGTTCGAGTTCATAGCTACACGGTGGCTACACGGTGGGCAGCTTCCACCGTGTAGCCACCGTGTAGCTATGAAGATTATCCGGTCACTGCCCGGTAACACAGCAGGGCACTACACGGTAATCCCGGTCACCGTGTTCCGAGAGGTGTCTCGGTAACACGGTGACACACTACACGGTCAAGTGACCGTGTAGTGACCGTGTACAGTGACCAGTTTTTTTTTTTTTTTTTTTAATTTCGAATTATGGATCGTTTTGCACGTTTGGATGGATATTTTGGGTTCCCTAACTTAATTCAATCGTGTTTATTTATCGTAGATGTCGGATCGACGAATCACGGTACGTTACGGCGATCGTTGGGATCGAGCGGGCTACGTCGACGGAGTAGATATGTGCCTCATCTTTAATAGGGATGAAATTACGCTCGACACTCTTGTGAGCCGGATTCGTACTGCTTTGCGCCCTCCGCCCAATATCGAGTACATGTTGTCTTTCTTCACACGAGGCATTGACGCGAGAAGCGTGCGTGCTCCTTTGCTTCGAGACGAAGATGTATCCCGTATGTTAGACGAGCAAATACATGAGTGCTTTGTGTTTGTCGTCGAAACAGAGGCACAACAAGCTGCGCCGGAGGTGAATATTGGAGGAGAAAATCGTGATCAAGGTGTACCGTCGGAGCACGAGGCAGTCGAGACTTCCGAGGACGACGAAGAAGCTTGTCAGGCCGATCTATTGGAGTCGTTGACCACTGAATGGACAGAATGGATTAGACAGCCGCGCGTCATTACAAATATTATGTCACGCCGTAATCTGTCCTCGAGTTCTACTGCGGGAGCCAGCGAGCAACCCGAAGCTGCTCAGAATGCACAGAATCATCCGCTGCGCAATTGGATCATTCCACTACCGAGCTTTGATCCCGCTGTTTCGTTGCGTTCCATCGAACCCCAACCGATTTATGGTCAGATGGTAGTCGGGGCCACGTTCCGAAAGAAATCAGATTTGAAGGTGTCGGTGGGGATGTATCACATGGAGAATAGGGTGGAGTGCAAAACTACTCGGTCTAGCTCTGGTCGGGTGACGTACGAGTGCAAGCAGGGGAGTGAAAATTGCCCGTTCAAATTGTGTTCCACGGGTTCCGATGACACCTTTTGGAGGATTACGAAGCTGAACTTGAATCACGAGTGTCATAACAATTTGGGGCGGACTACTGATCGACAGGTGTCTAGCAAGGTTGCAGCTACTTTCTTTGCACGCCAGTTAGTCGGCAATCGGGAACTGAAGTCGAAAGATATGGTTGAGGATTTGAGGAGATTGTACGGAGTTCACATCGACTACAGCTTCGCCCTACGGACGAGGAACTTGGCGCTTGAGATAGCATACGGCAACTACCATGAATCGTATCAGAGGCTCCCGTCATATCTGTACATGCTGAGAGAACATAATCCCGGGACTCGGTATGATATTCAGACGACCAGCGAGGGCGTGTTTTGCCACATGTTTGTTGCACTTGGGCAGTGCATTAGTGCATTTCAGCATCGCACTCTGAGGCCTGTGATAGTAGTCGACGCCACCCATTTGAAAGGGAAAAACACTGGTGTGATGTTTGTCGCAGTCACAAAAGACGGGAATGAAAATATTTTCCCGCTTGCCATTGGTATCGGTCCGATAGAGAATGACGAGGAGTGGTTGTGGTTTCTACAGCACCTCAGGCAATGCTACGATACAGACGACGATGATCTCCTCATTGTGTCCGACCAGCATAAGAGCATAGCAAATGCTATTCGGAGTGTTTATCCCCACGCGACCCGTGCGTTGTGCTATCACCACCTCTCGAAGAATCTAGCACGGTACGGCCATAAGGTGGTCGAAGCTGTATACTGTGCTGCCTATAGTTATCGGGTGGATGAGTTTGAAAGGCATTTTTCGAATGTGGAGACTCTTAGTAGAGAGGGTGCTTATAGGCGCCTTACTGATATCGGGGTTGAGCATTGGGCGAGGTCAAAGTGTGCTGCACGACGATACGGTTTCATGACATCGAATGCGGCTGAAGTCTTCAACGCTGCTATCAAATGGCCACGGCGATTACCTGTCTGTGCGATGCTCGAGGCCATTCGTGCGATGATTGAGAGATGGTTTGACGAGAAACGAAGGAAAGCTAACGAGAGACAGAATGGCCATGAGCTGACCGAGGAGGCAGTCCTCAAGTTGTCTAATCAAGATATGTTGAGCCGTTATTTTACCATTCGGGAGGTCAGTGCGGATACCCTTTACAGAGTTGAGGAGGATGACAGATCTTATCTTGTGGATATCGCGAATCGCACGTGTGATTGTCGGGAGTTCGACTTGGACCTAATACCGTGTCGTCATGCTTGTGCCGCTTTAAGGTATGATATCATTTTGCCTTTAAAATTAATTTTAAAGTGCTCATTCCACTAACTTGTTTGTTGATATTATGTAGACGAGCCAGATTTTCAGCGTACGATTTCGTGAGCCCCTGGTTCAAGACGAGCAGCCATGTCGAGATGTATGCGACGCCTATTGTGCCGGTGCCACATTATGATGATTGGGTGGTCCCGCCGGATGTAGCATCGTACGTAGTTTATCCTCCAGTAGCGGTTAGCCAGGCTGGACGTCCGAGGATGAGTCGTGCTCGTTCCGCAGTTGAGAGCTCTGCACGACGTGATCAGGTTTGTTCATCCAGAAGGAACATCGTATGTATGTCGTGGCTTAAACCTCTAATATTGTGTCGTCGTGTGCAGGTGTGTTCGAGATGTCAGGGCGTGGGTCACAACAGACGGAAGTGCACGGTCTTTATCCCACCTGGGGGGGCTGTTGATTTAAATGTCCCTGCAGAAGAGTCGAGCCGAAGAAGACAGAAGAAGAAGTGCAGCATCTGCAGAAACGAGGGACACACGAGAACAAAATGTCCAATGAGCACGGAGGCAGAGATCTAAATTGGGTTTGGTTGATTTATCGGAGTTTTAGAATTATTTGAGACCTGGGTTGTTTTATTTTCGTCTACTCTCGTTGGATTTTGGATATTTGGTGTGTTTTAGGTGTTTGTGCTTGTTTTAGATTATTGTACGTGTTTTTGGAGTTTGTTTATCTCTTGAATGTGAAATGTGTGAAAAAACAGGTTGGAAATAGGTTCTCGGGGGAAGGGCGGGTCGATTTTAAAAGATATTCGTAAGGTAAATATATAATAAGGTGCCAAATAACATCAGTGAAGAGTTCTAGTCCAACTGGTGTGCCCCATTTGAATAATCGGGTTGAAATCAATAGGTCAGGGGCTCGAATCCTAAGAGCCCCTTTTTTTTTTTTTTTTTTTTTACCCGGTAACACGGCTGATACCCGGTTAACCGTGTTACCGGTATAAGCCGTGTTACCGATATTTTTTTCAATAAATAGTGCTACACGGTCAGTGACCGTGTTACCGGTACACGTGACCGTGTTACCGGTACCACCGTGTAGCAGTCCGGCAGAACCCTTTTTTCACCTGCTTTTCACCTAAATCAATCAAAACACACATAAATAAAGTCAAATAGAAACCAAATCAATCCGAAAAGATACCAAATCAATCCAAAAACGTACAAAATCAATCAAAATACAAATCAAAGGTCTACTAGTTGAAGGAAATCTGGCATGACTTGGATCCTCGCTCAAACAATGAGATTCTTTGGTGCGCATCAAGCTTTTCCTGCTCAGATAAACTATAACGGGGGAATCCGTCTATGTCCATCCTCTCAAGTACAAAAGCATTCCTCAAAATATATCTCACCATGTCAAAACCGCTATCATCACGAAAACCGAATTTATCAATTCTAACAGTTCTTAGATGTAATAAGATGCACAAAGGCACTCGTTCCGGCTCTCTATAGGGCATCAAGGTTGAGCGAAGCTGATGAAAAAAACAAGGATACAAATAAAAAACATATAGAGTTGCAAAATATGTAAAAAGATAAATTGCAAAAGCTAACTCCACTCACAACAAGATCTTCAAGATTATCAGCAACTTCGAGGAACTTAGCAATAAAATGCCACTGAGCGTTCATATTAAGTACGAGTTTGGTTAAATTAACAAACTTTGGCATTGAACTCGTTCCTACAATGTCAACCAGCTGCAAAAAAAATTATATTTAAAACCAATAGCAGGGTATATAATTAAGTAAGAAAAAAAATTAGAACAATTCAAAAATCAAAACGTACCTTCTCTTGAAAATAGCTTGAGATGTTTAGGTACCTCACATGGCAAAGAGAACTAAGAAATGCTCTCGAACAGTCATGCTCGATGCAATCAATGTGACAGTCATGCCAATATCCATTCAACTTAATATCCGCTTCAATTAAGGAGAGCATGGTCTTCCTCGAACTTTTGGCATACTCCAAATAACAACCATTCACCTTAAGATATACGAGGGCGGGAAGATTTATTATCAACATCTCATCATCATAGTATACTTCGCGACTCGAGGAGAAATCAATGTTCAGCATTTTTATTGTGGGTGAAGATATAATAAAGCAACCCAAGTTCGTTTCTTCCTCCCTGTAGAAATCATCGATGATCAGCTCCTCAATCACAGGACAACCAGAAAGCAAGTGAGGGAGGGAATCCTTATCCTCATAATCGACATTACTGAGATCAAGCTTCTTGAGGCAAGGCAAAAACACCTCCCCACTAGAGGGGATCACTCCACAATTATTTAGCTTCAAGTCGACGAGGGTCTTGCACATGAAGAGAATTCTTGGCAAACCGCACGCGATATACTCCTTGTAGTCTATATCATCGAAATTAAGGTACATATTTCGGACGCTGCGCTTGAGGGCGTGGATAATCAATGTCTCCAGTCGATACGAGCTGCCCTCCACATTGGAGATGCTAAAAGTATCCAGGGGTTTTGCTTCGTGCATCGATATAACCCTGTCTATGATGTCCAAATGCGTAGAGCTGCGAAACTCTAAATTTGGGACGAGGGCCCACAAAAACCTCCATCGTCTCGCGAGAACGCTGGTGCGCACGGAGAGGTTGGTCGGTAGGAAAGAGAGGACATGATGCAGGATCTCATCTGGTAATCCGCTTAGCATATCCATGTTTATTCTTCTCAACTTGAAGCCCTCCTGCAAAAATGAATAACAAAACTCAAAATTAAAAAAAAAAAAAAAAAAAAAATAATTTAGGCTTCTGTCCGGTAACACGGTCACCGTGTTACCGGATAACCGGGACCGTGTTACCGGATAACTAGGACCGTGTTACCGGATAGAAGCCCAGCATTTTTTGGTCACTGCCCGGTAACACGGTAGGCAAGCAACACGGTGACCGAGAAAATCACCACCGTGTAACGCCACCGTGTTGCCAAGAACAGCGACCCAAACCCAGATTTTTCAGAATTTTCACGAGCAATTTAACACTGAATTTCGATTCTAAATCAACTAAAACACAATAAGGAACTCTAATACACTCAAATCTTAGCAATTAACGCATCAAATTGAACACATTATTGAAAAAAAAAATCAAATTTTCGAAATTGAAAAACTAGGGTTCGGCCACACTAACCGGAGCTTGAATCGGCCGTTGTTGCTCTTCTTGTTGTTCGTTGTTGTCTGCCATTGAGATTCACCGGAATTGAAGTGGCCGGATTTTTCTTAATTCTCAAAAACGGCCGGCGGTAGGGGTGGCGAAGAGAGAGAGAGAAAAAATGTACGATTTTTTGTTTTTTTTTTACATTTTATTGTGTTTTGAAAAAGGTTTAGGTTAAGTGTATAGAATATTTGTCAGGTATATATATAAACTTCTTCTAATTATATTCAGTGAAGAGTTCTAGATCAACTGGTTAGCCCCATTTGAAAAATCGAATTAAATCCATTAGGTCAGGGGTTCGAATTCTTTGAGCCCCATTTTGTTTTCTTTTTACACGGCTTTTACCGGTTACACGGTAACCCGGTTAGCCGTGTTACCGGTATTAGCCGTGTTACCGAGTAATTTTAAATAAACCGAGCAATTGAAAACTACCGTGTAGGACCTTCCACCGTGTAGCCTACCGTGTAGCCCACCGTGTAGCTTAGAAAAGATTTGGTTTTTTATGAATTTGAAGCATTTCTAGAGCATTTTTGTTGTTACGTTAAGCATGAAACATCATTTTAAACACTAGATACATCCAATAAACATCGTAAAACAACAAATATAGGACTACAAATAGAAAATGCCTTCTACCGTGTTGGACCTTCCACCGTGTAGCCTACCGTGTAGCCCACCGTGTAGCTTAGAAAAGATTTGGTTTTTTATGAATTTGAAGCATTTTTAGAGCATTTTTGTTGTTACGTTAAGCATGAAACATCATTTTAAACACTAGATACATCCAATAAACATCACAAAACAACCAATATAGGACTACAAAGATGAGATGCTCTGAATGTTGACCGTTTTTCGAACTTTCTACTAATATTGTCACAATCTTATCAACATAGGTAATAAATTGTTCATGCGTAATCACTTAATTCGTCAAATTCAATAATTGATCATGTTTTTTGAATCATTTTGATTATTAAAATGATGTTTTACACTACAAGAACAAGTTAACAATCGAAAAATGCCTTAAAATCAATGAAAAATCAAAACTTGTTCTACGCTACACGGTCACCACCGTGTAGGCCACCGTGTAGCCGGGTAACACCGTGTTACCGAGTAATTGCCCAGAAAACTGACCGGGCAGTTCTTGGCTACACGGTCAGTGATACGGTGACCGTGTTACCGGTACACATGACCGTGTTACCGGTACCACCGTGTAGCAGAGGCAGAAATCGTTTTTTCACCTTCTTTCCACCTAAATCAATCAAAACAAACACCTATTACACCAAAATCAATCAAAACACACCTATTTCACCTAAATCAATCAAAACACACCTAAAATAGTTTAATTGTTTTACAAATTATATTAAATTAATAAGTTAATATATTATAAATAATTTTAAAAAATTTTGACGGGATTTATTTAGTTAATATAAAAGCTAAACCTGCAAATCAATCTCAATACACATACCACTCTGTCCAAACACATGCACACGAAAAAGTCTAAAATCATCCAAAATACAAATCAATCGACTCGATGACTCAAACTGAAGATTTTCCGAGCGACATATCGGCGATACTTCACCAAGTACCCGTCGTCGATGTCTCTATCCCGGTGATTGAGGTGCTTGTTGACGAGACGATCCAGGTACATGCACACGTAAGGGCCGCAGTTGTTGTTGTCGACTTGGACAAACTGATCTACCGGGGCTTCGACTTGGATAGGAGTCTTCTTGTGGGTTCGATGGAAAAGGTTTATACCGTCCCAAAATCCTGCAGCCACCAAGAGACGAGGCAACAACTCCAACAACGGAGACAGTACAATAGACTTGACAGATAGATCCGGAGAACGGTGCCACAACGAGTCGTACAACTGTACAGTCCAGTGGTCCAGGTCAATCCGTATCACGATCCAATGTTCCCCGGAATTACACACAGTTATCACCTTAAAAAAACAAAAAAAAACGTTATTTACAATTAAATTAAAATATTAAGTTGAATTAAAATCGAATAAAAATGTACGGTTCTTTAAATTACCTCTCGTGCGAGTTCCCAACTCTCGTGTCTCTCGTCTCCCGTGATGTATTTCAGCATGTAGTCCGGCGGTGCCCAGGTCTCATATTTCCTCTCCAAGTTCTTTCTCTTTACGTGTTGTGCCGGAATCTTAACCCTAGCGTACTGGGTCCTCAAAGCGTTCTGTTAATTAAAAATAAATTTAAACGATTAGTATTAGGAAAATGAAAAAAAAAAGAAAAACGTGTATTTGATAGGATGATTGGAACTTACGAAGAACTCGGTACACAAGAGTATAGTCTTCTTTGGAGAGACTCCATCTTTTAAAGCCCTGTTATGTTTTATCTTGTCTTGCAGGTACAAAATGTACATGTCAATCTCCTGAAAAATATACATATTAGAGTTAAGCACAATTTAATAAACATTATAAATTTCAAAGTTTAAATACAAATTAACTTACCATGCTCGTGTACCAATGATGTAGTGACTCAATCCGGTCGAAGTAGTCCTGGTCCAGAGTGAGTCCGTTGTAAGGGATTTTGACACTCATTCCATGCCCGTCACGACGGAACATCGAATAGAGCCCCCTAACCTTCTTGCTGCCAGTGCGTCGGAACTGCTGGACGTACGGGCTCCGAAGAGCTGCCGAGGGCCTCCTCACATGGGGTCCGAGACTACTACTCTCGGCGACATCATCCTCCTCCTCATCAGCCCCAAGTTCTTCCTCCTCTTCCGACAATGCAATCTCATTTTCGTGTTCATCCTCCACGGGAGATGTCAGCTTGAACAACTGGACCTGCGACTCAGGAGGAAAATAAGTCTCTTCATCAACGATAATCTGCGGTTCATCAGCCCCCTTCGGTACAATAAAACCAGGATCATCCTCTGGCCGAACATACTATGGCCGATAAACAGGAGTCGGACCGAAGATGCTGTCGGTGTGAATCGGTGGGAAGGGAGCGAAGACAGCCTGGAAATCACGCAGCTCCCTCGGTGGAGAAAACTGACCGCTATCTCCAACGGTCGAGAATATCTGGGTCGGTGTGCGATAGCTATCGCCAACGACCTGCTGCTCGTACTGGGGCACATGCTCGTACAGGGGCTCCTGCTGCTCGACCTGAGGCTGCTGCTCGACGTGGGTCGACTCGGCATGGAAAGACTCGGCATGGGTCGGCTCGACAAGTGGCGACCTGCGATAACCATCCTGAAAGTGATAATCATGTGGCCAATCCCCACACGAAACCCTGACATCAACGTCCACTAACTCGGGCTCCGAGTCCTGAAAGCGAGGAGGCGCGCTGATAGAATGCCGAGCAGCCGGAAAACCGCCCTGAGATGCATCAGAAGGTCAGGGGCGAGGCCGGGAGTATCGCCTGCGACCGAAAAAGCCCCGAATCTGCTCCATAAGACTATCGTTGCCCTCCTTATGTACCCTCCTCACCCGGGCAGTCAATCGGACCATAAATCCAGTCTCAGACTCATCGCTGAGGATCTTGTGGAGCCGTCGATCAATGCGCCGATCAGTACTGTCATCTGAACCCTCGGGTGCCTCAGGTGCCTCAGCTGCAGGAGAGGACTCTCGTCGGGCACGGTGAGACGCACGCTCAGCTGCATGCCGCTCGGCAGATGAATCGGGTGTCCTGTCATCACGCGTGCGTCGACTAGTCTGAGGGTCAGCGCCCGTCATCTTGGACACGCGTCCGGCCACGCGTTCCATCAAGCTCGGCTTCTTCTTCTTCACCGGTACTGCAGCCGGTGCTCCTCTCGGAGCATGTCCAATCCTAGCAGGAGCAACGTACCTCACTTCGTCTGCTCCTCTGTTGAGGAACGAAGTGTAGTACTCAGTCCTCGCCTCCTTGCGTGTCGGCTCTAGAGTCGAGAGGACCACAAGCTGAAAAAAAATGAAAATTAATTTATTAAGCATTAATTAAAGGAAATAAATAATTTAAAACATTAATTTCACAAAATTTACCTCATCGTCCTCGAAGAAATCAGTGAAATTGAGGGTGCATCCAACCGATTTCCAGTTCAAAAACCGAGGCCTCACAGTTTTCTCCATCTGCACTCCGCAGACACGGCCCAGGCTCGGTATCGCCTCGTACGACCATAGCTGAAAGGCCCAAATTGGGCCGTAAACGTGGTATCCCCTCGAGTGAACCTGACCGGGCATCGTCGCAGCTATGGAGATGTAGTGCGACATGATCTGCCAGGAGTAGGATCCCCAGGGAAACGAATCCCATCCGGCAACGTCCTCCACAAAAGCCCAAGCCCAAGTGTCGATCTTGGCATCGTCTCGGCCCAACAAGAAAAAATAGTAGATCAACAAGTTGGCCACCTTCAATTAGTCGGCCGGGTCCTGACCCATACTCAGAGAGGTGAATCTCGTACGAAGATCTTTAAGGCTCGTCGTCTGTCTGAAGTGTCTCCAGTAAACAGAGTCCTCAGAAATCGTGTGCGTGGTGGCCGAAGGATCAAATGCGTGACCACCAAATCGAAATCCGGTAATCAGGGCATACTCCTGTGCTCGAAAGCGAATAGTCTGGCCCCCGACGAAAAACCAATGCTCGAATGGAGGTATCGTCGGACTCACGATCTCCCGAGCTAGAAGGTGGTGCATCGCCATATTGGACCTTCCGTCCCTCTTAAGCCAGAGCAAATACCCGAAACAACTTTCCTTAAATGTCCGTAAAGCTGCTAGGGTAGGGTCGACGGACGTCAGCGTGTCTCTGATTTCCTTTAGTAATTCGAACCGATCGTACAAATTGAGGTTCTTCGACAACTTTATGAACTCTGGCCTCTTCCAATCGAAGCCCTCCTGCAAAAATGAAGTTAAAATAAATAAATATGACATTCAATTAAATAACAAAACTCAAAATTCAAAAAAAAAAAAAAAAAAATTATTCTGTAACACGGTCATAACACGGTCACCGTGTACCGTGTTACCGGTAACACGGTCACCGTGTAACCGGATAACCGATAACACGGTGACCGAGAAATCTGACCATGTTACCGAGAAAATCTCGGTCGCTGCTCGGTACACGGTGGTCTCGCTACACGGTCAGCTCTATAAACGCTACCGTGTAGCGCTACCGTGTAGCCATAAACACCGACCAAAACCCAGAAATTTCAGGCGATTCAAAGACCAATTTAACACAGAATTTCAATTCTAAATCAACTAAAACGCAATAAGGAACTTAAATACACTCAATGGCTAGCAATTAACACATCCAATTCAACACATTATCAAAAAAATTCAAAATTTCGAAATAAAAAAAGTATGGTTTCGGCACTTACCGGGGCTTGAATCGGCCATTGTTGCTCGCCATGTTGTTCATTGTTGTCAGCCATTGTTAGTCGCCGGAATTATTGGCCGGATTCCTTCTTCTTTGATTCTCGATTTCGGCGGCGGTTTTGGTGTTGGGGGGGACCGAAGAGAGAAAAAAAAAACTAGGGGTGAGGACCGATTTTTTAATGTTTTTTTTTGTTTTTTTCTTGTATTTTAATTCTTTTGTTTTGTTTTTTAAAAAGGTGAGGGTAACTTAGACATTTCATGTACAAAGTGTATAAAATACTTATGTTTTTTTGAGGTGTGTTAAAATTCTCATCTTTCTTATATTTGTTCCCAAAAATCCACAGGACTCTTTTTTTTTATATAAAACGCATCTGAGAAGTAGGAACAATTGGGCCCCAAATTTTGGGGGCCATGTGCAAGTGCACCACCTGCACACGTAAAAGGCGGCCCTGCTGATTCGCTTTAATAAAACTTAATGTAAAATGTAAATTGTTTTTCACATAAATGTCCACGTTATTTTCAATAAAAAAATAAAAACAAAAATTACAATAATTTTACATTTTCAAAAATAAAAATAAAACAAAAAACAATACTTGCATTTACCCTATTCTTCATATTAACCCTAATTTGCAAAATAAAAAATAAAAAATCTCCTAAAAATTTAAGCATTTCGAATCGAATAAAAAATATAGTTTACCGTCTCGGACTTATGATCTCGACGTTCGATGAAAGTATTTTCATTAAAAGCAAATAATGCAAGACTGGAATTGACTTAAAATGAATTGAATTTTTATTTTTATAATAATAAGAGATAAAATCACAAAACAATTGTACAATAAAATAGTTCTATCGATCCCTTAGTATTTTAATTTTACAAAAACATCAATACATATCAATTTTTTTGCACGCTTCTTAATTAAAATTTTCAAGATGACGTTCTATTTTGTTTTACATATTAACTTACATTAGAGTTTTATTTTGTCTTACACTTATTTAGTTGAGTTTGTGTAATACTAACTCGTCGAATAAACGTCACACAACACATAATGCTGTAGTAAACTCTCAAGTTCGCATGTATACCTCAAGTAAAACTAACATGCAAAATTTAAATTTAATTAAAAGTAATTAAATAGTGCTAAAATTGATTTTTAATTAAAATTTTACGTGAAATGTGCCCATGTCACGAAATATTTTTTAATATTATCTCTAATAATAATAATAATAATAATAATAATAATAATAATAATAATAATTTTTATATTAATATATTATTTTCCAAAATCATGAACTCTAAGGACTTGTTCTTTTGGACTGAAACCGCTTAATTGAACTGAACTGAACTGAAATTAAGCGATCTGAACTGAACTGAATTGTTTTTTTATAAAAATAATAATAATTTTTATAAATTATTAAATATTTTTTTTAAAATATTAATAATATTATAACAGTAACTAGATTTTATATTTAAAATTATAGATTGAAATTATATTTTGTTTATTTTATTTTAATTTATTTTGAAACGAACTGAACTGAACTGAACTGAACTGAACTGAAGCGATCTGAACTGAACTGAACTGAAGCGATCTAAACTGAACTGCACTGAAATTTGAAATTAAGTCCAAAAGAACAGGTCATAAGTGTTTACATAAAATTATTTATCTTAAAAAAACTATATTTTGTAAAAATTATAAATTTTATGTCACTTCACATTTAAATTTATCAATGAGGAGTAATTAATATTAATTGATGTTTATTTTTTATGTAATTTCTTAATGAATCAAAATGCATGTGCACTAAATTGTCGTAGTAACGTTTAAGGATATCAGTGATTTATATAATCTTATAACAATAATAAAAGTGAGAGTGACATGTGTCCATAGCGGTTAATTATAAATGACACAATAATAATAATAATAATAATAATAATAATAATAATAATAATAATAATAATATAGTTCAAAGGGCATATCCGAGTGGTAAGACCTATGATAATGTGACTGTAATTGCAAGTTTCAAACTTAATGTGTGATAAAATTTTTTATTAAAATATTATGAAGTTTGTCCTGGGGTGAGATCTGTTGGCTCTCTCGAACAAGTACTACTCGGGCACATCTCTCGATTTATATCCTATCCGATCGAGAAGTCCTACTCGATTTACATCCTATACTCCGAGGAGCCTACAATCGAGTGATGTGAAGCACTTTCTAGTCCTCTTATCAAAATAAAATAAAATAAAATAAAATAATAATAATAATAATAATAATAATAATAGTAATAATATGATTTGAAATCCACAAACTAATTAGATTCGATTTTGACTAAAGGCACAAAGTCCAAATTAGAAAAATTACAAAAGCCAACGGGGCAAATCTTCACAACAACATAGTCCAGCAGCTAGCTACGCACTTATTAAATGGTGTGTTTAAAATTTGAAATCTTCCGACACTACCCTTGCCTCGAGTGCTCAAATCTCGAATAAAAAATTTGAAAAACGAAAAGCTTTCTTGACCACATTAAATTCTTTTCTTGCAAAATTTCTAAAAATAAGTTTCAAGCACTGCAAGCACACAGTGAGTGTGTTGCGTGTGTATCTGAAAGTAAACATGAGTTCAGGGAGAGAAGCAGGAACAAGCACTTTTATAATCCGATGGATTAATTTTCTTACAATGGTACGTATGAATTAATCCTTCTTCTTTTATCTATGAGTTGCTTGATCTTTTTTTAGGTTTTAGTTCCTTGATTTTTTTAAAGACCCTTTATTTTATTTTTATAATTCACGCTTTCAATATTTTGCTGTCTCTTTTGGCTTACATTCAAAGATTTTGGTTTGGGTACCAAGAACATGAATAAACCCTCAATAATAATGAATTGGTTTTATGGGTTTAAAGCTGTAATGTAGGTTTACTTCAAATTTAGTTGCAATCTCTTGCATTGCAGCTCAATTTGTAGTTACCTTTTTACGAATTTGACTCTACTTTAATTAATTTCCTTGGTAGTTTTTAGCTATTGGTGTCGTGGGTTTCGGAGTGTGGATGAGCACTCATCACGACAACTGTAGGAGATCACTTATGATGCCGGTTATAGGCCTTGGGGCCGTCATCTTTGTAGTGTAAGCTTCGGCTGTTTTACACATTGTTGCAACTTGCAAATTTACATGTTCTGATGGCTTCAGCTAGAAGTATAAAATTTATTTTATAATTTTTCAGATCAATCATTGGGTTTTTGGGCGCGTTGAAGAAGAACACGATCCTGTTATGGATGGTATCCTTGGCAACAACTTCTTTTAATTTGTCATATATGTTTGAGTCTACGGGCTTTCGCTCTTTCTCTCTTTTATTGCACTTTTCCTCTGTTCTTCCTTATTAAATTATCTCGTAGTATCTTATCTTGCTTTGCATCATACTGGTGGCTATTTTGGTCTTCACAGTGTTGGCGTAAGTACAATCCACTACCTCCCGTCATTATTTTTCATGCGTGTGTTTATGCTTGTCAATCCCTGCTGAAAATCCCGAACCCATATAGAAATGATTGAATAAACCATTAGCTCCGTTCATTTTTATGAGCATGTGTATCATTAGGTTTAAATCTCAAGTTACTGCAGTAAAGAGGTATCGCTAGTATGAGAAGATGTTCACTAGACACTCAGTATTCCTATTCAAATTTCATTCTTTCATTTTTATGCAAAAAAATTATACTGTCATTAGAGACTTCTACTAAATCCTTCTTTTCAAGATTGGTGATATAATGACATGCACTTGCTTAAATGAATATGGGAGACTTGAAAAATTAAACATTTTCATACCATGTTTGAAGTATATGCTATTTAGATTCAAAGAACACTCTAGAAGACTCCATATATTTCTTGAATATTTCTAAATTCTTTAATAACAATCCATTTACAGAATACCGACTTCAAAATACATAATCGAAAGTCCACTAATTTTCTTAAAAAGAAACATCGTGCAAGTACCAATATTATATGAAATGTGCATTTGCATCACATTAAAAATACCGCCTAATAATGCCTTTCTATAGTTGAAAAGTAGAAAGACTAATTAGTTATTTCTTTCATCGCCCCCGGCATGTCAATATTGACTCTAATGGTACGTAAATGTAACTCCAAAATTGATTGATTTAATAATGTTACCTTATGCTTATGGGTTCTTAAATCTTTAGGGCTCGTATGGCTCCGTTTAGCTATTTCTGTATTCATTGGGTCTGGCGAGTATTTGATTTTGTATGGGTTTCTATGTGAGAATTGAAAATGTGTTTGGATGAACCATGAAAAATTATATTTTTAAATCTGTTTTTTAAATTAACACAAGCATGTTCCTTAAGTTGTACTAGTACTTACTCTTTGAAGATTGTTCACCACATTTGAACTTTGTATCTTATAGTAAGTAGAATTCATTCTGAATATTCAATATATATCATTGTTAATTATTGTGCCGTAATTTTTTTTGAATTATTGGTAGTGCCGCTGCTGAAGAATTGTTAATACACACTTTACAGCCATGACATGCCACGCCCTGTATTAGTCTATTTGTAATGAAATTATTCCACGATACTTTCTACTCCACATAGAATGGGCGCTGACGAACGCTTTAGATTATGCTATTTCTTTCTGTCTTTCATCAAATATATTTTTTCTCCTGTCTTCACGACTGATTATGAATGTTGTATTTTGTAGGTTCATAGTAACAAATAATGGCTCCGGTCATAATGTAACTGGTTTGAGGTAAGACAACTCGTAAAGTAACACGTGTTTATGAATTTTTATCCCTGATCATCTCTGTTTTTCACGGATATCTCGATTCACTTACATTAATTAATTCTTTTTTATGGATAGGTATAAAGAGTATCAACTTCATGATTACAGTTTCTGGTTTCTGAAACAAGTAAGAAAACCATTAATCAGTAGTTAAAATTTTGATTGCTAATTTATCAGTCAAGATATCGCAGCAAGAAAATAACTCTCTTCCCGACTTTACCTACCCTCGCTCAGCTTAACAATACTCATAATTGGGATCACTTGAAGAGTTGTCTTGTCAAATCAGACGACTGCAACAATCTTGCAAAGAAGTATAAGGTTCTTACAAGATTTCGGGCTCATACAATAATCACTTTATCATTATTAGGATTTAGGAATTATTGCACAAACAAAATCCATTTATACTTTTAAAATTGTAAGTACCCACTTGACTTGTATTATATACAAATGCAATATCTTGAAGTTTACATTTTTGTAAGAAAAACAAATGTCGTTGGGTATTTGTAGTTTTTAAGTATGGAAATGGATAGTTTTTGCCATCAATCTTTATAATTTAAATGTGTATTTGTAATAATTATCAATCTCTTAAGTATGCTTTGATTTCTTGTTAGACTCTCAAGCAATTCAAATTGTCAAAATTAAGCCCCATTGAAGCAGGTTGCTGTCGACCCCCATCTGAGTAGGTTGCTTTGTTCTTTTCTACTCAATTAAGTTGGACATGGCATTTCTCATGATCTTTTGCTTTTATAATTATTTACATTACAGAGCCAATTTATTACCAGCTTTCCGCACATGGATATTTTTTCAGGTGTGGTTATCCCGCTGTAAATGCGTCGTTCTATGACATGAGCTTCCATCCGACCAGTTCCAACAAAGATTGCAGGCTATACAGAAACTCTAAGTCTGTCAAGTGCTACAATTGTGACTCGTGCAAGTAAATTTACATAACTCATGCATCATTTTATGCCATGTTGCTGTTTTATATAGACATGAAATTTCTCAATTGGGTTTCTTTGACTAAGGGCTGGAGTCGCAGAGTACATGAAAACGGAGTGGAGAGTGGTTGCTATCTTCAATGTCATTCTCTTCGTTGTCCTGGTATGTATATTGTAGCATTCTCTTCGTTATATATATATATACACACATATAAGTATAATTACTAATACCACCCTTGAAATTTGTGTAATTACTAAGGCAGTATCATTCTCTCCATATGCTTGTATCAGTATCACAAACGAAACATATTTCATTATTTACACGTTCAATTTGATTTGCTATCTAACTAATCTCGGTGGCTTGTGTTTTCTTTTCACGCAGTCTATGGTCTACTTTGTCGGATGCTGTGCTAGACGAAATGCTGCTAGGAGTGACTCGAAAGTGTGATAAGGATACAATGTCAAAATGTGTTCTCGACAATATTGACTTTGGTTGTGTCTCTCTGCTTCATTCATAGTGAGGCGTCTCCACTACACCTTCATAATTTGCAAATTTGAAGGAAAGAGAATGATGAATGGGGAGATGGTATTATTGTAAAATGTGTAAATTCGAGAACCGAATTAGAGAAGAATCTGTAAAATCTTTTTCGGTGTGAAGCTGCTTATTCTAGTGCAATATAAAACTGTTTTTAGACTTGGCTGTTGAGCTTACATTTACATTTTTTTTTTCCGTCTCTTGTAAGTTCACGCACTCAAAATTAGTAATCTCTTCGGCCAATTTCTATAGTCTGCGATGAGGATGGTACACAAAGTTGTTAGTATAGTAGAGGGGAAAATATTACATTTGGTCACGTGTGTCATTTTCAATAAATAATCTTTTATCTTATAAAAGTATCAAAATTAGTCTTTTATTTTATAATCCTTTATCTTATAAAACAGGTCATTGATTAATTTATATTTAATAATTAATTAATTAAAAAAATTATAACTTTAAAATTAAGTTAATACAAAATAATTTAAATTTGATAATAAATTAATAAAAAAACAAATAATTATAAAAAAAATATAATAAAAATTAATAAATTATAGAATAAATTTAAATTTAATAATTAATAAGTTTACATGTATTAATTAATTTAAACGTAAAAGTATACTAATAAAAAATTTTAATAACCTAAATTATAACATTAAAAAAATAATTCAAATTTAATAATTTATTATTTTAAATTAATTTTATTTGATAATTATTTTTTATTTTTAAAATAATATTAAATTTATTTGTAATTTAATTTTGTGTTTATTTTATTTTTATAATAATTGCTATATTTAATTTATGATTTGATTTTTTTATAATATACTAACATTTTTTATTAAAAAAAAATATTTTTGACTTTTATAATTTTATAATTTATTAATTGAATAGTATTAATATATAGTAAGTGTTAAATACTCCATACTAGAATAAATATATTAATGTTTCAATATTTTTAGTTGATGTTCATGGTGTAGTGTGTAGGTAAAAAAATTTTATACCTCAAAGGTTCGAATCCTATACATCCATGTATTTATTTAAATTATTTGACACCATCCATTTATTTATTTAAATTATTTGACAAGTGAATTACCGATTGATGAGTCAACCAATTTTCACGTCGTATTTTAACCTGTTGTAGTCGGTTAAATGACCAATTTTGATAATTTTATAAGATAAAAGACTACTTATTGAAAATGACACACATACATGACCAAATGTGATATTTTACCTGTAAAAGGGGCTTAAAAAGGCAAATGACCAATTTTGATAATTTTATAAGATAAAAGACTACTTATTGGAAATGACACTCACACAAATGTGATATTTTACCTATAAAAGGAGCTAAAAAAGAGCAATTTCTACCGTGCAACATAGTGTACGATGAGCATGATACACAAAGTTTTTAGTATAAAAAGGGTTAAAAAAATTACGGCATTTTTTCTATTTTTTCTCTCTTCCTCCCTTTTCTCAATACAATATGTATACCTTTAATTTCTAGTTCTATTTTTACGGTAGATTATTTCGATTATTCTGCAATCCATTATTTAAGGAATCTTACAGGTATGTTGTATCATTATGAGATTGACGTAAACTTATCTATTAATATATAATTCCTGAATCTTAATTTTGGTTGAATAGCCAATGAAATGCTTCAATTTTGCCACATAGACTTCTATTGTCCAATTAAAACGCTCAATTTACCCATCCCCAATCTTTTCTCATTTTCTCTATTACATTCCAATAGCCAATCAAATGCTTCAATTTTGCCAACTAGATTTCTATTGTCTAATCAGAATGCACAATTTACCCATCCCCAATCTTCTATATCATTTAATTCGGTCAAATATTCCTATTCCATATTTAATTTATTATTTCAGCTTCTTCATCTTCTCATTCTTCTCTTCTCGAGACAGGCTTTCAAATCTTATTCTAATCTCATCTTCCTCGATTAGGTATGCATTTTGTAGGGTTTGTGCAGTATCATAATTCATGTAATTTATAAATCCTTCGTTCTGTGAATTTTTTTTCAGGTTCTTTCTCATCCCTCTTCGTGCGCAAGATTGGTGAGTTTGCAATTTTTATTTTTATTTTTTTGCAGATTTAGATTTACAAATTTCTCAAATCGATTCTCTTAATTCATACGCGCAGTTGTCTTCCCACTGAACTTCTTGCTCTATTCTGATTTTGCATTCTTATATTCTGGGATTTTAACGTTTTTGTTTCGTCTCCATTTAATCTGTCTTTTTTTTTTTGTTTTTTGATTTTTGCAGCATCCTTCCTCATCTTCTCAGTTGGTAAGGTACCGTAAATTTATGACCATGTTCTTCTTTTTCATTTTCGTTTATTCATAATTCTTCCCGTTTCATGTATTAACTTTTGTCGTCCATACGCACAGTTGTCTTCCCACGGAACTTCTTGCTCTTTTCTGAATTTACATTCTCATTATATTCTGGGATTTAAACATTTTTGTTTCGTCTCCATTTAATCTGGATTCTTTTTGTTTTTTGATTTTTGCAGCATCCTTCCTCATCTTCTCAGTTGGTAAGGTCCAGTAAATTTATGATCATGTTCTTCTTTGTTCATTTTCGTTTATTCATAATTCTTCCCGTTTCATTTTCTAACTTTTGTCTTCCATACGCACAGTTGTCTTCCCACTGAACTTCTTGCTCTTTTCTGAATTTACATTCTCATTATATTCTGGGATTTAAACATTTTTGTTTCGTCTCCATTTAATCTGGATTCTTTTTGTTTTTGATTTTTGCAGCATTGTTACTCATCTTCTCGGTTGGTAAGGTTCCGTAATTTGTTAGATTTACGGTTTTCGAGGATGTAATTGTCGAAAATTCAGAAAATTGATGCAAAGATTAATTAATGAAGTTTATTTAACCTTGCATCATCAGTTTAATATCAATAATATTCATTACGTGCAGCATCAATATTCATCCTAATTATTTTTTATTTATTTTTACAGAAATTTATGTTGTTGATGATAAATTAAAATTCTAATTCAATGGGCTTCCATGGACATTTTGAATATTTGTCATGATTTTGATTTGTTGTCACTTGTCTAGCTCACCCAGTGTCGGACCTACACTTTGGCGAGTGCGGGCCGAGGCCCGCACTGAGATTTTAGATTTTGCTAGGATGGTTAGCCTAATTTTATAATGCTCTCGTTCAAATTTATTATTTTCACGGACCTCAATGCAAAAATTATGAAAATGATAAAAATGATAAATTGATTTAATTAAAGGCTGGGTCCGCCCCTGAGCTCACCCGCTTGTATTTTATATTTTACAGATTTCCCTTTGAACATATATTATGGTAAGTTTACGTTATACGTTTTTTATTCTTCCAGGTGGTCGCTTTGCGTGGAATAATGCACAATCAAATTTTATTGAGGAGCAAATGTTGTTAGACATGTATGATATATTTAAAGATCAACAAGAAAATTAAAAAACAATGGATGGTAAATTAGTTTACGTATATTCATTAATAGTCTTGAAAATCATCCTTATGTTTTGAACAAATATTAATCAGGTTCCTATTACAACGCAATACATAAATAACATATATTTTTGCAGGTGAATTGGTCGTGTTATTAGATGAAGAAGATTTGGTTGGTGTGACTGTTCAGAATGAGAAAGATGCTTATGACTTATAATGATCATGCATTTAAGATTGGATTTAGTATTCGGTTTTCTAGACAAACATTAGGGTTGATGGGTCGATTTCTATGAAAGAATATATGAGCTCTCATGCTGGTTTCAAAAGAAAGGTTGCAAACGAAGACAAATGCTGGTTTAGTCTGATTGTCCCGTTTTGGTAAATTTTCATATTGATAAGTCTGGTGTTTTGGGTGGTTACGAAACATGTTAGGGACCATAACCATGCTTTATTCCCACCTGAGTCTAGCCATCTTCTTAGATCACATAGGGGAGGGTCACAAACTCAACTTACAAATTTAAAAGAATTGCAAAAAAGTGGTGTTGTGGTTGTTGATGGTTTTAGAGTTTTGAAAAATCAGTCGGGTGAATCTCAGATTGTTGGTTTTACGGTGAAAGATGCTTATAATATATGCATTGAGATGCTCAAAAGTAATTGATGAGACTGATTCCAACACATTAATTGAAAATTTTAAAGACAGACAAGCTAATGAAAAAGATTTTTTCTTTGATTTTGAGCTAGATAGTGAGTCTCGGTTATGTAGTTTATTCTAAAGAGATGGACGAATGAGAGAAGATTATGAGTTATTTGGGGAGTCTATAATTCATGACACTCGAACAAATAAATATGCCATGATTTGTGACCCTTTTGTTTAAATGAATCATCATGGATATAAGTATATGAAATCATGTTTGGATGTGATTTCCTCTTAAATGAGAGGACATCGTCTTTTGAATGGTTGTTTCAAGCGTTCTTGAAATCTATGGGTGGGAGGCAGCCTGTTACCATCATGACTGATCAGTCAACTGCAATGTCGGTGGCTATTGCTAAGGTTTTATTGACATCTCGACGTCGATTGTGTGTGTAGCATATTGGGGAAAATCCAAAAAACACATTGGGACTGCGATCTGAAAAAGGTTTTGTTGAACTCTTCAATCAAAGAATTAAATACAGTGAGACAGTTGCGGAGTTTGAGTTTTATTGCGAGAAGTAAGTTTAGTATTTTTCTACTCATTCTTTTGACAATGAATAAGCTATATCTAGTTACTGTTTCATTCTTATTAGGAAGAATATTCATTATGCATATCTTAAATTTTCATTTTAGTTTGTGGAAATATTGTTTTTAGTCCTCACTGAATTTATTAAATAATGTGGGAAGCCTACTTCATTAACCGTAATAACTCATCAAATATTTATTTTTTTCAAGATGATTTTAAACTACCAATGTCAACAAAATTCGTGGTTGGTCAAGATTTATAGTATCAAAGAGAAGAGGTGTCCTGCTTTTAGTAAGGACTATTTTTCAGGCGGTATTTTATCACCCCAACGAAGCAAGAGTACAAATAATTCTATTTCTAGGAAATTATCTAAGACGACCATGTTTTGAGATTTTTATTTGTGTTTTGTTGAAGTGGTGTCTGAAAGGAGAAGCAAGGAGAATGGTGAAGATATACGATACTTCAGTATCAATTTGCTCTTGCCAAACCCTTCAACCTTTAGTTCAACAAGTATTCTATTTTGCACCATTTTGTTATCTCAAATCCGGCATATTGGAAACAACCTTCTGGAACTTTTAGCTTGGAACTCAATTCTATAAGCTAGCTCCATCCAAAAATATTAAAATATTTAATATTAATTATAGTTCATATTTAATAAATTAATTCTTACAAAAGAGTACAGTAGATGGGCCTGTGAAGAAAGATGACTTTTTTTTTTCTTGCCACGTTTGAACTGATATCATTTGTATCGTGTGCTCACACCAGTTGTAGTTTCTAATATGCTTTACATCTCGAAGAGAATGCAAGACCTTGTACTTAATGTAACGATCTTGTACGACACTTAGTAAACTACTTACTACCACAACAACAAAGTTTATGTTTAAACACATTTCCACTGTCCGCTCTAGTATGAAGATACTCTGCTAATTTCTATGTGGTTGGAAAACATGTTCCATTCCTCCATCTAAGTTTTCAATTTCTCAATAAGTCCTCAAAGCCTTACTCTTGAATCTTGATCCTTTAAAGAAAGGCCTGCAATATAATATATATGTCATGAAAAATAAAAGAAGTTTTGTAGATAACAAAATGTATATTATACAAACATTAGTATACATGTTAATTAGGTTACCTTTCGGTTCAATAACTTCTAGTGGACCTTTTGGTAGATCAAAAGCAGCTAAAACATTTTTCTTCAATCAATATTTCATGTTCAGATAACTTAATCGAATAACGACAATAATAGAATGATTGTAGCATATATGTCATCAAAGTTAGGCTCATTCTCATTGAACCTCAAATGCAAAACACCTACAAACCCAATTTCTTCAACAACTTCTACTTGCTCTATAGTCAGATTTGTAATTACTAATTAGTTTAAATATTGTTGAATGAATCATTCTTGAATTGAAGGTTTTTTCTATCATATGGACATCATTTTTCTGTAAAGTTTCATTGTTATTGTCATTATCATTCAACTGCAAATAATAAAATATATGTTATGAGAAATCAACATATAAATCATACAACATGTCTACATTTCTTTTTTTCTCGTTCTGTAAAAATTCTATCTTCTCTTTCCTCCAATCCATGAAAATGTTTCGCCCCTCCTATTCTTATTGAATATTTCATGGTTTGATAATGAATATCTATAGATTAATAAACGGAGATTTATTTCAATGAAGATTAATATCTTCATATTGAATATTTTGTCATGATCAATGAAGATTTATGAATATTACAACGCAAATACGCGCGAGACAATTATAAAACCAAATAACACCATGAAATTATTTTATTTATATCATACTCCCTCATACCAAATAACTCGCAAGGTTTCAAATCCAAACAAAATCACAAACACACAAAAAAAAAAAAAAAAAAAAAAAAAAAAAACATGCTGTATACTAAAATCATCAATGTGATGGGTTTTAGGAATATGAAACATGTTTAAAATTTAAAGGACAATCACGGAGAAGACTGTTGAATGCGGTTAAGAAGCTCGATGTATGCTGTAATTAGGGTTTAGCGGAATCTGTAGTCATTGAACTATGAAATATTCATATTGTGTTTTTGGGTTGATAGAATTTATATGTTGGATCCATCATAATGAGCTTCCACATCAAACTGAGCCCTGAGTACGATGCTCTGTACTACTATGTGTATAGTATACATATTTATCTCTTCGTTTTTCTTTTTGACATGGAAAAACTAAATTCTATGTGTATAGTATATACTACCTCTGTCTCAATCATTTATCCACATTTTATTTTGAAGTCTCAACTAATTATGCAAACCCTTAAAAAAACATTTATATTTCCACTTTAAAATAATATTTTACTTTTATATTTTCCACCTACTTTTCAAACTTAACTCACAATTATGTTACTTTATAACTTAAAAATACATTTTTAACCTTTACTTTTTGGTTAAAAAGTCAAAAAGTAACATTTTCCTTAATCTACGTGTTCGTCAACTAGTGCATATATAGTTTGGACGAGGTTAGTAGTATATAATAGAGACTATTATGGAAGTTGAGTCAATATACACCTTATAATGTCTCTATTATGGAAGTCGAGTCAATATACACCTTAAAATGTTATATTTTAGTGAATAGTTATTTTTTCAAATTATATGAGATATTTAACACGTTTCCTCAAGAATAGGTTTGAGTTTATCGACTCTACTTGTTGACATATATTTCATATTTTGGCAAGTCAAAAATTTCATCTGGTAAGCCAATCATCATTGTCTTGGGCCTAGTTCTGCAATACTACTCTCTCTTCTGCAATACTGCTCTCTCCTCCATGCGACGAGGAGTTTTCAAATCCCCGTCAATCAACGTGGAGTCATAATCACGTGTATGGTCATTATTAATATATTAATATCTATCTCTTAACAAATTTTAATGATTCTCTCACTTCTTCCGTATTTAAGAATTCTCTCTCTTCTCTCTTATTTCTTCCGTCAATACAAAATTTTATTTTAATTTTATTATTTATTATTTCTTGAAATTACGTCTTCGACGTAGGATTCCAACTTTTCGTGAAGTCGGTCTTAAACACAGATACTTCAGCAACTTCGTTCGCACACACTCAACTCTTGCTTGCTCCGGATGTCGCACGTTACGTGTTGTGTGTATATGTTCGAACTCAGCAAATGTAAAGTAACATACTGAAGACAAAGTTATGTAATAGTTTCATTTCATTGAAAGACAAAACTAACTATTACACTTTGTGGAGAAAGGTAGACGGAATGATCAAGAGTCGTATCCCAAGTGACGCAGCACTCCAACAAACTAATGATCTAGTACTACTACACCTAGAGCTAAATCACATAACCCTACTAGTGGTGCACAACACAAAACAACTACCAAAACTCTAAGGCTCAGCGCCAACAAACAACGATAGCGATACTCAATATCAGATTTTGTTCTCTCAAAATCGTCAAGTGAAGTCTTGAAACTCCATGGGTATATATAGGTGATCCGCACATGTGAGACGTTGACGTGGCACGTTCTGATTCGTCACATGCTTGGATGATGCAACAATTCCATGGATGACATCACTTTTGGAATTTTTGATTCTTGAATCTTGGAATCTTGAATCTTCGATTCTTGAATCTTCGAATCTCGAATCTTCGATTTCTCTAACTTCAGACTTCAACATATTTTGACTCCGTCGATCTCAATACTTCATCTTCAACTTCATCGTGGTGAACACTCGTCGTTGAACATTTCATATTTCATCGTCTTCATAGTCTTCGATATCGTTGAAGTAGTAAACAACACAACATGCATCAGTTGACACACGAAGTGTAAAGGAGCATGGCGTGCGACTCCAGTCGCACAAGATGAAGGATGCACAACATGCGACTCCTGTCGCATACCCGGACGTGCGACTCATGTCGTGTGCGACGCCTGTCGCATGAGTTGGACGCACGGATCGTGCGACTCCTGTCGCACGGCATGAGAGGGAGGAGTCAAGCGACTCCTGTCGCACGCGACTCCAGTCGCACGCGAATCCAGTCGCATGAAGTTGGTTCTTTGTAGTCCTTGAAGCGTGGATTCCATAGCATTTTGAATCAAGTCAATCAGAGCTCGTATGAAGGAGATATGGCCAAAATCGACGGACTGCACATCCAACGACAAGTTGTGCGACTCCAGTCGCACGCGACTCCTGTCACATGATGTTGTGCGACTCCAGTCGCACGCGACTCCTGTCGCATGATATGTATACTTATCTCTTGAAGTGTGGATTCCATAGCATTTTGAATCAACACAATCGGAGCTCGTATGAAGGAGATATGGCCAAAATCGACGATCTGCACATCCAACGACAAGTTGTGCGACTCTAGTCGCACGCGACTCCTGTCGCACGATGTTGTGCGAATACAGTCGCACGCGATTCCTGTCACATGATATGTATACGTAGCTCTTGAAGTGTGGATTCCATAGCATTTTGAATCAAGTCAATCAGAGCTCGTATGAAGGAGATATGGCCAAAATCGACAGACTGCACATCCAACGACAAGTTGTGCGACTCCAGTCGCACGCGACTCCTGTCGCATGATTTTGACATTACTTGTCATATATGTATACGTAGGTCTTGAAGTGTGGATTCCATATCATTTTGAATCAATACAATCGGAGCTCGTACGAAGAAGATATGACAATAGTCGACGGACAGCGCAAGGAACACACAAAGTTGATGCCAAAAACTTGTATTTACAATCTCCCCCTTTTTGGTACAACTCTTGTGAAACACGTCAATCATGATAATCTCCCCCTTTTGGCACAACTCATATGAGAGACAATGAGTACAAAGAGATCCAGCAAATCTCCCCCCCAAGAGATACATCACCTGAAAACACAAACAAACAACAAACATATATGTTGTTGACAAAACTAACATCTACAATCTCCCCCTTTTTGTCACAACTCTTATGAACAAGAGTTAGCATAAGGAGATACACAAATCTCCCCCTCAGGAGAAGCATAGCAACAAAAGCAACTAAGTAAAAATAAAACAATCAACCATTCAACAATGAAGAACTATCATTGATAAGATATGAAAAACAAACCACACTTAGTCAAAATACCAAAAATCAGGACTTATGCATGCAAACGGAATAGTTCAAGAGTTATACAAATTCGAGAAACCATGCAACATGCAGTCCTTTGCCAGATGAACCAGCATCTCACCTAAACCTCCCCCTTGATGGGACATCTGGTGAAGGTAGTCGAAAATGAGACATGAGCGCTGATGGAGTTGAGGTAACGTAGTAGCAATCTTTGAGTAATGTCTGACATCGGATGCTGCTACACTCATCTTACGCCTTAAAGAATGAACTCCATCGAGATGCTGAACATGAACTACAAGAGTACCAATCAAAACAACACATCCCGAGTTAGCATTCAAGCGTTCAACACACAACAAAACATTCAAAAACATTTTAGTGGAGATTTAAGCGGTGATACGAGGCAGTGAAGAGCAAATATTTTCCCAGAAAAGAGTTCACATTTCATCACTTTTCAAAAACCAAAAATTTCACACGAGGTGATAGCAACTTTGAGGTATAAGGAAAAATCTCTCATATTAAAAACCGGTGAAATGGACCGAAGTATATTGATAGACATTTAACTTGGCCTTCGTCACAATCACAAGAATACATGCCCTGTTTCGTCGAAACATATTTGATGAGTTTGCACCGCACAAGAGATTTTAATTCATGAGTGCAAGGTGAACTTTTAAGGCACTCCACTTGGGACTAAGCGTTACTACAATCAGAGGGGAGCAAGGTTCGACCTGCGTCCTCCAGACGAGTTTTAGCTTTTAAATGAAATGCAACATATGCTCATTACAGCAGTCAGAGGGGAGCAAGGGTCATCCTGCATCTCCGAAGTGTGATGGTAGAGCATCTTAAACTACAGCGTCCATGTGCTACCTTTCGAAGAGGGGAGCCGGGGTAACCGGCGTCCTCCGTTACTTGGTATTATGGATCTATGCAAATGATAGCTTATGGGAGTTATATGCCAAGTTCACATCTTTGCACTCAGAGGAATAAATGCACTTGGGTCCGAAGACTAAAGCGGCCTCGAATCCATGTTCAACTTATTAGACTAATCCACGACGATTCAGCGTGCATATTCAGAAGTAAAGAAAATAGTCTTTCAGACTTCAAAATTTTCGTGAACTCTTAAAGAGAACACATGCAGAGAGAATTTCTTAGAGTTTGAAATCTCTCAAAGTCAAGAGGTTTGGTAAAGATGTCAGCGAGCTGTTTTTCTGTTGAAATATGCTGTAGACTGACTATATCACGATCAACCAAATCTCTAATGAAATGATGTCGAATGTCGATGTGTTTAGTGCAAGAATGCTGGACAGGATTTTCGCTGATTTTGATAGCACTTTGGTTATCACAGTACAGCACCAAGGGAGCACTCTCGATAAGATAATCATCCAACATCTGCTTTAGCCAAAGCAATTGAGTGCAGCAACTTCCGGCTGCAACATACTCAGACTCAGCAGTCGATAGAGCGATGCAATTTTGCTTCCGACTATGCCATGACACTATATTGTTGCCAAGGAGGCAGCAGCATCCAGAAGTGCTCTTTCGTTTATCTGTATCGCTCGCCCAATCCGCATCGGAGAAGCCGACGAGATTTGATGTAGTGTCACATGCATACCAAAGACCGAGATCAGAAGTTCCAGAGATGTAGCGGAGTATCCGTTTCACAGCTCGTAGATGGTCCTCCTTTGGATCAGCTTGGTACCTGGCACACATACAAACACTAAACATTATGTCAGGGCGACTAGCAGTTAAATAAAGTAAACTCCCAATCATAGAGCGATAGAGTGTTTGATCAACACTTCGACTCTTAGTCGACATAGATAACCGTTCGGTTGTCGCCATGGGAGTTTTGACAGACTTAACATGGTGCATCTCAAACTTCTCGACCATATTTTTAGCATATTTGATTTGAGAGACAAAAATTCCATTCGGTCGTTGAGATATCTGAAGACCCAAAAATTGATGTAGCTCTCCTTCAAGACTCATCTGAAATGTAGAGGACATAGAGTCCGTGAATGCTTTCACGAGTTTAGAGCAAGTAGCACCAAAGACAATGTCATCGACGTAAATCTGGGCAACGATCATGTGTTTGCCATCACGTTTGATAAAGAGATTCTTGTCCACTGAGCCACGTTCAAACCCAAACTTCAGTAAGTAGTCCGTCAGACACCCATACCAAGCACGAGGGGCTTGCTTCAACCCATATAAAGCTTTGTGCAGCTTATAAACATGATTTGGCCTTTTCGGATCCTCGAAGCCTTTCGGGTGAGCAACATACACCTCTTCTTCTAGTACTCCATTTAGGAATGCAGCTTTAACATCCATTTGTCTAAGTTTGATGCCGAGATGGCATGCAATAGCAATTAATAGACGAATAGACTCAATGCGTGCAACTGGAGCGAAGGTTTCATCAAAGTCTATCCCTTCAACTTGGGCATAGCCTTGTGCAACGAGACGAGCTTTATTCCGTACAACTTGATTATGCTCATCCGTTTTGTTCTTAAAAATCCATTTGGTTCCAACAACATTAATATTCGAAGTGCGGGGAACCAAGGACCAAACATTATTTCTTGTAAACTCATTTAGTTCTTCTTGCATAGCCATTATCCAGAAGTCATCTTTCATAGCTTCCTTGTAGTTCTTTGGTTCTGTCTCAGATAAGAAGCAAGAAACTCCGATTTCATGACAGATAGCAGAAGTACATATGTTATAGAGTTCATCCTGAGAAGTAGTTGGCTTCTTTGAGCGTGTAGTTCGCTCATTCAAGTTGCCAATCATCTGTGTCGGTGGATGCTTCTTTTGGATAAGGCGAGGTGCCTCTTTAGGAGCATTAGCTGGGTTATCAACATCTTCACTTTCTTCATCATCAGACGATGAAGTATCATTGTTGCGTTGACTAGTGTCTCCAACTTCAGGTGAAGAGTTTTGAGTAGGAGTTTCTGGCACCACAGTAGTAGGTGTAGATGGAAAAGTACAATACTCCAGAATCCCTTCCTTCACCCAGTCTTCATCAGCATCCTTTCCGAGAAAGTCTTGTTCGTCAAAGTTGATGTTAACCGTTTCAATGACTTTCTTAGTACGGAGGTTGTATGCACGGTAAGCATGACTATTCTGACTGATAAGTCGTTTTCGTAGCGTCAAAATCAATTAAATTTAACCGAACTAATTGCCGAAGCAACTCGCCCGAGTCGGTCTCGAGGAACACTACTATTGGCGAGTACAAGTGTTTAATTATTTGCAACGAGAATGAAGAAGTGAAATAGCATAATGCAAAGGGTTGTTTTTGATTTTGTTTTTAAACTAAGAATTAACTAATTAAGAGAGGGAACGAAAACTAGTGAAACAAGTTTGAATCAAGCGAGAAAGGGATTAGGGGTCGGGATCTTTAATTCTCAAATTCGATGTTTGATATTGTGTGCGAAAGTCACAAGAAAACGCCCGTCTCCGGTTGGCTTAATTGTGGTTTGGTTATTTTTAAATATAGCACGTGTCGTTTTATCAAACACCTTTAAAGCGCTCAAAAATCAAACATCTACTCAAGAGAATTAAATCTCCCTAACCCTAATCGGAAGAGTTTAGCTACACATGTTTAGAATTGAAAACGAAATTGTTGAATTATACGACGTCATGAATAAATAAGAAAAGAGAAGCACGAAACAATAAAAGCAAGAAAAGAACGAACACGAATTGAATAGAAAACTTACTAAGATCAATAACCGAAACAAAGCATCTATCGGCGGTGAACTCCGACTTTTACCGAATTCGAATACAAAGCAAGCGATCCAAAGTAAAAGAAAAACGAGTCTCCAAGTGTTCTCTCTAAGTACCCAATCAATCGTCTCCAAGTGCGTAAAAAAAACTCAGAAAAAGAAGAGTGTTTTCAATAGGGTAAAACCCTATTCAAGTACAATTCGCGTCGGTCAACGGAAGTCAAACGCATCAGAAAACGGGGGACCAAGCGGCCACTAGGGGGGTCAAGCGGCCGCTTGCCCCAAAATCCAGAAAGTCTGATCCACACAGCGAGGCGGCCGCCTGGGGGGTCAGGCGGCCGCGTGCCCCTTGTTCCAGCCAATTCTGGAGAGGCCCCCAAGCGGGCGCTTGGGGGGTCAGGCGGGCGCGTGCCCCTTGTTCCAGCCAATTCTGGAGAGGCCCCCAAGCGAGCGCTTGGGGGGTCAGGCGGGCGCCTGCTCAGCGGGCAGGCCCGTTCTCGGCTCGTCCCCTCGTGGCCTCGTCTACTTGTCGTCTCGTCCACTTGTCTACTCCATAATACTTCCAAAAGTCGCAAATATCACCAAATGTTCCTGCACACTACACAAACAAATAAAATGCACCAAGCCAAGAGAAATACGCACAATACGACACAAAACAACAATCAACGACTCAAATCGACATAAGGAAAAACACACAAAATCACACACATCAACTCCCCCACACTTAGTTTCTTGCTTGTCCTCAAGCAAACGATCACGAGAGCACAACACGAATCAATCAATATGCCATTCAAATATTCAATCCCTCAAAAGTTACGAATAAACCCTCGGTGCGTACGGAAAAAGTAAACATGCATAAACTTGACCCGAAATGACTAGAAGCTACAAAGATCAAAAGAGAGTCCTCACAAGTCACCACTCACCTTCCCTCGCTAAGATTCACTCTATTCTTTTACTCTCGAGAAGGGGCTCCACTCAAAATCGTACACAAGTGAAAGATACAAACAATGAATAACTTGTGCACTCAAGAAAGAAAATAAGCACAAATGGAACAAAGGATGAGCTTCAAATAATGTCATGTGCGCCTAAGAACATCAACTAAACACGTACTCAAATCGTATTCTCCACTAATCAAAGTATGCCATCTCAAGAATCAAGGGAGGTCGATAAATCGGGTGTAATGGGGCTCGGCTAAGGGTATTCGGGAATATTTGGGATAAAGTGGACTAATCTTGAACAATCACGCTTCTTCTCCACACCAAACACCCGTCAAATTACACAACATCCCCTACACCTCCAACAATGAAACGTGCACCAACACTCTACAAATCAACCCGAGCAAACGACTATACATATTATTTGCTTCTACTAATGAAACTCTTTTTTTTTTTTTTGGAGACTAAACATGTCTCAATTTTCTATTTTTTTTTGGAGACTTATAACTTGTCTCATTTTTCTTTTTCTATTTTTTTTTTTTTTTTTTTTTTTTTTTTTGAGACTTATAGCATGTCTCGAATTTATTACAAACTCAAAAATCACAAACAAAACTCAACACCCTCCAACTCACACCCCAACCAAATGAATCCTTCGTCTCCCTCCTTCACGGTAAATAGGACAAGAAGAAAAAGGCTTAACGTAGGCTCAACGGGGCTACTAGGGTGTCCCACGACGGGCTCCGGGTCAACAAAGAGAGGCTAAAAAGGTTATCCTAATCGATCCTATCCCAATCACTTTCAAGATCAAGCAAGTTATGACATAAAGCCTCGAATAGCAATCTAAGTACGGTTTAGTTATCTCTAGTCCATACGGGCACACATGACATAGAACAAAGAAAGTAAGAAGCTCGAGAAATACAACGAAAGATGTCACACGAAGAATAAAGCTAATACGGCTCAAAATCTCACAAGGTTATTCGGAAAGTGACATAGCAACATGCAATTATCTCAATTTACTTCACAACGACTAATCACGGGGTCAAAATTATTCATGTACCGACCTTTAGCACCAAACATCTACCAATAACTCCAAGAGACGAAATCAAATACTCGGCATATGAATCATCTATTGTATGCTCTCATGAAAATCATAGCACATAAAATGGGGAGGAGTGTACACGACATCAACCACAAAAGAGACAATCACACAAAAGGCACAAAGAAGGGAAAATAAAGCTAGAGATAAGAAAGCAAACCCCCCCACACTTGGGCTAATCCGTGTCCTCATGGATGGAGAGCTCCGAAAGTGCGAACCCAACCGATTATTCCAAGAGTGTTGAGGAGTGACGACCTACACACAAGTAAGAAAACAAACCACACCAAACCACGAAGAAGTAGAAACTAAAAGAGAAAACTCGACAAAAAAGAAATAAAAGAAACTATGTACATACCGCGACCGTACGAAGGTACGGTCGATCCTCATGGCTCGGAAGGCGGCGGGTATTGGCCTCGGAACATCGAAGTGAGGTTGGCGAGGCTAGAAGTCAAGGCGTCGTAGCGTTCGTCGTGGTAGCGCTTGGAGCTTTCCTCGTAGGCGTTGAGGCGAGCATCGACCATGCTAGAAATGGCAGCTAGGTCATCCGGATGCATACGGCCATAGGCGGGGCGAGGTGCCGGAGGAGCATCGGACTCTTGGTTAGTAGCCGAGTCTTCGAGTTCGGGAACCTCGGGCTCCGGCACGGTTCTCTCAAAACGATCATTGTACGTCTTGATCGTGTTGTTGTCCGTGAGGTATCTCTTGAGCATCTTTGCATTGATAGTCGCGGGTTTCCGAGTGAAAAACAAATGGTCGGGGACAGGGCCCGTGAAATCGACGAGCTTCTTGTAAGATGCCAAGACCGTGGCGATATGGAAGAATGCGGGAAGGCACACGTCACGTCCCTTCAAAGCTTTGATTTGGTTCCAAATGTATGGAACCGGAGAACAACGCTGTCCACGCGCGGCTTGGCTAAGAAAATATAGCTCGGTTGTGTTGACCTTGCTTCCCTCCTTCTTCCCGGAGATATTAAAGGAGAGGAAACGGTGAGCGACGATCATGGCGAAGTCAACTAGATAGACTTCGGGCGAACCCCCAGCAGCCCAAGCAGCACCCCCCGCATATTTTGCCCAAGTCGAATGTGCATTGAAGCTCTCGGTTATAGCTTTAGTAACCTTGGAAGACGGAAATCCGAAGGCGTCTTCCATATCGGAAATAGTAAAGGAGCATTCGTGCCCCATCAACCGACAAGTCATGACCTTCTCATCCAACACGTCAACCGTGCATAACATCTCGAGCCCTAGTGTCTCGGAGTAGCCAAAGTCCATCTTCGAATATTTCTTCAAACCCAACCTATCCAATATCACCTCGAGGTTTGTTTTGAACTCCCCTCCTAATGCGTCGACCATTTTCCAATCTATCGGGCGAGGCAAAATTGCCTTGTTCATTTGTTCCTTGAAACGGAGAAAGAGGTCTCCTTCATTGATGTCGAAAATGGGGAAATTGGCCCCGTAGTCCATACTAAGGTCGACATCCTGGAACTCGGGTTCGGGAGCCGGCCCAGACGACGAAGCTTCTCCGGTACGTGAACGTTTTTTCGGAGCCATAACAATTAACAAGGGAAGTTATTCGAGTATTACCAAAGCGAGTCGAGGTTGTCCGGGGCACGCACGGGACTGCCTTGCTAAGGAACCAAGACTGAACGAGAGCTTTAGGGAGCTGTAACGGGGCTGTCACGGAAATCAGATACGGGGTTGTCGGAGGCGGAGTCGAGTCGAGAAGTAGAGCAGCGGGCTTCGGTTATACCTTGCTGGGTCGAGGTCTGACGCCGCGGGGCTCGGACAGGCAGGCGAGGAGCGGCTGAGGGAGGTCGGCCGGAACAGTGGAGATGGGGGTGAGCTCGGGTCGCGGTGTTCGTATCTGGACGGACGGCGGAAATCGGGTGGAGGCGAGCGGGTAGACCGGAGCAGAGGTGGTACCGGAGATGGCGGCGGCTGGAGATGCAGCGGGTCGATGGCTCGGGGCAGGGAGGAGACGGATCGTTGATGATTCGCGGAGGTCTCGGCCGGGAGGCGGGGCGACGGCCTGAAGATGGTCGGCCGGAGGTGGTGGTGGTGCTTGGTTAGAGAGGTGGCGGCGGCGAGAGCAAGCTAGGGTTTGGGCAATTGAATTCGATTTTTCAAAAGTGAGAAGGAAAGAGGCGGGTGAGGTACGTATTAGGTTTAGACTCCCACATTCAAAAATACCCAATTAAAAACTCTTTTTTTTTTTAATTTTTCAGCGACGCGGCCGCTTGGGGGGGGGGGGGGTAGCGGCCGCGTGAGACACGAACCAGGGGGAGCTGTTATGGGCATCAGGCGGCCGCGTGGGGGGTGTAGCGGCCGCGTGCCTAGATACTCCGTAGCTGCTGGAAAGACCCCCAAGCGGCCGCTTGGGGGGTGTAGCGGGCGCTTGCCCCTGGTGGCAGGAGTTGCTGGAAGAGCCCCCAAGCGGCCGCTTGGGGGGTGTAGCGGGCGCTTGCCCCATGGATCAGAATTGACTGGAAGGACCCCCAAGCGGCCGCTTGGGGGGTGTAGCGAGCGCTTCGCTGTAGGCTCAGCAATGTGGTACTTTAATTCTGATTTAATTCCTTCCTTGACTCGATTCCTAGCAACTCCAATAATAAAAACTCAGGTGCTCTGACTGAATATTGCTCATTTAACGTCGTGAGCTTGACAAATCGTGGGTAGGCCCCCACGGGGCGCTCATTTTGGGAACCGAAAGAGCATTACGGTCCGTGGACTAGTCTCCACGCGACGCTCGTTTATCGTCTCGAGCTCGACCAATAATCTCTTTATTCATAGGAGGCATCCTCGAGTAGAATCAACTCTACTCCAATTTTCTGTGAGTTTCCCTCCATATAGGGCTCAATGTACGGCTTCACTCGGTGGCCATTAACTTGTATCGTCTCTTTTGTATGCTCGTTGTAGAGCTTGACGACACCATATGGGAATACTTCAATCACCTCATGTGGTCCACTCCAACGGGACTTGAGTTTACCGGGAAAAAGTCGGAGGCGTGAATTGTAGAGAAGAACTTTCATCCCGGCCTTGAGTTCCTTATTCTTGATTCGCTTGTCATGGAACTCCTTCACCTTGTCTTTATAAATTCGGGAATTCTCGTACGCCTCGTTCCTCAATTCCTCTAACTCAGACAATGCTAAAGCTCGATTTTCTCCTCCTTGCATAAGATCCATATTCGTGGCTTTAATTGCCCAATAAGCTCGATGTTCCACTTCAACCGGCAAGTGGCAATATTTCCCGAACACAATCCTATACGGGCTCATTCCAATAACCGTCTTATACGCGGTTCGGTACGCCCATAGTGCCGAGTTGAGTTTGTCGGACCAATCTTTACGTGAGGGTCGGACGGTCTTCTCGAGTATGGCTTTGATTTGTCGATTGCTTGTTTCGGCTTGGCCCGATGTCTGAGGGTGATAAGGAGTTGATATCTTGTGATTGATCCCATTCTTGACCATGAGTTTCTCGAAGAGTTTGTTGCAAAAATGCTTTCCACCATCACTAATAATGGCCTTGGGAAATCCAAACCTACACAAAATATTCTCCTGCACAGACTTGAGAACAACCTTAGTATCACAAGTCTTAGTGGGGATTGCTTCGACCCACTTCGACAAATAATCAACGCCAAGTAGAATATATTCGAAGCCATTAGACTTAGGGAACGGTCCCATGAAGTCTATGCCCCAAACATCAAAAATATCAACAGCAAGATTTATATTCATGGGCATCTCATCTTTTTTACTAATATTTCCCATTCTTTGACACCTATCGCATGATTTACAATACTCTTGTGCGTCACGAAAAAGGGATGGCCAAAATAAACCTGATTGGAGTACTTTGAAGGCGGTTTTCTGACCTCCATAATGTCCTCCACTCTCGTCGTGATGGTAACACTTAAGCACATGTGGTTGCTCGTCCTCCGGTAGGCACCGTCGTATCACCTCATCTTTTCCAAACTTGTAAAGGTACGGGTCACTCCAAAAGTAATTTTGGGAGAGATGCTCGATTCGCTTCCTCTCTTGAGAATTCATGTCCGTCCTTAATGCCCCTGCAACCAAATAATTCACAATATCCGCATACCAAGGTACGGGGGTGATGGCCATCGCCGTTTCATAAGGAAAAACGTCAGGGATAACATCAAAAGCATGATTTTTAACGAATTCGGTATGATGCTCCATCCTAGACAAATGATCCGCTACGGCATTCTCACATCCCTTCCTATCCCTAATCTCAACATCAAATTCTTGGAGAAGTAGGATCCACCTAATCAACCTAGGCTTAGCTTCGGTCTTAGCCAAAAGGTATCTAAGGGCTTGGTGGTCGGAGTGAACAATGACCTTAGAGCCTATGATGTAGGATCTAAATTTATCTAAAGAGAATACTACGGCTAGCAACTCCTTCTCGGTGGTCGTATAATTAGCTTGGGCACTATTCAAGGTGTGACTAGCATAGTAGATGACCCTAAGCAACTTATCGACCCTTTGTCCTAGGACGGCTCCTACGGCGAAGTTAGAGGCATCACACATTATCTCGAAAGGCTCTTCCCAATTCGGTGCTACCACTATAGGTGCGGTGACAAGCTTATTCTTAAGGGTGTTGAAAGCATCTAGACACTTCCCATCGAAATTGAACTCTACATCTTGACTCAAAAGTCGACATAGGGGTTGACTAATTTTTGAAAAGTCCTTTATGAACCTCCGGTAGAAACCGGCATGCCCTAGAAAACTACGGATCCCCTTAATGTTTATAGGCGGAGGTAATTTTTCTATGGCTTCTATCTTAGCTTTATCAACCTCGATACCCTTCTCGGACACGACATGCCCAAGAACGATCCCACTAGGCACCATAAAGTGGCTCTTCTCCCAACTCAAAGTCAAGTCGGAGTCAATGCACCTATTCAAAACATTGTCAATCTTGTCCAAACAATCATAAAATGAGTTACCGAAAACGGAAAAATCATCCATGAATACCTCGAGGTAGTCGCCGATCATCTCGGAGAAAATAGACATCATGCACCTCTGGAATGTGCCGGGTGCATTGCATAACCCGAACGGCATCCTCCTCCAAGCAAAAGTGCCGAAAGGCGTGGTGAACGTCGTCTTCTCCTGATCCTCCGGTGCAATAGCAACCTGATAATATCCAGATAAACCGTCAAGAAAACAATAAAATTTATGTCCAGCGAGCTTATCTAACATCTGATCAATGAATGGAAGAGGAAAATGGTCTTTGCGAGTCGCGGCATTGAGCTTTCGATAATCAATGCACATGCGCCACCCGGTGGTGACTCTCGTCGGCATCAACTCGCCTTTGGCATTTTCCACGACTGTGATCCCTCCCTTCTTCGGTACTACATGGACCGGGCTTACCCAACGGCTATCCGCAACAGCGTAAATCAACCCCTCTTCAAGTAGCTTGTAAACCTCTTTCTTGACGACTTCCATTAGAACGGGGTTGAGACGTCGCTGCCCGTCTCTCTTTGGAGTTGCATTCGGTTCAAGTTCAATGCGGTGCATGCAAGTGGAAGGGTCGATCCCTCGAATATCTCCCAAACTCCATCCGAAAGCCTTCTTGTTCTTTTTCAAAACCTTTACCAAAGCGTCTTCTTCCTCGGCGGATAGCTCGGCAAAAATGATCACGGGTTTTTGTTCCCCGTCGTCTAAGAACACATACTTAAGGTGCTTTGGTAGCTCCTTAAGTTCAACCTTGCTAGCGGGAGCCTCGATCTCGGCTGTCCGCGAGCTTATTTCTTCCTCTTTGAGATCGTCGACTCGTGTCTCAACCTCACTTTTTTCTTCGGGGCTATTCTCCTCAACGAAATTTAGGGTCACCTCATCATCCACATAGTCAACAAACGAGCACGTTTCCATAGAGTGGGCAGCGGGTTCGGCTCTCTCGGTTCGCACGGAGAAACGCACTTCTTCTCCAAGCACGGTCATTTTCAAGGTTCCCTTCTCGACATCGATCACGGTCTTCGTCGTGGCCATGAACGGTCTACCCAAAAGAAGTGAATGGTCCCGACCATTTTCCGGGACGTGTCCGACATCAAGGACAACAAAATCGACGGGGACGATGAGTCCCCCAACTTTCACGAGGATGTCCTCTAAGATCCCCTTCGGGTACCGAATGGATCGGTCGGCTAGCTGCAAGCACATACGGGTGGGTTTGAGTTCACCCAAGTCCAACTTTTCGTAAACGGCATAGGGCATCAGATTAATGCCGGCTCCAAGATCGAGCATGCCCGAGACTTCACGGCCATTCCCAACGGCAATCGTCACATTAAAACTCCCCGGATCACTCTGCTTCGGAGGGAGAGGGTGCTGAAGTATCGCACTAGCTACCCCGGTGACAACCACCTTCTCGTCATCTACAAATTTCCTCTTATTAGAGGCGAGCTCCTTGAAGAACTTCACATAAGCGGGCACGTTTCGGATGATGTCGAGGAGTGGTAGATTCACGTTGACCCTCGAAAGCAACTTGTAAATTTCGGAGAATTGCCTATCTTGCTTATCATTCTTCATTCGGCCCGGATACGGTAGCGGTGGTCGGTACGGATTGCTCGTCTTATGCAAAGTGTGAGTGCTCGGTTCGGCCTCTTTTGCTGGGACGTCCGGCTGAATCGGCTCAGTCGGCTCCTCCTCTACTATTATCTCCTCTGTTTCTTCCTCAATCACCGGCTCATGTATCTGCTCTCGGTTAGGAATTTGAACCTTATTGTCGATCACTCGACCACTACGGAGGACGGTGACGGCCTTAGCCTGATGTGACTGGCTAGGGAGCTTGTCCTTCTGATTCGGTTGTGTCAACTCATTTATTTTTCCAGCCATTTGCCCGACCTGATTCTCGATTCTCTTAATCGTCGAATTTTGATTGGTCAACGAGGACTCCAACCCATCCATCCTCTGCTGATTATGTTGCATGTACCCCTGGGTCGAGGACATGAATGCCGCGAATTTTTCATCTAAGTCGGAATTCTTCTGAGGCTGCTGCTGAGGCGGAGGTGGGGCCTGATAAATGGGCTGATGTGGCTGCTGATACTGAGGCCTCTGGTAATTCTGATTATTCTGCCAGTTCTGGTTGCCTGCATTCTGATATCCCTGATTCTGGGACCGGTTCTGATTATTGTAGTTCGTCTGAGAACCTTGTCCCTGGGTCTGTGGCTGGTCTTGTTTCCAAGAGAAGTTGGGATGATTTCTCCAGGACGGGTTGTACGTGTTAGAGTAGGGGTCATTCCTCTGGTTCCCCTGTTGATTGTACCCCTGCATCGCATTCACCTGTACCTCGGGACCGTAGTTCTGATCCATCATCTGAGGTGGAGATGGCATGCCTTGTCCACACGTGCTCGAGAAATGGCCTATCTCCCCACATAAGCTACACGGTTCTACTCGATAGATCTGTCGCTTCGGCTGCTCCTCGGTGGTCTCAAGCATCTGAACCTTCTTAGTTAGGTCTGCGACTTGCTTCGCCAACTGAGCATTAACACTCCCATCGGACCTGGCATAATTACTGTTTCCTCTCGAACTCGTCTGCCTAGACTCGGCTGCTAGGGATTTGAAAATCTCTGTCATCTCGTCGCTGTTCCGGCCACTAATGTTTCCGCCGGCTGCGGTTTTCACCTCCCGTTGATCTTCTCTATTCAGACCTTTGTAGAAGAACTGGATGATCGAGTTTGGAGTGAGGTCGTGGTGTGGGCATTGCCTCAGTAGGCTCCGGAATCGCTCCCAAGCCTCATGGAAAAACTCTCCCGGCTCTTGCTCGAATGCACAAATCTGACCTTTCAAGTCGAAGGTCTTCTGCTGAGGATAGAACCTAGTAATGAATTCCCGGTACATGTCCTTCCAGCTAGTGATCGAGTCCGGCTCCAAGGATAGCAGCCAGTTCTTCGCCCTATCTCTCAAGGCATACGGAATACACTTCAACCGGAGCTGATCATCATCGAGTGCTCCGAGAGGGAAGGCGTGCAAAGCCGTATAGAATTCCCTAACGAAGTTAAGGGCGTCCTCATTAGCGGTTCCGGAAAACTGAGGGAGCTGAGCAAGATGGTGAGCCTTGAGGTCGTATCTCCGAGCGGCATCATTTAGGACGATGCACGAGCTAGCTCCGTCGATTTGAGGATGCGTCAGATCTCCAAAGAGGAGTGGCTGGGCACGGTTTCCGTTGTTTCCGTTGTTGCCATTATTGCCATTGTTTCCGTTGTTGCCATTGTTGCCATTGTTTCCGTTGTTTATAGCTTCAGCCATGGTCGTCAGTTCACTCTCTGGTTCGGTGTCGGTAGTGGTAGAGTCCGATGAAGAATCGTCGTCTCCGTTTGTAAACCGACCGATGCTCCTGCGTCTATTGATGTTTTCGATCACGGGTGCAAGTTCGGTAGTTCGACTTCGAGTACCTACCATACACCAACAAAAACCAAAAAGAGATCAAACGCACCTGAACAACGAGTAAAGTAAATAAAAAGAAAAATAAAAAGGAAATTGTTGCAAACACCTAAACACTAATACTAGTGCCTAAAGTGTTCCCCGGCAACGGCGCCAAATTGATAAGTCGTTTTCGTAGCGTCAAAATCAATTAAATTTAACCGAACTAATTGCCGAAGCAACTCGCCCGAGTCGGTCTCGAGGAACACTACTATTGGCGAGTACAAGTGTTTAATTATTTGCAACGAGAATGAAGAAGTGAAATAGCATAATGCAAAGGGTTGTTTTTGATTTTGTTTTTAAACTAAGAATTAACTAATTAAGAGAGGGAACGAAAACTAGTGAAACAAGTTTGAATCAAGCGAGAAAGGGATTAGGGGTCGGGATCTTTAATTCTCAAATTCGATGTTTGATATTGTGTGCGAAAGTCACAAGAAAACGCCCGTCTCCGGTTGGCTTAATTGTGGTTTGGTTATTTTTAAATATAGCACGTGTCGTTTTATCAAACACCTTTAAAGCGCTCAAAAATCAAACATCTACTCAAGAGAATTAAATCTCCCTAACCCTAATCGGAAGAGTTTAGCTACACATGTTTAGAATTGAAAACGAAATTGTTGAATTATACGACGTCATGAATAAATAAGAAAAGAGAAGCACGAAACAATAAAAGCAAGAAAAGAACGAACACGAATTGAATAGAAAACTTACTAAGATCAATAACCGAAACAAAGCATCTATCGGCGGTGAACTCCGACTTTTACCGAATTCGAATACAAAGCAAGCGATCCAAAGTAAAAGAAAAACGAGTCTCCAAGTGTTCTCTCTAAGTACCCAATCAATCGTCTCCAAGTGCGTAAAAAAAACTCAGAAAAAGAAGAGTGTTTTCAATAGGGTAAAACCCTATTCAAGTACAATTCGCGTCGGTCAACGGAAGTCAAACGCATCAGAAAACGGGGGACCAAGCGGCCGCTAGGGGGGTCAAGCGGCCGCTTGCCCCAAAATCCAGAAAGTCTGATCCACACAGCGAGGCGGCCGCCTGGGGGGTCAGGCGGCCGCGTGCCCCTTGTTCCAGCCAATTCTGGAGAGGCCCCCAAGCGGGCGCTTGGGGGGTCAGGCGGGCGCGTGCCCCTTGTTCCAGCCAATTCTGGAGAGGCCCCCAAGCGAGCGCTTGGGGGGTCAGGCGGGCGCCTGCTCAGCGGGCAGGCCCGTTCTCGGCTCGTCCCCTCGTGGCCTCGTCTACTTGTCGTCTCGTCCACTTGTCTACTCCATAATACTTCCAAAAGTCGCAAATATCACCAAATGTTCCTGCACACTACACAAACAAATAAAATGCACCAAGCCAAGAGAAATACGCACAATACGACACAAAACAACAATCAACGACTCAAATCGACATAAGGAAAAACACACAAAATCACACACATCACTGACTATAGCCAACAAAAATACCACGATCAGCTTTGGCTTCAAACTTCTTCAGAGGATCACGATCCTTCAAGATGTAGCAAGTGAATCCAAAGACTCGAAAGTGGGAAACAGATGGCTTCTTGCCATTTAAAAGTTCATAGGCGGTTGCCGTTGTGCCGGATCGAATACTTATACGATTAAGGATATATCCAGCAGTATATACGGCCTCTGCCCAAAAAGTACGAGCTAGATTTTTCGAAATTAGCATGACACGAGCCATTTCTTGCAGCGTACGGTTCTTGCGTTCGGCTATACCATTCTGTTGGGGCGTTTCGGAGCCGAGTATTCATGATGAATCCCCTTCATCAGACAGTATTCATTGAAGCTAGAATTTTCAAATTCGGTTCCGTGATCACTCCTGATCCTCTTCACCTTAGCTTCATGATTAGTTCGAATCCATTTTACAATACCTTTGAAGGCATTGAAAGTCTCATCCTTTGTAGCGAGAAATCTCGTCCAAGTGTAACGAGAGAAATCATCAACAACCACCAGCACGTACTCTTTCTTAGCAATACTCTTCACTTCCATTGGACCCATGAGATCCATGTGAAGTAGTTCAAAAGGAGCAGAAGTGCTCATCAGTGTTGGTAGTGCAGGATGAGGAGTTCTCGTGAGCTTACCCTTTTGACAGTCACCACACACTCTTTTCTCAATTTTGGGGAGTTGAGAGATTCCTCAAACTATCTCCCCCTTAACCAATTTACTCAAATTCCGAGTGCTAGTGTGTCCAAGGCGTTGATGCCATAAATCGACTTCATCGGGAACGGTCATAGAGAAGCAACTATACTCAGTTGTATAGCAATTGTTCTTAGCACGCGGACCTTCCAAGATGCACTTCCCTTCAACATCAAACACCTTGCAAGAGTCTTTATCGAAGCTAACATTCAGTCCTTCATCACAGAGTTGGCTAATGCTGATGAGATTCGCCACAAGACCCTTTACATGAACAACATTTCGGATTGGTGGCAATCCTTTGATATGTAGTGTTCCCTTCCCCATAACGACGCCTTTAGCTCCCCCTCCAATTACCACGGGAGAGCCAATCATAGGCTCGTATTCTTTCAGAAATTTTTTGGTTCCGGTCATATGATGGGAACATCCACTATCAAAATACCAAATGCCTTTGTTTCCAGAGTCGGAGGCATTCAGTGCAACATTGCAGAAAATCAGTTCTCTTGGTCTCCAGGCAATCGAAGTGGTGGAGTTAAGTTTAACTTCACTCTTCCGGGACTTAGGTACCCACTTCCTCACATCAAAATTTAGAGAATTTTTCTCAGTCAACCTTATAGCATTCTTTTCGACTTTCGGTACAGGAGACGTGTGTTTATTCACACTCTTGACAACTCCACTCTTTTTCTTTTCAGTCATCAAATTTCGGTTTATGTCATCTCTCAGCTTAAAGCGGAAAGGTCTAATATGTCCGGATTCATTGCAGTAGTGACACACATATTTTCTCTTTTGACGAACTTCAACATTCGTCGAAGTCTTAATCATGGCAGGTTTCGAGCGAGAGAATTTAGCATTTGATTTTACGTTCTGTGGTTTACTCAACTTCTTCAGCAATGTCTTTTCGTATGGTAAGATACCACGAGTATGTTTTACAATGAACTTAGGAAATTGATATGTCTCCACCTTCACGTTAGTAGTCGAGATCGACTTTTGAGTTTCAGCTTTCGGAGATGTCATAACTCTCTTTCCTTCAGCAATTTCCTTTCGCTTCAGAGTTACAGAATCATCTTCGGTCATACTCTCAGAAGAGTCAGTAGAAGCTTTGACAAAGGTCACTTCTTTCTTCTCAGGTGTAGTATAGATCGATTCAAAAACTTTTTGAAAGCCAAGTCCAACACGACTTGGGTTCATGTAAGAGGCAGCATTGTCAAACACAGATGAGTTTGTGTTCATTTTCTTTAGAAGTTTATCAGTCATATGAAGCTTCTCTTTCAAGACATACCGTTCTTTGTCACACATAGCTAACTCAGTCTGAGCTTTTGTCAAGGATGACTTCAACTCATCGTTCTCTGCATCAGAGTTCTTGAAGAGAGATTGGAGTTTCTTCACTTCAGCTGTCTCCTTCTTAAATGATGCCTTCAGTTTCGAATTTTCAGAGTTCGACTTCTCAAATGGTTCTCTCAGTTCGACAACTTCTTTGTAGTATTTATGTTTCTCTTCGAAGAGAGCATCAAATTTAATTTTCAGAATTGTAAGAGAATTATTCAACCTCTTCTTCTCATCTTCCGTCTTCTCAACTGTGTTTCTCAACTCAACGGCCTCATCACACATCTTGTGTTTCTCATTCGAGAGTTCAGTAATAGATTCTGTCAGAAACTTCAAAGACACTTCGAGTGTGTTATTCTCAGTGATAGCTAAGTCATGTAAGCTTATCAATTCAGCATGATTCTCTCTCAGAGTCAGTAGCTCATCACACACAACTTCAGCTTAACACACTTCAGGTGTCATCACTATCTGTTCAGCTTCAGACTCGGATTCATCATCTGAGAAAATATCGTCATCACAGAAATTTTGATTTTCTGAGGCTACACGGAAAATGTTGTCTGCAGTAGCAGTATCCTTTAGAAAAGCATCAAGTTGAAAGTTTTCAACTTCAAAATTTGCAAGGTCAAAACCTTCATCCAACATGACAACGAGAGCGTTGTCCTCATCTTCATCTGAGATATCATCATCAGACCCATCATTCTCAGAGATCACATCTTCATCCTTGATCACCACATAGCTCACTGGTAGCTTCTTCTTTCGATGCAAGTTAGGACATTCATACTTGACGTGTCCATATCCTTGACATTCAAAGCACTGCATCTTCGAGACATCTTTGCTATTAGAAGTGTATGGTGATAGCGTTGTGCCTTTAAACTTCTTATCAGATGTAAATCCCTGATTTCGATTGTCTGAAGTGTTCGGGTATGAGTTAGAACTTTTCTGAAATTTTCGAAAATTTCGATCTCGGTTCTTTCTCTTAAAATCTTGTTTCACAAGATAGGTGACTATGTCAGTCAACACAACAAGCTTGTCCGGGTTGTTCGAATTCATCAACCGTTCAATATCCTCCGCTTCCTCATCGTCAGATTCATTCATATCAGCTGAGAAACTACTTTTAGACTTCTCATTTTTCAACCGAGGTTGTTGAGATTTCGTGCTTCGTGAACTCTTCCCTTTCTCAGAAATTTTCAGTGCGGTCATCGGTTCATAGACGAGTGCCATATCAGGGTTACTCCGCACTTTTAGGGTCAAGTCATAGTTTCTCAAATCAGACATTAGATCGGCATAGTCTCAGTTTTGATTTCCTTCATTTCGTGCTTCAATCGTTAGCACCTTACTTTCAAATCTAGAGCTCACACTGGATAGAGTCTTCTCATACACCATGATGGCAGGAAAAATTTCTCCAAGTTCATATGCCTCGTTGACATATCGCATGATCTTGTCCAGATAGTCATTTATGTCTTCATCTTCTCTCATACGGAGTTGATGAAATTGGGCAGTTATGGTTCGGATCTTAGAGCGCTTGACAGCGTGACTTTCCTCACACGTTCTCTGCAACGTCTCCCACGCATCTTTCGCTGAGGTACAATTCTTGACCAACTGATACATGCTGAGTTCCAGCCATTCACAAATAAGTAGAAGAGCTTTGCTATTAGCAGTAAATAAGTCATGCTCTTCTCTAGTCCAACTACGTTCAGGCTTTGGAGTTCTTAGACCATCAACATCCTCAGTATAAGGATGCTCTCATCCTTCTAATACAGCCATCCAAGCTCTAGAGTCATAGCCTTTAATTCTAGCTGATACTTTGGCTTTCCAATTTGAATAGTTCTGATGAGTAAGCATAATCGGTTTCTGAACAAACATAGACGACTCCATTGTAGCGGATATATGAAGTCAAGTAACGGATCACGTCTTATACGTATGACGTCCCGCTCTGATACCAATTGAAATTACGTCTTCGACGTAGGATTCCAACTTTTCGTGAAGTCGGTCTTAAACACAGATACTTCAGCAACTTCGTTCGCACACACTCAACTCTTGCTTGCTCCGGATGTCGCACGTTACGTGTTGTGTGTATATGTTCGAACTCAGCAAATGTAAAGTAACATACTGAAGACAAAGTTATGTAATAGTTTCATTTCATTGAAAGACAAAACTAACTATTACACTCGTGGAGAAAGGTAGACGGAATGATCAAGAGTCGTATCCCAAGTGACGCAGCACTCCAACAAACTAATGATCTAGTACTACTACACCTAGAGCTAAATCACATAACCCTACTAGTGGTGCACAACACAAAACAACTACCAAAACTCTAAGGCTCAGCGCCAACAAACAACGATAGCGATACTCAATATCAGATTTCGTTCTCTCAAAATCGTCAAGTGAAGTCTTGAAACTCCATGGGTATATATAGGTGATCCGCACATGTGAGACGTTGAGGTGGCACGTTCTGATTCGTCACATGCTTGGATGATGCAACAATTCCATGGATGACATCACTTTTGGAATCTTCGATTCTTGAATCTTGGAATCTTGAATCTTCGATTCTTGAATCTTCGAATCTCGAATCTTCGATTTCTCTAACTTCAGACTTCAACATATTTTGACTCCGTCGATCTCAATACTTCATCTTCAACTTCATCGTGGTGAACACTCGTCGTTGAAAATTTCATATTTCATCGTCTTCATAGTCGTCGATATCGTTGAAGTAGTAAACAACACAACATGCATCAGTTGACACACGAAGTGTAAAGGAGCATGGCGTGCGACTCCAGTCGCACAAGATGAAGGATGCACAACATGCGACTCCTGTCGCATACCCGGACGTGCGACTGATTTCGCGTGCGACGCCTGTCGCATGAGTTGGACGCACGGATCGTGCGACTCCTGTCGCACGGCATGAGAGGGAGGAGTCAAGCGACTCCTGTCGCACGCGACTCCTGTCGCACGCGACTCCAGTCGCACGCGACTCCAGTCGCATGAAGTTGGTTCTTTGTAGTCCTTGAAGCGTGGATTCCATAGCATTTTGAATCAAGTCAATCAGAGCTCGTATGAAGGAGATATGGCCAAAATCGACGGACTGCACATCCAACGACACGTTGTGCGACTCCAGTCGCACGCGACTCCTGTCGCATGATGTTGTGCGACTCCAGTCGCACGCGACTCCTGTCGCATGATATGTATACTTTGCTCTTGAAGTGTGGATTCCATATCATTTTGAATCAACACAATCGGAGCTCGTATGAAGGAGATATGGCCAAAATCGACGAACTGCACATCCAAAGACAAGTTGTGCGACTCCAGTCGCACGCGACTCCTGTCGCATGATTTTGACATTACTTGTAATATATGTATACGTAGCTCCTGAAGTGTGGATTCCATATCATTTTGAATCAACACAATCGGAGCTCGTACGAAGAAGATATGACAATAGTCGACGGACAGCGCAAAGAACACACATAGTTGATGCCAAAAACTTGTATTTACATTTCTTTTTTTATGTCCACTCGTTCTCTCTCTTTTGAAAATTGCATATCTAAAATAATCATGAAAATTGCATATCTAAAATAATCAACTTAAAATATCATCGTATATTCCTTCTCTCATTTAAACTTTCACGCATCAATTTTTTCACAATTGTTTACGAGAAAATGGTCCACATTTATTATTTGATTATAAAAAAATAAATATTATAGCAAAATTTAGTTTCTGCTACACTAATACAATCAATAATAATAAGTCAAACAAAGATTTAAAATGATAATCACTGTTTAATTAAAGAAGAATGAAATATTGCTAAAAAACGTGAAAAATCAATACATCCCTGATATTGCTATTGAAAGCATATACAAAAACAAAAATTCAATAAATGATTTCATAATCTTGTTCGTTGTTGAAAGAAGGACCCCCGCAATTTGTCTAATCGATTAATTGTGACCTACGAGTAATTTAAAAAAAAATATTAATATTGTTATACAAAATAAATAAATATAATAAAAATAATCGCATAAGTTACCGTAAATAAAATTTAAATCGGAACATGTTCGTCTATCATGTCCGCATTGACCACAAATACTGCAAGTTCTAGTACTTTACGATGTCGCCTTTTCCTTCTAAGATTTTGTCGTTTTCCCTTAAAATTTATTTGTTGTGGATCTTGAACAAGAAACTGCGACTTTTAATCTTATTCACTTGTTTACCTATGTTGCCGCCATCATCAATATCATTTTTTGTTTTCTTCAACTTTGTTAATTATGCCATCAAAAAATTGCAGCGTGCTTCAGTTAACAAACAATCGTCAACCAATTCCATTGCTACAAGAGCTAATATTCCGCGCCTTAAAATTAAAGATTGACCTTCATAATCTCGCATAGGCTCACAAACTCTTGCATTCAGTGTACCTTTGATTGATGTATATATCTGGTAACATGTTAACCCTCATTGTCGGTTAAATGGTTTTCCCGTCTCAAATCTCTTCTCAACATATACATAAGTGCCATCGATGTTCGAAATTATTTTTCATATGTATGACTCTAAGTCAAGACGCAACTCAATCATGTTTAAAATCACTCTGCTGCAACTCTTTCTAAAATAATAGAAATATTGCCTTTGTAAAAACTTTAACCATTTATTGTTCCATCAAAAAATTTGTGATCATTCGTGGTTCCTGACTAAGATCATAATGATTTGCCTCTAACTTAAGATGTCTCTGGTGCACAAGTTCCCTATTGTAACTTGTAATGAAACTTGTTAAAGATTTTTTTTTTGTTCACATACCTCTTAAAGAAAGAATGATTGCTCCCGGCTCTCTAACTACTGGACATCCCTGCAGTAAACACATGTCTAACATACGCTGGCGCCAAACGATGGCGTATTACATACATATTGTTTAACCACTTGTTCTTCCCTAACCCGATAATACTTATCAACTCTATCCATCAATGCTCAAACTTCTCAACTAACTCTAACTCTTTAATAATATTTGATAAATTTTGTGATATTTCTCTTTGTACAATACAATATTCATCTTCTCAGAGAACTTGTTAAGTATATGCCTCAAACAAAATCGATGCAATATATCTAGAAATACCACTGAGACAGCTCGTGAAATGGCTTCATCTTGATCAGTAATTATCACTTTTGGAGGCGCATGATTTAGCATTGCTTCAAGAAACTCTTGAAATAACCAAATATAAGACTCTGCATTCTCGTCACTTAACAATCCACACCAAAAAATGTAGTCTGCCGATGGTGGTTAACTCCAACAAATGGGGCGAACACCATACCGTATTTATTTGTGTTGTATATCGTGTCAAACACCACTACATCACCAAAATGTGCAAATGAAATAGAAGCACAATCAGCCCAAAAACATCTAAGCAAAACACCATTGTCATCGATCTCATAACACCATTTTCTAAATGTTAGATCAATGTTTCGGCATCATGTCCAAATAACTCACCTCAAACATCTCTTTCATGGTTTCGAATGTCCTTTTTCTCGCACCCACATCGTGTATGTCGTGATTCCTTTCTCCAAAATGAGGTAAACTATTTTTCAATTTATTTTGCCATGTTTCGTCGGTTTGTCCTTCTTAAGAACATACAAATAATTTTCAAACGACCACTCCTGTTTCTTTATTCTTCTTACTATTATTGATTCACGTACTAAATCCTGATTGTCTGGCATATTGATTATAAAATTCTTGTGTTTCTTGAGTTGAATGAAATTTTTGACCAACTTTAAGAATAACACCAATGATGACATGTGGAACAAATTTTGAGTTTTCTTTTACATGTGCCATCGGTGTATTGATAATATATATATATATATATATATATATATATATATATATATATAATATAAATATTATGACCGTCCTAAATTAATTTGATGATATACAAAATTAAAATAATATTCGACATATAAAATATATATACAAAATAAAATACAGAGTAATACCATATTTTTTCGATAATCTGAAGAGTATCGTGGCATGTTAAAATAATACTAATATGTAATTTGAAATTATCTAAAATTTTATGTTTCAGTTGTTAAAATAATACTAATATGTAATTTGAAATTATCTACAATTTTATATTTCAATTGTTATAATAATATTAATATGTAAATTGAAATTATCTAAAACTTTATGTTTAAGTTGTTAAAGTGTGACTCGAATCAGAAAAAAAATGAGACGACGACAAAGTACTTGCAATCAAACCACTAGCCTCCTAATTAATTGTGTACAAGTGATACTCTCTACACATCGCGTAGATTTGACATTGTTTCATTTTTTTATTTTTTTTACTTTTTTTATATTTTAATTATTTAATATAAATATATTAATTTTATAATAAAATACGATATTAATTAAAATTCATTTTTATCAAAAATAAATATTTTTACATTTTTGAAATCTACAAAATGTGCAGGTAATATAAACATCAATTTTAAATATCAATTAAATTATGCGTTTCTACTTACTTGTACACGCAATTAAATTCGTCCTGATTATCAAAACATATTAGTTTTTTAGTTTCTGAAAATTGCGCAATAAATATAAACAAATACAACTTTAAATTCGTCTGAAAACATATTAATTTTTTAGTTTCTGAAAATTGCGCAATAAATATAAACAAATACAACTTCGTCCTGATTGTCAAAACATATTAGTTTTTTAGTTTCTGAAAATTGCGCAATAAATATAAACAAATACAACGAGACTTCAAAAGTATAAAATTATCATAAAAACTTTGAAACACCTTAATATAAATAAATCATACTATAAAATACTTATTATACTTTAAAATATTTAATAAAACTAAAATAAGTTTAAGGCGTTACACACTTAAACTAAACTAGACCTGTAAATGGGGCGGATTTGGAGCGGATCGGCACTGATCCGTATCCGTTAATAATTTAATTTTTCGATCCGCTCCGCGACCCGCCGGATCATCGAGAACTCGATCCAAATCCTTATCTGCCGGATCAACGGGAATCCAACGGGTTTTTTTCGATCCGTTTATAATAATAATTATTTATATTTTTTTTAACAATAAAATTTAAATTTTAAAAAAATATAAAATTAAATATTAAAATTTATTAAATTAAATCAAAACTTAAAATTTTAACATTAAAAAATCAATATTTTTATATTAAACTAAATGAAAAGTTAACATTTTATATATATTAATTATAATTATTTAATTATATACACTAAATATATTAGTTATAATTACTAAATACTCTACATATTATATATATATATATATATATATATATATATATATATATATATATAAAGGGTCGGGTCACTAACGGATCAGATCGGTCTTGATCCGTATCCGACCCGTTTATTAAACGGGTAAACGGGGCGGGTCGTAAACGGGTCGATGGGTCAATTTTTTCGATCCATATCCGCTTAAGTGTGACTGATCAGGAGCGGATCAAAACCCGCTCCATTTACAGGTCTACTTGTAACGCTTTAAATTTATTTTTGTATTTTAATTATTTATTGAATATTTTAAAGTATATTAAGTATTTTATAGTATGATCTATTTATATTGTGTTTCAATATTTTTATTGTATTTGTTTATATTTATTGCGCAATTTTCAAAAACTAAAAAATTAATATGTTTTGACAACCAGAACGAATTTATTTGAGTAAGTAGAAACACATGATGATATTTAAAATTGATGTTTAAATTACCTGTGCATTTTGTAGATTTCAAAAATGTAAAAATATTTACTTGTAAAAATGAATTTTAATTAATATTTTCGAAAAATGTGTTTTTATTATAAAATTAATATATTTATATTAAATAATTAAAATATAAAAAAAGTAAAAAAAGAAATTAAGGAATTAAGGAATGTTATTTGTCACGTCGATATGTGCAAATAGCATTTGTGATTGTGTATGGGCAATTAATTAGTTAGTGGGGGCTGATGTCATTGATGATACATCATGTGATAGCACGTGGGTTGTGCGCTGAAGGATTCACGCATCGGACAATTGGTTTTAGAGTCGGTAGACTTCAAAAATGTAAAAATATTTACTTTTGGTAAAAATGAATTTTAATTAATATTTTCGAAAAATGTGTTTTTATTATAAAATTAATATATTTATATTAAATAATTAAAATATAAAAAAAGTAAAAAAATAAATTAAGGAATGTTATTTGTCACATCGACATGTGCAAATAGCATTTGTGATTGTGTACGGGCAATTAATTAGTTAGTGGGGGCTGATGTCATTGATGATACATCATGTGATAGCACGTGAGTTTTGCGCTGAAGGATTCACGCATCGGACAATTGGTTTTAGAGTCGGTCCGTCTTTATTTGTTAGTTTAGGAAAGATATAATTATATTGTTATATAATTATATTTCTTTAAAAGTTTTAGTTATATTAAGAATAAGATTTATTTTTAATTTTAATTATTTTCTATTTGATAGATTTGCTAAATTTATAAATTGGGGTTTTTCGGTAAACGAAAATAATGGAGTGAATTATTGTAAGTCTCAACGATATAGTGGATTTCTCTTTCTTCCAGTGGGTTTTTCCGTGTTTTGGGTTTCAACGTAAATTTGTGTGTTCATCTTTTTCGTATATATTTTATTCGTCATCTCATATATATTTCGAGAGCCGTGAACGATATAGTTTTGATATCGCAACAAGTGGTATAAGAGTCCTTGAGATTTTTGGGCGTGAATATCACAACAATTGGTATCAGGCATCGTAAAAAACTAACATTAATAATTATTACTTAAAAGAACAAAAATAATTATACAGTTCAATATAATTACTTGAAGAGGATGGAGGCGTCTGATGCAATTATTGTCGCATTGAGTAGCTTGAATAGGGAGTATGCCAAAAGTTGTGTGAAAGAGAAATGGACATTAAAAAAAAGAAATAAAAAATAATAAAATTAAAATAAGGGTTTGTATTGAAAGAAATAAGAAAGAGGATAGATAATTATTAAATATGAAAGGAATAGGAAATAAGTGAGAAAATCATTAAAATTTGTTAAGATTAAAATTTGTTAAGAGAGAGGATATTATTATATTAATAATGACTTTACACGTGATTATGACTCCACGTGGATCGACTTGGATTTTAAAATTTTCGTTTCCTGGAGGGAATCAATTTCTCCTAGTTCTGATACTATATTAAACTTGAGTCAATATACACTTTAAAATAAATTGTTAAAGTAATAAGATTGTTCAACTAGAAGTTATTTTTTCAAGAGATTGATATCTAACAAAGATATACAGAGTAGAGTATAATAATAAGGGATAATTCTTGTTTACTACCTGTACTTTGAGCACTTTTCTACGTTCATACCTGACCCTTAAAACATTTCCGACTAATACCTGAGTTTTGGGGAAATTACAACTTACTACCTAATTTAGCCGGAATCCATCGCACGTGAGGAACGTGTGATCTTCTTAAGGACAATTTGGTCTTTTTAATTAAATTATTAATTTAAATTAATAAAAATAAAAAATAATTAAAAAAAAATAGAAAAAGGAAATAAAAATCAAATCGATTTGATTTGAGTATCGATCCCTAATTCTAAAATTTTCTCCTCTTCTTCGATTAAGCGACGCAGAGAGAGACTGAGATAGATAGAGACCGACTTCAAGGCGAACGACATAGGCAACGATTGTTCGGTAAACGAGCAGCGTTAGTGAGCCGCGGCGGCCGGCGTCACGAACGGCAGAGCATCGGCGACTAGCGTTTAGGGTTCGTCTCATCTCCACTCCGGCGACGCTTGAGCCTGTAGGCATTGATCGGAGATGGTGTTCGTCGCTCGGTGATCCTTCAACCTTCGACATTCGTGTCGACTCCGGGACAGCAGAAACTAGCATCATCGAAGGAAAAAACGGGCTCAGTTACGATCGGACAAATTTCCACTATCTTAATATATTCAGGAATCGAACCCAACAGATGCAATGTAATATTACAACCCAAAATTAACACTCATTAATAAATGGCAGCTGGTCGGAGGGGTCACGGTTCCCGATGAGGTTCAGCTGGGATAGGAGTTAAAAGAGGGGAAGATTTTTTAGGCTCGGATACCGGTTGAATGGGGTTGTGATTAGTACATAAATGTTCTGTACATTTTTGTGATTTTCTTATACTTTTTGAATTATATTTTGGATTATAAAAAGATGAAAATTGTTGAAAACCATGAAATTATTATGATTTGTTTTTTGATAAAAGACAATGAAAATGGTTGAAGAAGATGATGTTCATAATTTTTGTTTTTTTTTTAATTTTTTTAATAAAAATTGATATTTAGATTAAAAAGACAAAAGTATCCTTCAAAAATCACACGTTCCTCACGTGCGATGGATTCCGGCCAAATTAGGTAGTAAGTTGTAATTTCCCAAAGCTCAAGTATTAGTCGGAGATGTTTTAAAAGTTGGGCATGAACGTAGAAAAGTGCTTAAAGCTCAGGTAGTAAAGAAGAATTATCCCTAATAATAATAGATAATATCACGTTGGGTCCTGTAACATATGTCCATCCCACGATTGGTCTTTTTTCTATTTGAAAAATCAAAATTGGTCTTTGCCGGTCAAAAATGATTGGATGATGCTGACATGGCAGTCATTTTCTGCAGCTCGCTTCGTTGGTGAATTTTGATTGGTGAATGAATCCACGTCATTATTGCACCCAAAATTCACCTATTTAACCCTACATTCACATATTTTCTTAAATTATCAAATCGCTATCACGTGGAAGGGAATCACGTGCGATAACTCCGGCACGCACGTGACGTCCCTTGACGTCTCCATCCTCAGTCTCTCCGGCGCCCTCTCCCCCGAGGTCGGACAGCTCCGGTTCCTCTTCAACCTCTCCGTCGCCGCCAACTCCTTCTTCGGCTCGTCCCCCCTGAAATCGGAGATATCCCCAACCTCATCTCACTCAATCTCTCCAACAACGTCTTTAACCTAACCTTCTCGTCGCGCCTATTCCGTCTAAAATCCCTCCGAGTTCTGGATCTGTATAACAACAACCTCATCGACGACATCTTTTCGCAGCCCTATTTCCTCCCCAATCTCTGCCACCTTCATCTCGGGGGAAACTTCTTCACCAGATCCCGCCGGCGTTTGGCTCTTTCCCTCATCTCGAATACCTCACCGTCTCCGGGAACAAGCTCACCGGATCGATTCCCACAGAACTAGGTAACCTGAGCAAGCTCAGGAAACTCTACGTCGGCTACTTCAACGCATTTTCCGGCGGTATACCTAATGAGATTGGGAATTTATCGCAGCTAGTGAAGTTCGATGCCACCAATTGCGGACTCTCCGGCGAGATTCCGGCGGAAATTGGGAACCTCCGTAACCTCGACACTCTTTTCTCCAAGTAAACAGATTCTCCGTCCTCACGCCGGAGCTCGACAACCTGAAGAGCTTGAGATCCATGGATCTCTCCAACAATGCTTTCCCTGGCGAAATACCGCTGTCCTTCGCCGACCTTAAAAACCTAACCCTATTAAACCTCTTCAGGAACGAGCTCACCGGATCCATAGCGGATTTCATCTCTGACCTCCCGAATCTGCAGATTCTGTTGGAAATCGATATCCCGGAGTCGACGGAATTGCGGAATCACGACTCCGACCGAAATCCCTTCTCCGGAAACCACCGCGAACCACCACACGAGCCGGAGCTCGGCCGAACACACCTCCGCGGGGAAGCCCCCGCTTGCGTGCCCTAGCCGAGCCCCCGCATGGGGCTCGCGATCGCGCTTCGCGATCGCATGGGGTTGCTCACGCAACCCCCCGGGGCTGCTCGTAGCAGCCCCCGCGGCGAGTCCGGCGACTCGCCGCCACCGCGTAGGAGGGCGGCTCGCCCAGCGAACCGCAGCGGGTCTAGCCGGAGGCTGCCCGGCGAACGAGCCCAGCTCGATCGCATGCCCCGGCGTCCAGCCGGGGCTCCTCCATGCACACCCGGCGATCGAGCCCTAGGGCTTCGATCGCCACCCTCGGCGTCCAGTCGAGGGTTTCGTCCGTCCGTGCGCACGATCCCCACGAGGATCCGAACCGCCGCGGTCCGGTGGTCTTCGACCACCACCGCCGGTTCATCCTCGTTCCGGGGTTCGTTCGTCCCTCGGATCTTCGTTCATATGCATATACGAGTTAATTAAAATCATAAAGGGGGTTTTCATGATTTTACCTTTGTTCTCGTTGTGCGGAGAAACGATATCCTTGAAGACCTTTGAATCTCACACGTATTCCTTGCACTTCGTTCGAACGTCGTGTGGGCGACGATCCTCCGAACTCTATGGATCTCCTTCTCTCCTTTCTCTCTCTAGAATTGTGATTTTCAAGTTATGAGAATAGAGAAGACCATGTAGTGCTTTTATAGGCTACGTAGGAGATCTAAAGGAGGTGGAATATTGAGTTTCCAATAGAATTAATTAAATTGAGCCCAAGCCCAAGTCTATTAATTAATCTATTAATTATATTTATTTTCCACTATATAAATATAATTGCACTCCCAATATTATACCATATTATATCAAATAATATTATCTCTCCGGTAGTATTATTTATTTCGTGCGTTTAGGATAGAAATGTCCATGAATAAATTATATTTATTGCTAATTAATTTATTCATCTCTTGTATCCGAGACTAGTACCATTCAACTTTAATTATTATGCGGAACAAATCCACCTGTAGGGTTTACATAATAATTCCCATCAAGAATTCACAACATGTCATACACAAAATACAGTGACCCAACTTTACCGATAATTGACCGGTTATTCTAATCAGTCAATTCCTTTGGAAAATCAAAGTCACTAATATTAAATGCACACACCCGCAATAATATCAGGGATTAAGAATAAAATACACTGAGATTGAAATCGATTATCTAAGGCAATCCTAATCGATAAATCTCAAGCGATCCGCCCAATACACCAAGTGTACAAGTATGATAAAATAATTAAGACATTATTTTCTCTCTCATACAACGACTATACCGATGGATTGGTCCTTGTCCATCTAGGTCGTGAGCAACCGTTTGATTATATACGAGTAACCGATAGTATGATCTTCTGTGTGACGTCGCACACCATACTAACTACAACGTATATAACCTAGGACTATAATTTGCATATATTTAATTATAAATAATTAAAAGAAAATTATTGTTTATTTAATTAAATAGATTAGTGGCAATGGATCGGGAGTTAATATCACTTAAATCTAGACATTAAGTATACTACTCCATCAATCTCCCACTTATACTAAGGTCTAGTCTTTTCTTCCAAACTCCGGACTCCCATACTCTTCACGTGCTTAATATGCACTTTCAAGAAGTGCCTTGTGAAAGAGCAATCTAGATTTTCGCTCTGAAGTTATCTTGGTGACTACTGCGTCGTCTTCCCTGACGATGACTCGTATCAGGTGGTACTTGCGCTCTATGTGTTATCTTACACTTATGAACTTGTGACTTCTCACTGTTTGCCATTGCACCGCTATTTACATAGCCTTTTGTAAACTAAGAATCACATCTAAGTCCCAGAGGTTATCCCGGAGCCATACCAAAACTTCCGCTGCCTCTGAGGCCGCTATTTGGTTACCTATGGTAGAGTCCGAAAAGCATCGTGCTTATCACTCTTCCGTATTAAAACTCCTCCTCATTAAATAGTGAAACACATAGACTGATATCTATTGGAGTTGTGTACTTAATGTCTATATTTAAGTAACGGAAACTCACGATCCATTGCCACTAATCTATTTAATTAAATAAACAATTATTTGCGTTTAATTATTTATAATTAAATATATGCAAATCATAGTCCTGGATTTTATACGTTGTAGTTAGTATGGTGTTGCATGGGCGCACAGAAGATCATACTATCGGTTACTCGTATTTAATCGAACAGTTGCTCACGACCTAGATGGACACGGACCAATCCATCGGTATAGTCGTTGTGTGAGAGAGAAAATAATTTATCTTAATTATTTTATCACACTTGTACACTTGGTGTATTGAGCGGATCGTTGAGATTCATCGATTAGGATTGCCGGCGATAATCAATTCGAGTCTCAGTGTATTTTATTCTCAATCCCCGAAACTATTGCGGGTGTGTATATTTAATATAAGTGACTTTGATTTACCAAAGGAATTAACCGATTTAATTATTGGGTTAATTACCGGTTAAGTTGGGTCACTATGTTTTATATATGACATGCCGTGAATACTTGACGGGAAAGTGTATCCCGGAAGGGTTGATAATATCCCCGAGATGAGTTCATAAGGAATTATTATGTAAACCCTGCAGGTGGATTCGTTCCGCATAATAATTAAGGTTGAATGGTACTAGTCTCGGATATAAGAGATGAATAAATTAATTAGCAATAAATTAATTTTATTCATTGATATTTATATCTTAAATACACGGAATAAATAATACTACCGGAGAAATATTATTTGATATAATATGGTTTAATATTGGGAGTGCAATTAATTTTATATAGTGGAAAATAGAATTAATTAATATTGATAAGGATTAATGGACTTGAGCATTGGGCTCAATTTAATCTTCAATATTGGAAGCCCAATATTCCACCTCCTTAAGATCCCCTACGTAGCCTATAAAAGCACTACATGGTCTTCTCTATTCTCATAACTTGAAGATCACAATTCTAGAGAGAGAAAGTAGAGAGGGAGATCCATGGAGTTCGGTAGATCGTCGCCCACACGACGTCCGAGCTAGTGCAAGGAATACGCGGGAAGATCTCAAGGTCGTCAAATTGAGTTCTTCGTTTTTCCGAACAACGAGAACGAGGTAAATCGTAAAAACCCTCTTTATGATTTTATCGTTTATTTATCGTAAAAATACCTTGAACCAAGATCCGAGGAACGGACCCACGAGACAAGGTCGAACCGGGCGGTGGTGGTCGGACCACCGGACCGCCGGCGGCTCGACGACTCGGCTGGAAAGGGATCGCGCGAGGTGGATCGAGCCTAGGGCTCGATTACGCGGATCGGCTGCGGGTTTTCCCGTAGCGATCTGCTGCCAGCTATGGGTTTTCCCGCAGCGACTCGTAGCGCTCAGCAGCAGCGAGTCAGGCGACTCGCTGCGGGTTGCTGTGGGCTGCTACGGGGATTTCGCTGGGTGCTGTGGGATTTCCCGCAGCTGACTCGCAGCGATCCAGCAGGGTCCCAGCAGCAGCGAGTCAGGCGACTCGCTGCGGGTTGCTGCGGGCTGCTGCGAGCAACCCCGCGTGGCTGCTGCGGGTTTCGCGGGTTCACGCGAGTTCTCTCGTGTTTTTCCCGCGTAACTTTTTCGTATGGTCATGTACGTGTTCCGGGAGTCGATTGGAGTTGTCGGTTCCGCAATTTTGACAATTCCGGATATTCGATCTCCGTAGGATTTCGGTCGGAATTAATTAGATAATTTATTTATTTAAATTTATTAATTCCGGGATATCGATTTCCAACAATTGGTATCAGAGCGTTGGTTTTAGTTCATGGTATTTTTCGATAAATTGTTCTACCTTGCAGGGTTTCCGATTATTATGGCTAGATTTAATTATTGTTAATTAATGTCATAATATTTCTCTTGATTATTAAACTCTCGGTGATGTCAATATTTGTTCTTGTGTGGTGAATGCTTGTTCTTATTTTTCCGGAAATTGTATGAGGTCGATTTCATGTAGAGAATCGATACCGGATAGCGTAGTAATAAATTTGTAATTTATTTTACGTTGGATCGATTCCGAAACGACGACCGGAAAAAGTGTGACGGAGGAGACGAAGAGAGGGTTAGGGCTCGGTTCGGCTATCCCCATAGCCGAACCATGGATCGAGCGAGTGGGGGGCACTCGACCGCACTCTCGGCCGTGCGATGTCACCGGCGGTGGTGGCGCGCCGGTTGGGTGGTGGCGGTGGTGGGCGTGCTCCTCGGCCGAGCTCGGGGATAGACCGGAAATCCCCATTCCGAGTTAATCCCGGTAAAGATCCTATTCCTAATATAATTCGGTTTTCCTAATATAATTATTCCTATTTTATGGGAATTTTTATGGATTAGGAAAAGAATTATTTTTCCTAAGATAAGTTCGGTTTTCCTATTTTGAATATTCCTATTTTTGGGAATTCTCATGGAATAGGAAAAGAATTAATTTGGAATTAATTTATTTTCCTCATTTAATTATTCCTTTATGGAATTTTTAATGGATTAGGAAAATAATTAATTTGGAAAGTTTAGGAGTCCTAAATTAATTTTTCCTTATTTAATTATTCCTTTATGGAATTTTTAATGGATTAGGAAAGGAATTAATTTGGAAGGACTAGGAGTCCTAAATTATTTTATTTCCTTATTTCATTATTAAAATCATCTAGAATATTCCAAGTGGGTCTTGGATAGATTATTCTAGAGATTTAATGAAGTAGAAAGGGAAAATAAAATAAATTATTTTATTTCCTTATTTCATTATGGAAGTCTTCTAGAATATTCCAAGTGGGTCTTGGATAAATTATTCTAGAGATTTAATGAAGTAGAAAGGGAAAATAAAATAAATAAAAATATTAATAATATTTAATTTTAATTTTGATTTATTCGATTGACTTAATTTTCGAATTAAGTAACTTTTGGATTTATTAAAAATAAATAGATTTAAATATTGGAATTAATATTCCCGTCACATGGAGCATTCAAGAACGAAGACTAAAGACTAGAAGATGCGTACGGAGATGCGATAAAGCCATAATAGTCGGAAAATAATATTCTAGTATTATTTTGATTATGTGATAATATTCTATGTGCTTTATTTCATGTATGCATGCTTATGTGTATTTAATTATGCATTAGATAGCGTATCCCTTTATTATAAAAAGCTAAGTGGGAGAGGGTATGGAAACATATCCATGGTCTCCATTGCTGTTCTCTTGGTGACTTTTATGGACTTTTGAAGTTCGTATAGACAAGTCATTGGAGGAGAATTCTTGTAATTCCTCTTACGAGAAACATTGATTAAGTTTATCAAACAATGCCTAATTTGTCTTTCCAAAACTGATTTCAAGTCGACTCATTCTCACCCCGGGGAGTGGAATGGAGCCAAAGCCACTTGGTCATGTCGAGGACACAAATTAGAGACTTTCGTGTCATTTGATGACTAGATCGATTGTCTGCTCGGCTCCCTCATTTATGAGAGATAGGGTCGTTCGAATGGTGAATCACTGGTTAGAAACTTCGAGTTTCACTTATGATTCTCCGCGTCTTGATTTACAAGATTGAATGGATCGAGTAATTGGGAGTCAATTATAAAAGTCTCTTGGTGTAGTAAACGTCAACACCACGTGGCTTGCTATGCTGACGGATTTTGGATTAATTGATGTAGACAGTTGTAAGAAATTGTGAAGAGTTGTGAAGTTGTCGTAAACGTCCACACCACGTGGCTTGCGGTGATGTAGCAATTCCAAACGATTTACTTTGGTACTGAGTAATGGTTTACACTTAGATACGCATTATAGTATTCCTCACCACGAGGTTCCGCTATAAGTGATGTATGACCGAAGCAAATCTAATTGCTAAATCATTTGGAGTGGTAAACGTCCACACCACGTGGCTTGCCATATCTGATGGGATTTTAGATGTGATTAGTGGTTTAATGATATTATTTAAGGGAGATAATATCGGAGATTAAATCGATTGTTTGTTGTTATATGTGCTCATAGATTAGGAAATGGCTTTGAACCCACTTTCTGTGATACCTAAGGATTATTTAAACTCACTGGTCCCTAAATGTATTGATTGGAATAGAGATCTAGACATTGTCCAGACTGTTAAAGAGTACAAGTTTGTACTCAGTGAGCTTTGTCCTCCCGAGCCTATTGACATAGGCGGCTAGACAAGAAGTGATGAGGATACTCATAAAGGCCAGTCACTTCTAGGAAACGCTTAAAAACGTTTTTGAGATGATTGACCTTTTAGACGAGTTGAGACGGAAATCGCAAGTTCTTGTAGCCAATGCCAAAGGTTTCGAACCTAAAAGCATGAATCGGGGGAAAGGAAAAGCAAGCAAAGAAACCCAGTGGTCCTAAGTTTCTTGGACCACGAGATGGGACGAGAAAGCCAAGAGGCGAGTGTTCTCGATGCAAACAGTCTGGGTACTGGAAGTCTGATTATCCTCTAAAAGAAAGTACGAAATTTTCTTTAGTCGTAAAACATAGTCAGTGGTATTATCTACCGGAACCCTGTGTGTAGGTATGGAACCACTGACGGTATGTGCATTTTAAATGCAAGGGTTCCAGGAAACCCGACGACTTAGAAAAGAAAAAATCGTAGTCTACATGGGCAATGCTGTAGAGGAGGCATCAGTTGCAGTGGAGGACATTTTATAGGATTTCATTTTTGGGTTATTGCTTTTATGTACCTTTCACATTAGAAAGAACTTTGTTCTGGATTTCTAATAAATGGATATTTTATTTCTTTTAATCATTTGATGGTTATAAGAAGAAATAATGATATTATCTATTCTGGTACATTAGCTAGCAATATATATAAATGATGAATCCTAAGTCCACCACGATGCAACGAACCGTAGTATAAAACTCGTTTTACTAATAAGAGATTTCTTTATCGATTGTACTTGTGGATTCTTATGCTAAATCATGTTTATTCAAATAAGAAGTTCAAAGGTCGAAAATTGATTTTTGATCAATTAAGTTGAAGGAATGGACCTTCCGACCTAAGAATCTAATTTGGAAGATAATATGACTAAGCAATCCTTTATGGGTATAAGATGTAAGATCCGGACAAGTATAAGAATTGATTAACTCTGATGTATGCAGACCTTTGTCTACTCAGACAATAAGGTACGAGTACTTCATTTGATGATTACTCGAGAAATGGATTAGAGTACCTGATGTGCCACAAACGCAAGTGTTTTGACAAGTCAATGGACACTAAGCAATTGTGGAGAACCATCAAGGTATATCCATTTGTAGCCTGCGATTTGATCGCGGAGGCAAGTACCTGTCTGAGGAATGCATAGCATACTGATCAGAGATTGGGATTTGATCCCGAATGACTACACCATACACTCTTGTGTAGAAATGGTGTGTCGTAAACAAGAAATGGAACTCTTATAGAAAGAGTAAAAGCATGAGTCATACGGAACTACCTATGTTCTATGGATATATCTGGAAACAACGGGGCATTTAAATGCGGTTGTAGAATATCCTAGAAGAACAAAAGATGTGTGTTCAATAGTACTATGAACCAGAAGGACGTTATTGTTGGGATATGTCCTTCGATCCTATGTGTGTAATCGATAAAGTCATAAGGTCGTCTATGGATGTTAAATGATTAGTCGATAATATTAATTGTTGGGAACAATATAATATTGATCGATAATCAAACCTACAGGGTCACACACGAACTCGATGTTGATATACGTTGCTTGATAATAATATTGATTTAGAATCAATACATGTGGATTTTACGTGCATGGGATGCATTGCATGGCTTGCATGGATGCATGTCACATAGTGTGACATGGCATGCCACACAAGCAAGTGGGACCACATATCATGATTTGGCATGATTATGTGGAGGTGTCTTTTCATCTCCCCATTAACCACCATTACTTGTGCATTATGATGCACATAATGGGGGGGTTACATGGAGTGGTAAATGGACATGAATATAGACATGAAAATCTGATTTTCATATCACTTCATGCTTACCCACGAAATTCACACCAAAAGGAGAGAATAGAGAGTGTTCTTGGAGAACCGACTCAAGCAAGCAATATATTCGACATCCGGTTTCGTGTGCAACACGTAGAGGCCGGGCCATTTGTGCGGGTTCAACATCCGGGCGATCTAGACAAGAAGAGTGACGAGGTCATTCTCAAGGCTGATCCATGAAGGTGGTTCAATCGACTCAACACCACCTTCATCAACATCAACGAGGCACGCTACACCGGTTGTAAGTGTTCTTGTTAATCTCTCTCTCTATATATATATATTGGATATATATATATATATATAAATATGTGTCTATACATATTTGTGTGCACTAAGATCATGGCATAGTAGATCTATTGCTTTACACGCTTCCGCACACACGGTATATCGATCGGATCGGTATACCGGTACCATCAATTGGTATCAGAGCGAGGTTCGTGCACACTTTTGTGTTGGACACGAAGATTAAATCAACATAATTGGATTAATTTTTTAATTGTGATTATGTGATTAGATGTAAGGCCGACCACCGTTAGTGGTCGGGTGAATGAATTGTCGTTTTTTACGTTTCGATTGGCCATAGTTTTGGAGGGTTGCGTCCCTTGGAATCATTTGTAATAGATAGGTTTTCTATTTCAATTTGTATTGTTCAAACTTGTAAGCGATGGATTTGGTCCATGGTTCGATGGAGGATCTCAGCTCTCCGGCGAAAACGAGAAGAAACGAAGCAAAACGAAGCAAAACGAAGCAAAACGAAGCAAACCGGGCTGCTGGAGCCAAACGGCGGTCGCCGTTTGAACTCCGGCGGGCGCCGTTTTGATTCGGCGGGCGCCGTTTTGGAAACGGCGACCGCCGGTGGTGTTCAGCGACCGCTGGTTGTAAAACGGCGGGCGCTGTTCGTGGTTTTTGAGGTAATGACTTGTTTTGACCAAAATCGGCGAGCACGGAACTAAAACGGAGGGCGAGGACCAGTCCAGAAGATGTTCAAGGCTTTTGTTATTACTTTAATTCTTTTCGTTTGAGAGTTGTGAGGTTCTAGGGGCCTTTCGATTTCGTATTTATATGCTTTGCTAGTTATAGGTTGTTTTATGTTATAAATGTTCAACTTACATATAAACAAACCTATGCATGCAAGTTCTCAATAATAATGAGTATAATGTCTTGTCCAAAACGTCACACTCATGAAGCCCTCGATCATAAGTTGGTAGGTCCGCCTCAGCGGGGTACTACTTGTTATCTTGGGATAGTGGGAGTAAGGGTTAGACCCTTACACGTGAGTTTGGTTTTCTCATCGATAGATCCACTGCAGGCGTGGCTATCGAGACATGAGATAAGAATGTGATTCTTATCGACCGAGAATGACATTAGATGTCATTGACATGGGATGTCTACCTATCTTGGTTTTCTTAAGTGCGGACTCAGTCGGCTTAAGGATTCGCAAGATGAGGGTCTTGGGATCGCTTTGTTCAAGGGAACAACGATATTAGATATCGATTGAACAAAATGGAATAAATAAGTAACTTGTTAGACAACCTTATTTGTTTACCGCTTTGTGGATGTTTACATACTTTATTTATCTTTCTTTTGTAGTTTATCATGTTAATTTCAACTCGATTCAAGTTTGGTTCAATTCTTGATTATGAAAAATTGAACAACATAAATTTTCTTGATTCACAACGTAATTCGAGGATGGTCCTCAAATACGAAGACAATGAAAATGTGTTAGATAACCACATCCTAAGATATCATTGAACAACTCAATAGCATGTTCGGGGAATATGCTAAGATTGAGCGGTTCGGTATGACCAGGGTCATTGCTTCAGCTAGGCTTGAAAAATGGAAATCTATGGAATCACATGTGCAACAAATGATTGGATTATTTGCTTCAAGTGACCGCCTAGATTTTTCCTATGATGATTATTTGGCAACCGATTTCATACTTCAATTTCATGATGGTTATAATGCCTTTAGGCTAAAATTTCCATATGAATGGTTTGAAGAAATCGCTTCGTGAGCTCCACGGGATGCTCAAGGCTCCTGAGCCGGCGATAGAGAAGGACCCTAAGAGGGAAATTCTTATGATATGGGATAGGGTATTCAAAAGAGCATGGGCAAGAAGGCTACTAGGGTTCCTAGGGAATCTCAATGCGTCTACTGCAAAAGTGTTGGACACTACTTGCAAACATATAAAAGTTCATATTTTATTCAATTTCAAAACAAATGCCTAATTTGTCTTTCATTTGATGGATTATAAGGTTAGGATTATTTACACCTCGGGGAGTGATTTAATCCAAAACACTTAAGTTCATCAATGACACAAATTAGAGACTTTCGAGCCATTGGATGGCGTGAATCGATTGTCTGGTTGGCTCCCTCATATTTTATGAGAGATAGGGCTTCAATTGCATGATAATATCGCTGGTTAGAAAACTTCAATTTTTCACTTACGATTTATCACGTTTTGACATTGAGATAATTTTGAATGGAAATTTGAATGAGATTCAATTATTGGGAATAATTGAATTTGCCCAAAGTTCAAAGAAGATGTGAAGAACGGGGTTGCTTCATCTTCAAGTATTAATGATATAGACATTAAACTTCACAAATTCTACTTCTTGGGTATTGGATGCCAAATGTGGTTCTCACATTTTATGTGGAGGAACTACATAGAAGTATAAGTTCGGTGAATAGAGATGTCAATCTACAGGCAAGAAATGGAGCGAAGGTCGCTGCATTAGCCGTATGATCATATGATGTTGTTTTGCCTTAGGGCCTTGTTTTAGTATTATAACTATGTAATTTCGTACCTTCAATAAACAATGAATATTGGTTCAGTATTAGATACTGATGGATTAGTTTTTCACTATTAAATAGTTTGGTAACTATTTTAATTGTGAATTATTCTTTGTTTTGGTACGATTATTATATTGTTTATGTATACTTTAAACTTGACAAATCATATATATCATTAAGACCAAAGGCCAAATCGAATAAGTATCGATGAGACATAACTGAAACATTGTTGATTAGATCAAATCAAAATCTAAACATGTAACGAAGCTTCTTTTAGAAGGAATTTTAGAATCATTTGACTTGGAGTCATTTGATACATGTAAATGATGTGTGATTGAAAAGATAACAATGTCATCTTTCTTGGAGAAAGGAGAACATGTGAGTAATTAGGGATGATCCATACTGATGTATGTGGAACCTATTAGTTCACAAGCACATGAAGGTTATGTTTCGGAAAAGAGAAAACAAACTATATTAGATATAGTTCGACCATTCGATGAGAGGTCTAAATGAACTACTGGTCTCTTTTGGGAACACACAATTCTAGACTTCAACTTATACACTGAATAGGAAGCCGTCAAAAGCTGTTGATAAGACACCATACTAGGTATGGAAAGGGAGGGTCCCTAAATTGTTTTCATCAAAATTTGAGGTTCTAAAAGCGTCTCTGACGAGATTTATCTCTATAGAGCTTGAACTCAAATGGGATAAAAGTTCCTTTATGGTATCCATAAGAAACTCGAGGGTACAACTTCTACGATCTATCTGAGAACAATATTTTGTTGCTCGAGATAGTGATTTTCTTGAAAAGAGTTATCTTTCCTAGAAATTCAGTGGGAGCTCGGTTGTTTTGAATGAGGTTCAAGTGAAACAACCAACGATGAATACTCAAGACTGGGTTGAGAGTATTCTTATGATTTTGGAAGCCATATCAGCCCTCGTAGGTCCGAAAGGCATAAATCTATCTCTATTATTCAAATACTTAGATATTGTGACCAATGAGAGATATGAATTCATGCTTTTGGAAAGCGGTGAACCTTCGACCTAATTCCAAGCTATGACGAGTCCAGCTACTGAAAATTGGCATGGTGCCATGAAATCTGAGATGATATCAATATCTGATAATCAAGTTTGGAACTTGATATATTTGCATCACAGGGTTAGACCCAATGAATGCTAATAGATCTTTAAGATCTAAACAGACAGATGGAAAACCTAGGGTTTTCAAAGCAAGGTTGATGGTAAAAGTTTTATTCACGAGGTGGATTATGGAAAAACTTTCACCAATTGCTTTGATTAAATCATTCAGATTATCTTAGCCATTACTACTCATCTTGATAATGAGTTATGGTAATATTGGATGTTAAAACTAACTTCTTGAATTGGATTCTAGAAGAGGCTGTGTTTTAACACAGCCAAAGAGTTTTATCGATCTTAATAAGGCTGAGAAATTATGCAAGCTTATAGTTCTATTTATGGAATAAAGAATGCATATCGGAGTAGCAATCTTCAGTTCAATGAATCCATACTGGGATTTGGATTTCAGAGGAACTCGGAAGAGTCTTGTTTTACAAGAAGATCAGTGGGAGTTACGTTGTATTAATTTTGTTGTATGTCGGTGACATACTCCTTATTGGAAACAATGTTTCTATGCTTAATTCTATTAAAGAATGGCTTGAGAATTGTTTTTCAATGAAGGATCTTGGAGAAGCACAATACATATTGGGCATCAAGATCTGTCGGAACAGATCGAAAATGATGTTTGGACTTAGTCAAGTGACCTATTTTGATAAGGTACTTGATAAGTTCAGGATGAAAAACGCCAAAAAGGGTCTCATTCCAATGAGTCATGGCACATCTCTTAGCAAGATGCAAGGCCCTACGGGACTTGATGAGCAAAAGAGGATGGAAAACATTCCTTATGCTTTGGCAATAGGGTCTATAATGTATGCCATGATATGTACACGACCGGACGTATCATATGCTTTGAGCATGACGAGTCAGTTTCAAGGAAATCCAGGTGAGGCGCGTTAGACTGCGACCAAGAATATTCTTATGTACCTTAGATGGACAAAAGAATTTTGTTGTCTTTGGAAGACAAAAAGAGTTGATATTAACAAGCTGTTTGAATGCTAACTTCAAAACAAACTATGATAATTTCCGATTTTAATCTGGTTATATCTTTTGTCTGGTTAGAGGTGATATTTGCTGGAATAGTTCCATGCAATGCAATATAGCTGATTAAACTACAAAAGCTGAGCACAGTATTGCATTGGATGCAGTAATGTTGGCAGTTAGGATTTGAAAGTTCTTGAATGAACTAGGTGGCGTAACTAGCTCAGCCCATCCGATAGTTCTCTATTTATAGTAGAGTTATCGCGCAAGCCAATGAGCTAGGAAGCACCACAAGTCTAAAACTGGTGCTTAGGAAGCACCACAAGTCTAAAACTGGTGCTCAGGAAGTTCCACATTATCTGGGAGATAGTTTTGTGGAGACATCGAGATAATAAATTTGCAACTTTTGGTAAGGTTGCAAACCCGTTTTCTAAACCTCTCCAGCAGTTTAAGCTTAAGGCTTTCACGACTGCAATAGAGATCAGACATCTTAGAGATGGGTTGTGATTTCTATTACTGTATTAGATATTTTTGGAGATTTGGTAGACATTCACTCATATGTATAATACATATTTCTTCATATAAATATGGTTTAATTTATATGAATTGTCCAAATGATTAAGTAATATCGATTGGGTTATGAGGTCGACTTACCGCATAATGAAGTCCCAATGGTTGAACTGATATACTTGAATCATATGCTTGTTCCTAGTTCGTATAATCGAGTACGGACAAACCGATAATACAAAGAACTAGATTGTAATGTGTACTATAGCGCCGCTTCATGGGCTAGTGATGTGGGACATCAAGTACAATTACATAGATATTAGCTGGGAGCTAATGATCGAACAGACCCGACTGGAATAGTATTTAAGATTTCGAGTCATAATACTATTTCATTGACTGTCGAGCAATTTCCTCTGACCTGAGTAGTCCAGAGTGATTCCATTGTGAAATGATGTACTTTGATACAAGTAAACGTCTTTCGTAAAAGGAGGTTATAAAACTTGTTATTGGGTATATCAGGAAGCAAGTGGGAGAGCTTGGATTGACAAGATGGGATTGTCCTCCATTTTATAATGGGAAACATGTCTTACCGGCCACTTGGAGAGTCGAAACTGTGGAAAATACGTGGCCACGTCCAGATTCGTATCATAGTGATAAATCTGGTTTTACAGTCTGTCTCAAAGTCCAAGAAAGGTTTGAACCGATTGAGGATGACTCGAGTCTTGCCTCAAGTTCAAACTTAGACATAAAGTGACAAAAGGAAGTTGGCAGCACACTGGCTCTGAAGGCCAAGTGGGAGATTGTTGGGATATGTCCTTCGATCCTATGTGTGTAATCGATAAAGTCATAAGGTCGTCTATGGATGTTAAATGATTAGTCGATAATATTAATTGTTGGGAACAATATAATATTGATCGATAATCAAACCTACAGGGTCACACACGAACTCGATGTTGATATACGTTGCTTGATAATAATATTGATTTAGAATCAATACATGTGGATTTTACGTGCATGGGATGCATTGCATGGCTTGCATGGATGCATGTCACATAGTGTGACATGGCATGCCACACAAGCAAGTGGGACCACATATCATGATTTGGCATGATTATGTGGAGGTGTCTTTTCATCTCCCCATTAACCACCATTACTTGTGCATTATGATGCACATAATGTGGGGGTTACATGGAGTGGTAAATGGACATGAATATAGACATGAAAATCTGATTTTCATATCACTTCATGCTTACCCACGAAATTCACACCAAAAGGAGAGAATAGAGAGTGTTCTTGGAGAACCGACTCAAGCAAGCAATATATTCGACATCCGGTTTCGTGTGCAACACGTAGAGGCCGGGCCATTTGTGCGGCTTCAACATCCGGGCGATCTAGACAAGAAGAGTGACGAGGTCATTCTCAAGGCTGATCCATGAAGGTGGTTCAATCGACTCAACACCACCTTCATCAACATCAACGAGGCACGCTACACCGGTTGTAAGTGTTCTTGTTAATCTCTCTCTCTATATATATATATTGGATATATATATATATATAAATATGTGTCTATACATATTTGTGTGCACTAAGATCATGGCATAGTAGATCTATTGCTTTACACGCTTCCGCACACACGGTATATCGATCGGATCGGTATACCGGTACCATCAGTTATAAGTTCTAACGCCCGGTTCTTAGAGAAAGACTATATGATGAACCAGAAGCCCAAAGTGACATGATACTTTGAAATGAGAGAGAAAGATTAAGACTTAGAACCAGCCGAACCGAGTAGCGGCACACCACTAACTGCACCTACTGTTATCACTGTTTATACACCGGAACGCCATAGTAGTGGGAGGTTGTGGGACAACCGAAGATATTCATAAGACTAGGAGAGTCTTCGGACTCTGGACCTAGTATACATGAAATCGATCCCTGGATCTACATAAAGGCCGTACTAGATCTAAATGTGCCTTCTTGGAGAGCAATAAGGATTATTGCTAAGAGGCGAGATCATTTAGAGTACAAGCTTAGTTGATCCATTTATGGATTGAAACAAAGCATTGAGTTCGTGGTACTTGCAAATTGATGAGATAGTCCATTTTATGGATTCATCAAAAGCATAGACGAATCGTGTGTATTGGAAACGTGATGGAAAACAAGGTGGTGTTTCTCGGAGGTTTTATGTAGATAACATTTTATCATTGGTAACAATGTAAAGATGTTGTCAGACATAAAATAGTGGTTGTCTAGATGAATCATTATGAAAGATAAAGGAAGAAGTTGGACATGTTCTTGAGATCTTGGATCTCTAGAAAGAACATTGTACTTTTCCTGGACATCTTACATATATGATTATGGTTCGTTTTAACATGCAAGATTCCGAGAAAAGGTTCGTTACCTTTCAGAGACGGAATGCATCTATCAAAGGATATGTGTTTTGGAACATAAAAGGAGATAGAAGCAATGAAAGCAGTTTCCTACACTTTGAGTGTGGAAAGCTTAATAAATGCATTGTTGAAAACAAGAACCTGATATCGGCTATGCGGTTAGCATAGTGGGAGGATATCAAGGTAATCCTGGAAAGGAATATTCGACTGCCGTAAAAGTACTTTCGAAGTACTGTTCTAGACTACGAAGCAGACGAGTTTTTCCTTTGGATTACATTCTCTTAGATTTCTAATCGAACGAGGACCGGTGTAAGTCGATATCAGGCTATGTGTTTCACTATTGAAGGAGAAGGAGTTTTAACATGGAAGAGTGATAAGCACGATGCTTTTCGGACTCTGCCATGGGTAACCAAATAGCAGCCTCAAAGGCAGCGGAAGTTTTGGTATAACTCCGGGATAATCTCTGGGACTTAGATGTGATTCTTAATTTGCCAAAGGCTATGTAAATAGCGGTGCAATGGCAAATGGGAAGAAATCACTAGTCCATAAGTGTAAGATAACACATAGTGCAAGTACCACCTGATACGAGTCATCGTCGAGGGAGACGACGCTGTAGTCACCAAGATAACTTCAGAGCGGCAACCTAGAGTGCTCATTCATATAGTACTTCTTGGAAGTACACCTTAAGCACATGATGATGATAGAGTAGGTGACCAACAAGCCAACCTGTGGCTGTGGTCGAACCTAATTTATTATTTAATTAATAAATATTATCAATTTATTTCGAAATTATGAAAGATTATTAATTATGATTAATTAAGGCATATGCTATATCTACTCCCCATGTTGAATCATAGATATAGTCCTGTACAGTTACACATGTTGTATGAATTCAGTTTTGTGGAAACCGAGAGATAATTCTGTTAACGCAACGTAACTGGTCAAACTCAGTTCCTAGTCGATGGGTTACGCCAATAACAAGGATACCCGGCCTTTCCCCCTTGAGACTAGAACTTAGTGTATGTGGGCTAATCTCGAGCCTCGGTGTTGGGACATCGACATACATGAGTGGGTGCTCACTGTTGATGAGTTCACTGAACCCCCTCTCCCTGGAATCTCTAAGTGGTTATCACTGATCGAGTAGAGAATTCCATAATATAGTTGTACACAATTAATCCTTAAGACCCAGACATCACCGTGACTTCATCAGAGGACTAGCTGTATCGTAACGTGTTTCTGATTCCCTGGAAAGGGAGTAAGTCGAAAAAGGAGGCAATGTTCGTGCAGTTCGAAATCTGATGTGAAGTCTGTGCATGGTAGTAGGGGATCTGATCGCTTGATATAGATCATGGATGTCCTATGTGGTTCGTAGTCCCGGAATCTCTGGCCAGAGTTGAACAGTGAGATGATTAGAGAAATGTGTTTCTCTAGATCAATCACGACTGGATTATACGAAGCCTAGAACGTTCGCAAAGTTATCAAACACAACAAGAGATCTCGATTGACCAATATCTCTAGTTTGATAAGGACATATGAATCGGAGGGATCGTACTGTACGCTAACTATATTACAAGGTTCTTGCAGGCACTTCATTTGTATCTAGGGAATTAGTGAAGCGTGGTTGCTAGACGCTCGTCACTGATTCGTTGGGCACCGAATTGTTCGGAGATTAAATAATATGATTATTAATCTAAAACTCTCGGGAGTAGTTGATATAAGAACAATATGTTGTTCGAATCACAATGTGTTGTGAGCCCACGACTAGTTATACACCTGAACCATTGAGGGTCACATTCTCGTGTAAACCAATCCTTGAATACGATCATGTATTAATTAACTGTTAATTAAGTACATATAGTCGGAGGTCAATATGATTGAATCCGAGATTCATAATTGTGATTATGAGTTGGAAATATTAATGAGCTAAAGAAAACGGACACGATGGCGTACACTTTCTATTTTGGGAATTTTCCCGATTTAGCAGTACCCCTGAAATGGGCTTTCCGATTTTGTGAAATTGGAAATTTTTATTATTATCTCATATCGATGAGAAAATTAAAACGAGAAAGAAAATATAATCGTTATATTTTTCGGAGATCGAATTGATTGTCAATTTGGGAGAAACGTAATGACGGCTAATGAATTGGGCCGGCTAGGCTTAATGGATCCGATCCATTAGGGTTTGAGCCCAAGTAGCTCTTTTCTTCACATATAAAAGGAGCTCCATAGGCATGAAGAAGAACACACCAAACCTAGAGAGCTCTAGCCCTAGCCTCTCCTCTCTCCTCTCTCCCTCTCCCTCTCTCGCCGCCGCCCCCAGCGCCGTCTCCCTCGGAGGACCGCCGCCCGGAGCCGCCGCCCAGCGCCGCCGCCGGTAGCCGCCCGCCTCGCCGGAATCCGATTCCAGCGCCGTTTTTCTGGCCCGTTTTTCCCGTCGTATTCTCCCTCTCGTATTTCTAGTGCAATACGCGAGTGGGATTACCTATACGAGGTGAAACCTGATTTGACGAGAGACGCCGGAGGTTTGAACGAGCAACGCCCGAGCACGACGAGCCAAGCCCGCCCGCGCCCGAGCGCCGCCGCCGCGACCAGCCGAGAGCCGCCCCGGCTCTCCCCGTGTTCAGCCCGCACGCCCCGCGTGCATCCCCGCGTCGCATCCGCGCGACTTCCGACGAACCTCGTTTCGTCCGACGAATCCCTAAGGTACTCACGATTAAACTTGGATTTAATTGTTTGCGTTAAATTGTTTGCGCTAAAGTACTGGGATTATAATTGACAAATAAAATTAATAGAGATTAATTTAATTGTTAATTAAAAACAATTTGATTTGAATTATATAATTGTGATTATGTTAATTGTCAAATTGACACAATTAATTATGTCTGCATGTTTGCGTAATTAATTAAGTAGTGTAATTAATTTATATGATAAATATATTTGCGCTACAAGTAATTAATTTATATGATAAATTTAATTGCGCTAAGATTTAATTTGTGTAGTATGGGATGCATGAATTAAATATTTAATTATTTGATAATTAAATTAAATGGTGGATTATTTATTTAATAGATTTGAATTAAATCAATTAATGCATGTAATATTGAAAATAGGATTTTCAATAAAAATAAAATAAAATAAAATTTTTGTTTTCCGCTGCGTATACATGCACGATCCCCAACAGTGGTATCAGAGAGTAGTTCTGAAATTGATTAATTGTCTATGAATATAATCACCTTTAAGTTGTTTGTTGAATTGATTGATTTAATGTTATTTGATTGGGACTTAGTTGTTTCTATTAAGATATTTATTTTTATCTAATAGTTCAAACAATGCCTAATTTGTTGTTAAGTAACAATTCAACGTCAAACGTGAATTCACCTCGGGGAGTGATTCATCTAGACTTGTTTTTGTTAAAACAAATTAGAGATCTTCGAGTCATATGATGACATAAAATCGATGATCTACTCGGCTCCCCCATTTATGGGAGATAGGGTCGTTTGCATGATGAATCGCTGGTTAGAAGCTTCGAGTCTTCACTTACGAGACATCACGTTTGAGTATTGGGATATCAATAAATTGAAATAGAAAAGAAGTATCAATATTTAATTTAGTGAAATTATTTATTGACCAATTAAATAATTGATTTAAATATTCGATCAACAAGGTGATAGATTAATTATTTGATTTAATTGTTAAATCAAGTTAATTAATAGAGCACCAATTTAATTTACATACCTCGTTTTAATTGTGATTAGATGCTATGTGAATTATATGACTTATGTGAGATATATATATTGTGATATATATTATGATCGTATGTACTCCATTAGGATGGCCTATAGAGAACATAGTTGTTAGGAATCAACAATTGATCGCTCACTCAATCTGATGAGATAAATAATCCTGTAGTCCTCCATTCTCTCCCGAGAATGTATATCAAGCCATAAAGAAGAACCGATGTGTCGTTCTTTCTTCTTTCCTTCTACCGACGGTAAATCAAGAGAAAGCCACTTGCAAGTAGTATGGTATGCCGTGTTAGCGGGGAGTACTGCTTGTGAGTCAAGCTGTGATTTACCGACATATGATGGAGACGTGTTGGCCACGATTCCTTTAGACTTGTGCAGTCGGATAGATTAACTATGGGTTGTACACGCTTATTGGAATGCAACTTTCACTTCTCATATCGGTGGGTCGGTCTTGACACATGGTTGACTTTGAAGGGTACGATTAACGTAGTTCATTGTCATGGTGAGGAAAAGCTAACTTTAGGATCACATAGAGATGTGATTGAAAAATAGTTTTCTACCATTGGGTAAACATAACTGGGCTAGATTAACTACGAGTTATGGTTTACATCTTTGGACCTAAAGCCCATCTAAGGAAAATTGGATTTTCCCGTCTGTTCACTAGAGGATAGTGGAATTCGAAAAATTTAGTGGGAGGCAATTAAAATTCCTAAAAGTCCTTACAATTTTAATTGCAATCATAATTCGAACTATCACTTATTAATCTTCTCAAAATTTTCTCAGTAATCATGTCTAAGAATCCCCTAGCGTCGATCCTCGACCAAAACAAACTCACTGGCCCAAACTATCTTGATTGGCTACGCAATCTCAAACTTGTGCTGCAACTTGATCACCTTACTTATGTCTTGGATGATAAGTTTGACTTCGACCCGGACCTCGATCATACTGACGAGGAGAAGAAAGACATGGAGATATGGAAAGAGGACAATAATACTGTCCGGTGCTATATGATAGCCGCCATGTCTCCTGAGCTTGCTAGGAAATATGAAACGTATGAATGGGCTCATGATATCAAGATTCATCTTGATGGCCTGTACAGTGAGAATATTAGGACCGCGAGGTTCACTGCTACGAAGGAGCTGACCACTATGAAACTGCGCGAAGGGGCTTCGGTCCACGAGCATGGAATCAAAATGATCGGTCTCATTGAGAAGCTAGTGAATTTCAAGGTCGTCCTACCTGAAGAGCTCTCGGTGGATCTGATCCTCCTGTCTCTCCCAAGTTCGTATGAACCGTTCATAGTGAACTTCAACATGAACAAACTAGCACCACCTCTCGAGGAGCTGCTTAACATGTTGGTCAGTTTTGAAACGACTATAAAAAAGGAGAAATCTGTTCTCATTGCTTCGACTTCTGAGAGGAAGCGTTCCTATCCGAAGAAGAGGAAAGAAAATGTTTCTTCCTCGAGCAAGATGGTCTATAAAAGGAAGAAAGGTGGATCTAAGGACAAAGTCGTCAAATCTGTTGATGACGTTTGTCACCATTGTGGAAAGAAAGGCCATTGGCGCCGTAACTGCAAGGAGTACCTTGACCAGAAACGTTCTGGGAATGGTACGTTTTACATAGAAGTAAATTTATCCTTAAATTCTTCTTCATGGGTATTGGATACCGGTTGTGGCTCACATCTCTGTAATGATTTGCAGCTCATGACAAGAAGTAAGAAGCTCAAGGAAGGTGAGACCTTCTTGAGGATGGGAAACGGAGCAAGAGTTGCTGCTGAAGCCATCGGGACTATTTACTTAGATGTTTCTGATTCTCGTTTTAAATTAGTTTTGAACAATTGTCTTTACGTTCCATCACTTATTCGGAACCTTATTTCTATTCCTGTTTTGGATAATGAAGGTTATTCTTTTGTTTTTGGAAATTCGATTTGCCTTATACAAAAGGACGATAAAGTGATATGTAAGGGACATCTGTCAAACAATTTATATGAACTTAACTTAAACGAGATCCCTGTTAATGTGCTAACAGCAAAACGAAAAGAAATTAGTCTTAACCCCGCACAACTTTGGCATGCCCGACTAGGACATGTTTCCCTGAGACGATTGAATGAGTTCCTAAAGGAAGGGTTGTTCACACTTGATGATGTGAAATCGCTCCAAGCTTGTGAAGCTTGCCTAAAAGGGAAAATGACCAAGTCTCCCTACAAAGGGACAATGGCACGTGCTGAAGGTCTATTGGATCTGATCCATACTGACGTGTGTGGTCCACTAAGCGTTAGTGCGAGGGGTGGATTCAACTACTTCGTAACCTTTACCGATGATTATTCAAGGTATGGTTACGTGTATTTAATGAAGCACAAATCGGAGACTTTTGAAAGGTTCAAAGACTTCCGACATAAAGTGGAGAATCAACTTGGGCTTCGTATTAAGCAACTACGATCCGATCGTGGTGGCGAATACTTAAGCGCTGAGTTTATAGACTATCTAAAAGAGAATGGGATTCTCTCTCAGTGGACTCCTCCTGGAACACCCCAGTTGAACGGAGTGTCCGAGCGTCGTAACCGAACCCTGTTGGACATGGTTCGATCTATGATGAGTGTCACTGAGTTACCGGCGTACTTGTGGGGTCACGCACTCTTGACAGCCGCCTATTTGCTGAATAGACTTAACACTAAAGCAGTTAAATCCACACCTTATGAACTTTGGCATTTCCGACAGCCCACGTTCAAACATATAAAGATATGTGGTTGTCCCGCTTACGTGAAGCGGCTAGTGGGAGATAAGTTGGATAGTAAATCCGACTTATGCTACTTTGTGGGATATCCCGTGGATTCCATGGGATATGAATTCTACTATGTTTCTGAGGCAAAAGTGTTTGTCTCGAGAAATGCTGTATTCCTTGAGAAGGAATTCCTAGCGGATGGAAAAGGCAGCATAGTAGATCTCGAAGAGGTTCGAGATGACAACCCACAAACTGAAGTTCATGCACCAGTCCCTGAACCAGAGCCAATTCAACAAACCACTGATACACCTCCACGACCGACAGTCCGTAAATCCGAAAGAGTTCGGAGGTTGCCTGATCGGTTGTTCCTCGTTGATAGTGATCACGAAATCATTGATGATGGATCCGATCCTAGAACCTTCAATGAAGCCGTATTGGATACGGACAAGGGACATTGGCTTACTGCCATGAAATCCGAAATGGACTCCATGTATTCCAACAACGTATGGACGTTAATAGACCCACCTAAAGGAATCGTTCCCATAGGCTGCAAGTGGATCTATAAAAGGAAAGTTGGAGCTGATGGAAAGGTTGCGACCTTTAAAGCTAGGTTGGTGGCAAAAGGATATACTCAAAAGCAAGGTGTTGACTATGAGGAAACCTTTTCACCAGTCGCTATGCTTAAATCCATTAGGATTTTGCTGGCCATCTCTGCGTGGTATGACTACGAGATATGGCAAATGGATGTGAAGACCGCGTTTCTCAATGGGGACATTGAGGAGGAAATTTATATGGCGCAGCCGGAAGGCTTCATATCTCCTGGAGAAGAGCAAAAGGTTTGCCGACTCCAGCGATCCATTTATGGATTGAAACAAGCATCCCGAAGTTGGAACAAACGTTTTGACAACACAATCAAAGAGTTTGATTTTGTCAAGAACCCGGAGGAACCTTGTGTATACAAGAAGGTTAGTGGGAGCGCCGTGACGTTTTTAGTGCTATACGTTGATGACATACTACTCATTGGGAATGATGTAGGTATGCTGCAGGCAACGAAAGCATGGTTGTCCACACGTTTCTCGATGAAGGATTTAGGCGAGGCATCTTACGTATTAGGAATACGAATCTATAGAGATAGATCTAGAAAGATGATCGGCCTATCACAATCCTTGTACATAGAAACCATTTTAAAACGGTTTAACATGGAAAACTCAAAGAGAGGGTTTTTGCCAATGTGTCATGGAATTCGTCTCTCAAAAACCATGTGTCCAGCAACGGAACTGGAAATCGAAAGGATGAATCGCACACCATACGCATCCGGTATTGGAAGCGTGATGTATGGCATGCTATGTACTAGACCTGATATTGCTCATGCTGTGAGTGTCACGAGCAAGTATCAGTCTAATCCTGGACCGGCTCATTGGAAAGCCGTGAAGGACATTCTTAGGTATTTGCGAAATACCAAAGAGATGTTCTTAGTCTATGGAGGTCACGATTTGAAGATAGAGGCGTTTACGGACTCTAGTTTTCAATCTGACGTGGACGACTCTAAGTCGATATCGGGATACATATTCAAGCTGAACGGAGGTGCCGTCTGTTGGAAGAGTTCCAAGCAGAAAACCACGGCTGATTCCACCACCGAAGCTGAATATGTTGCGGCAAGTGAAGCTGCAAAAGAGGCTGTTTGGATACGGAACTTCACCCAAGAGTTGGGAGTCGTTCCGAGCGCAAGTGATCCAGTAACGTTGTACTGTGATAACACGGGAGCCGTAGCACAAGCTAAGGAACCGAGATCTCATCAGAAATCCAAACATGTACTGAGGAAATATCATCTGATCCGCGAGATCGTTGAGAGAGGTGACGTCTTGGTCGAAAGAGTCACTTCGGGAGATAATATAGCTGATCCCTTTACCAAGCCTTTGTCTAAATCAGTCCACGAGAAACATCGAGAGTCGATGGGACTTAGATACGAGAGCAGTTGGCTTTAGGTCAAGTGGGAGATTGATAGAGTAGGTGACCAACAAGCCAACCTGTGGCTGTGGTCGAACCTAATTTATTATTTAATTAATAAATATTATCAATTTATTTCGAAATTATGAAAGATTATTAATTATGATTAATTAAGGCATATGCTATATCTACTCCCCATGTTGAATCATAGATATAGTCCTGTACAGTTACACATGTTGTATGAATTCAGTTTTGTGGAAACCGAGAGATAATTCTGTTAACGCAACGTAACTGGTCAAACTCAGTTCCTAGTCGATGGGTTACGCCAATAACAAGGATACCCGGCCTTTCCCCCTTGAGACTAGAACTTAGTGTATGTGGGCTAATCTCGAGCCTCGGTGTTGGGACATCGACATACATGAGTGGGTGCTCACTGTTGATGAGTTCACTGAACCCCCTCTCCCTGGAATCTCTAAGTGGTTATCACTGATCGAGTAGAGAATTCCATAATATAGTTGTACACAATTAATCCTTAAGACCCAGACATCACCGTGACTTCATCAGAGGACTAGCTGTATCGTAACGTGTTTCTGATTCCCTGGAAAGGGAGTAAGTCGAAAAAGGAGGCAATGTTCGTGCAGTTCGAAATCTGATGTGAAGTCTGTGCATGGTAGTAGGGGATCTGATCGCTTGATATAGATCATGGATGTCCTATGTGGTTCGTAGTCCCGGAATCTCTGGCCAGAGTTGAACAGTGAGATGATTAGAGAAATGTGTTTCTCTAGATCAATCACGACTGGATTATACGAAGCCTAGAACGTTCGCAAAGTTATCAAACACAACAAGAGATCTCGATTGACCAATATCTCTAGTTTGATAAGGACATATGAATCGGAGGGATCGTACTGTACGCTAACTATATTACAAGGTTCTTGCAGGCACTTCATTTGTATCTAGGGAATTAGTGAAGCGTGGTTGCTAGACGCTCGTCACTGATTCGTTGGGCACCGAATTGTTCGGAGATTAAATAATATGATTATTAATCTAAAACTCTCGGGAGTAGTTGATATAAGAACAATATGTTGTTCGAATCACAATGTGTTGTGAGCCCACGACTAGTTATACACCTGAACCATTGAGGGTCACATTCTCGTGTAAACCAATCCTTGAATACGATCATGTATTAATTAACTGTTAATTAAGTACATATAGTCGGAGGTCAATATGATTGAATCCGAGATTCATAATTGTGATTATGAGTTGGAAATATTAATGAGATAAAGAAAACGGACACGATGGCGTACACTTTCTATTTTGGGAATTTTCCCGATTTAGCAGTACCCCTGAAATGGGCTTTCCGATTTTGTGAAATTGGAAATTTTTATTATTATCTCATATCGATGAGAAAATTAAAACGAGAAAGAAAATATAATCGTTATATTTTTCGGAGATCGAATTGATTGTCAATTTGGGAGAAACGTAATGACGGCTAATGAATTGGGCCGGCTAGGCTTAATGGATCCGATCCATTAGGGTTTGAGCCCAAGTAGCTCTTTTCTTCACCTATAAAAGGAGCTCCATAGGCATGAAGAAGAACACACCAAACCTAGAGAGCTCTAGCCCTAGCCTCTCCTCTCTCCTCTCTCCCTCTCCCTCTCTCGCCGCCGCCCCCAGCGCCGCTTCCCTCGGAGGACCGCCGCCCGGAGCCGCCGCCGCCGGCAGCCGCCCGCCTCGCCGGAATCCGATTCCGGCGCCGTTTTTCTGGCCCGTTTTTCCCGTCGTATTCTCCCTCTCGTATTTCTAGTGCAATACGCGAGTGGGATTACCTATACGAGGTGAAACCTGATTTGACGAGAGACGCCGGAGGTTTGAACGAGCAACGCCCGAGCACGACGAGCCAAGCCCGCCCGCGCCCGAGCGCCGCCGCCGCGACCAGCCGAGAGCCGCCCCGGCTCTCCCCGTGTTCAGCCCGCACGCCCCGCGTGCATCCCCGCGTCGCATCCGCGCGACTTCCGACGAACCTCGTTTCGTCCGACGAATCCCTAAGGTACTCACGATTAAACTTGGATTTAATTGTTTGCGTTAAATTGTTTGCGCTAAAGTACTGGGATTATAATTGACAAATAAAATTAATAGAGATTAATTTAATTGTTAATTAAAAACAATTTGATTTGAATTATATAATTGTGATTATGTTAATTGTCAAATTGACGCAATTAATTATGTCTGCATGTTTGCGTAATTAATTAAGTAGTGTAATTAATTTATATGATAAATATATTTGCGCTACAAGTAATTAATTTATATGATAAATTTAATTGCGCTAAGATTTAATTTGTGTAGTATGGGATGCATGAATTAAATATTTAATTATTTGATAATTAAGTTAAATGGTGGATTATTTATTTAATAGATTTGAATTAAATCAATTAATGCATGTAATATTGAAAATAGGATTTTCAATAAAAATAAAATAAAATAAAATTTTTGTTTTCCGCTGCGTATACATGCACGATCCCCAACAGATGAGTATGGGAGTCGGGAGTTTGGAGGAAATGACTAGACCTTAGTACAAGTGGGAGATTGTTGGAGTTGTGTACTTAATGTCTAGATTTAAGTAACGGAAACTCACGATCCATTGCCACTAATCTATTTAATTAAATAAACAATTATTTGCATTTAATTATTTATAATTAAATATATGCAAATCATAGTCCTGGATTTTATACGTTGTAGTTAGTATGGTGTTGCATGGGCGCACAGAAGATCATACTATCGGTTACTCGTATTTAATCGAACAGTTGCTCACGACCTAGATGGACACGGACCAATCCATCGGTATAGTCGTTGTGTGAGAGAGAAAATAATTTATCTTAATTATTTTATCACACTTGTACACTTGGTGTATTGAGCGGATCGTTGAGATTCATCGATTAGGATTGCCGGCGATAATCAATTCGAGTCTCAGTGTATTTTATTCTCAATCCCCGAAACTATTGCGGGTGTGTATATTTAATATAAGTGACTTTGATTTACCAAAGGAATTAACCGATTTAATTATTGGGTTAATTACCGGTTAAGTTGGGTCACTATGTTTTATATATGACATGCCGTGAATACTTGACGGGAAAGTGTATCCCGGAAGGGTTGATAATATCCCCGAGATGAGTTCATAAGGAATTATTATGTAAACCCTACAGGTGGATTCGTTCCGCATAATAATTAAGGTTGAATGGTACTAGTCTCGGATATAAGAGATGAATAAATTAATTAGCAATAAATTAATTTTATTCATGGATATTTATATCTTAAATACACGGAATAAATAATACTACCGGAGAAATATTATTTGATATAATATGGTTTAATATTGGGAGTGCAATTAATTTTATATAGTGGAAAATAGAATTAATTAATATTGATAAGGATTAATGGACTTGAGCATTGGGCTCAATTTAATCTTCAATATTGGAAGCCCAATATTCCACCTCCTTAAGATCCCCTACGTAGCCTATAAAAGCACTACATGGTCTTCTCTATTCTCATAACTTGAAGATCACAATTCTAGAGAGAGAAAGTAGAGAGGGAGATCCATGGAGTTCGGTAGATCGTCGCCCACACGACGTCCGATCTAGTGCAAGGAATACGCGGGAAGATCTCAAGGTCGTCAAATTGAGTTCTTCGTTTTTCCGAACAACGAGAACGAGGTAAATCGTAAAAACTCTCTTTATGATTTTATCGTTTATTTATCGTAAAAATACCTTGAACCAAGATCCGAGGAACGGACCCACGAGACAAGGTCGAACCGGGCAGTGGTGGTCGGACCACCGGACCGCCGGCGGCTCGACGACTCGGCTGGAAAGGGATCGCGCGAGGTGGATCGAGCCTAGGGCTCGATTACGCGGATCGGCTGCGGGTTTTCCCGTAGCGATCTGCTGCCAGCTACGGGTTTTCCCGCAGCGACTCGTAGCGCTCAGCAGCAGCGATTCAGGCGACTCGCTGCGGGTTGCTGTGGGCTGCTACGGGGATTTCGCTGGGTGCTGTGGGATTTCCCGCAGCTGACTCGCAGCGATCCAGCAGGGTCCCAGCAGCAGCGAGTCAGGCGACTCGCTGCGGGTTGCTGCGGGCTGCTGCGAGCAACCCCGCGTGGCTGCTGCGGGTTTCGCGGGTTCACGCGAGTTCTCTCGTGTTTTTCCCGCGTAACTTTTTCGTATGGTCATGTACGTGTTCCGGGAGTCGATTGGAGTTGTCGGTTCCGCAATTTTGACAATTCCGGATATTCGATCTCCGTAGGATTTCGGTCGGAATTAATTAGATAATTTATTTATTTAAATTTATTAATTCCGGGATATCGATTTCCAACAATATCGACTTACACCGGTCCTCATCCGATTAGAAATCTAAGAGAATGTAATCCAAAGTAAAAATCTTGTCTGCTCCGTAATCCAGAACATAGTTTCTAGTACTTCGAATGTACTTTAAATGTTCATTACAGCAGTCGAATATTCCTTTCCAGGATTACCTTGATATCCTCCCACTATGCTAACTGCATAGCCGATATCAGGTTCTCGTTTTCAACATTGCATTTATCAAGTTTTCCACACTCAAAGTGTAGGAAACCGCTTTCATTGCTTATATCTCCTTTTGTGTTCTAAAACACATATCCTTAGATAGATGCATTCCGTATCTGAAAGGTAACAAACCTTTCTCGGAATCTTGTATGTAAAAACGAAAAATAATCATTTATATGTAAGATTTCCAGGAGAAGTACAATGTTCTTTTCTAGAGATCCTAGATCTCAAGAACATGTCCAACTTCTTCCTACGTCTTTCATATCGATTTATCTAGACAATCATCATTTTATGTCTGACAACATCTTTACATTGTTACCAATGATAAGAATGTTATCTACATAAAACCCGAGAAACACCACCTCGCTCCATCACGTTTCCAATACACACGATTCGTCTTTGCTTTGATGAATCCATAAAATGGACTATCTCATCAATTCGCAAATTCCACGATCTTAATGCTTTGTTTCAATCTTTAAATGGATCAACTAAGCTTGTACTCTAAATGATCTTGCCTCTTAGCAATAATCCTTATTGCTCTCTAAGAAGCACATTTAGATCCAGTACCGCCTCTATGTAGATCCAGGGATCGATTTCATGTATACTATGTCCAGAGTCCCAAGACTCTCCAAGTCTTATGAATATCTCCGGTTGTCACACAACCTCTGATAATACGTTGTAGTGCGTCAAAAATCAATTAAAAATAACCGAACTAGTTGTCGAAACAACTCGCCCGAGTCGGTCTCGAGGAACATGGCGTGTAAAAGTGTTTATTTGTTTGCAACTAAGAGTAGAAATAGAATAGCATAATGCATTGAGTTGTTTTTGATTTGTTTATGAACTAAAAGTCAACTACTTAAAAGAAAAGTCGAGAGCTAGTGAAAATTGTTTTGAAATAATGAGAAAAGAGATTAGGGATCGAGAACTTTAACTCTCTACTTCGAGGTTTAATTTTTATTTGCAACAAGTCGTAAAGGAGCGCCCGTCACCGGTTGGCTCGATTATGAGTGTTGGAGTTGTGTACTTAATGTCTAGATTTAAGTAACGGTAAACTCCCGGTCATAGCATTTAATCTATTAAAATTAATAAACAATTGTTTGCATTTAATTATTGATAATTAAATATATGCAAAATATAGTCCTGGATTTTATACGTTGTAGTTAGTATGGTGTGCATGGGCGCACAGAAGATCATACTATCGGTTACTCGTATTTAATCAAACAGTTGCTCACGACCTAGATGGACATGGACCAATCCATCGGTATAGTCGTTGTGTGAGAGAGAAAATAATTTATCTTAATTATTTTATCACACTTGTACACTTGGTGTATTGGGCGGATCACTTGAGATTTATTGATTAGGATTGCCTTGAGATAATCGATTCAAGTCTCAGAGTATTTTATTCTTAATCCCCGATACTATTGCGGGTGTGTATTTTTAATATATGTGACTTTGATTTTCCAAAGGAATTAACCGATTTAATTATTGAGTTAATTACCGGTTAAGTTGAGTCACTATATTTTATATATGGCATGCCGTGAATACTTGACGGGAAAGTGTATCCCGGAAGGGTTGATAATATCCCCGAGATGAGTTCATAAGGAATTATTGTGTAAACCTCATGAGTGGATTCGTTCCGCACAATAATTAAGGTTGAATGGTACTAGTCTCGGATTCAAGAGATGAATAAATTAATTAGCAATAAATTAATTTTATTCATGGATATTTAAATCTTAAATACACGGAATAAATAATACTACCGGAGAAATATTATTTGATATAATATGGTTTAATATTGGGAGTGCAATTAATTTATATAGTGGAAAATAAATTAATTAATATTAATGGGAGATTAATAGATTTGGGCTTGGGCTCAATTTAATCATTAATATTGGAAGCTCAATATTTCACCTCCTTTAGATCCCCTACGTAGCCTATAAAAGCACTACATGGTCTTCACTTTCTTATAACAATAAGACAAGATTATCATACTTGATATTCTAGAGAGTTGAAGAGGATCCATAAGCTTGGAGGATCGTCGCCCACCCGACGTTCAAGCTAGTGCAAGGAATACGTGGGAAGATCGTAAGGTCATCAAACTTAAATTCGTTTCTCCGCACAACGAATTAAAAGGTAAAATCATATACTCCCTTCTATGATTTTATGTGAATTGATTGTGATACATACATGAACGTATGATCCGGGAAAACGACGAACTTCGGGGATGGGGATTCGAGATCCCCGGCGAAGGTTCGAAGGACCCTCGGCTGGGAGCCGAGGGGTGCGATCGAGCCCTAGGGCATCGATCGCGGGGCCCACACGAGGAAGCCCCGGCTGGACGCCGGGGCATGCGATCGACCTCACGGTCGATCGCGGGGGACAGCCGCGGCTGGGCCGCGGCTGGTGCGCTGGGCGCACCGCCCTCCTCGGCGGTGGCGGTGAGTCGCCGGACTCACCGCCGGGGGCTGTTCGGAACAGCCCCACGGGGATGCGCGTGCATCCCCGGCGATCGCTAGGGCAGCGATCGCGAGCCCCGGCGGGGGCTCGGCTAGGGTTTCTAGCCGCGGGTTTTTCCCGCGGCGGTGATTCTCTTGTCGGGCCCGGTTCCGTTAGGTGGTTCGCGTGTTTCCGGCGATGGGATTTCGGTCGGGGTTATCGGTTCCGCAATTTTGATACCCCGGGATATCGATTTCCAGCAATTGGTATCAGAGCGTTTGGTTTCGTGTTCATGTATGTGTTCAATTGTGTTCTACCTTGCAGGGATTCCGACTATCATGGTTAATTAATTGATTAATTGTTTAATTAATTTGTTATTTAATTTTACCATGATTATTAAACTCTCGGACATGTCGAGATTCGTTTTGTGTGGATGAATGCTTGTAATAGTAAAAATTCGGGGGTTGACCGAATTTAGATTTATTATTATTGTTCTACGTTTTCCGGAAAGTGTATAGGGTCGATTTCATGTATAGAATCGATACCGGAATTGTAAATTTATTTCTTGTAATTTATTTACGTTGGATCGATGCCGAGACGACCGCCGGAGAACTCGTGTGACGAAGAAGACGAAGAGGACGAAAAACCGGGGGGGTCGATCATCCCCATGATCGATCCCCATGAGGATCGATCGACCCCACGCCAAGGGGCTGCCCGCTAGGGTTTCCGGCCACGCCGGCCACCGGTGGTGGTGGCGCGTGGCTAGGGGGCGACGGCGGTGGTGCCCGGCGATGGTGGTGGTCGACGGTGGGGGTGGTGTGGGGATCCCCAACCCATGCTACTCCTACCTAGATTCACTTTCCTAATTAATTCGGTTTTCCTATTTTGAGTATTCCTAAGTTTGGGAACTCTCATGGAGATAGGAAAATAATTAATTAATATTATTTATTTCCTTATTCTATTATGGAATTCTTCTAGAATATTCCAAGTTCTACTTGGAATAGGAATCTAGAGATTTAATAGAATTAGATAGGAAAATAATTAATTAATGAATTAATTTATTTCTATTTGATTATTCCTATTTTATGGGAAGTTTCATGGACATGGAAATTAATTAATCTTGGAAAGTAGAAGAGTCCTAATTTATTTTATTTCCTTATTCTATTATAGAAGTCTTCTAGAATATTCCAAGTTTCACTTGGATAGATTATTCTAGAGATTTAATAGAATTAGATGGAAAAATAAATAAATAAAAATATTAATAATATTTAATTTTATTTTTTGATTTATTCGATTGACTTAATTTTCGAATTAAGTATCTTTTGGATTTATTAAAAATAAATATATTTAAATATTGGAATTAATATTCTCGTCACATGGAGCATTCAAGAACGAAGACTGAAGACTAGAAGACGCATACGGAGATGGAATAAAGCCATGATAGTCGGAAAATAATTTTCTAGCATTATTTTGACTATGTGATATGTGCTTTATTGCTTGTATGCATGCTTATGTGTTTAATTATGCATTAGATAGCGTATCCCTTTGTTATAAAAAGCTAAGTGGGAGCGGGGATGGAAACAATCCCATGGTCTCCATTACTGTTCTCTTGGTGACATTTATGAGCTTTCGAAGTTCATATAGATATGTCATTGGAGGAGAATTCTTGTAATTCCTTTTACAAGAAACATTGATTAAGTTTATCAAACAATGCCTAATTTGTCTTTCTGAAACTGACTTCAAGTCGACTCATTCTCACCCCGGGGAGTGGAATGGAGCCAAAGCCACTTGGTCATGTGGATGACACAAATTAGAGACATTCGTACCATTCTTTTGAAGATGGATCGTTTGTCTGCTCGGCTCCCTCATCTAATGAGAGATAGGGTTGTTTGCATGGTGAATCACTGTTAGAAACTTCGAGTTTCACTTATGATTCTCCGCGTCTTGATTTACGAAAATCGAATGGTTCAAGTAATTGGGAGTCAACTATAAAAGTCTTTTGGTGTAGTAAACGTCCACACGAACGTGGCTTGCTATGCTGAATGGGATTTTTGGAAATAGTTGATGTAGACGGTTATAGGGAATTGTGAAGGATTGTGAGTTATCGTAAACGTCCACACTAACGTGGCTTGCGGTGACGTAGCAATTCCAAATGATTCACCTTAGTACTGAGTAATGGTTTACACTTAGGTACGCTTTATAGTATTCTTCCCAACGAAGTAACGCTATAATGATGTACGACCGAAGCAAATCTAATTGCTAAATCATTTGAGTGGGTAAACGTCCACACGAACGTGGCTTGCCTTACCTGATGGGATTTTAGATGTAATTAGTAATTTAATGATATTATTTGAGGGAGATAATATCGGATATTAAATTGATTGTTTGTTTAAATGTGCTTATAGGTTTAGAGAATAGCTATGAACCCACTTTCTGTGATACTCAAGGAGCATAAGCTCACTGGTCCCAATTACATTGATTGGAAGAGAAATTTAGATATTGTCCTAACTTCTGAGGAGTACAAGTATGTACTCCATGAAGTGTGCCCTGCCGAGCCCACGGCTGCCTCAACTGATGAGGAAAAACTGGCATATCGGAAGTGGAAAAAGGCTGATGAAATGGCTAGGTGTTATATTTTGGCTTCCATGTCAAATGTACTCCAAACCCAACATCAGCCGATGGACACTGCCTATGATATGATGTTTAACCTCAAGGAGATGTTTGGGGAGCAAGATCGTGCGGCTAGGCAAGAAGCCATGAGAGTCCTCATGTCGACTACTCAGTCTGAAGGAACGCCCGTTGGGGAGCACGTTCTTAAGATGATGAGTTTGTTGAATGAACTTGAGGTCCTAGGAGCTTCTATTGATGCTGAGACACAAGTCGATATCATACTCCAGTCTCTGACCCCTAGTTTTGAGCAGTTTCGTATGAGCTATAATATGGGTAAACTATCTTATACTCTTGCGCAACTCCTGACTGAACTAAAGGCGGCAGAGGGGATCTACAAGAAGGGCAAGTCTCAAGCGCTTGTAACTACCAATTCCAAAGGCTTGAAGCCTGTTGGAGGTAGGGGCAAGAAAAGGAAGCAAGCCTGGAAACCCAGTGGTGCCAAGAGGAGTGGACCACGAGTGGGGGCTGCAAAGCCAAGAGGCAAGTGCTTCCGATGCAATAAGACTGGACACTGGAAGTCTGAATGTCCTCTCAAAGGTACGAATTTTTCTTTAGTCGTAAAAACATAGTCAGCGGTATTATCTACCAGAAATCTGGTGTGTAGATATGGAACCACTGACGGTATGTGCATTTTTAAATGCAGGGGTTCCAGAAAACCCGGCGACTTAGAGAAGAAGAGTTCGAGTCTACACGGGCGAAAGCTGTAGAGGAGACAGCTGTTGCAGTGGAAGACATTTATCTGCTTTAGTAGTTAAATAGGATTTCATTTCAAGTTTATTGCATTATGTACCCTTTATTTTAGAAAGAACTTTTGTTCTGGATTTCTATTATTTATGAATGGATATTTTTATTTCTTTAATCATGGTGATGATTTTGATAAGAAATAATGGGCATTATCTATTCTGGTACATTAGATAGCAATATGTGAATGATAAATCCTTAGTCTACCACGATGCAACAAACCGTTCTATAACTTGTTTTACTATTTAGATATATTTCTTGTTAAATCATTATACTTGTGAATTCTTATACTTAGTAGTATTTATTCAAATAAGATTCAAAAGGTCGAAATTGATTTGATCAATTATAGTTGAAGGAATGGACCTTCCGACCTAAGAATCAAGTTTGGAAGATAATACAACTAAGCATACTTTTTGGTAAAAGAAAGAATTCGAACAAGTATTGAGAATGATCAATGATGTGTGTAAAGTGCGAGTAGTTCTTTTAAGAATACTCGAAGATGGATTAGAATGCTTGATGTGCCATAAAAGCAAAGTGTTTTAGTCACAAAGCAATTATGGGGAACCTTCAAAGTATATCCATTGGAAGCCTGCGACTTAGTCGCGGAGGCTACCACGTAACACAATCAAATGTTGAGATTAAGTCTCAAATGACTACACCTACACTTACGTGTAGAGATGGTGAGTCAATGAGAAATAGAATTCTAATAGTGAAAGAACAAATTGTTCGGAACTACCTATGTTCTATGGATATTCCTGGAGACAACGGCATATTCAATATGGTTGTAGGATATCCTAGATGAACAAAGTATTATGTGTTCTATAGTACTATGAACCAGAAGGACGTGTAACGCCCGGTTCTTAGAGAAAGACTATTAGAAGAACCACAAAGCCCGAACTGACGCAATACCTTGGAATGAGAAAAAGGACAAAGACTAGGAACCAGCCAAACCGAGTAGAAGTACACCACACACTGCACCTACTGTTATTACTATTATACATCGGGACGCCGTTGCAGTGGGAGGTTGTTGAACAACCAGAGATGTTCACAAGACTAGAAGAGTTTCGGACTCTGGATCTAGTAGAGATGAAATCGATCCCTAGCTCTGCACGAGGGCGGTACTGGATCTAAATGTGCCTGCTTAGAAAACAATAAGGATTATTGTTAAGAGGCAAGATCATTTAGAGTACGAGCTTAGTAAATCCATTTATGGATTGAAATAAAGCTATAAATCGTGGAACTTGCAAATTGATGGGATAGTCCATTTAATGGATTCATCAAAAGTCATAGACGATAGATGTATTGGAGATGTAATAGAAACAAGGTGGTGTTTCTCGGAGATTTTATGTAGATAACATTTTCATCATTGGCAACAATGTAGAAAATGTTGTCAGACATAAGATAATGGTTGTCTAAATGAATCGAGATATAAGATTGAGTAGAAGTTAGAGCATGTTCTTGAGATCTTTCGATATAAGAACATTGTACTTCTCCTAGATATCTTATACGATTAAGGTTTGTTTTTAAACATGCATACTTCTGAGAAAGGTTATTGCCTTTCAGAGACAGAATATACATCTATCTAAAGGGTATGTGTTGTAACACATGAAGGAGATGGATGAAGACAAAGCAGTTTCCTATACTTCAAGTATGGAAAGCTTCATAGATGCAATGTTGTAAAACAAGAACCTGATATCAACTATGCGGTTTGCGTAGTGGGAGGATATCAAGATAATCTAGACAAGAGATTTTCGGATGCTATAATAGTACTTGTGAAGTACTGGATTATTAAGCAAGACGAAATCTTCTTTGATTACAAATTCTCAGATCACAAATCAGAGAAGGACCAGTGTAAGTCGATATCAAGCTATGTGTTCACTTTTAGAAAGAGGTAGAACCATGCAATGAAAGAGTGATAAGCAGGACGCTTCTCAGACTCTCTCATAACCGAATAAGCAGCCTCAGAGGCAGCGGAAGTTTTTGGTTAGGTTCCGGGATAACCTCTAGACTTGGATATGACTCTTAGTTTACCAAAGGCTATTGGATAGCGATGCATGGTAAACTGGAAGAAAGTCATAAGTCAAAAGTGATGTTAACACATAGAGCAAGTACCACCTGATACGAGTCATCGTCGAGGGAGACGACGCAGTAGTCACCAAGATAACTTCAGAGCGGCAACCTAGAGTGCTCATTCACACAGTACTTCTTGGAAGTACAGCTCTAAGCACGTGATGAGTATGGGAGTTGGGAGTTTGGAGGAAATGACTAGACCTTAGTACAAGTGGGAGATTGTTGGAGTTGTGTACTTAATGTCTAGATTTAAGTAACGGTAAACTCCCGGTCATAGCATTTAATCTATTAAAATTAATAAACAATTGTTTGTATTTAATTATTGATAATTAAATATATGCAAAATATAGTCCTGGATTTTATACGTTGTAGTTAGTATGGTGTGCATGGGCGCACAGAAGATCATACTATCGGTTACTCGTATTTAATCAAACAGTTGCTCACGACCTAGATGGACATGGACCAATCCATCGGTATAGTCGTTGTGTGAGAGAGAAAATAATTTATCTTAATTATTTTATCACACTTGTACACTTGGTGTATTGGGCGGATCACTTGAGATTTATTGATTAGGATTGCCTTGAGATAATCGATTCAAGTCTCAGAGTATTTTATTCTTAATCCCCGATACTATTGCGGGTGTGTATTTTTAATATATGTGACTTTGATTTTCCAAAGGAATTAACCGATTTAATTATTGGGTTAATTACCGGTTAAGTTGGGTCACTATATTTTATATATGGCATGCCGTGAATACTTGACGGGAAAGTGTATCCCGGAAGGGTTGATAATATCCCCGAGATGAGTTCATAAGGAATTATTGTGTAAACCTCATGAGTGGATTCGTTCCGCACAATAATTAAGGTTGAATGGTACTAGTCTCGGATTCAAGAGATGAATAAATTAATTAGCAATAAATTAATTTTATTCATGGATATTTAAATCTTAAATACACGGAATAAATAATACTACCGAAGAAATATTATTTGATATAATATGGTTTAATATTGGGAGTGCAATTAATTTATATAGTGGAAAATAAATTAATTAATATTAATGGGAGATTAATAGATTTGGGCTTGGGCTCAATTTAATCATTAATATTGGAAGCCCAATATTCCACCTCCTTTAGATCCCCTACGTAGCCTATAAAAGCACTACATGGTCTTCACTTTCTTATAACAATAAGACAAGATTATCATACTTGATATTCTAGAGAGTTGAAGAGGATCCATAAGCTTGGAGGATCGTCGCCCACCCGACGTTCAAGCTAGTGCAAGGAATACGTGGGAAGATCGTAAGGTCATCAAACTTAAATTCGTTTCTCCGCACAACGAATTAAAAGGTAAAATCATATACTCCCTTCTATGATTTTATGTGAATTGATTGTGATACATACATGAACGCACGATCCGGGAAAACGACGAACTTCGGGGATGGGGATTCGAGATCCCCGACGAAGGTTCGAAGGACCCTCGGCTGGGAGCCGAGGGGTGCGATCGAGCCCTAGGGCATCGATCGCGGGGCCCACACGAGGACGCCCCGGCTGGACGCCGGGGCATGCGATCGACCTCACGGTCGATCGCGGGGGACAGCCGCGGCTGGGCCGCGGCTGGTGCGCTGGGCGCACCGCCCTCCTCGGCGGTGGCGGTGAGTCGCCGGACTCACCGCCGGGGGCTGTTCGGAACAGCCCCACGGGGATGCGTGTGCATCCCCGGCGATCGCTAGGGCAGCGATCGCGAGCCCCGGCGGGGGCTCGGCTAGGGTTTCTAGCCGCGGGTTTTTCCCGCGGCGGTGATTCTCTTGTCGGGCCCGGTTCCGTTAGGTGGTTCGCGTGTTTCCGGCGATGGGATTTCGGTCGGGGTTATCGGTTCCGCAATTTTGATACCCCGGGATATCGATTTCCAGCAATGAGTTGATTGAATTCAAGTAATACTCAAGAGGCATTTTAACAAACACCTATTAAGCGATCTAAAATTAAACATTTACTTAGGAAAATTAAAGCTCCCTACCCTAATCGAAATAATTAGCTACTCATTTTTTGAATCGAAAACGAAGATATTGAATTATGCGAAATCATGATTAGACGAACAAGAAAATAGTACGAAGAAATAAAACAATAAATAAAACAAGGACAAATCGAAAAGAAAACTTACTACGATCGATAACGAAATCGAAATATCTATCGGCGGTGAACTCCGACTTTTACCGAGATTCGAAAACAAGAGAGGACAAAAGCTAAAGATCTCTCGGGAACCGAGTTCTATGTCTAGAGAACGTGGATAAGAAAAATCAGCGAATGAAAAAGTGTTTTGAAATAGGGTAAAACCCTATTCTTATACAAAAGCCATCGATCAAAACACGGTCAAACTTTTCAAAAAACGGGGACCAAGCGGCCGCTTGGGGGGTCAAGCGGCCGCTTGCCCTGTATTCCAGGAGGTCTGCTCAGTACAGCGACGCGGCCGCTTGGGGGGTCAAGCGGCCGCTTGCTCAAAGTTTCAGGAAGATCTGCAGAGGCCCCCAAGCGGCCGCTTGGGGGGTCAGGCGGCCTCCTGCCTGGGTGGTCAGCTTCTTCCTTCACGCCTTGCCCACTCGTCGCCTCGATTCGCTCGAAAATGCCTCCAACTTCGACAAAAACGCCAACGTGACCTTCACACTATACAAACACGTGAAATGCTCCAAAACCAAGAGGAATACACACGAGACGACACAATACAACACAAGACGACATCAAACGACACAAGAATAACTTCACAAAATCTAACTCGTCAACCTCCCACTACAACGGCATTCCAGTGTATTAACAGTAATAACAGTAGGTGCAGTTAGTGGTGTACCGCTACTCGGTTCGACTGGTTTTCAGTCTTCTTCGTTCTCTCTCATTTCAAAGTATCATGTCACTTTGGGCTTGTGGTTCATCACATAGTTTTTCTCTAAGAACCGGGCGTTAGAACTTATAACGTCCTTCTGGTTCATAGTACTATTGAACACACAACTTTTTGTTCTTCTAGGATATTCTACAACCGCATTGAATGCGCTGTTGTTTCCAGACATATCCATAGAACACAGGTAGTTCCGAATAACTTGTCTTTTACTATTTCTATAAGAGTTCTATTTCTTATTTCCGACACACCATTTCTACAGAGGACTGTATGGTGTAGTCTCTTGAGATCTAATCCCATTCTCTGATCAGTACGCCTTGCATTCCTCAGACAGGCACCTGCCTCCGCGATCAGATCGCAGGCTTTCTATGGATATACCTTGATGGTTCTCCACAATAGCTTTGTGTCCATTGACTTGTCAAAACACTTGCTTTTGTGGCACATCAGGTATTCTAATCCATTTCTCGAGTAATTGAAGTACTCGTACTTTCTTGTCTGAGTATACATTGGCTGCATACATCAGAGTCAATCAATTCTAATACTTGTCCGTATCTTATATCTTATATCCATAAATGATTGCTTAGTCACGTTATCTTCCAAATTAGATCCATAGGTCAGAAGGTCCACTCCTTCAACTTAATTGATCAAACTATCAATTTTCGACCTTTGAACTCTTATTTGAATAAATATGACTTAGCATAAGAATCCATAAGTATAAATGATTTAATAAAGAAATCTCTTATTAGTAAAACGAGTTACATAAAACGGTTCGTTGCATCGTGGTAGACTCAGGATTCTTCATTTATATATTGCAAGCTAATGTACCAGAATAGATAATATCATTATTTCTTCTCATAACCATCAAAGGATTAAAAGAAATAAAATATCCATTCATTAAAAATTTAGAAATCTAGAACAAAGTTCTTTCTAAAAATTACAAGGGTACATAAAGCAATAACTCAAAATGAAATCCTATATCTATGAAGATATATGTCCTCCACTGCAACAACTGCCTCCTCCACAACATTGCCCATGTAGACTACGATCCTTTTCTTTTCCAAGTCATCAGGTTTCCTGGAACCTCTGCATTTAGAATGCACATACCGTCAGTGGTTCCATATCTACACACCAGGTTCTGGTAGATAATACCGCTGACTATGTTTTATGACTAAAGAAAAATTTCGTACCTTTGAGAGGATAATCAGACTTCCAGTACCCAGACTGTTTGCATCGAGAACTCTTGCCTATTGGATTTCTCGTCCCATCTCGTGGTCCAAGTAACTTAGAAACACTGGGTTTGTTTGCTTGTTTTTCCTTTTCCCCATTCTTGCCCTTAGTTTCGAAACCTTTGGCATTGGCTACAAGAGCTTGCGATTTCCGTCTCAACTCGTCCAAAAGGTCAATCATCTCAAAAACGTGTTCAAGCGTTTCCTCGAATCGACTGGACTTTATGAGTATCCTCATCGCCTCTTTTCTAGCATTTACGTTATGTCTAAACATCTGCTTGAGTTTGAACATGATATCATAATCAGTGGTTATTGCATAAGCATTTTCCCACTTCTTAAAACCAGTCATTTCCTCATCAGTTGAGACATTTGTAGGCTCGGGAGGACAAAACTCACTCAGTCTAAACTTGTACTCTTCAACAGTTTGGGCAATGTCCAGATTTCTATTCCAATCAATACATTCAGGGACCAGTGAGTTTAATTCCTTAAGTATCACAGAAAGTGGGTTCAAAGCCACTCCTAACCTATGAGCACATAATAACAAACAATTGATTTAATATCCGATATTATCTCCCTCAAATAATATCATTAAATCACTAATCACATCTAAAATCCCATCAGATATGGCAAGCCACGATAGTGTGGACGTTTACCTATCCAAACGATTTTGCAATTAGATTTGCTTCGGTCGTACATCATCAATAGCGTTACTTCGATGGGAAGAATACTATGAAGCGTACCTCAGTGTAAACCATTACTCAGTACTAAGAAGTTCGTTTGGGACTCGCATATCACCGCAAGCCACGATAGTGTGGACGTTTACGTTAACACACGGTTCCTTTACTCCCTTCTATAACTGTCTACATCAATTGTTCCAAAATCCCATTCAATGTAGCAAGCCACGATAGTGTGGACGTTTACTACACCAAAAGATTTTTACAATTGACTCTCAATTACTTGATCCATTCGATCTTGTAAATCAAGACGCGGAGAATCATAAGTGAAACTCGAAGTTTCTTACCAGTGATTCACCATGCGAACAACCCTATCTCTCATAGAATGAGGGAGCCGAGCAGACAATCGATCCATTCAAAAATGACACGAAAGTCTCTAATTTGTGTCATCCACATGACCAAGTGGCTTTGGCTCCATTCCACTCCTCGGGGTGAGAATGAGTCGACTTGAAATCAGTTTCAGAAAGACAAATTAGGCATTGTTTGATAAACTTAATCAATGTATCTTGTAAAAGGAATTACAAGAATTCTCCTCCAATGTCTTATCTATATGAACTTCAAAAGTCCATAAAAGTCACCAAGAGAACAGCAATGGAGACCATGGCATTGCTTCCAATCCGTCTCCTACTTAGCTTTTTACATTAAAGAGATACGCTATCTAATGCATAATTAAATACACATAAGCATGCATACATGAAATAAAGCACATAGAATATTATCACATAATCAAAATAATACTAGAATATTATTTTCCGACTATTATGGCTTTATTCCATCCCCGTACGCATCTTCTAGTCTTCAGTCTTCGTTATTGAATGCTCCATGTGACGGGAATATTAATTCCAATATTTAAATCTATTTATTTTTAATAAATCCAAAAGTTACTTAATTCGAAAATTAAGTCAATCGAATAAATCAAAATAAAATTAAATATTATTAATATTTTTATTATTTTTATTTTCCTCTTCTAATTCCATTAAATCTCTAGAATCCTATCCAAGACCCACTTGGAATATTCTAAAAGATTTCCATAATGAAATAAGGAAATAAAATAATTTAGGACTCATAATCCTTTCAAATTAATTCCTTTCCTAATCTATTAAAAATTTCATAAAGGAATAATTAAATAAGAAAAAATTAATTAAGGACTTTCAAAACTTTCCAAATTAATTATTTTCCTAATCCATGAATATTCCAAAAGTAGGAATAATCAATTAGGAAGACCAAACTAATTCTAAATTTATTTTTTTTCCTAATCTATGAAAATTCCTAAAAATAGGAATAATCAATAAGGAAAAATAAATTTATTCTAAATTTATTCTTTTCCTATTCCATGAGAATTCCTAAAAAAAAGAATACTCATAATAGGAAAACCTAATTAATTAGGAAAGTAAATCTACCGAGAGAGTACGAAGATCACGAGGATCCCCGCGCCCCCGCCGGACCGCCGCCTGCGAGGAGCCACTCGCCGGACCGCCGGCGAGCCACCATGGGGCGGTCGATCATCATGGGATCGACCATGGGGTTGGCCGATCCGGAGCCCTCCCTCTCGTTCGTCTCCTCCGTCACACGTCTTCTCCGGCGGTCGTTTCGGCATCGATCCAACGTAAATAAAATTACAAAATTTAATTACAATTATCCGGTATCGATTCTATACATGAAATCGACCCTAAACATTTTCCGGAAAAAAGTAGAACGTAATAATAAATCCTAAATTCGGTCAACCCCCAATTTTTACTATTACAAGCATTCACCACACATAAAACGAATCTCGACATGTCCGAGAGTTTAATAATCAAACCATTACGACAAAATAATTAAACGAATAATTATTAACAAGCCACAATAGTCGGAAACCCTGCAAGGTAGAACAGTTTATCGTATATACACATGAACTATAACCAACGCTCTGATACCAATTGTTGGAAATCGATATCCCGGATTCGACGGAATTGCGGAATCACGACTCCGACCGAAATCCCTTCGCCGGAAACCACCGCGAACCACCACACGAGCCGGAGCTCGGCCGAACACACCTCCGCGGGGAAGCCCCCGCTTGCGTGCCCTAACCGAGCCCCCGTATGGGGCTCGCGATCGCGCTTCGCGATCGCATGGGGTTGCTCACGCAACCCCCCGGGGCTGCTCGTAGCAGCCCCCGCGGCGAGTCCGGCGACTCGCCGCCACCGCGTAGGAGGGCGGCTCGCCCAGCGAGCCGCAGCGGGTCCAGCCGGAGGCTGCTCGGCGATCGAGCCCAGCTCGATCGCATGCCACGGCGTCCAGCCGGGGCTCCTCCATGCACACCCGACGATCGAGCCCTAGGGCTTCGATCGCCACCCTCAGCGTCCAGTCGAGGGTTTCGTCCGTGCGTGCGCACGATCCCCACGAGGATCCGAACCGCCGTGGTCCGGTGGTCTTCAACCACCACCGCCGGTTCATCCTCGTTCCGGGGTTCGTTCGTCCCTCGGATCTTCGTTCATATGCATATACGAGTTAATTAAAATCATAAAGGGGGTTTTCATGATTTTACCTTTGTTCTCGTTGTGCGGAGAAACGATATCCTTGAAGACCTTTGAATCTTACACGTATACCTTGCACTTCGTTCGAACGTCGTATGGGCGACGATCCTCCGAACTCTATGGATCTCCTTCTCTCCTTTCTCTCTCTAGAATTGTGATCTTCAAGTTATGAGAATAGAGAAGACCATGTAGTGCTTTTATAGGATACGTAGGAGATCTAAAGGAGGTGGAATATTGGGCTTCCAATAGAATTAATTAAATGGAGCCCAAGCCCAAGTCTATTAATTAATCTATTAATTATATTTATTTTCCACTATATAAATATAATTGCACTCCCAATATTATACCATATTATATCAAATAATATTATCTCTCCGGTAGTATTATTTATTCCGTGCGTTTAAGATAGAAATGTCCATGAATAAATTATATTTATTGCTAATTAATTTATTCATCTCTTGTATCCGAGACTAGTATCATTCAACTTTAATTATTATGCGGAACAAATCCACCTGCAAGGTTTACATAATAATTCCTTATGAACTTATCTCGGGGACATTATCAACCCTTATCGGGACACACTTTCCCATTAAGAATTCACAGCATGTCATACACAAAATACAGTGACCCAACTTTACCGGTAATTGATCGGTTATTCTAATCAGTCAATTCATTTGGAAAATCAAAGTCACTAATATTAAATGCACACACCCGCAATAATATCAGGGATTAAGAATAAAATACACTGAGATTTAAATCGATTATCTAAGGCAATCCTAATCGATAAATCTCAAGCGATCCGCCCAATACACCAAGTGTACAAGTATGATAAAATAATTAAGACATTATTTTCTCTCTCATACAACGACTATACCGATGGATTGGTCCTTGTCCATCTAGGTCGTGAGCAACCGTTCGATTATATACGAGTAACCGATAGTATGATCTTCTGTGTGACGTCGCACACCATACTAACTACAACGTATATAACTTAGGACTATAATTTGCACATATTTAATTATAAATAATTAAAAGCAAATTATTGTTTATTTAATTAAATAGATTAGTGACAATGGATCGGGAGTTAATATCACTTAAATCTAGACATTAAGTATACTACTCCATCAGATTCTGCAGCTTTGGGGAAATAGGGAAGCTGCAGCACGATTTCAGCGGGCCCATTGCGCCGGAGATAAGACGATGCAAGCTGGCCCATTGCGCCGGAGATAAGACGATGCAAGCTGCTGACATTCATCGGTTTGATAATTTCAGAAAGGGATAATTGGCTAAAGAGCCACTTCTCAAAGGCTTTTTGTTTATGAAGCTTTTGACAAAGTCAAATCCTATTTTCTAATTGTTTTGTTTTTTTTAATTCAAGTAAACAAGGAAATTTCTATATTGCTCTTATCAAATTTAAACAAGTAAAATAAAATTCATGGTTTTCTGAGGATTCGAACCCAAGATCGTCCGACTTTGACTTAGAAAATGAGATTATTTTCCCGTTGAACCAAGTGTACGAGATTGAATATTTTATCAAACTTATATATATATATATATATATATATATATATATATATATATATATATATATATATATATATATATATATATATACTAAAGAATAATTTCATTTAATATTTTATATATTTGTCTAGCTTATGGTCTCGAGATAAATTTCATGAAATTTTGATGGTCTCGAGATCGTTTTATCGCGGATTCAAAATACTTTTGATAGCTTTTTTATTTTTAGTTTAATGAAATAACATTTTAATTATTAATATAAAGTTAATTCAATTAAATTTAATTACTAATATAAAGTTAATTTCATGAAATTTAATTACTAATATAAAGTTAATTTCATAAAATAACATTTTAATTACTAATATAAAGTTATTTTCATGAAATTTAATTACTAATATAAAGTTAATTTCATGAAATAGCATTTTAATTACTAATATAAAGTTAATTTCATGAAATTTAATTACTAATATAAAGTTAATTTAATGAAATAACATTTTAATTACTAATATAAAGTTAATTTAATGAAATTTAATTACTAATATAAAGTTAATTTCATGAAATAACATTTTAATTACTAATATAAAGTTAATCTAATGAAATTTAATTACTAATATATAGTTAATTTCATTAAATAACACTTTAATTATTAATATACAGTTAATTTAATGAAATTTAATTACTAATATAAAGTAAATTTTATTAAATTTAATTACTAATGTAAAGTTAATTTCATGAAATGATATTTTAATTATTAATATAAAGTTAATTTCATGAAATAACATTTTAATTACTAATATAAAGTTAATTTCATGAAATAACATTTTAATTAGTAATATAAAGCTAATATAATTAAATTTAATTATTAATATAAAGTTAGTTTCATGAAATTTAATTACTAATATAAAGTTAATTTCATTAAATAATAGTTTAATTGCTAATATAAAGTTAATTTCATTAAGGTGACATTTAGTCTTAGGTGTATTGAAAATCTATCTATCACAATGTATAATTTCATAGAAAATGGCTTATATACCATGCATATTGTCTATAAGAGACTTCATACTAAACGGGTTAGAATTGCATTAGGTATATTACAATTATGCTTAGGTATGTGTGTCTAGAATCATGATTAAATCATAGTCATCCGTTCAAAACTAAATAATACAAGAATTAATCACAACCATCTATTAATTTCAATAAAAAAAATGAATAAATCAAAAATTAATCACAGTCATCCGTTCAAACGTAATCAACGGTTGTGTTTGTTGATTCGATCCAATGGTCAACTTTAAATCACAACCATCCATTCAAAGTAATCAACGGATGAGTTATGTTGATCCGAGTCCTAGTAATTAAAATGTAATTTCATTAAAATTAACTTTATATTAGTAATTAAAATATAATTTTATGTAAATTAACTTTGTATTAGCATTTAAAATGTAATATCATCTAATTTATCTTTATATTAGTAATTAATTTTAATTTCACAAAAATAATTTTATATTAGTATTTAAAATGTAATTTTATGTAAATTAACTTTGTATTAGTATTTTAAATATAATTTTTTGTAATTTAATTTTATATTAGTAATTAATTGTGATTTCACGAAAAATAATTTTATATTAGTATTTAAAATGTAATTTTATGTAAATTAACTTTGTATTAGTATTTTAAATATAATTTCATGTAATTTAACTTTATATTAATATTTAAAATTGAATTCCATGTAAATTAATTTTATATTAATAATTAAAATATAATTTCTGGTAATTCCATTTTTTTTCTACCGCCTCTTAGATCTGGACCTCTCCCTGAACCGGTTCTCCGGCCCGATCCCGGCCTCGCTCGGTAAAATGGCGGTTCTCGCTACCCTGAATCTCGACGGCAACCTGATTTCCGGCTCGATCCCGCCGTCGCTGATCAATTACGCCATCAGCACGTTGAACCTGAGCAGGAACGCGATTGGGGTGAAATTTCGGACGCGTTCGGGACGAGGTTGTATTTCACGGCGATTGATTTATCGTAAAACAAATTGGTTGGGAGGATCCCGAAGTCGATATCGCCGGCGACGTTCATCGGGCACCTCGACGTCAGCCATAACCGCCTATGCGGGGCGATTCCGGCGGGGTCGCCGTTCGATCACCTCGAAGCGTCGTCGTTTGTGAACAATGCCTGCCTGGAAGCCACTTAGAGCTTGTTAAGTACTGTGGGGGCAAGCCTATTCCAGATCTCGGGCCTACGAGCCCGCAACCTACGACGAATCTCGCCAGCTCCTTAGAATCCATCGCAATACACCATTATGGAACAATTAAGGAGATGAAGGAGGTGATGTACTAGGCGGCGACGTTTCGGCCGGTGGAGTTCGGGAAGGAGGAGAGGGAGAGGTGGCGGAAAAGAGGAAGAACGCAGAAAAGGAAGAACGCTAGTTTTTTTTTCTTAAAAACCCTAATTTTAGAACATTTGGGGATTTTGATTTGCTGGAAATTGTGATTCGATTCGAGTAGTATGTAATGGGTACGGGTTATGAAATATGAGTTTGAATCAATATTTTAATTATATAAAAAGAATTTGTATTTTTCTTAAATTAAAAATGTAAAAAATTATTTATAAAGTGATATAAAATAAATTAATATTAATATGGGCCATTTTAATAAGACTGCATCTCGAATATACATTTTCACAAAATCTTCTTTAAAAACGGCCCTTTACCCGACGCTCCCTTTCAGAAAATAGGTGAATGTAGGTGAATTTTGGATGCAATAATGACGTGAATTCATTCACCAATCAAAATTCGTCAACCAAGCGAGCTGCAAAAAATGACTGTCATGTCAGTATCATCCGATCATTTTTTACTGACAAAGACCACTTTTGATATTTCGAATAGAAAAATGACTAATCGTGGGATGGACATATGTTACAAGACCAAATGTGATATTATCTTATAATAATAATAAAAAATACTTTTTTGTTAAAGTTCAAAAAAATGAAATAAGTAAAATTGTAGTAGTAAGATGTAGAGAGTAGAGATCTATTCATTATATGCCTATACATTTATTTACTTTTAATTTCATTATTTATTCTAATTAGACCATTAACAATGACAAATTTTGCCTCCCCAACTCTCATTTCATCACTCCAATGGTGAAGTCAAATTTAGTGGCATTTTGCCATTGTGAATAGTAGGAGGTAAATTGGACTCCACACTATTTATGGTGGCAAACTTATTTTATTAATTTTTTTTTCAATTAATTGTTAAATATATATATATATATATATATATATATATATATATATATATATATATAAATGTAAATATAATATTATGTGTTGATTTTAATTTATAATTTTTACATTTTGATAAAAAAACTAAGAAAAATTAATATTTATAATATAATAATATTATTTGACATAATTTTTGATACAACATACAAATTGAAATACAATAATACAAATTACATTGCAAATAATGCAACTGCGACATTTCAATCTTTTTTGAATCGACAAATTAGGGATTCAAATAGGCAAATTAGGGATTCAAATGCTCATTTCGAACTTTGAAATGCTTTAATTGAATATCTTTGGGAAGATTTTTCTAGTTCATAAAATTAATTTATATGTAATTTATATTTTTTTAGGATTAATTATGTTGTTGTTGTTATTGCGATAATTTTTGTATAATATTTAGTTTTTATGTATTAATTATTTTATTAATGCATTACATTTTTATTTTGTTTAATTTTTATATTTAAAAAAAATAATTTTAAATTAAACCTTTAACTATATATTATTTTAATATAAATAAAAATTAAATTAAGAATATTCTTTTTGAGGTAAAATTTGATTGATATGGTTGGAGTGAAAATGAAAGTGGAGATTTTGAGTTTGTCACCATATTTAGTGTTCTAAAAATGGCCTAGGTGGCAGCCGGCCACCCCGATTTCAACCTCGGCATCTAGGGTGAGGTAGGTTGATGTCTCAACGGTGTCTAAATAGGCGGGTTGGGCAACGCTGAGCGGGATTACTTTCTGGTTCTCCGAAGAAAAAAAAAAGTAATGACAAAAAAGACGCAAATTTCTATATCTAGGATTTATGTTTGTTCTCTTTATTTAATTTGTTTCACTTTTACCGAGAAAAAAGAGAGAGATAAAGTGGCAGTTGTTTGACTTGTTGATTTCTTTATTCTTTTATAAATATTTAATTATAAATTAAATAATTTAAATATTTTTTGAATACTAATATGTGTTTGAAAAGAAAAAAATGATCCTCGTAGAATATATATTCATTTTATAGCAGTATTTAAATTATTAATCATAAATTTTATATGTATACACATATATGATGATTTATGTGGCATTAAATATTAATAAAAAAATTAAATTTGTCTAAATCTGTTTAGATTCGTCTAGGCCCCCGCCTACCCGTTTAGACTCTAGGCCCCAGGTAGCGCCTAACGTTTTTTAGAACACTGATTCTAACTAGTCTTATCATTATCATATACCACTTAAAAGCCTATTTTTATTTTTTGTGGACCTCATTACATACCACTTAATATCAAAGTCAACAAATGAAAAAACATGGACAATTTCATACAATAAAGAACTTTGACCTGTTCTTTTGGACTTAATTTCAATCTAGTTCAGTTCAGATCGCTTTAGTTCAGCTCGATTAAGTTCGTTTCAAAATAAATTAAAATAAAATAAATAATAAATAATTTTAATCAATAATTTTAAATATACAATCTAGTCAGGTCGATTAAGTTCGTTTCAAAATAAATTAAAATAAAATAAATAAAAAATAATTTTAATAAATAATTTTAAATATACAATCTAGTCAGCTCGATTAAGTTCGTTTCAAAATAAATTAAAATAAAATAAATAATAAAATAATTTTAATCAATAATTTTAAATATACAATCATGTCAGCTCGATTAAGTTTATTTCAAAAATAAATTAAAATAAAATAAATAAAAAATAATTTTAATAAATAATTTTAAATATACAATCTAGTTACCGTTACAATATTATTAATATTTTTAAAAAAAATATTTAATAATTTTTTTATAAAAAAATCAATTTGGTTCAGTTGAGATCGTTTAAGTTTAGTTCAGTTTAATTCAGATCGCTTCAGTTCAGTTCAGCTGTTCAATAGTATTATAACTAATAAAGTGTAAAGAATTTATTTAGGGACATTCTCAAAAAAGGTACTTATCTTACTACATTCTATAATATAATCTTATACTTTGTCTAAAATTTAAAAAAGAATGATATACCAAATCAATCCTTCTAGTGGTATTATACTATCTAATATCTTATATATAACCTATATTATATAAACTTAATTAATGGGACACTAATACACTTTCCATGTGTGTCAAATACACTACCAAAATAAAACATTGGAAGGATAATAGTGATTAGAAGAATCTGTGGGTTGGAATATCGTTCTTGTATCCATATTTCACTTTGATTTGTAGTAATATTTTTCATCACTTCTAAAGATTTTGAGCAGATAAATGTTAAATACAATATTATGAGTGCACTGTATTTCAAAATTAAAAAAATTTCATTTTAAAAGCTTGCAACAAACTATAATGTGTGGTTTCTATCTTAATCGTTGTTATTTGATTTGCAGTCAGTCTCTAATAGCTTTTGATTGAACAATCAAGTTCTTGGATGATAGATTAATCGATGCATTTTCCAGCCTTTTAGAAGAAGAGGTGAAGTTGAATGAGGAAGTTCTCCTGGATACAAAGTATCTTGTTTCACACGCATGGGTAAGAATTTCACACTTATTATATGTGTTGGTTGTCTATTCAATTGAAAACCTGTTTTTCTTATATATTGATTCATTGTAAAATATATTGGAAATGGACTAACTAATTGTCGCAAAATTGCATTTTGTGCTATAACAGTGAGTTACTTAATTGATAATTCTGTAACATGTCAAATTGGAGACCTAAAAGCTTATTATGGAATTTGTTGGATTGTCCTCATCTATGTGTAATATAAGTACATTTATATCAGGGTTGGGTTGAGTAATGATATAATCTATGTTCTATATGCATCATCCGCTATTGTAGACAATACACTGCATAGGTAGTTCTATATACAATACAGCTCTGTAAATGGTGTAATACTAGGAGCCAACAATTTTGCTTGATAATGTGAAATAGTAATTGCATAATTAGATATTTTTTTAACTTATGTTTGCTTGATCGTTTATGTTGTCACCTCTACATCACAAAATCATTTTTCCTCCAAATATTTTGACCTCTTATTTCTCCCTATTTTATTTATCACGATCACAGGACGAGAAAACACTAACTTGGTATGCTGGAAAAGTGCAGAAACAGCTCCGACTAAGTCAAGTTTCAAGGGTTATCCTAGAGAACGTACTGTAAGTTTTTGTGCTACAGGAACAACACATTTACACTAGGATAATTATATACTTGTGTGGTTATATAGGCGTCACAGATTAAGTGAACAACTACTAGGGGTAGGAGTAGGACAACTCGAACATTAATTATAGTGTTTTGTGTGTGTTTGCTAGAACATGGATCGAAAAATTTGTGTGCGTAACATGCAGAACCTTAATGTAGAAATTCCTATTTATTTCTTTTAGTGTTTTACTATTCTGGTTCCATATTTTTCTTTTTGGATCATTAGGTAAGTCATATGTATTATGTATTTTTCCCCTTTTGCTTGAGTTGAATATTAAATGCTATCTTAATGCAGATTAACCCTGGAATTACTTTATATGCCTCAAGTAAATGGAACAAAACTATTGTATAAAGTATCCATGCCTTTTAATTTGGTCTTATAAAGTATCCATGCCTTTTAATTTGAATGTAACCATGTGACGACGCGAAAACTTTGTCGTGGAAGCTAACGCGGCCAAAATAAATTTATAAAGTTCCTAAACTCAACACAAGATAGCAAGTGATAAGTATAGGGTCGATCCCACGAGTTAATACTTCTTGTGGGTTATGTGTAGTATTAGCCCACGGTCATTTCTTCCGTTTTCGGGTTAACCTTCCTTTGTGTTGGAATTCGATATCCCGGGTTATTTAAATTTGCGGAAACCAATAACCCGAACGAACCCTTCGCCGGAGATCACATGAACGTCGACTCATCCGCCGAAGTCCGGGCTTTGGAGACCACGCGCCCGAAGGCGCGCAATCCGCCCCCACCCGAACCCCCGCGAGCCGGGTTCACGCGATAGAACATCGCGTTCGATGGGGCTGCATCCGGCAGCCCCCAGCAGCAGGTCCGGCGACCTGCTGCCCGCCGTCGAGGAGCCCCCACCGTCGCGGTGGGGAGGTGACGGCACCAGCCCGTCACCGCCGGCGATCGCTCCCAGCGATCGCCCCCTCGGCCGAGGCCGAGGGTTCTCCTTCGCGCGCCGAACCCTAGGCGTGCGGTCCACGCGGTCCGGTGGCTTCGCCACCACCGCGTGGTCCCTCGTCTAATCCGGGTTCGATCCTTCGGATCTTGTTTTTCGATAATTGATCAATAAACTAGAATTAAATTGCGGAAATTTAATTCACCTTTCGATTCGTTGTGCGGAGAAACGAGATCTTATGATGACCTTGAGATCTTCCCACGTATTCCTTGCACTAGCCCGGACGTCGTGTGGGCGACGATCTACCGAACTCCATGGATCCTCCTCTCTACTTTCTCTCTCTAGAATTGTGATCTTCAAGTTATGAGAATAGAGAAGACCATGTAGTGCTTTTATAGGCTACGTAGGGGATCTTAAGGAGGTGGAATATTGGGCTTCCAATAATAGTGATTAAATTGAGCCCAAGCCCAAATCTATTAATCCTTACTATTATTAATTAATTCTATTTTCCACTATATAAAATTAATTGCACTCCCAATATTAAACCATATTATATCAAATAATATTTCTCCGGTAGTATTATTTATTCCGTGTATTTAAGATATAAATATCCATGAATAAAATTAATTTATTGCTAATTAATTTATTCATCTCTTTTATCCGAGACTAGTACCATTCAACCTTAATTATTATGCGGAACGAATCCACCTGCAGGGTTTACATAATAATTCCTTATGAACTCATCTCGGGGATATTATCAACCCTTCCGGGATACACTTTCCCGTCAAGTATTCACGGCATGCCATATATAAAATATAGTGACCCAACTTAACCGGTAATTAACCCAATAATTAAATCGGTTAATTCCTTTGGTAAATCAAAGTCACTTATATTAAATATACACACCCGCAATAGTTTCGGGGATTAAGAATAAAATACACTGAGACTCGAATCGATTATCGCCGGCAATCCTAATCGATGAATCTCAAGCAGATCCGCTCAATACACCAAGTGTACAAGTGTGATAAAATAATTAAGATAAATTATTTTCTCTCTCACACAACGACTATACCGATGGATTGGTCCGTGTCCATCTAGGTCGTGAGCAACTGTTCGATTAAATACGAGTAACCGATAGTATGATCTTCTGTGCGCCCATGCAACACCATACTAACTACAACGTATAAAATCTAGGACTATGATTTGCATATATTTAATTATAAATAATTAAATGCAAATAATTGTTTATTTAATTAAATAGATTAGTGGCAATGGATCGTGAGTTTTCGTTACTTAAATCTAGACATTAAGTACACAACTCCAACACTTTGGGGGTCTTGTATGGGCACAACTTCTTCCTCAAACAAGATGTGACGCCTGCATATGGTCGGGCTAATACTTCTTATGACCGCCACTGGCAATCCTATGCCCTTCTTGTGTTACCCACACATTTCCGCGAGCTTTTCTTCCTTTGGGCACGTCACAAATTCATCGACGCTTACGGGCAAAGTGCCAATTTGCCCTAGAAACATGTCCTTTAAATGCTCTGGAGGTATATTGAGTTCCATCATTGTTGGTATTCTAATCCATTTCTTGAGTAATCATCAAATGAAGTACTCGTACCTTATTGTCTGAGTAGACATAGGTCTGCATATATCAGAGTCAATCAATTCTTATACTTGTCCGGATCTTATATCTTATATCCATAAAGGATTGCTTAGTCGTATTATCTTCCAAATTAGATTCTTAGGTCGGAAGGTCCACTCCTTCAACTTAATTGATCTTATAATCAATTTTCGACCTTTGAACTTCTCATTTGAATAAATATGACTTAGCATAAGAATCCATAAGTATAAATGATCAAATAAAGAAATCTCTTATTAGTAAAAAGAGTTATATAAAACGGTTCGTTGCATCGTGGTGGACTCAGGATTCATCATTTATATATTGCTAGCTAATGTACCAAAATAGATAATATCATTATTTCTTCTTATAACCATCAAATGATTAAAAGAAATAAAATATCCATTCATTAGAAATCCAGAACAAAGTTCTTTCTAATATTAAAGGTACATAAAAGCAATAACTCAAAATGAAATCCTATAAAATGTCCTCCACTGCAACAGCTGCCTCCTCTACAGCATTGCCCATGTAGACTACGATTTCTTCTTTTCTAAGTCGTCGGGTTTCCTGGAACCCTTGCATTTAAAATGCACATACCGTCAGTGGTTCCATATCTACACACCAGGTTCCGGTAGATAATACCACTGACTATGTTTCACGACTAAAGAAAATTTCGTACTTTCTTTGAGAGGATAATCAGACTTCCAGTACCCAGACTGTTTGCATCGAGAATTCTTGCCTATTGGCTTTCTCGTCCCATCTCGTGGTCTAAGCAACTTAGGATTACTGGGATTCTTTGCTTGCTTTTCCTTTCCCCCGATTTTTCCCTTAGGTTCAAAACCTTTGGCATTGGCTACAAGAGCTTGCGATTTCCGTTTCTACTCGTCTAAAAGGTCAATCATCTCAAAAACGTGTTTAAGCGTTTCCTCGAAGCGACTGGCCTTTATGAGTATCCTCATCGCTTCTTGTCTAGCCGCCTACGTCAATAGGCTCGGGAGGACAAAGCTCACTGAGTACAAAGTAGTACTCTTTAACAGTTTGGGTAATGTCTAGATCTCTATTCCAATCATTACATTTAGGGACCAATGAGTTTAAAATCCTTACGTATCACAGAAAGTGGGTTCAAAGCCATATCCTAATCTATGAGCACATATAACAACAAACAATCGATTTAATTTCCGATATTATCTCCCTTAAATAATATCATTAAACCACTAATCACATCTAAAATCCCATCAGATATGGCAAGCCACGTGGTGTGGACGTTTACCAATCCAAATGATTTAGCAATTAGATTTGCTTCGGTCATACATCACTTATAGCGGAACCTCGTGGGGAGGAATACTATAATGCGTATCTAAGTGTAAACCATTACTCATTACCAAAGTAAATCGTTTGGAATTGCTACATCACCGCAAGCCACGTGGTGTGGACGTTTACGACAACTTCACAACTCTTCACAATTTCTTACAACTGTCTACATCAATTAATCCAAAATCCGTCAGCATAGCAAGCCACGTGGTGTGGACGTTTACTACGCCAAGAGACTTTTATAATTGACTCCCAATTACTTGATCCATTCGATCTTGTAAATCAAGACGCGGAGAATCATAAGTGAAACTCGAAGTTTCTTACCAGTGATTCACCATGCGAACAACCCTATCTCTCATAAATGAGGGAGCCGAGCAGACAATCGATCTAGTCATCAAATGACACGAAAGTCTCTAATTTGTGTCCTCGACATGACCAAGTGGCTTTGGCTCCATTCTACTCCCCGGGGTGAGAATGAGTCGACTTGAAATCAGTTCCGGAAAGACAAATTAGGCATTGTTTGATAAACTTAATCTATGTATCTTGTAAAAGGAATTACAAGAATTCTCCTCCAATGACTTGTCTATACGAACTTCAAAAGTCCATAAAAGTCACCAAGAGAACAGCAATGGAGACCATGGATATGTTTCCATACCCTCTCCCACTTAGCTTTTTATAACAAAGGGATACGCTATCTAATGCATAATTAAATACACATAAGCATAATAACATACAATTCATGCAAGTACGTTCACAAATAATCAAATAATTGCTCAAGTAAAATTATTTCTCGACTATTCGTACCTTGATGAATTCCTGCATGCTTATCTTGAGTCTTCATTCTACGTCTTGAATACTTTGCCGAGCGACGGAAAAATTCTTTGATTCTCATATTTAATTTATTTTAAATAAAATCCAAGATTCCAATTCAAAATAAAATTTGAATCAATCTAATGATTTTAAATAAAATAATCCAATTAAATAAAATCAATTCCATTGATTTCCATATTTAATTCTATTTTAAATAAAATCCAAGATTTTCCAATCCAAAATAAATTTTGAATTAATCTAATGATTTTAAATAAAATACTTAAATTAAATAAAATCAATACTTTATTAAAATCCATTGATCTCCATATTTAATTCTATTCTAAATAAAATCCAAGATTTTCCAATCCAAAATAAATTTTGAATTAATCTAATGATTTTAAATAAAATACTTAAATTAAATAAAATCAATACTTTATTAAAATCCATTGATCTCCATATTTAATTCTATTCTAAATAAAATCCAAGATTTTCCAATCCAAAATAAATTTTGAATTAATCTAATAATTTTAAATAAAATACTTAAATTAAATAAAATCAATATTTTAATAATTTCTCAATCCTATTTAAATTAGATCTCAAGAATCCTAATCAAAATCGAATTTTGATTCTTCTTAAGACTTCTAATCCAAGTAGGTATAGGATATCTAGAGAAACTAGGATTTTCTTTCCTAATTTAACTCTCCATCTAATTCCATTATTTAATTCCATAATTAAGAAATCTAATCCAAATAGAATTTGAATTAATTCCAAAATTAAATTAAATAAAATTAGAAAGATTAAATTATTTCCGGAAAGATCGGATTTACCGGGAGGAACCGAAAATACAATTTCCGGTCGACCCATCATCGAACCCTCTTAGTTGGTTCCATGCATGAACACATGCACACCAACTTTGCAACGTGAATACCAGCCCATGCAAGTCAGCCATGAGCCATTCAATTTTTACGCACATGCAAAACAATTCACATTGGTGTCGGCCTACAAAAAAAATCGGCCGACATACTATGCAAAATTACAGTAGCGCAAAATAAATTCGATCGTCTTCTCGAGGGCGAGGAGCGTACCAGCAGCGCCTCTTGGTCAATCTCCGGCACGGCGTCTCCCTTGACGACCATGCCATCGACCCGCTGCTATCACCGCACGAGCAGCCCGCGATCGCCGAACAAAACGCGTCGTTCGATCGATCGCGCCGGCACCCACGTGGATCATCGCCGGAGCAGTCGACTCCCGGTATGACGCCGCTAACGACGTCACGCCATCGACTTCGCTCCAGCAGCACGCTGCCATCGACGCCATACGCAGCCCGCACAGCAGCCCGCTCCGAGTACGCAGCTGAAGCCGCGACCCACGAGCCGCCGCGCGTAGCGGCTGAACCGCTTGGCCTCCCGGCAGCCGTCGACATCCGGCGACCACCACCACTGGTGGTTGATGCCGTCGACCCTCAGCCGCCATACAGCCCGGTCCCGCTACGAGCCCTCGTCCGATCGATCCGGTTCGATTTCCGAAAACCCTCGATTTTAATATTTATTTTTCCGTCGATTTTTAATTTAATAAAAATTCACAAGATTCATACAAGAGAGAAAACAAGTACGTAGAACAATATAGCACAATAATTTAACAATTTAAATTAATCTATGGCCATATATATCGAGAATCGATTATCGAAACAATTAACGAAAAACGTAACCGTACGCTCTGATACCAATTGTTGGAATTCGATATCCCGGGTTATTTAAATTTGCGGAAACCAATAACCCGAACGAACCCTTCGCCGGAGATCACATGAACGTCGACTCATCCGCCGAAGTCCGGGCTTTGGAGACCACGCGCCCGAAGGCGCGCAATCCGCCCCCACCCGAACCCCCGCGAGCCGGGTTCACGCGATCGAACATCGCGTTCGATGGGGCTGCATCCGGCAGCCCCCAGCAGCAGGTCCGGCGACCTGCTGCCCGCCGTCGAGGAGCCCCCACCGTCGCGGTGGGGAGGTGACGGCACCAGCCCGTCACCGCCGGCGATCGCTCCCAGCGATCGCCCCCTCGGCCGAGGCCGAGGGTTCTCCTTCGCGCGCCGAACCCTAGGCGTGCGGTCCACGCGGTCCGGTGGCTTCGCCACCACCGCGTGGTCCCTCGTCTAATCCGGGTTCGATCCTTCGGATCTTGTTTTTCGATAATTGATCAATAAACTAGAATTAAATTGCGGAAATTTAATTCACCTTTCGATTCGTTGTGCGGAGAAACGAGATCTTATGATGACCTTGAGATCTTCCCACGTATTCCTTGCACTAGCCCGGACGTCGTGTGGGCGACGATCTACCGAACTCCATGGATCCTCCTCTCTACTTTCTCTCTCTAGAATTGTGATCTTCAAGTTATGAGAATAGAGAAGACCATGTAGTGCTTTTATAGGCTACGTAGGGGATCTTAAGGAGGTGGAATATTGGGCTTCCAATAATAGTGATTAAATTGAGCCCAAGCCCAAATCTATTAATCCTTACTATTATTAATTAATTCTATTTTCCACTATATAAAATTAATTGCACTCCCAATATTAAACCATATTATATCAAATAATATTTCTCCGGTAGTATTATTTATTCCGTGTATTTAAGATATAAATATCCATGAATAAAATTAATTTATTGCTAATTAATTTATTCATCTCTTTTATCCGAGACTAGTACCATTCAACCTTAATTATTATGCGGAACGAATCCACCTGCAGGGTTTACATAATAATTCCTTATGAACTCATCTCGGGGATATTATCAACCCTTCCGGGATACACTTTCCCGTCAAGTATTCACGGCATGCCATATATAAAATATAGTGACCCAACTTAACCGGTAATTAACCCAATAATTAAATCGGTTAATTCCTTTGGTAAATCAAAGTCACTTATATTAAATATACACACCCGCAATAGTTTCGGGGATTAAGAATAAAATACACTGAGACTCGAATCGATTATCGCCGGCAATCCTAATCGATGAATCTCAAGCAGATCCGCTCAATACACCAAGTGTACAAGTGTGATAAAATAATTAAGATAAATTATTTTCTCTCTCACACAACGACTATACCGATGGATTGGTCCGTGTCCATCTAGGTCGTGAGCAACTGTTCGATTAAATACGAGTAACCGATAGTATGATCTTCTGTGCGCCCATGCAACACCATACTAACTACAACGTATAAAATCTAGGACTATGATTTGCATATATTTAATTATAAATAATTAAATGCAAATAATTGTTTATTTAATTAAATAGATTAGTGGCAATGGATCGTGAGTTTTCGTTACTTAAATCTAGACATTAAGTACACAACTCCAACACTTTGGGGGTCTTGTATGGGCACAACTTCTTCCTCAAACAAGATGTGACGCCTGCATATGGTCGGGCTAATACTTCTTATGACCGCCACTGGCAATCCTATGCCCTTCTTGTGTTACCCACACATTTCCGCGAGCTTTTCTTCCTTTGGGCACGTCACAAATTCATCGACGCTTACGGGCAAAGTGCCAATTTGCCCTAGAAACATGTCCTTTAAATGCTCTGGAGGTATATTGAGTTCCATCATTGTTGGTTTCTCAAGAGACGGTGTCATGAAAATCTCCTCCGGTGTTGACAGTTTGCCCAAACCGTCAGTGTAATTTTCCAGCGACCCAAACTCTTCGGTTGTCCATTGTACCTCCTCTGTTTGAGCTTTGATTTTATCATTCATCATTCTTTGCTGGACGACAATGTCAGTTTGGTCATACACCCCACTTTGGATAGGTATTTCCTCAACATCCTTCTTGATTTGGTCAATGTAGTGGACTTGTTCAATGTGTACGGAGTGCTTCGGCTTGTATAGGTCAAAGGTGATCGTCTCTTCCTCAAATTTACATGTCAACCTCCTTGTTTTCCAATCAACATCAGTCTTGGTCGATTTCAAGAACGGTTTGCCCAGGATCATCAATGGCTCTTTATTCAATTTGCCCATATCCACCACATAGAAATCGGCAGGGAAAATGAAGTTCTCCACTTTGACCAAAATGTCTTCCAGTAAACCCTCGGGGTAGACGTTTGATTCGTCGGCTAACTGAATCACAGCCCTTGTGGATTTAAGTTGTCGTATGCCCAAATCCTCATACATTGTCTTGGGCATGATGTTGATCGATGTGCCCAGATCCAACATGGTTTTTTCAATATTCTTCGTACCAATGATGCAAGGAACGTGAAACATCCCTGGGTCTCCACACTCGGTCAGTCCATTGTTCTTTATGATCGAGGACACACTCTCTCTGGCTTCAAATATTGCATCCCTTCGGTATTGGACTTTCTTTGTAGATAACTCCTTCAAGAACTTGGCACACCTGGGCATAGTGTTCAAAATGGTAAGAAGAGGCATATTGATTTCTACCTTCTTATAAAGTTGGATCATCTCATCTGCATCCTTCCTTTCATTGCTTCTAATCAATCTTCCCGGGAAGGGTAATCTGATCTTCAGTGGTGGAGATTTGTCTCGCTTTGCCCTAAGTGCTGTCTCTTTTGCTCTTTGGTCATCTGCGGTGTGTCCCTGAGGCTCTTCTTTATGTTCTTCTCCAGATTCTCGATCCTTCTCTACTGGCCTAAGTACCTCAGGTGGACGTTCCTCGCTCTTAGCCTGAATCGCACACACTTGGGCCTTGTTCACTTCAGTTTGGGCAGGCAGCTCCTCCACTTTCTTTTCTACTTTAGCCACTGTTTGGGCAAGGTACGCCAACTGTAAATTAATGCTTTGGAGTTGCCCACATGTATCTACCTTGAACTTCTCACTCTCTTGCTGGGACTTCAAATTCTCTTTGACCAAAGTCTGAACCATCTCGGACATTGAATTAATATTCTGAAATTGCCCACGTGCCTCAGCCTTGAACCTCTCATTCTCTTGTTGAGCCTTCAAATTCTCCCTAGCCATGGTGCTGATCAGTTCCGCAAGTGAGGGTTCATAGCTTTGGTTTTGCTGAGGGTATTGCCCTTGGAATTGATGCTGATGGTAGTGCTGGGGGTATTGGTTCGCATACTGACCCTCCACGGATTTGTTCCCGTACCTAAAATCTTCATGGTACCTCCATTCAGTGTTGTATACGTCTGAGTGGGGGTCAAAGTGATGTTTTCCCCAGCTTTGCCCATATCTGTTCACATGACCCATTGCATTTACTTCCTTAACGACGAGTCTGGGGCATTGATCCGTAGTGTGATCTTCATCCTTGCATATTTTACATGCCTTGAACACTTTATTTGACCTCGTTACCATGTTTTCCATGAATTGCTCCATGGTACTACACAACCTGTCAATTTTGGAGTCTTCTGTTGTGGGCAAAGGCATATTCTGTTTGGGCAGATCACTTTCTTCTTCTCTTGAAGCCTCTGCCAACTCCTGGAACAATCTGAACGCGTCATTTGCACACTTATTTAACACTGATCCTCCACATGCAACGTTGAGGAGTTTCCTCTCCGTTGGGCAAAGTCCAGTCATGAAGTATTGGATAAGATCATGGTCTGGGATTTGATGTTGTGGGCATTTGACCAATATATGTTTGAACCTAGCCCAGTAGTCATGGAAGCTTTCATTATTCCCCATCTTTATGTTGTATATTTTCTTCCTCACCTCCTGAATCTTTGATATTGGGAAATATTTCTCAAGAAACTTATGTTGGAGTTGTGCCCAGGTGGTCACCTCTCCTTCGGGCAAAGTATAGAGCCACTCTCTTGCTCCGTCGGCCAAAGAGAATGGGAATGCCAAAAGTCTGATGTATTCTCCCAAAGGGGCTGCTCCTTGGATCGTTCCACAGGCTAGTTCAAAGTCTTGGATATGTCTTTGGGGATCCTCCCACGGCATGTCACTGAAATTGGGCAGAATTTGTAGGAAGTCGTGCTTCATCTCCCAGTTCTGGTTAATCGTGGGCAAAGTGATGCCTGAAGGTCTCAGATTCAGATTCGAAGGGAACATCATGTCCCGTAGTGTCTTGTTCGCCTCTCCCATCGTAGATTTTGAGGTTAGTACGGGGCAAACTCTTCTTGTCTCCTCTGCCCTAGCTCTTGTTTGGGCAGGCTAGTTACTTTGGGCTGCACGTGTTGTTTGCCCTGGTTTCTTCGTTCTGCTCTCCCTTGCCCTGTACGGTCAAGCTGGAGCAAAAACAAAAAATAACAAGTCAAATAGCACAGAAAACTAATTGCTGGAATATTGCCTCCCCGGCAACGGCGCCAATTTTGACGACGCGAAAACTTTGTCGTGGAAGCTAACGCGGCCAAAATAAATTTATAAAGTTCCTAAACTCAACACAAGATAGCAAGTGATAAGTATAGGGTCGATCCCACGAGGAAGCAATTGCAATTTAGTTAATCTCGGCTTTGCCCAAATAGTGTCACAATAAAAGGGTTTGAGTTTGGTTGCTGAGTCACAGCGTTTAATCAAACTACCGACTAACATAAATAAACTAATTTACTCAAACTAACATGCAGAAATAATAAACTAAACACTCTGACCGAACTGTAAACAGAAAAGCAATTAATCAAACTGAAATCAAATAAAGGAAAGTAGGCTTCTGGGCTTTGGCTTTTCTCTGGGTTCTCTGGGCAAACTACCGATCCCTGGCACTAATGGTTTTAACTGATGGTTTGTCAATCGGTTATAGGATGTCGAACAAAGTGAAAGCAGTCCTATTAAGTCACGCCTACAGTCACCCCACCCCAATCCGTCCTTACGGTGTAAAGAAAGGCAAGGTATACTTATGCCTAATCCCCTGAGTCTAAACAATTCGATACCTATGTGGTCGCATGGATCTAGTTTGCCCAAACTCGCATTACTCTCTCGACGAACCCAATTCGGCCAATAGCATGTCCGGAAATCCGAATCATACGACCGCTACTCCAACACGTTCTAGCGCTATGCCCGTAGTACATCTAACGTGGAATACTCGGTTGATCAATCGCTTGTATCTCAAAGTGTAAGGGTTTCCTAACGACCAAATTAGTCTGCCCAAACCTGCAAGAATATGGTTAAACCTCAACTATGTATCGGGAACAAACCTCCAGGCAGTTAACTAAAAGCCCTAACAACCTCACGGTTCTATCTTAGCCCAGAGTCCCCTTCGATTAGCCTTTGCCCAGACGCCCTGCAAGTTTAGCTACTCATACGTAAAGAAATAAAACAAGAAATAAATTGGAAAACGAAACTGAAATTCATAACTAAGAAATCTGGAATTGTTCAAACTGAACTAACAAACAGAAATTAAAACATAAAAACATTAAGACGAAGAAAAGATCTCGGCCATGGTGGCTCTGATCTCTTCTCCGCTCTCCGGCGGCCGCTCCTTGCTCTCTCTACTTCGTGGTATCTTGGTGTGTCGAAGGTTGTAATTTTCGTCCATCTATCTCTCTTTTATAGGTACTGATTAGGGTTAAAAATCGCAGCTGCATGGGCCTGCATGGGCCTCCTGGAATTAGGCGCTGCTATTTCCATAAGAAATCCGCTTTCCATATTTAAGTTCTGCTGCCTTTGACTTTGCCCGATAGCGACTCTCTGCCTGGTACAAAGACTTCAATTCAGTTCCTTCTCTTCCCAGGTGGTGGTGGTGAGTCTGGTGACTTTTCCTCTGACTCCTCGACATCTTCACTTTGCCCATAGTGGTGACTTTGCCTCCTTGGGTCAAACTGCTCTAGTCACTTTGCCTCGAATTCGCGCGTTTGCCCAAAGTGGACCATTCCATTGCCTTTTCCGCACAATCTCCATCTGCCATCTGTAAACCTGCATACTTTGCCCAAACACTCCACTGTGCCCTCCCAGACACACAAAACGACTCAAACTGACTCAACAACGACTCTAAAAAAGGCTCAAAGATGAGCAAATAAAATGGCTCATCACCATGTACATCTAACTTATTTTTATACCTTTTCATATTGAGGTGCACGTGTATTCAATGTAGGTTTACTCTACTCACAAATTTAATTGATCTGGACAACAAAATTTAATATAATTAGATAAGTAGTAGACAATACACTGCATAGGTCAGACACTGTTGCTGTTGTTTCAAGATTCATAAATGGTACTTCTAGTTTAGGAAGAAGTATTATAGTAGTGTAAATAATTTCAAAATATATTAGAAACACTGCACATTCTAGGGTTCAAAACCATAATGCATCGACTTACTTGTTTGGACCACTCTAATGTTTTGATTCAGTTCTTGATTCAAAATGTGTCTCCTATTCATTTTTTTTCGTTTTTGTGCAGTGTATTTTGTAGTTCAAAATATATGATCTATACGACTAGGTTACGAACAAGAATTGTCTATGAGTAATAGATTACTTCCGAACACTATAACAAACACTGTAACCCTTCCGGTAGTATATTTTCTATTAGTTCGAAACCAGAACAGCTTGGATACAAGTCTGCTGGACAACTCTTACGTAATGATTCAGGTCCCTTTCCAAAATCTACTACTTACACTGGTTAGATTTTTTCTATTTTCAAGAAAACAAAATGCCTTGAATTACTTGTTTGGACCACTCTTATGTTTTGATTCAGTTCCTTATTCAAAATTTACATCATACAGCACATCTCTATTAGGACAGTGTATGTGGTAGTTCAAGATTATTCAACTATACTAACAGTGTACGAACAAGTATTGTCTATGTGTAATAGATTAACTCCGAACACTATAACAAACACTGAAACCCTTCCGGTAGTGTATTTTCAAGTTTTTAATGAGTTCCTGAACTACATCTAATTACATGGCTATCTTATGCAGCTAGCAGTCGAGAATTTTGAAACAGTGGCAATTCATTCTTTATTATGATCAAACAGGATACTCGGTCCAAGATATTATATTGCTCTGTTCGTTTCTACATGTTTTTTTGTATCATTTGCATCTAGTTTTGATTTATGTAAACCATATTATCTGGGTGCCAGCTGATGGGATGGTTTTGAGGCCAAAAATGACGGTTAAATTTGATCCCGAGCTTATTGATATGTCGAAGAGAAAACACACAAACGAAGGCAGACACGTTCATGATTTTTGTGTGGCATTGGCTGCATGCAACACCATCGTGCCTCTTACAGTCGAGACATCTGATCCAGCTGTTAAGTTGATCGAGTATCAAGGGGAGTCGCCTGATGAACAGGCATTGGTCTATGCTGATGCGACTTACGGTTTTATGCTTATTGAACAAAGGTGATTCCTTTTATTCTCAATGTATTACGTTGTTGTGCTTCATATACTATTATATCGTTTCTTGAATTTATTTTGATATGATTTGCATTAACCGGTGCAGGTTCAACGTGTTCGGTTTGCACGAGTTTGATAGTGATCGAAAGCGGATGTCTGTTATTCTTGGATGTCCTGATAACTAAAGGTGTTTGTGAAAGGCGTAGATACATCCATGTTCAGCGTGATCGACAAATTCATGAACACGAACGTGGTAAAAGCGACTGGAGCTCATCTCCACGCCTACTCTTCAAAGGGCTTGCGGACACTTGTTATCGGAATGCGGGAACTGAGGGCATCACAGTTCGAAACGTGGCAGTCATCTTACGAGTCAGCAAACACCGCCCTGATGGGCAGAGCAGTTTTGCTTCATAAAGTCGCAAACAACATAGAAAACCCTCTCAACTTATTAGGCGGCTCTGGGATCGAGGACAAGTTGCAGTGTGGTGTGCCGGGAGCTGATTTGTTGATCCCAGTAGAAAGATCGTGGAAGCTGATTTTGATTTCTAAAAACAATATTAAGTAGAAGCTAGATTTAGTTTTATGATCACATTATTAAGTAGCTTCCAGATTTTGTTTTTGAATCTTTTTTTTAAAACTATTTGGATAATGTATTTGAAGATTTCATAAGCAGTCTAAAAAGGGATTTGTAACAGTGTTGATACTGAAAGCAATATTAAGTTGCAGCTACATTTTGTTGATTTATGAAGTCATTAGTAAGTAGCTTTTAGATTTTGTTTTTGAATCTTTGTGATTTCTTTTATGGATAATGTAGTTGGAGATTTCATTAGCAGTCTAAAAAGGGATTTGTAACAGTGTTGGATACTGAAAACAACAGACACCATTTCCAAACATATTACACTTTCTTCATGAAATACCAAACACTGCATATTTAAACAGCAAAATTAATATGGTCATATACACTGTCCTAATGCTCCTGTGCATATAAATAGTTTGAACAAGAAAAAAATATATTGATGTGCTTTACCGAGCAGAAACGAAAAGATCTACGTAACAAGTTGTAGGAATTGGTTATTCAGACATAACCAAAAATCAATATTGCTGTTGCATTTAAGTAATAAAAATGTGAAGATTCATGAGAAGCCGCATACGAACCTAATGATCAGCTCAATGTAAAATCTCAGAAAGATAACCTTATGTTCGTGAATATCCGAATAAGATAACTATCGTTTTGGTGTATATAAAAAAAATGTGTTGAGACTGTAGCAACATGAGTTAACATGTGGGAATCAAAAATATGAATGATCCAACAGCAACACGAATTATGTAACACTAACAACAACACCAGCTAAACCTGTTTTAAAAATTATGTAACGATGATCACTAACAACAATAAAAACCAGTAATTCTCTGTACTTGTTTCATAATCAGAAAATCCCAAAAAAGGGAAAACCATGTAAATTAGACAACACGAGAAATACGATCAAGAAAGAGGAAATTAAAGTTCTTGGTGTTTTATTAAAACATCCAACACAAAAATTCATTTTCAACCTCGGTTGAAACAAAACTAGTTCAAAACTCCAAAACAAAAACATTGTCCATGTACTTCATCTAGGAAAAATACTAAATAACTTCTTTGCATGTTTTCTTGTTGTGGTTTTTGAATTTCTTACAGCGACTACACTTGATTATCCGCTTCACCTGGCTTCTCTTTCGTAACCTTGTTGGGATCGTGCATGTATACGCAGCGGAAAACAAAAATTTTATTTTATTTTATTTTATTGAAAATCCTATTTTCAATATTACATGCATTAATTGATTTAATTCAAATCTATTAAATAAATAATCTACCATTTAATTTAATTATTAAATAATTAAATATTTAATTCATTCATCCCATACTACACAAATTAAATCTTAGCATAATTAAATTTATCAAATAAATTAATTACTTCTAGCGCAATTATATTTATCATATAAATTAATTACACTACTAATTAATTACGCAAACATGCACACATAATTAATTGCGTTAATTTGACAATTAACATAATCACAAATATATAATTCAAATATTTTAATTAACAATTAAATTAATCTCTATTAATTTTATTTGTCAATTATAATCCCAGTACTTAGCGCAAACAATTGACGCAAAACAATTAAATTCAAGTTTAATCGTGAGTACCTTAGGGATTCGTCGGACGAAACGAGGTTCGTCGGAAGTCGCGGGGATGCACGCGGGGCGTGCGGGCTGAACACGGGGTGGCTCTCGGCTGGTTACGGCGGCGCTTGGGCGCGGGCGGGCTTGGCTCGGTCGTGCTCGGGCGTTGCTCGTTCGAACCTCCGGCGTCTCTCGTCAAATCAGGTTTCACCTCGTATAGGTAATCCCACTCGCGTATTGCACTAGAAATACGAGAGGGAGAATACGACGGGAAAAACGGGCCAGAAAAACGGCGCCGGAAACAATTTCCGGCGAGGCGGGCGGCTGCCGGCGGCGGCGCTGGGCGGCGGCGGGCGGCGGCTCCGGGCGGCAGTCCTCCGAGGGAGGCGACCGAGGGGGGCGGCGAGAGAGGAGAGACTAGGGCTAGAGCTCTCTAGGTTTTTGGTGTGTTCTTCTTCATGCCTATGGAGCTCCTTTTATAGGTGAAGAAAAGAGCTACTTGGGCTCAAACCCTAATGGATCAGATCCATTAACCCTAGCCGGCCCAATTCATTAGCCGTCATTACGTTTCTCCCAAATTGACAATCAATTCGATCTCCGAAAAATATAACGATTATATTTTCTTTCTCGTTTTAATTTTCTCATCGATATGAGATAATAATAAAAATTTCCAATTTCACAAAATCGGAAAGCCCATTTCAGGGGTACTGCTAAATCGGGAAATTTCCCAAAATAGAAAGTGTACACCATCGTGTCCGTTTTCTTTAGCTCAGTAATATTTCCAATTCATAATCACAATTATGAATCTCGGATTCAATCATATTGACCTCCGACTATATGAACTTAATTAACAGTTAATTAATACATGATCGTATTCAAGGATCGGTTTACACGAGAATGTGACCCTCAATGGTGCATGTGTATAACTAGTCGTGGGCTCTCAACACATTGTGATTCGAACAACATATTGTTCTTATATCAACTACTCCCGAGAGTTTCAGATTAATAATCATATTATTTAATCTCCGAACAATTCGGTGCCCAACGAATCAGTGATGAGCGTCTAGCAACCACGCTTCACTAATTCCCTAGATACAAATGAAGTGCCTGCAAGAACCTTGTAATATAGTTAGCGTACAGTACGATCCCTCCGATACATATGTCCTGATCAAACTAGAGATATTGGTCAATCGAGATCTCTTGTTGAGTTTGATAACTTTGCGAACGTTCTAGGTTTCGTAAAATCCAGTAGTGATTGATCTAGAGAAACACATTTCTCTAATCACCTCATTGTTCAACTCTGGCCAGAGATTCCGGGACTACGAACCACATAGGACATCCATGATATATATCAAGCAATCAGATCCCCTACTACCATGCACAGACTTCACATCAGATTTCGAATTGCACGAACATTGCCTCCTTTTTCGACTTACTCCCTTTCCAGGGAATCAGAGACACGTTACGATACAGGTAGTCCTCTGATGAAGTCACGGTGATGTCTGGGTCTTAAGGATTAATTGTGTACAACTATATTATGAAATTCTCTACTCGATCAGTGATAACCACTTAAAGATTCCAGGGAGAGGGAGTTCAGTGAAATCATCAACAGTGAGCACCCACTCAAGTATGTCGATGTCCCAACACCGAGGCTCGAGATTAGCCCACATACACTAAGTGCTAGTCTCAAGGGGGAAAGGCCGGGTATCCTTGTTATTGGCGTAACCCATCGACTAGGAACTGAGTTTGGCTAGTTACGTTGCGTTAACAGAATTATCTCTCGGTTTCCACAAAATCGAATTCATACAACATGTGTAACTGTACAGGACTATATCTATGATTCAACATGGGGAGTAGATATAGCATATGCCTTAATTAATCATAATTAATAATCTTTCATAATTTCGAAATAAATTGATAATATTTATTAATTAAATAATAAATTAGGTTCGATCACAGCCACATGTTGGCTTGTTGGTCACCTACTCTATCAATCTCCCACTTGACCTAAAGCCAACTGCTCTCGTATCTAAGTCCCATCGACTCTCGATGTTTCTCTTGGACAGATCTAGACAAAGGCTTGGTAAAGGGATCAGCTATATTATCTCCCGAAGTGACTCTTTCAACCAAGACGTCACCTCTCTCAACGATCTCGCGGATCAGATGATATTTCCTCAGTACATGTTTGGATTTCTGATGAGATCTCGGTTCCTTAGCTTGTGCTACGGCCCCCGTGTTATCACAGTACAACGTTACTGGATCACTTGCGCTCGGAACGACTCCCAACTCTTGGATGAAGTTCCGTATCCAAACAGCCTCTTTTGCAGCTTCACTTGCTGCAACATATTCAGCTTCGGTGGTGGAATCAGCCGTGGTTTTCTGCTTGGAACTTTTCCAACAGACGGCACCTCCGTTTAGCTTGAATATGAATCCCGATATCGACTTAGAGTCGTCCACGTCAGATTGAAAACTAGAGTCCGTAAACGCCTCTATTTTCAAATCGTGACCTCCATAGACTAAGAACATCTCTTTGGTATTTCGCAAATACCTAAGAATGTCCTTCACGGCTTTCCAATGAGCCGGTCCAGGATTAGACTGATACTTGCTCGTAACGCTCACAGCATGAGCAATATCAGGTCTAGTACATAGCATGCCATACATCACACTTCCAATACCGGATGCGTATGTTGTGCGATTCATCCGCTCGATTTCCAGTTCCGTTGCTGGACACATGGTTTTTGAGAGACGAATTCCACGACACATTGGCAAAAACCCTCTCTTGGAGTTTTCCATGTTAAACCGTTTTAAAATGGTTTCTATGTACAAGGATTGTGATAGGCCAATCATCTTTCTAGATCTATCTCTATAGATTCGTATTCCTAATACGTAAGATGCCTCGCCTAAATCCTTCATCGAGAAACCTGTGGACAACCATGCTTTCGTTGCCTGCAGCATACCTACATCATTCCCAATGAGTAGTATGTCATCAACGTATAGCACTAAAAACGTCACGGCGCTCCCACTAACCTTCTTGTATACACAATGTTCCTCTGGGTTCTTGACAAAATCAAACTCTTTGATTGTGTTGTCAAAACGTTTGTTCCAACTTCGGGATGCTTGTTTCAATCCATAAATGGATCGCTGGAGTCGGCAAACCTTTTGCTCTTCTCCAGGAGATATGAAGCCTTCCGAGTGCGCCATATAAATTTCCTCCTCAATGTCCCCATTGAGAAACGCGGTCTTCACATCCATTTGCCATATCTCGTAGTCGTACCACGCAGAGATGGCCAGCAAAATCCTAATGGATTTAAGCATAGCGACTGGTGAAAAGGTTTCCTCATAGTCAACACCTTGCTTTTGAGTATATCCTTTTGCCACCAACCTAGCTTTAAAGGTCGCAACCTTTCCATCAGCTCCAACTTTCCTTTTATAGATCCACTTGCAGCCTATGGGAACGATTCCTTTAGGTGGGTCTACCAACGTCCATACGTTGTTGGAATACATGGAGTCCATTTCGGATTTCATGGCATTAAGCCAATGTCCCTTGTCCGTATCCAATACGGCTTCATTGAAGGTTCTAGGATCGAATCCAACATCAATGAGTTCGTGATCACTATCAACGAGGAACAACCGATCAGGCAATCTCCGAACTCTTTCGGATTTACGGACTGTCGGTCGTGGAGGGGTATCAGTGGTTTGTTGAATTGGCTCTGGTTCAGGGACTGGTGCATGAACTTCAGTTTGTGGGTCGTCATCTCGAACCTCTTCGAGATTTACTATGCTGCATTTTCCATCCGCAAGGAATTCCTTCTCAAGGAACACAACATTTCTCGAGACAAACACTTTTGCCTCAGAAACATAGTAGAATTCATATCCCATGGAATCCACGGGATATCCCACAAAGTAGCATAAGTCGGATTTACTATCCAATTTATCTCCCACTAGCCACTTCACGTAAGCGGGACAACCCCATATCTTTATATGTTTTAACGTGGGCTGTCGGGAATGCCAAAGTTCATAAGGTGTGGATTTAACTGCTTTAGTGTTAAGTCTATTCAGCAAATAGGCGGCTGTCAAGAGTGCGTGACCCCACAAGTACGCCGGTAACTCAGTAACACTCATCATAGATCGAACCATGTCCAACAGGGTTCGGTTACGACGCTCGGACACTCCGTTCAACTGAGGTGTTCCAAGAGGAGTCCACTGAGAGAGAATTCCATTCTCTTTTAGATAGTCTATAAACTCAGCGCTTAAGTATTCGCCACCACAATCGGATCGTAGTTGCTTAATACGAAGCCCAAGTTGATTCTCCACTTCATGTCGGAAGTCTTTGAACCTTTCAAAAGTCTCCGATTTGTGCTTCATTAAGTACACGTAACCATACCTTGAATAATCATCGTTAATGGTTACGAAGTAGTTGAATCCACCCCTCGCACTAACACTTAGTGGACCACACACGTCAGTATGGATCAGATCCAATAGACCTTCAGCACGTGCCATTGTCCCTTTGTAGGGAGACTTGGTCATTTTCCCTTTTAGGCAAGCTTCACAAGCTTGGAGCGATTTCACATCATCAAGTGTAAATAGTCCTTCCTTTAGGAACTCATTCAATCGTCTCAGGGAAATATGTCCTAGTCGGGCATGCCAAAGTTGTGCGGGGTTAAGACTAATTTCTTTTTGTTTTGCTGTTAGCACATTAACAGGGATCTCGTTTAAGTTAAGTTCATATAAATTGTTTGATAGACGTCCCTTACATATCACTTTATCGTCCTTTTTTATAAGGCAAATCAAATTTCCAAAAACAAAAGAATAACCTTCATTATCCAAAACAGGAATAGAAATAAGGTTCCGAATAAGTGATGGAACGTAAAGAAAATTGTTCAAAACTAATTTAAAACGAGAATCGGAAACATCTAAGTAAATAGTCCCGATGGCTTCAGCAGCAACTCTTGCTCCGTTCCCCATCCTCAAGAAGGTCTCACCTTCCTTGAGCTTCTTACTTCTTGTCATGAGCTGCAAATCATTACAGAGATGTGAGCCACAACCGGTATCCAATACCCATGAAGAAGAATTTAAGGATAAATTTACTTCTATGTAAAACGTACCATTCCCAGAACGTTTCTGGTCAAGGTACTCCTTGCAGTTACGGCGCCAATGGCCTTTCTTTCCACAATGGTGACAAACGTCATCAACAGATTTGACGAATTTGTCGTTAGATCCACCTTTCTTCCTTTTATAGACCATCTTGCTCGAGGAAGAAACATTTTCTTTCCTCTTCTTCGGATAGGAACGCTTCCTCTCAGAAGTCGAAGCAATGAGAACAGACTTCTCCTTTTTTATGGTCGTTTCAAAACTGACCAACATGTTAAGCAGCTCCTCGAGAGGTGGTGCCAGTTTGTTCATGTTGAAGTTCACTATGAACGGTTCATACGAACTTGGGAGAGACAGGAGGATCATATCCACCGAGAGCTCTTTAGGTAGGACGACCTTGAAATTCACTAGCTTCTCAATGAGACTGATCATTTTGATACCATGCTCGTGGACCGAAGCCCCTTCGCGCAGTTTCATAGTGGTCAGCTCCTTCGAAGCAGTGAACCTCGCGGTTCTAATATTCTCACTGTATAGGCCATCAAGATGAATCTTGATATCATAAGCCCATTCATACGTTTCATATTTCCTAGCAAGCTCAGGAGACATGGCGGCTATCATATAGCATCGGACAGTATTATTGTCCTCTTTCCATATCTCCATGTCTTTCTTTTCCTCGTCAGTATGATCGAGGTCCGGGTCAAAGTCAAACTTATCATCCAGGACATAAGTAAGGTGATCAAGTTGCACCACAAGTTTGAGATTGCGTAGCCAATCAAGATAGTTTGGGCCAGTGAGTTTGTTTTGGTCGAGGATCGACGCTAGGGGATTCTTAGACATGATTACTGAGAAAAGTTTTAAGAAGATTAATTAGTGATAGTTCGAATTATGATTGCAATTAAAATTGTAAGGACTTTTAGGAATTTTAATTGCCTCCCACTAAATTTTTCGAATTCCACTATCCTCTAGCGAACAGACGGGAAAATCCAATTTTCCTTAGATGGGCTTTAGGTCCAAAGGCGAAAACCATAACTCGTAGTTAATCTAGCCCAGTTATGTTTACCCAATGGTAGAAAACTATTTTTCAATCACATCTCTATGTGATCCTAAAGATAGATTTTCCTCACCATGACAATGAACTAAGTTAATCGTACCCTTCAAAGTCAACCATGTGTCAAGACCGACCCACCGATATGAGAAGTGAAAGTTGGATTCCAATAAACGTGCATAGCCCATAGTTAATCTATCCGACTGCACAAGTCTAAGGGAATCGTGGCCAACACGTCTCCATCATATGTCGGTAAATCACAGCTTGACTCACAAGCAGTACTCCCCGCCCGCTAACACGGCATACCATACTACTTGTAAATGGCTTTCTCATGATTTACCGTCGGCAGAAGGAAAGAAGAAAGAACGACACATCGGTTCTTCTTTATGGCTTGATATACATTCTCGGGAGAGAATGGAGGACTAAATGATTATTTATCTCATCAGATTGAGTGAGCGATCGATTGTTGATTCCTAACAACTATGTTCTCTATAGGCCATCCTAATGGAGTACATACGATCATAATATATATCACAATATATATATATCTCACAAAAGTCATATAATTCACATAGCATTTAATCATAATTAAAACGAGGTATGTAAATTAAATTGGTGCTCTATTAATTAACTTGATTTAACAATTAAATCAAATAATTAATCTATCACCTTGTTGATCGAATATTTAAATAAATTATTTAATCGGTCAATAAATAATTTCACTAAATTAAATATTGATACTTCTTTTCTATTTCAATTTATTAATATCCCAATACTCAAACGTGATGTCTCGTAAGTGAAGACTCGAAGCTTCTAACCAGCGATTCATCATGCAAACGACCCTATTTCCCATAAATGGGAAAGCCGAGCAGATCATCGATTTTATGTCATCATATGACTCGAAGATCTCTAATTTGTTTTAACAAAAACAAGTCTAGATGAATCACTCCCCGAGGTGAATTCACTTTCGACATTGAATTGTTACTTAATAACAAATTAGGCATTGTTTGAAATATTAGATAAAAATATATGTCTTAATAGAAACAACTAAGTCCCAATCAAATAACATTAAATTAATCAATTCAACAAACAGCATGAAGGTGATTATATTCCTAGACAATTAATCAATTTCAGAACTTACCGCTATGATACCAGGATCGTGCATGTAAACGCAGCGGAAAACAAAAATTTTATTTTATTTTATTTTATTGAAAATCCTATTTTCAATATTACATGCATTAATTGATTTAATTCAAATCTATTAAATAAATAATCCACCATTTAATTTAATTATCAAATAATTAAATATTTAATTCATTGCATCCCATAATACACAAATTAAATCTTAGCGCAATTAAATTTATCAAATAAATTAATTACTTCTATCGCAATTATATTTATCATATAAATTAATTACACTACTAATTAATTACGCAAACATCCACACATAATTAATTGCGTCAATTTGACAATCAACATAATCACAATTATATAATTCAAATCAAATTGATTTTAATTAACAATTAAATTAATCTCTATTAATTTTATTTGTCAATTATAATCCCAGTACTTAGCGCAAACAATTAACGCAAAACAATTAAATCCAAGTTTAATCGTGAGTACCTTAAGGATTCGTCGGACGAAACGAGGTTCGTCGGAAGTCGCGCGGATGCGACGCGGGGATGCACGCGGGGTGTGCGGGCTGAACACGGGGAGAGTCGGGGTGGCTCTCGGCTGGTTACGGCGGTGCTCGGGCGCGGGCGGGCTTGGATCGGTCGTGCTCGGGCGTTGCTCGTTCGAACCTCCGGCGTCTCTCGTCAAGTCAGGTTTCACCTCGTATAGGTAATCCCACTCGCGTATTGCACTAGAAATACGAGAGGGAGAATACGACGGGAAAAACGGGCCAGAAAAACGGCGCCGGAAACAATTTCCGGCAAGGCGGGCGGCTGCCGGCGGCGGCGCTGGGCGGCGGCGGGCGGCGGCTCCGGGCGGCGGTCCTCCGAGGGAGGCAGCCGAGAGGGGCGGCGAGAGAGGGAGAGGGAGAGAGGAGAGACTAGGGTTAGAGCTCTCTAGGTTTTTGGTGTGTTCTTCTTCATGCCTATGGAGCTCATTTTATAGTTGAAGAAAAGAGCTACTTGGGCTCAAACCCTAATGGATCGGATCCATTAACCCTAGCCGGCCCAATTCATTAGCCGTCATTACGTTTCTCCCAAATTGACAATCAATTCGATCTCCGAAAAATATAACGATTATATTTTCTTCCTCGTTTTAATTTTCTCATCGATATGAGATAATAATAAAAATTTCCAATTTCACAAAATCAGAAAGCCCATTTCAGGGGTACTGCTAAATCGGGAAATTTCCCAAAATAGAAAGTGTACACCATCGTGTCCGTTTTCTTTAGCTCAGTAATATTTCCAACTCATAATCACAATTATGAATCTCGGATTCAATCATATTGACCTCCGACTATATGTACTTAATTAACAGTTAATTAATACATGATCGTATTCAAGGATCGGTTTACACGAGAATGTGACCTTCAATGGTTCAGGTGTATAACTAGCCGTGGGCTCACAACACATTGTGATTCGAACAACATATTGTTCTTATATCAACTACTCCCGAGAGTTTCAGATTAATAATCATATTATTTAATCTCCGAACAATTCGGTGCCCAACGAATCAGTAACGAGCGTCTAGCAACCACGCTTCACTAATTCCCTAGATACAAATGAAGTGCCTGCAAGAACCTTGTAATATAGTTAGCGTACAGTACGATCCCTCCGATACATATGTCCTGATCAAACTAGAGATATTGGTCAATCGAGATCTCTTGTTGAGTTTGATAACTTTGCGAACGTTCTAGGTTTCGTAAAATCCAGTCGTGATTGATCTAGAGAAACACATTTCTCTAATCACCTCACTGTTCAACTCTGGCCAGAGATTCCGGGACTACGAACCACATAGGACATCCATGATCTATATCAAGCGATCAGATCCCCTACTACCATGCACAGACTTCACATCAGATTTCGAACTGCACGAACATTGCCTCCTTTTTCGACTTACTCCCTTTCCAGGGAATCAGAGACACGTTACGATACAGGTAGTCCTCTGATGAAGTCACGGTGATGTCTGGGTCTTAAGGATTAATTGTGTACAACTATATTATGGAATTCTCTACTCGATCAGTGATAACCACTTAGAGATTCCAGGGAGAGGGAGTTTAGTGAACTCATCAACAGTGAGCACCCACTCAAGTATGTCGATGTCCCAACACCGAGGCTCGAGATTAGCCCGCATACACTAAGTGCTAGTCTCAAGGGGGAAAGGCCGGGTATCCTTGTTATTGGCGTAACCCATCGACTAGGAACTGAGATTGACCAGTTACGTTGCGTTAACAGAATTATCTCTCGGTTTCCACAAAACCAAATTCATACAACATGTGTAACTGTACAGGACTATATCTATGATTCAACATGGGGAGTAGATATAGCATATGCCTTAATTAATCATAATTAATAATCTTTCATAATTTCGAAATAAATTGATAATATTTATTAATTAAATAATAAATTAGGTTCGATCACAGCCACAGGTTGGCTTGTTGGTCACCTACTCTATCAAACCTAACTTGTCTTGGTCTGCCGGTAGACCGTTTTGTCTTTGGAGGTTCGATATTGACGGTCTGTGAAAGCATCTGAATTGGCTTCGCCATTGTGGGTCTGTCGAAAAAAACGCTGCTCATAAATTAGAAACGAAATTTTAAAGACACTGCATAATTCTTAATTTCATGTGACTTTTGGGTTGATTGATCGACATATCAGAGGGACTGAACAAAATTCGATTGCAAGCAAAAATAATGATAAAAACGATTTACAGGAGGGTTACAGACGAAACACTACATGGATTAAGAACAAGATCAGCTCCGTGATCAAGAGAAAGACAATCTGCGGATTAGTGAGAAAGACCACATACGGCTATTGAGAAACACTACATGCGGATTAAAGTTGAAAGACCACGTACGGCTAGATAGTGAGAAAATTTGAAAAAAAAACAAAATTCAAACCTAAACTACTAAAAAAGATTGAGTGATTGATATGAAAGATCTTCAGCTAAAACGTTTAAGATCATATGCAATAAATTATATAAGGTATGTAATAAAAAACATATACAATTGATTTAATACAAGGGTTAAAAAAGACTATTCAAATTTCAGCACACTACCTTAATTGTGATTATATTAAAGTTAATTGTATCTTTTTTTAATAGATAGCTAAACTATGATTTTTTTTTTTAAATTCAAAAACCATTTCTATTTTTTCTATAAATTATCCATTTATCAACCATGGCTCATAAAACACGGTTATTTAAATTATAATTGCAATGAGTTATACTTACATATTTTAGTATATGTTTATTACATTCATGTTTCAAATAATTTGAACGCCACTAATCTTAGTTTTTATGGATTTGAGACCTTGATCATATTCACTTTGTTGTTAATTAGAGATTTTTTTTTTCATTTTGCAATATAATGCTCTCAAAGTTGGTTGAATTAAAAAAAAAAAAATTATCAACAGTTGTTTTCGTGATATCAATCTCAGGAGGGTGTATTGGTTTTGCATTTTATTGGATTCTTTTAGACTTTTAAAGTTTAGATGTATTCAATCCAGATTTTAAAAATTCTATTAAAATTCTGGGGTATTCAACTTAGATTTTAAAAAGTCAATTAAAATTTATAGGTATTCAATAGATTAATAATTTTAAAAGATTTTAAAAGTCTATGGATTTTAAAAGATTCTCTTTAAAAAATACAAAATAATTCCACCTCCAAAATCTCTCATAATTACGAGAGATTTTTACGGATTTCTATTTAATAAACTAAATTATTTTTAAAAATTAATAAAAACGATAAAAAAATTATATAAAATTAAATAAAAAAGACAAAATAGGAAAAATATATTTTTAAGAAAAAAAATACTTTGAAAAAGAAAAAAAAATTAAATAACAATTGTTCTTTAACTATTAATAAAATTTCAAAAAAATTAAAAATATTTTTTTATGGTAATTAAATATTTTAAAAAAAAATAGTAATTAAATAATACACCCTTCTCTCGCAACAAGAATTCTCGTAAATATAATTATTCATAATTTTTGTTTTTGAAACACAAATATATTCGTACTTTCTTAATTAATTCTATTAATTAAATATTACTTACATCTTTTAAAAATAAATTATATTAATTAAATATTGCTATAACTAATAAAGTGTAATGAATTTATCACATATAAGAAATGGTCATAACCTCTATAGTGGGCATGCCCACATTTTATTAGGTCTGATAGTTATAAAATTACTCATATTTCATAATAATATGACTTTTTTTTAAATAAATATTTCACAACAACAAAGTCCTCACAAGAGTCTGGCAAGAGTAATACATAATTGAAAAACTTGCATTCATATTAACGCTGTTTAGTTCCGTTTGGTAGTATAGATAACAACCGGATAGTTATGTTAACTTGGATATTTGATGTTTGGATGGAGTTGTTGGGCCCGTGCAAGATTAAGAGGCCCGCTACAATTTACCGTGCTCCTTTGTATTATTTATCTTCCCAAGTGGGAGATATATATTATCCTATCTCAATAGCAATTAGTTTGAATTATCTAATGATACTTTATCCTTGTTGTGCCCCATTTTCATTTTATATTTTTGAGGGAATTATCAATATTTTTGAGGGAATTATCATTATTTTATTTATTTATACAACAGGACACGTCTCCTCAAGGCCGGGCAGCGGAGATCGCGCCGACCGTCCAGAAAGCCGCGCCCCGTGACAAGAGCCAGCCGAACAAGAATTTCGCCAGGCGATGACAGGACCATCAAAGAGTATGGGCTCCTGAAATAGAGTTGATTGCTCGGTCGGCATCAAGACGATGTGGTTGTTGAGGGATACCAGAGCCGGGACCCCCTCGTTCTGACAGTGGCGGCGCATTAAAGATCAACATAAACCTTTTTTCCGTTTTAGGTCATGTCTTGATATGTGTAAAAGGCCAATAAGAAAGGGCCAAATTCCTTTCCTGAAAACCCTAATTAAATCCCTATAAATAGGGGTGTCATAGGTAAAAGAAAAACAACTCATTTCACCCCAAGAAAGATTCTCCCTTTTCTATGCAAATATGTTTATTTCCATTTTCAGCTAAGAAAAACAAGAGAACTCCACTAAACTAGTCCTCAAAAATCCCAGAAACACGTTAACAAATTTTCCCGCTCGTTAACAATCCTACCTACCAAACAAGCACTTAGTGTTTAGTTTCATTAATAAGTTGAGTATGAAAGAGTAAATATATGAGTAAAATATTAATGTTCAAATGGCCGAAATCTTGTGCATTATAATTTTTTAATTTCTTATACTAGTTAAATTCTGGAAAATACTAATTAAACTTTATTTCATTTTAAAATTCTTTCATTGTTCCGTGAGAAATTAGACCTACGATTTGCAAATGATACATTATCTTACGCTCTTGCTGAGATCTTTGTTAAATTGTGTGTTTGAGATTTTTACTTCTGAATTGTCTCACAAATTTATGTAGAAAGATAGTCTATCTTGAGCTACTCTTTTTATCAATGATGAAACCTCCATAGGTGTTTCGGGTCTCCCTCTTTCTTATTCGTGCGCTAGACGTAGGTGTCGTAGGTGTCTGGGATCTCCCTCTTCCGTATTCGTTCCCTAAATGTGAGACCGTACTCACACGCCTCCAATTTCAACAATCTTGAATGGTTCTACGTAACCTTGCAGCAGCTTTCTCAAAGCCTGCCTTGAATCATTTGTTTGATGAACCAAGAAGCTGAGGTTGAGGGTCTTATTTTTCAAGCATTTGTTTGATGAACCAAGAAGCTGAGGTTGAGGGTCTTATTTTTCAAGCAAACAACGTTTGCAACTAGCTGAGGTTGAGGGTCTTATTTTTCAAGCAAACAACGTTTGCAACTGTAAGTATTTCTTAGCCGAACACTTGTGATTGTGGTCCGTTATAATTCAAAGCTGGGCAACGGCACACGAACACCATCTCATTGTTCCACATCTGCAAACCCAAACCAAGAAGAAGAGCGCTAGAGCAATTGATGGTCAACCATCACTGACAATTGCTAAACCAATGGTTATAAAGTGCCAATGATGAAGGTGGTCGCGAGGCGAGAACTACATTAGAACTAAAGATTTTGAATTGCAAAAACTACATTGTCCTTCCAAAACATCCACAGACCACAAGCACGTTTGTAATACCGACGATGGCGTAAAAGTTAGTAAAATAGGAAACAGTGTTTCAGGCGAAGGAGCATGCGCTTTCATGGGACAAACAGAAATAAAATAGCCTTTGTAGAGAAAAGTGGAGTCAAAATTCATGATATACTTTAAGCAATCATCAGGTGAAATAGAACAAGCAAACAAACATAAGCAAAAAGTAAAAGAAAAAAAACTGGTGTCCACATAATGAAAATTTATAAAAAAATCCAAAAGTTTACCAATAGCACCACAATACAACACATGCTATACATGAAAGATGGATCAACAGCTTGCATGTATATCTGCAAAATAAAACATTATAAAACCTAACCTAGATCGAAATACTCCTCCCAAACACACGCATCTTCAAAACATCAAAAGTCCTAAACCGTTTTTACCTCCCACCCTTCAGAAATTAACACAATAAAGGCATGCATGTGTTTCCAACAAGCCCACAAAAAGCACAAACAATAAGTTCAAGAAAATTCCACCCACAACAACACTTATCCAGAAAAACTAACCTGCCTGTTGTTAATAAGCTTATGATTTTCTTCTGACTTCCTAAGGTTTAATTAAATTTTGTTTGGTTATCCTTTTTCCCAATATCACTGCTGGGTTGGACGTTGAAGCCGCTAAAATCCGGTAAGCCAATATTTTTTATGCCAGAGAGCGACAATGAATTGTCTGGCAATGGGTGGACGGCACCCTGTTGCTTGGAAGCTCCAGCATCTTTGTTTTGGAAGAATTTTGGTACGTCAGATTCCGAAGATGGTCTGAAGCTATCTTCTATGCGATTGTTGCTAGAAGGAGTTGAAAGATTCTCATTGAAGTATCCCATCAGGCTTTCTATCGGTATATCACCCCTTAGAGTCTTTAGAGCGAACTCTAACGGGTCGGACCAAGAGTCGCCAAAGTCGAACAGAAGCGATGATTCTTGTTTATTTTGATCTTCCTGAAGAACCAGTGCCGAGTTCTCGCTAGATGGATTTTTGACTTCTATTGGTGGTGGTTCCACATCGATTTCTTTTGGTGGTTTAATTTCTATAGCTGTTTTGTTATCGGACGGCTGAGATGCGTTAGCTTCTTCCGTGCCGGTGGATATTTTTGCTGTGGCCCTAAGTAATCGTTCATTCAAAACTGAGTCAGACGCCATCTCGGGTTTAGATCCGGAAAGCCTTTTTGAAACCCGTGAAGGCAAGTTCGGAACTTTTCTTTTCCTGGAGTTTCTTAGTTTCGCCTGAGCTGTGTCAGTTGGTTCCTCTGTAGAGGCTGCATATACTGGTCCAGGGTTATTCAGTGATATGGTATTCTTTAATGGATTCTGACAAGATATGTTATCTTCCGAAATAACTTTGACACCATCAGTATCATTGTTATTACTGATTGTCTGTTTTAAGACCTGGGCCTCCGAAATTGACGGACCTTTTGTATCTGAATATTGTAAGCCTGGCAAAGACGAGTGTATTGTCAGTTGTCACAGATGCTCAAGTTTGTTTAACAGCTATTGGGAGTTCATGAAATTTAATTTAACTCTAAATATAGTAAGATTGATTAATTGAATAACTTACAGCCATTAGATTCTCCACCGACAAACAGCTGTCCCCTGTGCTCTGGTGATTTCTCATGAGCTGGAATCGGAGACTACATACATAAAATAGGTATTCAGATCAACTAACTTTGAGAGTGGAAATATGTGTAATTTAGAAATAAGTTAGTAAGGTACAAACAGTCTTTTATCCACCATTTCTTTAGGAAAGAATATTATAACAGATAGCTAAATTCTCACAAAAAGAATTAAGTAACACAGGCCAACAACAGGATTGTACAGCGACTTCATATTTTTAATGTAGTTTTAGCAGATTTAACAAATGCAGGAAACCCCATACCCAGAAAAGAAAAATAGGGAATATGCAATGAAGACGTACATGTTTTGGACTGACAATCATAACCCAGAGAAAAGAATGTCACGAGAAGAAGCGTACTTGCAAAGATTTCAGTAATGAGCAGGTGTTACTCACAATTATAAGAGCCTGAAGTACATGTGCTCAAAAGATGCAATAAAGGAGTAGTGAAAGATAGTAGCAGAATTCTTCAATAAATTTCATGAACAATTAATTTATAATCCGCTTATGCCCTACTTTCTTGCAACAACATAATGTTTTTGACGAGTCATATTACCAAGTTAACCCATATACAATAATCAAAAGTCAATTTTCTATAATCAATTGACCACGGCCTAATCAATCATCTATTAAAAATATTTATTGCTCAATCTTCTATTGTCACGAAGAGTTAGATTAAAATCCTTAAGATTATACACAAAATCAAGATGGCATTGCCAAGGTCTGCATGTAAACTCTTATAACAAATAGTCTTTAAGTCTCTTAGATCAAGTTTAGATCAACCAAACTAGTGAAAGTGGATGTAAACTAGTGTAGAGGGGACTAGAGATTTTCCACAGGAGGGAATTTAAAGATGAAACTTTTGTGTTTAGTATTAATAAGTATGAATGTTTAACGCATCGACTATGTACGAGTTATATATTTTTTAAGGATAACATCTCCCTATATACATGCATGTTCTTCCTCAAAGACACAGCATTTTGCCGTGGACTATCACACATGACTATGGTGAATGGCGCTATTTTCATTAGGTATTCTAGTATTTATTCTTTTGTGCATCTATATCCTAACCACAATACAAGTTTAAAAACACAACTTATGAGAGCTTAATTTGCAAAAAGTCTCTGCTCATTACATTAGGTTCAGGGCTTTCCAATGCAAATTTAAAAAACGAAGGAAATATATCAGAAAAGATTAAGCAACAAAAAAATTACAAAAATAATCCATAGATGAGCATAGCAATTAAGATGTCACTCACAGGGTATTCATTCTTGATGAGATTTAGATCATCAAGCCCCCTTTTCTTGGGTCTGATAGCACATGTACCAATATCGTTGGTTTTAACAAACCGCAAGGCATCTAATTTTGAACGAAATACGTAACCACTGACTGGGTCCGTATAATACTGCAGGAAATTTAAATAAACCTTTCAGAATGTGACACGTTGATACTTAATGCAATTATACACAATCACCGTTAAGTATCATAAAGAGTTTGATTCTTTCTCTAATCAAAAGATAAAAGGATTAATTACCGGATCCTTCCTAGTCTTCTTCCCAGATTTACTTGTTATAATTTCTTTTATCCAGCCTGGAGGCAGGTCATCAGCTGAATAGATCTCAACATTAACCTGGAAAACCTCAAAAAATCAGAAGTTAAATTGTATAGAGATGGTTTCCTTTTTATCGAATTAGAATTAGTTTTGAGTCAGAAAAGTACAAACCGGTTTGAAAGAGGTGTCCTTTTTCTTTCTTGTCATGGTTTGGCACTGTGGGGACTCCTGTGTAGATGTATCATCCACCTTATCAAGCTGTAAAAGGAAAGTTGGAAAAACAGAAAACCAAGAAACGAGTTTAAAGATCATTAAAGCACAAACCGTTATAAAAGAGTCGTTGTGCTTTTTTTCTTCTGGAATGCCACTTGTAACTATCATGGATAGGCAATTTGCCGATGGTTCATCCGCCTTGTCAAACAAAATAAATAACATCGAATAAAGAAAACTAAAATGAATTAATTTTAAGAATGGAGTTTGAACGCATCAAAGAACAAACCGTCTGAAAAGAGTTGCCCTTAGTTTTCTCTTCAGGAATGGTGCCTGTATTTTTCATGGATAGGCTGTGCGGGGACATGTGTGGCATTGGTTCAACAATATTGTCACACTGAAAAATGAACACCAAAAAAGAACAAAAAATGTATGATATTCTGAGAACCAATGTTACTGAATAAATAATCAAAAGAAATTATGAGAAAATTTTAATGAATGAATCATCCGGATAGATCTATCTCATATGTCAAGAAGATATTACTAAAATTCCTTGCACAAACACACACACACACACAGAAAAAAAAATAATAAATAAGAGGCATAATGATTACGAAATAATTATATAACTGTTTACTTATTCAAAAGAGCTACTACTACATAATTTATGAGTGTACAACTTCTGCCATCTCCAAGTTGTTCATGCATGGGCAGAAACACTGACCTTTAAATTGTTCAGCTATTTACCTGTAATATATATAATTGCTGTCGTTCCGATTAGGTATATTTTAAAATAATAATATTGGTATATTATATCACTTTAAAACAAACTTCTCACCCTATCTTTTTAGATAACTAAATGCATCTTTGTCCTGCTCAAATAACAAAAACAGGAAAAGTGTGTTCTTTACTTTAGTTTGTACACTCACGGTCTTAGCACGGTCAACAGTCTTCAAATATTTGGTCACTGCTTCCCTCGAATAGAATTTCTTTCCAGATGACACATCAGTATATACCTGAGGCTGCAAGATAAAACCCATTATAACTTTTGAAAACCAGAAAGTTATTCAAATTGTCTTCCGTACATTTAAACAAGGAAAACTTAGAAGTTTGCCACGGGAACCCATTTAACATTACTTTAAAGTCTCCATGGATTAAAATTTGCTCAATTAATGCATGTAATCACAAAAAAAGAGACTCAAATTGTGCAGCAAAAAAGAGTGAATATCAAAAAAAAAGATACTGTATGTAAAAAATTGCATATGACCAAACCTTTATCAATACTAAAACTGAAAAAAAAAATGTTAGTTCGCAGTTGTAAAATCCATCAGAATTAAGACAGCTCGATCATGTTGACACATAGCTTCAAGAATGGAAATTTTAAAGAAGCTCTGATATTATACAGTTAATAGCCGCCTAAATTTGGGAATCTGTTGATTTTCTCAATAGGATTGATTTAAAGTTTGAGATCTCTCTCTGGAAGTATGACATCCACAAAAAACATCATCACAATATTAATCCATGTTTTCTATAAAAGGAGAGTGTGAATGTGAAGAGATGCAACTATATAGAAACTAATGACAAGTTTGATTACGTTTATATGTTGAAATTCCACTTTCCGGTGTAAAATGGAGATTTTAATGGTTTTTTTTATGTAAAACTGAGATTATTTTTGGATGATCAGTTTGTAGTTTTCATGTATATAGACAGTGATGGAGTCCAATTTTATCAATTTTAGTTATAATAAATAAATAAGATGAGTATGTGGTTAGTGAGGGTAGTCACTGGAAAATGGAAATCCAAAAATGAAAATCTCCGATGAGAAACGTATAAGCAAACATGCTTCCAATTTTATGAATAGTTGGAAATTGGAGATTGGTAATTAAGTAGTGGGTGGAAATACAACCAAATAAGACCTTAAACCTGATTAAAGAAAAAACAACTACTTTTGAACATGACAAACCTCGTATATGGAACCCCTATGTGAGCTTCTGTGTCGTGGTCTCTCCTCAGACGTCCATCCATCAGGCAACCATTTTGTAGAATCTTCTGTTTTATCCAATCCCTGTGGACACTACAACACAATCAAACTAAAATGAAAAAAGACACATGCACCAGAAGAATACAAGTAGATATTATTTAAGTTGAAACTCACAGCGTCAACTTTACTATCAGAGTGGGGGTCGTTGTCATCGCCATTTGATGTTTCAGTCATATTATTTTCTGCTGTGAGAGAACTTAAGACGCCTTTCTTGGAATAATATGTAACACCAGTTGAGACATTGTAGTAGTACTGCGATAAAAAATTAGACATTAATATTCATTTATGCTACTAAGGTAATTCACACTCACCACGTTTTATTAAACTAACAACCCACGGTAAAAAATTATAGCATTTTCAGGGAAATACAATCTATTGATGGTCTGATATTTCCTTTTTAATTCTTATTTCATTATTCAGTCTTTCTTAATTAATCTGCTGCAACACTTTCCATCCCAGATCTATATAATACACATACACAAACTAGATAAATTCAAACAGTCATGGTAAAATAAATACTCATAAAAGAAGGCATGAGTGTTTTTCTTTCTTTTTGTCTACAGCATTAAGCAAAACATAATGGCCCCGTAATCAAATAGCTAAACGTAACTCAGGAGGTGAAGGAAATGCGAAATCTAAGCCTGTCATTTACGTGAAGAAATTATTCATCCACTTTATCCATAGCACGTAACAAGCGAGCCACGTGTTTCTTCCTGCTCGATTATGGAATAAAATTGTCTGTTTCGTAAATCAGGCGGTTAAGGAAATACCAAATCTACCCCTCCCATTTACGTGAAGAAATTATCCATCCACTTTATCCACAGCACGTAACAACCGTGCTACGTGTTTCTTCCCGCTCGATTATGGAGTAAAAGTTTCGTAAATCTGTGACACGTGTAAGTTGTATGCAATCTAGGAACATGAATGATCACTGTAAGTATAAATACTTTTAATGAGTGATCCCTTCGAAGCATTAAACTTATGCACGAAAGCCGTACTTGCATAAATAGTTCAAATACAAAACATAGTTTCCACATTTAGGAGATATCATTTCAAAATTTCCAAGTTAATTGGAAAGAGGAAACCCTAGCAGATTCACTTCTTTAGAGAACCAATGGACGAAAACCTAAAAATCGACGACCCATGGTCCCATTCTCGAAAACCATAAAATTCTCTGAGGCAAGATAAGAGTTAAGAGCCCGACCGCGGTACGACTTTCCACGATTCCATATCTAGTAGCTAGATGTACATGGATTAAAAATATACGCGGAAACCCAACTGTTTAACATCAACACACGCTCTATATAACAAAGATACGGTTTTTCTACAAGAAAGTGAATGCCTTTTAGGTAGGATGAGAAATCAAAGTAATCCAGTTCGTTCTAGATCAACATGCAATAAATCAACAAGTTGAATTACACATTAACAAATACAGAATTCAAGATCAGAAACCGAATGCACCATCTTTCTCAGGTTCAATCGAAACTCAGGATTCAATTTATCACAGCCCATTCAGCAGCACAACGAATTCACAAACTCGAAGTCAGCTTACCTTAATCCAACGAGAAATTTCAAACAAACGAATTCAAATAAACGAAGAAAAAGAAAAAAAAAGAAAAAAATTATAATTGAAGACCTAATTAATTACCTTAATCCTCCTCCCATTCTTGTACTTGACCTTCTCGGAGAAGCCCGAAGGAAGCCACTCCGGCGACTTCCCGGCGATCATTTCCCTCGAATTCCGAGATTATTTATACAGAATTATTGACTTCTGAACACTGAAAGAAGCATTGATTTATTTTTATGGAAAAACGAGGAGGTGCCCTGTGCCGCAAATGAGAGACGAGAGAGAAATGGGGTTGAAATGATTTTGGTCTCTGCTGCTGAAATAAGACGAAAAGGAGAGTGCTTGGGAACACGTGTTATACGCAATCGGGAGGAATTTCTTTTTGCCACTTTTTATTTTTTTTGAAAATGTAATTAATTGAGAACAGATTTCAGTTGCACTAAAAAAGAGTAAAGAAATAAATTAATACTACTAGTAATTGCGAATGTAATTTTCAAGAGCTTTTTTTCATAGTTGTAATTTTATTTTGAAATTATGTTTTATGGTAAAGTGAAATAAATAGATTTTATGCTTTTTCCTTTTCAAGTTTTTTCAACAGAAGAAAAAAATAAGATCAGTTAAAGAATTCTCATTAAGTTTTTAATACAGTTTTTTTTTATCCTTATTAAAGCTTTTGTAGAGAAATTAAAATGTCTTTGAGGAAACATACAAAATACTGTACTAGATATTAAATCTAAAACTTGGTGGGTAAAAATAGAGATGTAAATATTTTTATTTTATTTTAATAACTATGTTGAGTGAGTCTAATAAGTATCATTGCACACTGTTTATTTTTTTATTTGTACACACATCACTATTCAAAATAAATATAAATAAAAGTATATAAATAAGAAATATCCTTTATCATTTTTATTTATTGATATAATATAATTTTAGTAATAAATTATATATATATATATATATATATATATATATATATATATAATTTATTACTAAAATTAAATTTAGATTTCCTTTTAAAAATTATTTTTCCTTTTTTATTTATGTTTTGTTATTTATGAGAATAACAAATTAAGTCAAAACTCAATTTATTTACACTTCATATAATGCTAAACATCTTCAATTTAAATCCACATATTTAATCTATTTATTAATATATAATTCTAAAATTTTGTATTCAGGCTTATAAAACATGATTAATAATACATAAATAAATTAAAAATATTATAAATATACATAAATAAATTAAAAATATTATAAATATAAAATTATTGATTAAACCGCGTACATATATTTCATTCTTTTATTTCTCTATTTCCATATTGTAATCAAAATTTAGTTATGGTAATTTTAAAAATTAAACAAGAATAATAAATATAGAAAATCCAAAGTCTCAATATATAATTTTAGAATTAAAACCGTGTATATGAAATTTTGTACTCATTTTCTCTCTTTCCATATTTATAATTAGGTATGAATGGTAATTTTTAAATTTAATTTCCCTTACTATATTATACTTGACTATAATAATGATAAATAATTATAGTAATCATTCAAATTAAAATTCTATCTATTCGGGTTTTTAATATTCTTTTATTTATTTGCTTTTAATCATTTCTAATATTTATGAGTGTTAAGAGTATCTTCAATGCACAAAGTCCATTTTTTTCTTTTTGTGGATTTATTAATTGTCACATCATATTAAAGTGGGCAAATTGAAAAATTAGACAATTCACTCAAATGCAAAAGCCCATTTTTCAAATTTTAAATTTCAATTTTATTAATTAAATATTATTACTACAAGTCTACAACATACAAAAAATAAAAAATAAATATATTATGATCCACATGTCAGAAGTGGGCATGACCAAGACAGTTAGGGGTGTTCAAAAAACCCGTCAAACCCGATCCGCCCGTCAACCCGACCGAAAGCTGCCCGAACCCGTCGGTTTTATTGTGAACAAATTACCCAACCGTTAGAATTTCTAAAATCCGCCAAAATTCGGGTGGGTAGCAGTTTCGTTAGTGACTACCCGCAAATAAACCGACCCGGCCGCACATAATATATATATATATATATATATATATATATATATATATATATATATATATATAATACAATTGACTTTTGACTTTATGTTACATTTTTTCTAATTTTCACTGTATTTTTTTCCTTTTTATTAATATTATTACTAGTATAGTAGTATTAATTTATGAGATAATTTTTAAACTTTTCTTAACTAATTTTTTATGTATGCTTTTGATTTTTTTTTCTTTTTCAATTAGGCACAACGTAAAGAGTTCTTATCTTTAACATCTTAAATTAACAATATTTTCAATGGTTTGTGCAACTATAAGTTATAATTTTGTAATATTTTACTAGAACTTTAAGAGCATCTCCAGTGGTGAGTGCAAGTTTTGGGTGATAAGTAGGTCACGTGTGGCCAACTCATATTTTTTCTACTTCTACCCAAAAAAACTTCTACCCCATCCAACCGTTCTATCCAAAACATAAATTTTATAGGTCTCACCACTTACTTACTTTATACTTTTTATTTATTATTTATATTTAAATACTAAAAATAATAATAATAAACGTTAAAAAAATGATTTTTATATGAAATAAAATAAATATTTTATATTTTATATAATTCATGATTAAAATAAAAATATTACAAAACATAAATTTAAAATAAAAATAAATACTATTTTTTTATTTTAAATTTTTAGCGTTAAAAATTTAATTTTAATTAATTTTTATATAAAATAAAAATTATTTTTAATTAATTTTTATATAAAAAAAATATAAATAATCCGTTAATGTTAAAATTTTAACTATTTAAATTTTTTTAATTTTAATTAATTTTTATATAAAATAAAAATGTAAATAATCTGAGTTAAAATTTTAATTAGTTCAAAATTCTTATTTTTTATTTAAAATATAACGTTAAAATATAAAATAATTTTTAACGCTGAATTAATAATAATAATAATAAAATAATATTATTTTTCATCTCTACCCGGGTAGAAGTTCTTCTACCCCAGAAGTTTTAGGAACTTCTAATCTCACCACGTCAGCCCAGCTCCAATGATTTCTACCTCGTTTTTTGGTGAGAGGTAGAAGTACACATAGACTTCTACCTCACCATTGGAGATGCTCTAAATAAATGTTTTTTTTTTTTAATTTTTGTTAGTTTTATTTTTCGTTTTCTTAATTTTTTTATTTTTTTTATTTACAATTTACATGTTTATTTAAACATGTCATTTTACCCGTCAAACCGCCCGCACCCGACCGCACCCGTCTTCACCCGCATCATACGGTTGAAGTAAAAAAATGGGCGGGTATGGTTGATAAAATTGAAACCCGCTATCAATGGGTCATTTTATTTTTTATGGATTTAGCCGCCCGAACCCGCCCGTGAAAACACCCCTAAAGACAGTGGGAATGCCCATTATTTTCATATTTGCTCCAATGAAAAAAAAATCAATTTTGAGTGCCTAAGTCCATTTTACTTGGCCCATTGCACCCAAATGTGCTGCATTGGAGATGCTCTTATTGATTATTAGAGCATCTAATGGTGCCCACTTCACAACATTGGGCCTAGTGAAGTGGGCAACTTCATACAATATAGAAAAACATCGATTAGTTTTATTATTTGTTTTGTGTACCCGCACCTCCACGTACCGAGACTCGTTGAGGTCGTACGGGTTTAGGGATTCGTGGTTTTGGGGTTTTATTGTTAGCGGCTCCGGGGTTTGGCCGTTTCTTGGCGCTCTCCGGGATGCCGATCTTATTGTTTAATGTTCACGACTCCAGGGTTCGGTCGTTTTGACGTTTTCCGGGATGCCGATTTTATTGTTTTCCTGGGACCGGGGTTTTTCCTCCGAGACCCCGTTTGGACTTTGGGGTTTTCATTTATGTATTGTTCTCGGCCCCGGGGTTCGGTCGTTTTGACTCTCCCCGGGATGCCGAAGTTTACGGTCTGGTGTCTTTCCGGGACCAGGGTTTTTCCTCCAGGACCCCGTTTGGACTTTGGAATTTTATTTATTTATTTTGTGTGCCCTTACCTCCCTGTACCGAGACCCCTTGAGGACGTTTTGGGTTTGGGGATTCATGGTTTCTTGTGGGCTTTTATTTTGTGTGCCCTTACCTCCCCGTACCGAGACCCCTTGAGGCCGTTTTGGGTTTGGGGATTTATGGTTTCTTGTGGACTTTTATTTTGTGTACCCGCGCCCCCTCATACCGAGACCCGTTGGGGCCGTTTTGGGTTTTAGGGAGTCGAGGTTTTGGGGGTTTTATATCATTTTGCTTCTTGGAGAAAATACAAATACCCTTTTTCAATGGCTTCGTTGGGAGTCAGAACTCAACCTTCGCCTTCCAAGGAGTTCCATCTGGCCGTGGTTCGAAATGACCACGGTACCTCCGGTAACTCTTCGGTTGCGTTTTTTGGTCGTGGTTCGAAATGACCACGGTACCTCCGGTAGCTCTCCAGTTGCGTTTTTTGGCCATTGTTCGAAACGACCACGGTACCTCCGGTAGCTCTTCGGTTGCGTTTTTTGGCCGTGGATCGAAACGACCACGGTACCTCCGGTAGCTCTTCGGTTGCGTTTTTTGGCTGTGGTTCGAAACAACCACGGTACCTGCGGTAGCTCTTCGGTTGCGTTTTTTGGCCGTGGTTCGAAACGACCACGGTACCTCCAGTAGCTCTTCGGCTTACTTCTCTTGAGCGTCCCGGGCGCCGCGGTGAGAATGTTGGGCCCCATGAGCCGGCACTGGAGGCACTTCCTGGCAAATTTCACCGTGTCCCGGCGTAGGTTTGGCCATTAGTATCCTTGGACCATCATTTTTTGGGCCAGAGACCGACCTCCGGCATGGTTGCCGCATATTCCCTCGTGAATTTCTGAAAACACATTCGGTCCCTCGTCTCTGGACATTCACTTTAACCAAAGCATTGAAAAGTTTCTTGTAATAAAGTTGAGAACCTCAAACAGAGTACCTTGCAGCTCGCATTCAGAGCTGTTTTGTCTCGGTCCTATCCGGGGGCAGGGCCCCGGACCTGATGATATTCTTGATTGGGTCCCGCCAATCGGCCCCGGGCTCTGTTGGAATTCGATATCCCGGGCTATTAAAATTTGCGGAAAATAATAACCCGATCAAAAACCTCGATTGCCGGAGAAATCACGAATCCACGCGAGCCGGGACCCGACCGAACGCGCCACGCACCCGGAGGCGCGCGAACGCCCAGCCGAGTTCCCACGAGGGACTCGCGATCGCTGCGGGCGATCGCTGGGTTGCTACGAGCAACCCCGCAGCGGATCCGTTGATCCGCTGCTACGCGACTAGGGCTCGCGTCCAGCGAGCCGCTGCGGGGAACCCGCAGCTCGCTACGAGCTGCTACGGGTCACGCCCCGTAGCCCTAGCGATCAGCCCCGTAGGGCTTGATCGATCCTCGGCGTCCAGCCGAGGATTCGCGCGATCGATCCCCATGAGGGATCCTCGAGTCTCCGGCGGTCCGGTGGTTCGACCACCACCGCCCGACTCGACCTTCATCCGGGGTTCGATCCTCGGATCTTCGTTCTACGGTATTCTCGATAAATCCAAAATCGAATAAATCAAGGGCGTTTAGATTTTTACCTTTTGATTCGTTGTTCGGAGAAACGAAATCAAGATGACCTTTGAATCTTCCCACGTATTCCTTGCACTCCGTTCGAACGTCGGGTGGGCGACGATCTATCGAACTCCTATGGATCTCCTTCAACTCTCTAGACTAATCAAGTATGATTATCTTTTTTTTATGTCTATTATGAAGGCCATGTAGTGCTTTTATAGGCTACGTAGGGGATCTAAAGGAGGTGGAATATTGGGCTTCCAATATTGAAGATTAAATTGAGCCCACTGCCCAAGTCCATTAATCCTTATCAATATTAATTAATTTATTTTCCACTATATAAATTAATTGCACTCCCAATATTAAACCATATTATATCCAAATAATATTTCTCCGGTAGTATTATTTATTTCGTGTATTTAAGATATAAATATCCATGAATAAAATTTATTTATTGCTTAATAAATTTATTCATCTCTTTTATCCGAGACTAGTACCACTCAACCTTATTTATTATGCGGAATTAAATCCACTCGCGAGGTTTACATAATATATCCTTATGAGCTCATCTCGGGGATATTATCAACCCTTCCGGGATACACTGTCCCGTCAAGAATTTACGGCATGCCATATATAAAATATAGTGACCCAACTTAACCGGTAATTGACCCAATAATTAAACCGGTCAATTCCTTTGGTAAATCAAAGTCACTTATACTAAATATACACACCCGCAATTGTATCGGGGATTAAGAATAAAATACACTGAGTCTCAAATCAATTATCGCCGAGCAAACCTAATTGATGAGTCTCAATCGATCCGCTCAATACACCAAGTGTACAAGTGTGATAAAATAATTAAGACAAATTATTTTCTCTCTCACACAACGACTATACCGATGGATTGGTCCGTGTCCATCTAGGTCGTGAGCATCTGTTCGATTAAATACGAGTAACCGATAGTATGATCTTCTGTGTGACGTCGCACACCATACTAACTACAACGTATCTAATCCAGGACTATAATTTGCATGTATTTAATTATCAACAATTAAAAACAAATGAATGTTCGTATTTAATAGGTAAATGAAAGTGTACAAGGAGTTCAGAATACTCAAATCTAGACATTAAGTATACTACTCCAACAATCTCCCACTTATACTAAGGTCTAGTCTTATCCTCCAAACTTCTGACTCCCAAACCCTCCAAGTGCTTGAAATATACTTCCTTAGGAAGTATCTTGGTGAAAGGGTCCGCTAGGTTGTCCTCCGAAGCTATCTTGGTGACTATCGCATCGCCCCTCTTGACGATGACTCGAATCAGGTGGTACTTGCGCTCTATGTGTTTCGAAGCACTATGGGACCGTGGTTCCTTACTGTTTGCCACTGCACCGCTATTATCACAATAAATTGTCATAGCTCTGGGCAAACTCGGAATCACATCTAAGTCCTGGAGGAAATTAAGGAACCAAACTGATTCTTTCGCTGCCTCTGAGGCTGCAACATATTCAGCTTCCATGGTAGAGTCCGAAATGCACTTTTGCTTAACACTCCTCCATGATACGGCCCCACCTCCCAAAGTGTACACATAGCCTGATGTCGACTTTCGCCGGTCCTTATCAGCTTGGAAATCCGAATCCGTATAACCCAAAGGAATCAGATTGTCTGCTCCGTAACTTAGAACATAATCCCTAGTATTTCGCAAATACTTGAAAATGCTCTTTACAGCAGTCCAATGAGCCTTTCCAGGGTTACTCTGATATCTCGCTACTACGCCAACTGCATAGCAGATATCAGGCCTCGTACATAATATTGCATACATTAAGCTTCCCACAGCCGAAGCGTAGGGAACTGCTTTCATTTCATCTTTCTCCTTTTGTGTCCGAGGACACATCTCCTTAGAAAGATAAGTTCCTTTACTGAAGGGTAGTTCACCCTTCTTGGAATCCTGCATGTTAAAACGAGCCAGAATCGTGTCTATGTAAGATTGCTGGGATAGGTACAATGTTCTATTCCGGCGATCCCTTATAACCTTGATCCCTAGAACATGCCCGACTTCTCCCAAATCTTTCATATCGAATTGTCTAGACAACCATCCCTTTATGTCTGATAACATTTTCACACTGTTGCCAATGAGAAGAATGTCGTCTACATAATGCACGAGAAACACCACCTTCTTCCCATCACGTTTCCAATACACACACGATTCGTCCATGCTTTGACTCAATCCAAAAGATTGGACTACTTCGTCAAACCGCAGGTTCCACGATCTCGAGGCTTGTTTCAATCCATAAATGGATCGATTAAGCTTGCACACTAGATGATCTCGCCCCTTAGCAATGAATCCTTCTGGTTGTTTCATATAAATCGTCTCGTCAAGACTTCCATTTAGGAAAGCTGTCTTGACATCCATTTGCCACACCTCATAATCCATATGAGCTGCTATGGATAAGAGAATCCGGATCGACTTTATCTTGGCTACCGGCGAGAAGGTCTCCTCATAATCGATTCCCTCTTTCTGAGTATATCCTTTCGCAACAAGCCGAGCTTTAAAGGTTTCAACCTTTCCGTCAGATCCTCTCTTTCTCTTGTAGACCCATTTACACCCAATTGGCTTTACGCCGCTTGGTGGTTCTACAAGATCCCAGACTTTATTAGAATCCATAGATTCAATTTCGGATTTCATCGCTTTCTTCCAAGAAGGCGCATCTATATCTTGTACCGCCTCATCATAGGTCCAGGGATCGATTTCATGAACTCCAGGTCCAGAGTCCGAAGACTCACCCAGTCCAATCCATCGGTCTGGTTGCTTAACAACCCTCCCACTACGACGGCGTTCCGATGTATTAACAGTGACAGTGTCAGGTGCAGATTCTAGTGGTGTATCTATACTCGGTTCGGCTGTGTCTAGGTCTTCAGTGTTACCTCTCAATTCATCAAGCATTATGTCACTCTTGGGCTTGTGGTCCATGACATAGTCTTCCTCCAAGAACCGAGCGTTAGTACTTATAACGATCTTCTGGTCCTTAGGACTATAGAACATGCCACCTTTAGTTCCTCTAGGATATCCTATAAACAACCGCACTTCAGTACGAGGTTCTAATTTATCGGCACCTACCTTCAACACATGTGCAGGGCACCCCCAGATCCGAACGTGTCTCAAGCTAGGCTTGCGCCCGCTCCATCGTTCCATGGGTGTTGAAGGAACCGTTTTAGATGGAACCAAGTTCAGAATGTGCGCCGCTGTTTCTAAGGCATATCCGGAACATGATAGGTAAGTCCGAGTAACTCATCATTGATCGCACCATTTCCATAAGAGTCCTATTCCTTCTTTCTGACACACCATTTTGCTGGGGAGTATATGGTGATGTCATTTGGGAATCAATCCCATTCTCTGCCAAGTATGCCTTGAATTCTCCAGACAGGTACTCGCCTCCGCGATCAGATCGCAGGCATTTAATGGATTTACCTTGAAGGTTCTCCACAAGAGCCTTGAACTCCTTGAACTTGTCAAAGGATTCGCTCTTGCGGCGCATCAGGTATACAAATCCATACCTTGAGTAATCATCAGTGAAAGTGATGAAATACTCGTACCCTCCCTTTGCCTGGGTAGACATAGGTCCGCATACATCAGAGTGAATCAAATCCAATACTTGTTCAGCCCTTCGTCCTTTACCAGAAAAAGAACGCTTGGTCATTTTTCCCTCTAAACAGGATTCGCAAGTTGGAAGGTCCTCTCCTTCAACACCACTGATGAGACCATCAGCTTTCAACCTTTGAATTCTATTTGAGTTAATATGACCTAGCCTTAAGTGCCACAAGTATAATTGATTCATCCTAGAAGGTTCCTTTCTCTTATTGGTGTTCGTAGATGTGTTATTACTCTCGGTTAGTTGCATCGTGTTAGACTCAGGATTTAGCACATACAAATCGTCCACCAATGTACCAGAACAGATAATCTCACTGTTTCTTCTTATGATCACCGAGTGGTCAAAAGAGACAGAATATCCATTCATAATAAGTTTAGAAACCGAAATTAAATTCTTTCTAAAGTTGGGTACATAAAGACAATTATGTAAAACTAAAATCCTATCACTACTGAAGCGTAAGTGAACGTCTCCCACTGCAACAACCGCCACCCTCGCGGCATTGCCCATGTAGACCACGATCTCTCCCTCTCTAAGTCTCCGGGTTTCCTGGAACCCCTGCAATGAATTGCAGACATGATCAGTGGCCCCCGTATCTACACACCAGGTGCTGGTAGATAACACCACTGATAATGTTTCAGTGACTAAGGAAAATTTCGTACCTTTGATGAGAGGACAATCAGACCTCCAGTGCCCAGACTGCTTGCATTGAAAGCACTTGCCTCGCGGCTTGCTCCTCCCAATCCGTGGTTCAAAACCACTGGGCTTCTTTGCATGCACTTCCAACTTGGCCACTAGAGCTTGTGATTCTCTGATCATACTTATCAGTTCAGTTCTTTTGAAATCGTTTTTAAGCGATTCCTCAAGGGGACTAAACTTGATGAGTATGTCAATCACCTCTAGTCCGGCTTCTTTACTATGTCCTAACATCTCCTTGAGGTCATTTTCAATGTCCTCATCAGTTGGGACAATAGTGGATTCGGAAGGCTCAACAGTCTGAACATTGTCCAGATTTCTTTTCCAATCAGTACTATATGGAACCAGTGAGTTTTCATCTTTAAGTATATCATAAAGTGGGGTCACAGTCATTCCTAACCTATAAGCACATAAAACAAACAAACAATTTAATATCCGATATTATCTCCCTTAAATAATATCATTAAATCACTAATCACATCTAAAATCCCATCAGGTAAGGCAAGCCACGATAGTGTGGACGTTTACCCACCCAAATGATTTAGCGATTAGATTTCCTTCGGTCGTACATCATCAATAGCGTTACCTCGATGGGAGGGATACTATGAAGCGTACCTAAGTGTTAACCATTACTCAGTACTAAGAAGTTTGTTTGAGACTCGCATATCACCGCAAGCCACGATATTGTGGACGTTTACGTTGACACACGGATCCTTCACTCCCTTCTTTAACTGTCTACATCAATCGATCTAAAGTCCCATTCGATATAGCAAGCCACGATAGTGTGGACGTTTACCATACCAAAAGACTTATACAATTGAAATCCAATTACTTGACCCATTCAATCTTGTAAATCAAGACGCGGAGAATCATAAGTGAAACTCGAAGTTTCTAACCAGTGATTCACCATGCGAACAACCCTATCTCTCATAAATGAGGGAGCCGAGCAGACAATCGATCCATCTATCAAAGAATGGTACGACTGCCTCTAATTTGTGTCCTCGACATGACCAAGTGGCTTTGGCTCCATTCCACTCCCCGGGGTGAGAATGAGTCGACTTGAAATCAGCTTTGGAAAGACAAATTAGGCATTGTTTGATGAACTTAATCAATGTTTCTCATAAGAGGAATTACAAGAACTCTCCTCCAATAACTTATCTATATAAACTTCAAAAGTTTATAAAAGTCACCAAGAGAGCAGCAATGGAGACCATGGGTATGTTTCCATACCCTCTCCCACTTAGCTTTTTACAATAAAGGGATACGCTATCTAGTGCATAAAAGTAAACACATATAGCATGCATACATGTAATAAAGCACATAGTATTATCACATAGTCAAAATAATTACTAGAATATTATTTTCCGACTATTATGGCTTTACTCCATCTCCGTACGCATCTTCTAGTCTTTAGTCTTCGTTCTTGAATGCTCCATGTGACGAGAATATTAATTTCTAATATTTAAATCTATTTATTTTTAATAAATCCAAAAGATACTTAATTAATTAAGTCAATCGAATAAATCAAAAATAAAATTAAATATTATTAATATTTTTATTTATTTTATCTTCCCTTTCTACTTCATTAAATCTCTAGAATAATCTATCCAAGACCCACTTGGAATATTCTAGATGATTTCCATAATGAAATAAGGAAATAAAATAACTTGGGACTCTTCTACTTTCCAAATTAATTAGATTCCTAATCCATGAATATTTCCATAAGATAGAAATAATCAATTTAGGAATTCTAATCAATTCCAAATTGATTCTTTTCCTAATCCATGAGAGTTCCCAAAAATAGGAACACTCAAATAGGAAAAACCCGAATCAATTAGGAAAGTGAATTTACCGGGAGAGCACGAAGATCACGAGGACCCCCGCGCCCCCACCGGACCGCCATCGCCGGCCGAGGACCGCCGCCGCCGCCACCTAGCCGGCCCACAACCACCGCCGGTGGTTTCGCCGCCGGGAGGCGCGAATTCGGCGCCTCTCCTTCGATGGTTCGATCCTTCATGGATCGACCATGGTGGTCGATCCGAGCCCTAGCCCTCACGTCGTCTCCTTCGTCACGCGTCTTCTCCGGCGGTCGTTTCGGCATCGATCCAACGTAAAATAAATTTACAAAAACTAAATTACAATTCCGGTATCGATTCTATACACGAAATCGACCCTATACAATTTCCGGAAAAAAAGGTAGAACGTAATAATAAATCCTAAATTCGGTCAACCCCCGAATTTTTACTATTACAAGCATTCACCACCAAAAACGAATCTCGACATGTCCGAGAGTTTAATTAAACCAACAATCACATGACAAAATAATTAAACGAATAATCATCAAGCCATAATAGTCGGAACCCTGCAAGGTAGAAATCACGGGCTATTAAAATTTGCGGAAAATAATAACCCGATCAAAAACCTCGATTGCCGGAGAAATCACGAATCCACGCGAGCCGGGACCCGACCGAACGCGCCACGCACCCGGAGGCGCGCGAACGCCCAGCCGAGTTCCCACGAGGGACTCGCGATCGCTGCGGGCGATCGCTGGGTTGCTACGAGCAACCCCGCAGCGGATCCGTTGATCCGCTGCTACGCGACTAGGGCTCGCGTCCAGCGAGCCGCTGCGGGGAACCCGCAGCTCGCTACGAGCTGCTACGGGTCACGCCCCGTAGCCCTAGCGATCAGCCCCGTAGGGCTTGATCGATCCTCGGCGTCCAGCCGAGGATTCGCGCGATCGATCCCCATGAGGGATCCTCGAGTCGCCGGCGGTCCGGTGGTTCGACCACCACCGCCCGACTCGACCTTCATCCGGGGTTCGATCCTCGGATCTTCGTTCTACGGTATTCTCGATAAATCCAAAATCGAATAAATCAAGGGCGTTTAGATTTTTACCTTTCGATTCGTTGTTCGGAGAAACGAAATCAAGATGACCTTTGAATCTTCCCACGTATTCCTTGCACTCCGTTCGAACGTCGGGTGGGCGACGATCTATCGAACTCCTATGGATCTCCTTCAACTCTCTAGACTAATCAAGTATGATTATCTTTTTTTTTATGTCTATTATGAAGGCCATGTAGTGCTTTTATAGGCTACGTAGGGGATCTAAAGGAGGTGGAATATTGGGCTTCCAATATTGAAGATTAAATTGAGCCCACTGCCCAAGTCCATTAATCTTTATCAATATTAATTAATTTATTTTCCACTATATAAATTAATTGCACTCCCAATATTAAACCATATTATATCCAAATAATATTTCTCCGGTAGTATTATTTATTCCGTGTATTTAAGATATAAATATCCATGAATAAAATTTATTTATTGCTTAATAAATTTATTCATCTCTTTTATCCGAGACTAGTACCACTCAACCTTATTTATTATGCGGAATTAAATCCACTCGCGAGGTTTACATAATAAATCCTTATGAGCTCATCTCGGGGATATTATCAACCCTTCCGGGATACACTGTCCCGTCAAGAATTCACGGCATGCCATATATAAAATATAGTGACCCAACTTAACCGGTAATTGACCCAATAATTAAACCGGTCAATTCCTTTGGTAAATCAAAGTCACTTATACTAAATATACACACCCGCAATTGTATCGGGGATTAAGAATAAAATACACTGAGTCTCAAATCAATTATCGCCGAGCAAACCTAATTGATGAGTCTCAATCGATCCGCTCAATACACCAAGTGTACAAGTGTGATAAAATAATTAAGACAAATTATTTTCTCTCTCACACAACGACTATACCGATGGATTGGTCCGTGTCCATCTAGGTCGTGAGCATCTGTTCGATTAAATACGAGTAACCGATAGTATGATCTTCTGTGTGACGTCGCACACCATACTAACTACAACGTATCTAATCCAGGACTATAATTTGCATGTATTTAATTATCAACAATTAAAAACAAATGAATGTTCGTATTTAATAGGTAAATGAAAGTGTACAAGGAGTTCAGAATACTCAAATCTAGACATTAAGTATACTACTCCAACAGGCTCCGGGGCTGCCGGGAGGGTTTCTCCCTGGGCCTCGACCGAGGGAACCTTCAACTGTGTCCGGACCTCCCGGGACAGTTCCTCGGATCCTTCGGTTGAAGTTAATTTGGACAGCGTGTCTGCCTGCGAGTTTATGCTCTTGGTGGATTTGCTTGATTCGGCCGTGTTTGCAACGCGCTTTGGGTTGGGTAACGCGACCCGTGACGCGGGGAGACTGGACCTGGTCACCTTTTGACGACACTGAAGCCTCTAGATTCCGTGACGTCACGCGCGATCCTCCGAGAATGGGCTTGGTCACCTTTCGGCGATACGGAAGCCTATAGATCGTGCAGCGTGATGCAACAAGTTTGTACGAGTCTGTGCTGAGAATCTGCAATAATACTTTCAACACATAAATACAAACATAGCAAAATATCAATCGATTTTACTTATATGATCCTCCTGGACCGTGCGATATGCGCCGGCCCACGAGAGAGGGGGCTCGGGACCCGGGATCGGTGTTGTTGCCCGAACATCGGTATGCAAAGGTTGGAACTGGGTCATCCCTAGTCTCTGCTCCAACTCCATGATTCTATTGAATAAGTCTGAGAGATCGGGATCGTGCCCTGGGACTGGTAGGTCTGGGAGACGGGACTCGGGCCCCGGCACCGGTTGGTCCGAGAGGCGGGGCTCGGGCCCCGGGACCGGTGGTTTTGCATTCGGGGTTCGTTGTTTCGCTATCGGTCGCGTAGACCTCGCCTCGCTCATGTTAGACGCTGTCGTTGATTCGGCCGTGCGCGGCAGTCGGTCGTGTCTCTTTGGTTCTAGGTAGTCTGGGACCATGTTGGGTCTGACGCCGTGTCCCGTCCTTCTTCGTGCGAGAGGCGGTCGACGGTGTCGACGGTCTAACCGCGGTTGGCGCAAAGCTCGCGTGACCGAGGCCTCCTCCCCCGCTCTGTTTTCTTCTTAAGCATCTTCCTCTATCTCCGGTGGACCCTGCTCCTCGGGCTTTGGATCTGACACCGGAATGAGGTCATCGTCTCCTACGCCCATGACTTCTTCCAACGGCGCCCTTGTTCCTCGGGGAATGGTGTTGATGGAGTTGTATTCTAAATGTCTAGTTTAGTGCAAATACGGAACTCCTTATCTATACCTTAATTCGAGATATGATTCAAGCATGATTGCATTTAATGCAATAGTCCTTGATGTATACGTTGTAGACAGTATAGCGTGAGGAGACACGCGGAAGATCATACTGTCGGTTACTCGTATACTATCGAACAGGAGCTCACGACTTAGATGGACAAGGACAATCCATCGGTACGTCGTAGTGTGACTGGTAGATAGTCGGTCTTGACTATCATGTTACACTCGTACACTTGGTGTATTGAGCAGGACCACGGGAGGGCGTTCGATTTATACTAATCGCAGTAATCGAACTAGACCTCAGATATTACGGATATACGAATTCCTAATCCCTATATAATTATAGGTGCGTGTGTCCAATTCTCGGTTCTTTAATATGCCAATGAGTGAGACTAATTGATTAGTCGAGATTCTCGGTAAATTGGGAATCGTAATTGTACACACGGCATGCTGTAGATTATAGACATGAAACCGTGTCCCGTGTATCGGGTTGATGATGTCCCCGAGATGAGCTCATAAAGTTTATCATGTAAACCCTGCAGGTGGATTTGTTCCACATGATAATAAGGATGAGTGGTACTAGTCTCGGATAAGAAACGAATTAATTTAATTATTAGTAATTGAAATTAATTCGTGGACATTCGATATCTTAAACACGGGAAAGTCGTATATGTAATTTCGGCGGAAATATTATTGGTAAAATAATATAGATTAATTAATTGGGAATTCAATTATAATTTTATAGTGGAATTAATTATAATTAAAATTGGATTTAATTAAAGGTTTTCTTTTAAGGACACCGGTTTAATTAAATTACAATTTAGCCTAATTAATTAATTGTCCTAAGGTCCCTGGTGTGGCCTATATAAACCCCTCAATCTCTCTTCTCCTAACCTAAGTTTCCCGCAATAATTAATTCTGTGGAGAGAAAATAATTGTTAGCGCAATTAATCTTTTTTCTCTACTTAATTAATTTAGTTTGCGCAATAACTTATTCTGTAGAAATTAATTTGCTAGTGCAAATATATTTCTGGAGACAGAATAATTAAAACGTGAAAAAGAGGGTTTGAGAGAGAAGAAGAAGAGAAGACTCCGGTGGATCGTTGCCCACACAACGTCCGGCGTCGAGGGCTAGGATACACACTAGAAGATCTCAGGGTGTTCGCCTATTCGGCTTCTCCGAATCACGCATCAAAGGTATAAGAAATCGAAACCCTATTTCCGCAATAATTCGATTTCTTTCTCGTTGATTATGCATCGAATCTTAGATCGGGTTCCGGGTGTCGTGGATCATGTTCCTTGACTACTGGGGGGTCAAGGACCTCCGGATCGGTAGTCGGAAGAGGAAAATCGGCCCGGAAACGCGCTCGGAACAGCAGGTCGCGCTGCTGTTCGCGGACGAACAGCGCCCGCTGAAGGCCAAACAGCGCCCACTGTTTGGGGCCTATTCAGCGGCCGCTGAATGACTAGCAGCGCCCGCTGTTTGTCCTTCGGGGCGATGGCTGGGCGTGAATCGACACGAGGGCTGTTACGTGAATGGAGCAGTGCTACCTGGAGATCGACTGGGAGTGTTCGGATGTTCGAGTGATCGAACGAACACGTCCCGGGTAGTCGATTTCCAACAATTGGTATCAGAGCCGGTTTTGTCGATTCGTTGTATTTTTGCGAGATTTGTTTTGCAGGTTCGAACCCGATTATTATGGCCATGTGATTGTGTTGTATGTTTGTGGTTTGTTAAACTCTCGGGCTTGTCGAGATCAGTTTTGGTTTTGAAATCGTTGCATGTTTGTAATAGTTAAAACGACGGGTTGAGTCGTTTAGGTTCTATTTATCGTTTTCGTTTTATCCGGATGTATAGGATCGATCATTCTGTATAGGATCGATGCCGGAAGTAGTTAGTTTTACTTATGTAATGTTACTGCTACTTGGTGAATCGAGAGAAGATCGAATGCCGGACGAACGAGGGTCGAGAAGTCGAACCCGCAGCAGGCTGTGCACAAACGGCGCCCGCTGGAGGGCAAACAACGGTCGCCGTTTGCAGCTCCTCCAGCGAGCGCTGGATATAGGGCAGCGCCCGCTGCCCTAGGCTTGGCAGCAGCGCCGCGGGGGTTCGACGGACACCACGGGACGCTCGTCGAGGCCTGGGACGATACTCCAGTGGGAGGGGTTCGTCTCTTGGCACTTAGACGAGTCGGTGGTGGATCAAGACCGAGACGAGCAACGAGACGAAGATCCGAGAAGACGTGCATGGAAGATATTTAAAGGCCATAATAATCGGGGCCACGTTAAATGCTTTTTGTGTGTTTACGTGCTTTTGTTATGCTTTATTTATTTATGCATGTTTTCCCTTTCGTAAAATACTAAGTGGGAGAGGGATTGGAAACAATCCCGCGGTCTCCATTCTCTGTTTTGATAGTGATGTGTGTCACTTACGAGTTGGCTTTAGTGTCATCCTCCCTATCGGATAAAGTCTACACACGGATATCACTGGATCAAAATTCGAATTTAAAATCCACTTATAAAATTGAACAATTATATTTCTCAAAAGCAATGCCTAATCTGTCATTCAAAGACTAATTTCAACTCGACTCATTCTCACCCCGGGGAGTGGAATGGATCCAAAGCGCTTGGTTATGTCGATGACACAAATTAGAGACATTCGAGTCATTCAATGACTAGATCGATTGTCTGGTTGGCTCCCTCACTTAGTGAGAGATAGGGCTCAATTGCATGATTGATCGCTGGTTAGAAACTTCGAGTTTCACTTACGAGATATCAAGCTTTGATTAATAAAATTGTGAAAATTAATAAATGTAAGAGTCAATTAACAAAGTTGTTTGTTTTAGTAAACGTCCACACTATCGTGGCTTGCTAAATGGAAACAGTACTTTGGGTTAATTGAGACTCTATGACATTTAAATAAGTAGGATTCAATTAATAAAGTTGTTTGTTTAGTAAACGTCCACACTAACGTGGCTTGCTAGATGGAAACGGAACTTTGGGATTAATTGAGGCTCGACAGTTATAGAAAGTCGTGGAGGACCGCATGTCAACGTAAACGTCCACATGAACGTGGCTTGCGGTGGACATGTAGTTCCCGAGCGGTGGACTTAGTACTGAGAAATGGTACACACTTAGGTACGCTTTATAGTATCCTCCCCATCGGAGTCACTGCTATGATGATATACGACCGAAGTGAAATCCAATCATAAAATCATTTGGACTGGTAAACGTCCACAAGAACGTGGCTTGCTATGTCTGATGGGATTTTGGAAATGATTGGTAGTTTAATGATATCACTTGAGGGAAATGATATCGAATTAAACTCATTGTTTGTTTTATATGGTATTATTCCCATTAAAAGTCAACAAACTCACTGAACCTGTTTGTATGGATTGGAAAAGAAACTTGGACATTGTCCTAACTGTAGAGGAGTACAAATATGTACTCCAAGTCAATTGACCTGCTGAACCAAATGATGCTTCCACTACTGAGGAAAGGAAGCTCATTGGAAATGGATCAAGGCTATGAGATGACGCGGAGCAACATTATGACTTTCATGTCAAAAGTGCTGCGACATCGGTATCATGCAATGACCATTACCTATGATACGATGCTTAACCTCAAGAAGTTTTGGTTATCAGGACAGGACAGCCGGGCAAAGTGAAATGAGGCAACTCATGACGGACATCATGTCGGAAAGAACGCCCGTAAGGGATCACGTTCTTAGAATGATGGGCTATCTTAATGAGATAGAGGTTCTGGGAGAAATTATCAATGGGGTAAACCAGGTTGATTTTGTGCTCCAGTCTCTGCCGAGAAGTTTTGAGCAGTTCTGCCTAAACTAAAATATGAATAAGGGGTCTTATTCATTGACGGAGCTCCTGATTGAACTTCAAGCGGCTGAGGGAATCTTTAAGGGCTCTCAAAACACTTGTGGCTGAGAAATTGGCTCTTCCTAGGCCTTCGGGTGGCAAAAGGAAGAAGAAGCAAATACGGAAACCCAGTGGGCTTAATATATCTGGACCACGGAATGGGACAAGCAAGCCCAAGGGGCAAGTGCTTCCGTTGTAAGCAGTTTGGATACTGGGAGTTTTAATTGTCCTCTCAAGCAACAAGAAGTTGACTCTTACTTAGTCACCGAAACATGTTTAGTGGTGTTATCTACCAGTACCAGGTGTGTGGATACGGGAACCACTAATCATGTCTGCACTTAAATGCGGGGGTTCCAGGAAACCCGGAGACTTAGAAAGTAAGAGGTAATAACCTACATGGGCAATATTGTTAAGGTAACAGCCGTTGCAGTGGGAGATGTTAAATGGTTTTAACCGAAGGATCTTAGTTCTAATAAATTGTTTTTATGTGCCGGCATTTAGAAAGAAATTTCATTTCGGATTTCTAAATTGGCTTAGAATGGATTTTCCGTTTCTTCTGATAGTTTCAGACTTGTCGGAGTAGGAAACGGGGATATTATCTATTCTGGTACATTGATAGACAATTTAATACTAAATCCGTGTTCTTCCACGATGCAACAGACCGGAACTAATAACACATTGTCGAACCCCAATAAGAGTAAAGATCCTTCTAGGATGAATCAAATGTACTTATGGAATCTTAGGCTAAATCATTTTAACTTAAGTACGATTCAAAGGATGAAGCTGATGGACCACTCAGCTAGGTTGAAGGAAAGGACCTTCCAACCTTAGAATTATACTTGGAAGTTTTAATGACCGAGCAACCCTTTACGGTTAAAGGGAAAAGATCCAAGAAAGTACTAGAGTTGATTCGCTCTGATATATGCAGACCTCTTTGAGGAGTAAGGCATACTTATCAGAAAATGGGATTAACTCCCAACAGACTACACCATTTATGCCTCGGCAAAATAATGTGTTGTAAAGAAGGAATAAGACTCTTATAGATATGGGAAAGTAGACAATAAGTTATTCGGAGTTACCTAATTCGTTTTTGGGATATGGCTTGGAAACAGCAGCGTTTATCCTGAACTTGATTCCTTTGGAAACTTGTACAGATATTCGGCTGTTTATAAGATACCCTAAGAAAACGAATTGAGATATGTAATATAGTCCAAAGGACCAGATGTTCGTTGATTGAATCAACGTTCGGTTCTTAGACATAGACTATATGTATATGCAAGATCACAAGCCCAAGAGTAGGGTAATACTTAATGTGCTTAGAGGGACTGATCAAGACTTAGAACCAGCCTAACTGAGTAGTTCACTACTGTAATCTTTAGTCACTAAAGACACACCGGAGCGTCGTCGTAGTGGGAGGGTTGTTAGACAATCCGACAGGTTCATGTTTATAGGAGAGTCTTCGGACTTGTTACCTGGAGAACATGAAGACGACCCCTGGATCTATGACGAGACGCTGAAAGATCAAGATGCTCAGTCTTGGTAAAAGACGATGAAATATGAGATTGAATCTTTGGATTCAAATCATGTCTGGGATCTTGTAGCACCGCTCAAAGGTGTACAAGAGGAAAAGAGGGTCTGACGGGAAGGTATAAACCTTCAAGGCTAGGCTTGTTGCGAGAGGGTGCACTCAGAAAGAAAGGGATCGATTATGAGTAAACTTTTTCGCCGGTAGCTATGCTAAAGTCGATCCGGATTCTTTTGTCTTCACATGGAAGATGGAAGTCAAGACGAATTTCTAAATCGAAGTTTTGACGGGACCATCTATGTGGGACAACCAGAGGGATTCATCGAAAAGAGCCAAGAGCATTCGGTAAGCAAGCTTAATCAATCTTAGGATTGAAAGAAGCTTCATGATCTTGGACACATGCGGACCTATGAGAAAATCCATTTCATGGATTCATTCAAGGCATGTTTAGGTCCTGTGTGTAATAAAGAAGTGACAGAAAAGATGTGGTGTTTTCTCATTCTTTATGTAGACGACATCCTTCTAAATTGGCAACGATGTGAAAGATGTTATCGGACATAAAGGGATGGTTGTCCGAAAAATTCAATATAAGAGACTTAGGAGAAGTCGGGAATGTTCTTAGGATCAAAGTAATAAATGATCGCCAGAAAAGAGCATAGAACTTATCTCGAGTCTCATACGTAAATACAATTCTTACTCGTTGCAGCATACATAATTCCAAGAAAGGTCTTCACCTTTTAGATGTAGAATTCATCTATCTAAAGTTTTGTGTCTGACACAATAAAGGAGATAGATGAAGAGTAAGCAGTTCCCTGCACCTTAATGGTGGGAAGCTTAATGTGTGTAATGCTATGCACGAGACTGATATCTACTATGCTGCGGGCATGGTGGTGAGATATCATAGTAATCCTGGAAAGGATCACTCGACTGATGTAAAGAACATGTTTAGGCTCCTGTAGAGAACCAGGAATTATGTTCTGAGTTACAAAGCAGTCAAGTTGTTTCTTTTGGATTACATAGAATTGGATTTCCAATCAAAGAGGGACAGTTGAAAGTCGAAGTCAGGCTATGTGTTCTCACTGTGAAGTGGAGCAGTCACATGGAAGAATGTAAAGCAGCAATGCATTACGGACTCTACCATGGAAACTGAAAGGATAACAGCCTCTGAGGCAGTTAAAAGTTCAGTGTGGCTCCAGAACTTCCTGAGGGACTTAGATGTGGTTTCTAGTTTACCCAAAGCTATTTTGAATAGCGGTATTGGCAAACTTGAAATGCCACGAGTCCACAGTGGGAGATAACACGTAGAGCGCAAGTACCACCTGATTCGAGAGATCGTCTAGTAAGACGATGAAGTTGTCACCTAGATAGCATCGAGAGGATTGCTTGGTAAAACCCGTTCACAGAGGCACTCCCAGCGAAAGCGTTGGGTAGGCGTGATGAGGTTATGGGAATCTGATGTTTGGGAGAGGGCGACTAGACTTTTAGTATAAGTGGGAGATTGATGGAGTTGTATTCTAAATGTCTAGTTTAGTGCAAATACGGAACTCCTTATCTATACCTTAATTCGAGATTTGATTCAAGCATAATTGCATTTAATGCAATAGTCCTTGATGTATACGTTGTAGACAGTATGGCGTGAGGAGACACGCGGAAGATCATACTGTCGGTTACTCGTATACTATCGAACAGTAGCTCACGACTTAGATGGACAGGGACAATCCATCGGTACGTCGTAGTGTGACTGGTAGATAGTCGGTCTTGACTATCATGTTACACTCGTACACTTGGTGTATTGAGCAGGACCACGGGAGGGCGTTCGATTTATACTAATCGCAGTAATCGAACTAGACCTCAGATATTACGGATATACGAATTCCTAATCCCTATATAATTATAGGTGTGTGTGTCCAATTCTCGGTTCTTTAATATGCCAATGAGTGAGACTAATTGATTAGTCGAGATTCTCGGTAAATTGGGAATCGTAATTGTACACACGGCATGTTGTAGAATATAGACAGGAAACCGTGTCCCGTTTATCGGGTTGATGATGTCCCCGAGATGAGCTCATAAAGTTTATCATGTAAACCCTGCAGGTGGATTTGTTCCACATGATAATAAGGATGAGTGGTACTAGTCTCGGATAATAAGAAACGAATTAATTTAATTATTAGTAATTGAAATTAATTCGTGGACATTCGATATCTTAAACACGGGGAAAGTCGTATATGTAATTTCGGCGGAAATATTATTGGTAAAATAATATAGATTAATTAATTGGGAATTCAATTATAATTTTATAGTGAAATTAATTATAATTAAAATTGGATTTAATTAAAGGTTTTCTTTTAAGGACACCGGTTTAATTAAATTACAATTTAGCCTAATTAATTAATTGTCCTAAGGTCCCTGGTGTGGCCTATATAAACCCCTCAATCTCTCTTCTCTTAACCTAAGTTTCGCCGTAATAATTAATTCTGTGGAGAGAAAATAATTGTTAGCGCAATTAATCTTTTTTCTCTACTTAATTAATTTAGTTCCTAAGTTTCGCCGCAATAATTAATTCTGTGGAGAGAAAATAATTGTTAGCGCAATTAATCTTTTTTCTCTACTTAATTAATTTAGTTTGCGCAATAACTTATTCTGTAGAAATTAATTTGCTAGTGCAAATATATTTCTGGAGACAGAATAATTAAAACGTGAAAAGGAGGGTTTGAGAGAGAAGAAGAAGAGAAGACTCCGGTGGATCGTTGCCCACACAACGTCCGGCGTCGAGGGCTAGGATACACACTAGAAGATCTCAGGGTGTTCGCCTATTCGGCTTCTCCGAATCACGCATCAAAGGTATATGAAATCGAAACCCTATTTCCGCAATAATTCGATTTCTTTCTCGTTGATTATGCATCGAATCTTAGATCGGGTTCCGGGTGTCGTGGATCATGTTCCTCGACTACTGGGGGGTCAAGGACCTCCGGATCGGTAGTCGGAAGAGGAAAATCGGCCCGGAAACGCGCTTGGAACAGCAGGTCGCGCTGCTGTTCGCGGACGAACAGCGCCCGCTGAAGGCCAAACATCGCCCGCTAATTGGGGCCTATTCAGCGGCCGCTGAATGACTAGCAGCGCCCGCTGTTTGTCCTTCGGGGCGATGGCTGGGCGTGAATCGGCACGAGGGCTGTTACGTGAATGGAGCAGTGCTACCTGGAGGTCGACTGGGAGTGTTCGGATGTTCGAGTGATCGAACGAACACGTCCCGGGTAGTCGATTTCCAACAGGTGTGGGTTCTGACGCCGTGGCCAAGCTTCGTCATTGCTTGGCATCTCGTCGCCGAATCTTCGGAAGGTCAGATTTCTCAGATCCCTACCTGGCGCGCCAAATGTTTTGGCCGTTTTTGTCCGGTATATTATATTATTATTTGAGCTGGGTAGGGTTTGGAGACGACGCAAAAACATGTATATTTGTATGTAGAAACGGAACTGAAATGAAATCACACAGAAACTAGGTTTGAATGCCCGAGATGATATCTCTGTTTATTCTATGGTATTTCCAGGTAATATTATATATGTGGGTGGGTATCAGATCACTCGTCTGGGATCCTCCCCCTCCGGGCCTCTCTCCATCTTTCGGCCTCCTCTCTCTCGTCCGTATCTAGTCTATTTATAGATGGATTACGCAGAATCCAACTGTCCATTATTGACACGTGGTTCTACATGCAAAGATAGAGACGTCTTTGGCTTGTGCACTTCTGCCCGGTGCAGGTCGCATCTGTGTGGCGTTAGGGTCCCGGGGTATGGTCCCAAGACACGGTGCTCGGGATTGAGTATGCCTTTCTCCATCTTCGGGCGTTCCTTCCGTCGCGTGTTTCTTCATGTGGTGGTCTCCCGTGATTTGGGGCTTTGGGTTGGTTCCATAGCTCGATGCCCATCGTCCTCATCATTGTGTGTGTCGGGTTGTTAATGTCCGTACCCCGTGCTGGGGCATGATCCCGGGTCTGTCCTCCCGCAAGCCGGGTCGTTGGCGCCCGTGTCGGGTGCTCGCGGCGCGGTCCCGGGTTTCGGAACCCCGTCGTCCCTCTGCATACGGGTCATTGGCGTCCGATCGTGTTGCATGCGAACCATGTCCTGATACTTGGATGGTGGGCTGGCACGTGGGCCCACGCCACCAGTTGGTGGGGGGACTGATCTTCGGCGTCCGTGCGCGATGCGCTGGCGCGATCTGGGGGCTTAGAAATCGTCCCACTGTATGCAGATCGTTGGCGCCTGTGCTTAGTGCAGGGCCGCGTTCCGGGACCATTTGACCCGTTGTCCCGTATGTCGGGTATTTGTCGCCCGTTGCGGTTGGCCGGGATCCGGGCACGGTATGCGTGGGCATTTATATGATTCTTGTGATAGCGAGTTGGCGTGGGGGCCCATGGCACCAATAGGAGCCCTATCCGGGCCTTTTTATCCGGTTTCGGGTGTCGGCTCATTTCCACGTGTCGGTGGGATTTTTGTGGCACAACAAATGGGTCCACAAGAAGTATAAAAGTGGGCTTTGCATTGGAGTGAATTGCCCACTTTTTTCATTTTCCCACTTTCATATAATGTGGCAATAAACGAGCCCACAAAAAGTTAAAAGTGAGCTTGGTGCATTGGAGATGCTTAGAGCATCTCCAATGCTAAAGCCCACTTTTTATTTTTTGTGGACCCAATTACATGACATGTCATCTAAAATGGGCAAAGATAAAAAATGGGCAATTTCATTCAATGCTATGCCCATTTCCACCTTTTTAAAGACCAATTAAATTATGAGTGAAGTTAATTAAATATTCAAACAAATTCAAAAAGTGAAAAAGCTGACATTAATAGTGAAAATGGACATGGCTACCATAGAGGCCATGCCCACTTTTTTCATTTTTGCTCCAATGGTAATTTTTGCATTTTTTGAAGCCCAAGTCCATTTCACGTAGGCCAATGCACCCAAATGGGCTGCATTGGAGATGCTCTTAGAGCATCTCCAATGCAAAAGGCCATTTTACACATTTTGTGGGCCCTTTTTATGTCCACATCATCATAAAGTGGGCACAAGAAAAAAATGAAGAATTTGATACAATGCAAAGCCCACTTACAACTTTTTAAGAACCAATCAAAAGATGAATAAGCTTAATTAAATATTGATAGCTAAATAAAAAAAATCAAAAAGTTAGAAATGATTACATGAATAGTGAAATTGGCCATGGCTACCATAGAGGCCATGCCCACTTTTTGCATATTTGCTCCAATGCAATTTTTTTCATTTTTGAGTGCCCAAGTCCATTTCACTTGGGCCAATGAGCCCAAATGGGCAGCATTGGAGATGCTCTTAAGCCCACTTTGATATTTTCAAAGACCAATTAAATGATGAGTGTAGTGAATTAAATATTACTAACAACAACAAAAAAATGAAAAAGTAACATGAATAGTAAAAATGGGCATGAGAGCATCTCCAATGCTAAAGCCCACTTTTTATTTTGTGTGGACCCAATTACATGACATGTCATCCAAAATGGGCAAAGATAAAAAATGGGCAATTTTATTCAATGTTATGCCCATTTCCACCTTTTTAAAGACCAATTAAATTATGAGTGAAATTAATTAAATATTAAAACAAATTCAAAAAGTGAAAAAGCTGCCATGAATAGTGAAAATGGACATGGCTAACATAGAGGCCATGCCCACTTTTTTCATTTTTGCTCCAATGGTAATTTTTGCATTTTTTTAAGCGCAAGTCCATTTCACTTGAGGTCTTTGTTAGCTCAGTTGGTTGAGCACTTGAATTGGGGACTTGAGGTCTTTGGTTCGAATCCCAAGACACTGCAATTGACATAGACCAAAAAAAAAAAAAAAAAGTCCATTTCACTTGGCCCAAGGTGCCCAAATGGGCACCATTGGAGATGCTTTGACAACCATAGTAGGCATGCTCACCTTTTTTTATTATGCTCTAATGGTGTTTTGCCCACTTTTGGATGCTCCAATGCTAAGAGCATTTCCAATGCAGCCCATTTGGGTGCATTGGGCCACACCAAGTGGACTTGGACACTAAAAAATGAAAAAACTTGCGTTGGAGCAACTATGAATATATTGGGTGTTAAAATATGACTCGAATCCGTAGAAATTTTGTTTCCTTATTTAGGAAAATTAGAATTATATTGAATATAATATAATTCTATTCCTTATGGATTTAGGAGACATATATTAGGAAAAAGGTTTATTCCTATTCCTATTGGTTACCTAATTTGATAGGTTTTCTACACCTATAAATAGGGATCTCCATAGACACAATTAGATGTGTGTTGAACACCAAGAGAGACACCATGTGATAATATTGTGTGAGATTCGAGGGTTTTAGAGTGTATATCAATCCTTGTAATCATCGGCAATATTATAGTGAAAGTTCCCGTCGTTCCTCCCGTGGTTTTTCCCGATTTGGGTTTCCACGTAAATTCCTTGTCTTCTTTACTTGTCTCCTTTGTCTTTATTTATTGTTGAGTTATTTTCGGGGTTCCGCATTATTATTCGTACTATACATCGTCGATCTGCAACAAGTAGTATCTAGTGGCACCGGTCTTGATCGTGTGGCGTTCAGAGCTTTGTCCCGTAACAAGTGGTATTAGAGCCAGGTTACGATCCTAAAAGCTAACAAGTGGTATCAGAGCCAGGCAACGATCCCGCGACCTTTCTGAGCCATACTACGATTCTACTACCTTCCGGAGCAAGGTTTCGATGGCGAGCGTGAGGTACGATCTACCGAATTTAAGTCTCAACACGAGGTTTCCTATTTGGCAATACAAGATGAGGTTAGTCCTCAGATCTCTTAAGCAAGAGATTGTTCTACTTGGTATTGACAACAAGCCGAAAGACATTAAGCATGACGAGTGGGTGGAGCTCGATCAGATGGCTATGGCGACCATAGGGCTTCATGTTTCGGATTCGTTGACTGAGGAAACGACGGAGGCGAAGACCGCAAAGGAATTATGGGAGTTGTTGGAATCAATGTGCGTTGAGAAAACGGTGTCCAGCAAGCATCACTTGAAGAGAAGTCTCTACTTCCTCAAGATGGCGGAGGGGTCGTCGATTCAAGACCATGTAGCGAGATTCAAGGAGCGTGTAGCTGACCTTGGGAAAATTGGCGTGAAGATCGAAGATGATGATCTTGCGTTTTGGATGTTATGCTCGCTACCCCCCTCCATGGCGGCTTTTCGGGACACGCTTCTCTATGGACGAGATAGTCTCACGTTTAAAGACGTAACTTCGGCTCTCTCGTCAAGGGAAAACGTACAAAGGATGGAGTCCAACAAGGATGGTATGCCCGATGTGGGTGAAGGACTTAGCGTCCAAAAGAAGTACCGTGATAAAGGGAGCGACTCGGGGAATTCGAAGTCGCGACACGGGAATAAGGAGTGTTTCTATTGCAAGAAGAAGGGACACATAAAGTCGGAGTGCTACGCGTGGAAGAAAAAGGAGAGCAACAACAATAATTCCGGTAGTCGGAATTCCGGTGACGTTCGATTAGTAGATGGGAATTTCTATGGAGAACTACTAATGGCTCTAGGCGAGAACTCCAACTTTTGTGGTGATTGGATCTTAGACTCGGGTTGCTCGTTTCATATGTGTCCGGACCGGTCGTTGTTCGAGACTTATGAATCTTTGGAGCATGGTGCGGTGTTCATGGCTAATGACACCTCGTGCAAGGTCGAAGGGATTGGAAATATCCGCTTAAAGATGTTCGATGGCACGGTGCGCACGTTAGGCGAGGTAAGACATGTCCCTGACTTGAAGAGGAATTTGATTTCCTTGAGTACCCTTGATATGAAGGGCTATAAACTCACTTGTAAAGGTGGAGTTTTAAGAGTTACCAAAGGTGGTTTGGTAATATTGCGGGGAAAGAGAAAGGCGAGTCGCCTTTATGTCCTCGATGGAAGCTCGGCGAAGGAAGTAACCGAGGTTGATAAAAGCTACACCGGAGAAGGTGGAGTTTATGAGGCTACCGAAGAGGCTTTGGTAGTGTTGGGAGGAGACGAAAAGGCGAGACGACCTTATGTCCTCCAAGAAGGCGCGGTGAAGGAAGTAACTGTTGGAGTTGTGTACTTAATGTCTAGATTTAAGTAACGGTAAACTCCCGATCATAGCATTTAATCTATTTAATTAATAAACAATTATTTGCATTTAATCATATGCAAATCATGGTTCTGGATTTTATACGTTGTAGTTAGTATGGTGCTGCATGGGCGCACAGAAGATCATACTATCGGTTACTCGTATTTAATCGAACAGTTGCTCACGACCTAGATGGATACGAACTAATCCATCGGTATAGTCGTTGTGTGAGAGAGAAAATAATTTATCTTAATTATTTTATCACACTTGTACACTTGGTGTATTGGGCGGATCGATCGAGACTCATCAATTAGGATTGCTCGGCGATAATTGATTTGAGACTCGGAGTATTTTATTCTTAATCCCTGAAACAATTGCGGGTGTGTATATTTAATATAAGTGACTTTGATTTACCAAAGGAATTAACCGATTTAATTATTGGGTTAATTACCGGTTAAGTTGGGTCACTATATTTTATATATGGCACGCCGTGAATTCTTGAAGGAGCAGTGTATCCCGGAAGGGTTGATAATATCCCCGAGATGAGTTCATAAGGAATTATTGTGTAAACCTCATGAGTGGATTCGTTCCGCACAATAATTAAGGTTGAATGGTACTAGTCTCGGATTCAAGAGATGAATATAATTTATTGGGCAATAAATAAATTTATTCATGGATATTTAAATCTTAAATACACGGAATAAATAATACTAAAATGGAGAAATATTATTTGATATAATATGGAATAATATTGGGAGTGCAATTTTATTTATATAGTGGAAAATAAATAAAATTAATATTGATAAGAATTAATAGATTTGGGTTGGACCCAATTTAATTTTCAATATTGAAGCCCAATATTTATTCTCCTTATGATCCCCTACGTAGCCTATATAAGCACTACATGGTCTTCACTTTTCAAGAGAGAATTAATTGACCTACGCCAATCATAAAATCTTGAGAGTGAGGAAGATCCATAGGAATCCGATAGATCGTCGCCCACACGACGTTCGGACGAGGTGCAAGGAATACGCGGGAAGGTCACAAGGTCGTCAACCGATTTCGTTTCTCCGTACAACGAATCGAAGGTATAATCGAGAATCCCCCTCTTTGACTATTTGTGTTGTTTAATCGTAATATGTACATGAACAAGACGATCCGGGAACGTCGAGACCGGGATACGGGGATCTCGCGATCCCCGTCGGGATCGAGAGGGGCGGCCGAACCCTAGGGTTCGACCGCCGGTACCGCGCGCCGAAAGGGGAGCCCCGGCTGGACGCCGGGGCACGCGATCGACTTCGGTCGATCGCTGGGGTGCCACGGGCTGGTGCCGTGGCGGACCCCAGCCGCCCCTTCGACGGCGGCGTGCGCAACGGGGGGCAGCCGCGGCTGGATGCCGCGGCTGGAGCGATCGAGCCCTAGCTCGATCGCGGGGGCTGTCGAGGGCTGGTGCCTCGACTAGGCGCCCCTCCTCCCGTCGGATGGCGGCGGTGAGTCGCCGGACTCACCGCCAAGGGGCTGTTCCGAACAGCCCCGGCGATCGCCATGCACGGCGATCGCGAACCCCGCGGATGGGGTTCGGCTAGGGTTTAGCCGCGGGTTCATCCCGCGGCGACGCTCTTGTCGAGCCCGGTTCTTCGCGTGTGGTTCGCGTTCGTGGATCCGACTCGTGGGAGAAAATCGGCTGGGGGCGGGCTGCGTGTCTTCGGGCGCGTAGTCTCCAAAGGTCGGACTCCTGCGGATGAGTTGGTGTTCGTGCGATCTCCGGCGACGGGTTTTCGGTCGGGTTATCGTTTCCGCAATTTTGATAGCCCGGGACATCGAATCCCAGCAAATGGTATCAGAGCGTTCGGTTTCGTGTTCATGTATATGTTCGATTATTGTTCTACCTTGCAGGATTTCCGGCTATCATGGTTGGATTTAATTAATTCTTTTTAATTAATTATCATGATTATTAAACTCTCGGACATGTCGAGATTCGTTTTGTGTGGTTGAATGTTTGTAATAGTAAAAAATTCGGGGGTTGACCGAATTTAGGATTTATTATTACGTACTTTATTTTCCGGAAAATGTATAGGGTCGATTTCTTGTTTAGAATCGATACCGGAATTGTAATTTAAATTTTGTAATTTTAATTACGTTGGTTCGATGTTGAGACGATCGCCGGAAGACGAAGAAGTGACGAGAAGACAAGGGCTTGGGATCGATCACATGGTGGTGATCGACCCATGGCCTAGCCGGCGGTGGCTAGGCGGTGGCGGCGCTCCTCCCGAGTGGCCGGCCGATCCATCATCGTGGGGATGGCGTGGGATCTCCTAATCCCGTGCTATTCCTAAAAAAAAAAAAAAAAAAAAAAAAAAAAAAAAAAAAAAAAAAAAAAATCTACTTTCCCAATTAATTCGGATTTTTCCTATTTGAGTACTTTTCTTTTGGAAACTCTCATGGATTAGGAAAAGAATTAATTTAAATTAATTTTATTTTCTATTGTTTTATTTCCTTCATGGAAATATTCATAGATTAGAAATTTAATTAATTTAGTACTAAATTTATTTTTCCTATTTGATTATTCCTACTCATGGGAATATTCATGGATTAGGAATAAAAATAAATTTGAAAAGTAGTAGTCCTAATTTATTTATTTTATTTCCTTGTTCTATTATAGATATCTTCTAGAATATTCCAAGTTTTACTTGGATAGATTATTCTAAAGATTTAATAAGAACTAGATAGGAAAATAAATAAATAAAAATATTAATGATATTTAATTTTATTTTTGATATATTCGATTGACTTAATTTTCGAATTAAGTAACTTTTGGATTAATTGAAAATAAATAGATTTAAATATTAGAGATTAATATTCTCGTCACATGGAGCATTCAAGAAACGAAGACTGAAGACTAGAAGATGCATATGAAGATAAAGCCATGATAGTCGGGGGAAAAATAATTTCTCTAGCATTATTTTTTACTATGTGCTATGTGCTTTATTGCTTTCATGCATGCTTATGTGTTTAATTATGCATTAGATAGCGTATCCCTTTGTTATAAAAAGCTAAGTGGGAGAGGGGATGGAAACATTCCCATGGTCTCCATTACTGTTCTCTTGGTGACTCTTATGGACTTTTGAAGTTCGTATAGATGTGTCATTGGAGGAGAATTCTTGTAATTCCTCTTACAAGAAACATTGATCAAGTTTATCAAACAATGCCTAATTTGTCTTTCTGAAACTGACTTCAAGTCGACTCATTCTCACCCCGGGGAGTGGAATGGAGCCAGAGCCACTTGGTCATGTAGAGGACACAAATTAGAGACTTTCGTGCCATTCTTTTATAGGTGGGTCGTTTGTCTGCTCGGCTCCCTCATTCGTGAGAGATAGGGTCGCTCGCATGGTGAATCACTGGTTAGAAACTTCGAGTTTCACTTATGATTCTCCGCGTCTTGATTTACGAAAATCGAATGGATCTGGTAATTGGGAGTCAATTATAAAAGTCTCTTAGTGAAGTAAACGTCCACACCACGTGGCTTGCTGCACTGACGGATTTTGGATTAATTGATGTAGACAGTTGTAAGGAATTGTGAAGAGTTGTGAAGTTGTCGTAAACGTCCACACCACGTGGCTTGCGGTAATGTAGCAATTCCAAACGATTCACTTTGGTGCTGAGTAATGGTTTACACTTAGATACGCCTTGTAGTATTCCTCCCCACGAGGTTACGCTATAAGTGATGTATGACCAAAGAAAAACTAATTGCTAAATCATTTGGGTGGGTAAACGTCCACACCACGTGGCTTGCCTTACCTAATGGGATTTTAGATGTGATTAGTAATTTAATGATATTATTTAAGGGAGATAATATCGGATATTAAATTAATTGTTTGTTTAAATGTGCTTATAGGTTTAGAGAATAGCTATGAACCCACTTTCTATGATACTCAAGGAGCATAAGCTCACTGGCACCAACTATATTGATTGGAAGAGAAATTTAGACATTGTCCTGACTTCGGAGGAGTACAAGTTTGTACTCCATGAAGTGTGCCCTGCCGAGCCCACGGCTGCCTCAACTGATGAGGAAAAACTAACATATCGGAAGTGGAAAAAGGCTGATGAGATGGCTAGGTGTTATATTTTGGCTTCCATGTCAAATGTACTCCAAACCCAACATGAGTCGATGGACACTGCCTATGATATGATGTTTAACCTCAAGGAGATGTTTGGGGAGCAAGATCGTGCGGCTAGGCAAGAAGCCATGAGAGTCCTTATGTCGACTACTCAGTCTGAAGGAACGCCCGTTGGGGAGCACGTTCTTAAGATGATGAGTTTGTTGAATGAACTTGAGGTCCTAGGAGCTTCTATTGATGGTGAGACGCAAGTCGACATCATACTCCAGTCTCTGGCCCCTAGTTTTGAGCAGTTTCGTATGAGCTATAATATGGGTAAACTATCTTATACTCTTGCGCAACTCCTGACTGAACTAAAGGCGGCAGGGGGGATCTACAAGAAGGGCAAGTCTCAAGCGCTTGTAGCTACCAAGTCCAAAGGCTTTAAGCCTGGTGGAGGTAGGGGCAAGAAAAGGAAGCAAGCCTGGAAACCCAGTGGTGTCAAGAGGACTGCACCACGAGTGGGGGCTGCAAAGCCAAAGGGCAAGTGCTTCCGATGCAACAAGATGGGACACTGGAAGTCTGAATGTCCTCTCAAAGGTACGAATCTTTCTTTAGTCGTAAAAACATAGTCAGCGGTATTATCTACCAGAATTCTGGTGTGTAGATATGGAACCACTGACGGTATGTGCATTTTTGAATGCAGGGGTTCCAGAAAACCCGGCGACTTAGAGAAGAAGAATTCGAGTCTACATGGGCAAAGCTGTTGGGGTAGCAGCGGTTGCAGTGGAAGACATTTATCTGTTTTAAATTTTCATTTTCAGTTATTGCTTATGTACCCCTTTATTTTGAAAAAGAACTTCGTTCTGTTTTTCTTTATTAATGGATATTTTATTTCTTTAATCATTGGATGGTTTGGATAAGAAATAATGGTGATATTCATTATGGTACATTAGATAGCAATATGTGAATGATGAATCCCTAGTCTACCACGATGCAACAAACCGTTATATAACTTGTTTTACTTATTAGATATTTCTTTATCATTATACTTGTGAAATCTTATACTTAGTAGTATTTTCAAATGAAATTCAAATGGTCGAAATTGATTTGATCAATTATAGTTGAAGGAATGGACCTTCCGACCTAAGGATTGAATTTGGAGGATAATACGTCTAAGCAAACCTTTCTGGAAAAAGGATAGAATTCAGACAAGTATTGGAAATGATTAGATATGCAGACATATGTGTATATTAGAGAGGTATGAGTAATTCTTTCAAAGAATACTCAGTGATGGATTAGAATGCTTGATGTGCCATAAAAGCATAGTGTTTTGACTTGTCAATGGACACAAAGTTATTATGGGGAACCATCAAAGTATATCCATTAGAAGCCTGCGACTCGGTCGCGGAGGCCATCACCTATCTAGATAACACATAGCATAATCAAAGATTGGGATTAAATCCCAAAAGAGACGCGCCATACACTTACGTGTAAAGATGGTGCGTTGTAAAGAAATGGAAATCAAAAAGTAAGAGAACAAGTTGTTCGGAACTACCTATGTTCTATGGATATTCCTAGGTACAACGGCATATTGAATATGGTTGTGGGATATCCTAGATGAACGAAGTTTTGTGTGTTCTATAGTACTATGAACCAGAGGGACGTCTCGTCCGGTTCATAGAGAAAGACTATTAGATGAACCACAAAGCCTGAACTGACGTAATACCTTGAAATGAGAAGAAGGACAAAAGACTAGGAACCAGCCAAACCGGGTAGAAGTACACCACATACTGCACCTATTGTTATTACTGTTATACACCGGAACGCCATTGCAGTGGGAGGTTGTTGGACAACCAGGGATATTCATAAGACTAGAGGAGTTCGGACTCTGGATCTAGTAAAGATGAAATCGACCCCTAGATCTGCATAAGGGCGGTACTAGACCTAAATGTGCCTGCTTGGAACAATAAGGATTATTGTTGAGAGGCTAGATCATTTAGAGTACAGGCTTAGTAAATCCATTTGTGGATTGAAATGAAGCTATGAATCGTGGAACTTGCGAATTGATGGGATAGTCCATTTGATGGATTCATCAAAAGGCATAGACGAGAGGTGTGTTAAAGACGTAATGGAAACAAGGTGGTGTTTCTCGGAGATTTTATGTAGATAACATTTTATCATTGGCAACAATGTAAAAGTGTCATCAGACATAAAATAATGGTTGTCTAAATAAATCAAGATATAAGATTGAGAAGAAGTTAGAGCATGTTCTTAAGATCTTATGATCTAGAGATAAGAACATTGTACTTCTCCTAGACATCTTGTACGATTAAGGTTTGTTTCAAACATGCATACTTCTGAGAAAGGTTATTGCCTTTCAGAGACAGAATATACATCTATCTAAAGGGTGTGTGTTCGAACACATGAAGGAGATAGATGAAGACAAAGCAGTTTCCTGTACTTCAAGTATGGAAAGCTTTATAGATGCAATGTTGTAAAAACAAGAACCTGATATCAACTATGCGGTTTGCGTAGTGGGAGGATATCAAAGTAATCTGGATAAGGGATGTTCGAATGCTGCAAGAGTACTTTCATAGTACTGGCTTGAGCAAGACGAAATCTTCTTAGATTACAGATTCTCAGATCCAAAGACCAGTGAAAGTCGATATCAGGCTATGTGTTCACTTTTAGAAAGAGGTGGAACCATGAAGTGAAAGAGTGATAAGCGGGACGCTTTTCAGACTCTCTCATAACCGAAAAGCAGCCTCAGAGGCAGCGGAAGTTTTGGTTAGGTTCCGGGATAACCTCTTGACTTGGATATGACTCTTAGTTTACCAAAGGCTATTAGATAGCGGTGCACGGTGAACTAGAAGAGGTCATAAGTCAAAAGTGATGTTAACACATAGAGCAAGTACCACCTGATACGAGTCATCGTCAGGGAAGACGACGTAGTAGTCACCAAGATAACTTCAGAGCGGCAACCTAGATTGCTCACTCACATAGTACTTCTCGGAAGTACACTTTAAAGCACGTGATGAGTATGGGAACCGGGAGTTTGGAGGAAATGACTAGACCTTAGTACAAGTGGGAGATTGTTGGAGTTGTGTACTTAATGTCTAGATTTAAGTAACGGTAAACTCCCGATCATAGCATTTAATCTATTTAATTAATAAACAATTATTTGCATTTAATCATATGCAAATCATGGTTCTGGATTTTATACGTTGTAGTTAGTATGGTGCTGCATGGGCGCACAGAAGATCATACTATCGGTTACTCGTATTTAATCGAACAGTTGCTCACGACCTAGATGGATACGAACTAATCCATCGGTATAGTCGTTGTGTGAGAGAGAAAATAATTTATCTTAATTATTTTATCACACTTGTACACTTGGTGTATTGGGCGGATCGATCGAGACTCATCAATTAGGATTGCTCGGCGATAATTGATTTGAGACTCGGAGTATTTTATTCTTAATCCCTGAAACAATTGCGGGTGTGTATATTTAATATAAGTGACTTTGATTTACCAAAGGAATTAACCGATTTAATTATTGGGTTAATTACCGGTTAAGTTGGGTCACTATATTTTATATATGGCACGCCGTGAATTCTTGAAGGAGCAGTGTATCCCGGAAGGGTTGATAATATCCCCGAGATGAGTTCATAAGGAATTATTGTGTAAACCTCATGAGTGGATTCGTTCCGCACAATAATTAAGGTTGAATGGTACTAGTCTCGGATTCAAGAGATGAATATAATTTATTGGGCAATAAATAAATTTATTCATGGATATTTAAATCTTAAATACACGGAATAAATAATACTAAAATGGAGAAATATTATTTGATATAATATGGAATAATATTGGGAGTGCAATTTTATTTATATAGTGGAAAATAAATAAAATTAATATTGATAAGAATTAATAGATTTGGGTTGGACCCAATTTAATTTTCAATATTGAAGCCCAATATTTATTCTCCTTATGATCCCCTACGTAGCCTATATAAGCACTACATGGTCTTCACTTTTCAAGAGAGAATTAATTGACCTACGCCAATCATAAAATCTTGAGAGTGAGGAAGATCCATAGGAATCCGATAGATCGTCGCCCACACGACGTTCGGACGAGGTGCAAGGAATACGCGGGAAGGTCACAAGGTCGTCAACCGATTTCGTTTCTCCGTACAACGAATCGAAGGTATAATCGAGAATCCCCCTCTTTGACTATTTGTGTTGTTTAATCGTAATATGTACATGAACAAGACGATCCGGGAACGTCGAGACCGGGATACGGGGATCTCGCGATCCCCGTCGGGATCGAGAGAGGCGGCCGAACCCTAGGGTTCGACCGCCGGTACCGCGCGCCGAAAGGGGAGCCCCGGCTGGACGCCGGGGCACGCGATCGACTTCGGTCGATCGCTGGGGTGCCACGGGCTGGTGCCGTGGCGGACCCCAGCCGCCCCTTCGACGGCGGCGTGCGCAACGGGGGGCAGCCGCGGCTGGATGCCGCGGCTGGAGCGATCGAGCCCTAGCTCGATCGCGGGGGCTGTCGAGGGCTGGTGCCTCGACTAGGCGCCCCTCCTCCCGTCGGATGGCGGCGGTGAGTCGCCGGACTCACCGCCAAGGGGCTGTTCCGAACAGCCCCGGCGATCGCCATGCACGGCGATCGCGAACCCCGCGGATGGGGTTCGGCTAGGGTTTAGCCGCGGGTTCATCCCGCGGCGACGCTCTTGTCGAGCCCGGTTCTTTGCGTGTGGTTCGCGTTCGTGGATCCGACTCGTGGGAGAAAATCGGCTGGGGGCGGGCTGCGTGTCTTCGGGTGCGTAGTCTCCAAAGGTCGGACTCCTGCGGATGAGTTGGTGTTCGTGCGATCTCCGGCGACGGGTTTTCGGTCGGGTTATCGTTTCTGCAATTTTGATAGCCCGGGACATCGAATCCCAGCAGTAACCGGGGCCGAAACCCGACTCTTGGTAGAAGAGTCTATCCGGCTTAGAGGCGCGCAACCAAGTAAGGCCGGAGTGACCAAGCTGATTAAAGATGAAGCGGTGAACGAAGTAACCGTGGGAAAAACTAGGCTCTCGGGTGAAGAGTCTACACGACTAGACCATGTGCGGCTTGGGCATGTGAGGAAAGTCGACAAGAAGGATCGAGTGTTTCTCGATCTATGGAGTGTTTCTAAACCTGGTGAGCCATGTGCGCTTGGAAAGCGGTCGAGAGGGTATATCTCGAATTGGGCTCACAATTCGAAGAAGACACTCGGGTATGTACGTTCCGATTCATGGGGACCTTTGATGGTCCAGACTTCTAGGAACTAGGCCCGTTGGGGCATTTGGAGGAAGACGAGGGACGAGACTATTGAGGGCGATGTGATTTCGCTTTATGGTTTGATGTGCGATGAGATTTCGCATGCGCGATGGGATTTCGCGGCTTTGTGTTATATGTGATGTGATTTCACATGAGCGATGGGATTTCGCGGTTTCTCGTCAAGGTGGAGATTGTTAAAATATGACTCGAATCCGTAGGAATTTTGTTTCCTTATTTAGGAAAATTAGAATTATATTGAATATAATATAATTCTATTCCTTATGGATTTAGGAGACATATATTAGGAAAAAGGTTTATTCCTATTCCTATTGGTTACCTAATTTGATAGGTTTTCTACACCTATAAATAGGGATCTCCATAGACACAATTAGATGTGTGTTGAAAACCAAGAGAGACACCATGTGATAATATTGTGTGAGATTAGAGGGTTTTAGAGTGTATATCAATCCTTGTAATCATCGGCAATATTATAGTGAAAGTTCCCGTCGTTCCTCCCGTGGTTTTTCCCGATTTGGGTTTCCACGTAAATTCCTTGTCTTCTTTACTTGTCTCCTTTGTCTTTATTTATTGTTGAGTTATTTTCGGGGTTCCGCATTATTATTCGTACTATACATCGTCGATCTGCAACAAGTAGTATCTAGTGGCACCGGTCTTGATCGTGTGGCGTTCAGAGCTTTGTCCCGTAACAAGTGGTATTAGAGCCAGGTTACGATCCTAAAAGCTAACATTGGGCATGCCCACTGTCTCGGCCGCGCCTATTTTCACTGTTCATGTCAGTTTTTTTGTTTTTTAATTAGTTTAATATTTTATTAAAGTCTTATATTTTTATAGTATTGAATATTTAGTAAAAATACATTATTAATTATTCTGATATTAACCTTAACAAATATAACAAATACAGTATTACTTAACGTTAACAAATATATATTTAACAATTACGGTTATTCTTTAGTGTTACTATTTAGTCAAATTACATTAAAGTATTCTGATAATGAGTGTAACATTAACAATAACAGTTCTCATAGTAACGTTAACATTAACGTACAACAGTACAACGTTCAATATAGTATTTTATCTTTTTATGTTGTAATAATGTTTTAAATTTAATGTCAACTTATGTGATGCTTTTATTGTAATATTTTTTTTATTTTGTTTTTTAATGTAATATTTTTTATTGAAATTGTTTTAATTAATATGATATATTTTAAATACATTTTTATAGATAATATTTTGTAAAAAATTGATCACTACTTAAATTTGTTTATGCAGGATTTTAAAATATTTAATTAAACTAAAATTAAATTATAAAATTTATCATTTTATTGTTAATAAAATAATGATGAGAATAAAATAGTATTTAAATGGGGTCCACAAAAAGTATATAAGTGAGCTTTGCATTGGAGTGAATTGCCCAATTGTTTTCGTATGCCCACTTTCATATGATGTGACAATAAAAAAGCCCACAAAAAGTTAAAAGTGGGCTTGGTGCATTGGAGATGCTCTAAAGCCCATTTCTCACTTTGTGTGGACCCTATTATATGCCATATCATCACAAAGTGGACAAAGAAAAAAAAAATGGGCAATACGATACAATGCTAAAGCGCATTTCCACCTTTTGAAAGAGCAATTATAATGTGAGTTGAGTAATTAAATATTAAAACAAACACAAAAAGCTGAAAAAGTTTACATGAATAGTGTAAATGGCTTCGCCTCTATGGTGGGCATGCCCACTATTTTTCTTTCTCCTCCAATGCTAACTCTTGTGTTCAAGAGTGCCCATGCCCACTTCAGTTGGCCAAATGTGATGAAGTGAGCAGCATTGGAGATGCTCTTAGCATTGGAGATACTCTTAGAGCATCTACAATGGAGGGACATTTCACACATTGAGACAAGTGAAATGAATGTGTCCCCCTCATTTTATCAAATTTACCATTGGAGCTCGGACAAGACAATTGGTGGGTGTCTCTATGGTAGCACCCACCTACTTACAACTTTATCAATTTATTTTTATTTTTTATTTTTTTATTAATCAAAATAATAATATTTAATGTTTATTAATAATATTGCTTAAAAATGTCTTTTATTATTTTAATTTTTATTAATAATATCTTTTATTTAATAATTTTTTTGATATTACAATTTAATTTCTTTATTTTGATTATTAATAATATCTTTATTTATTATAAATATAATATAATAATAATTATATGGGTCTCAATGTAAGTGGAAGTGGCTCTATGTATTGGACGAAATTAGACACTTTTTTTTTTCAAAACCACTTTTTGATGACATGTCATCAAAAAGTGAAAATGAGGCACTCAATCTGCGTCTTTGCATTGGAGATGCTCTTAGAGCATCTCCAATGCTAAGACATAAAATGAGTGCCTCATTTCCACTTTTTTCTGACACGTCATCAAAAAGTGGTTTTGAGATTAAAGTGTCCAATTTCATACAATGCATAGACCCACTTCAACTTACATCAGCACGTTGCGTAGAACACATATTCAAGATTTAAAACACATTTATGCTGTGATGGAGTCGTCCACTGGTGGAAAAGTAGTGTAAAATATATATTATGTTCTTTTGTGTTGTGTTTCGTGTTCAAAACACACAACCTGTGAAAAAATGTGTTTTAAAAGCACCGAAATGTGTTTTTACGGAATCGCGAATAGTTGAACGTTTTTCTTTAAACTTGAATAGGCCATTTTACAAACTCGAATAGCTCTTTTACAAACTCGAATAGCCTTTTTACAAACGCGAATAGGTTTTAAAATTTACTAGCCACCGGAAATTTTTGAGAATTTGAAGGTGTAAAATTGTTGGGGTTATTTGGATTCATTTGGGAGTATTTGAAAGTGAAAATAAATAATTGTGTTATGAAAAAATTGTGAGTTAAAATTGAGTATTTATAGTGTAAAAAATAAATAAGTAAATAATGTATTCATTGAGTTATATAGCCGTTGAATTCTTAACGTTGAGATTATGACCGTTGCGTTCTTCCCGTTGAATCTATCATTTACTTCATTAAAATATTATCTTTTCACTAATAAAAAAATAATAATAAAAGCCAAAAAGCTGCTCTTGAGTGGGTGCTACGATAGAGACACCCACCGAAATTGAAGGATTTGCTACAACCGGCCAAATTGGCTGAATTATGTGGACAAGATAAAACACGGGTCCCGAGCCTCATGTTGGCACTCTATTGTGGATGCTCTTAGTCTCTCATGCCCATTTCACTTGTCCCAAATGGGTGATTTTTTAGACTGCACCATTATCAGTGTAATCTTACGCCGTTCAATATATTTAAATCAAATTTAATGGTGATTCTATTTTCAATAAATAACTACTTTTTTTGCGTTATTTTTTTTCAAAAAAAATCACTACTGATTGTATTTTTAATAAATAATTATTTTTTTGCGTTATTGTTTTTTTTAATCTTAAAAAATTAATATTATTATGTTATAATTAATAACTACTCATAACTATTATTTTTGTTTTATATAATTTATCTAGTTATTCAAATAATATTTCTAAAGTTTTAAAATTATAAAATTTTAAAATAAATTTTAAAATTTAAATTTTATATATAATTTTAAAATAATTATTATTATAAAATTGAAAACATAATTTTATTGTGAATAATAATTATTATATTAAATAATAAAACATAATATTGTATTTTTATACACTAATATTACTACTATATATTATAGGTAAAAATTAATATTCAATTTAATAAAATAATAATTTATTAAATACTATTGCACACAAATTTATTTATTATAATAAATAATATTAATTTTTTAAGATTTAAAATAAACAAAACAATAACGCAAACAATTATTTGAAGATTTAAAATAAACAAAAACAATAATGCAAAAAATAGTTATTTATTGATAATAAAGATTTGATTTATATATATTGAAGGTGTAAGATTACACTACTTAGAGCATCTCCAACCGATACCAAAAACTTATTTTGGAGTAGAGGAGATGCTCCAACCGATACCAAAACAGGAACCTATTATTGGTTTATAGGTGGGACCCACACAAAAAATACTTATATTTACGTTTACCGTAAACTCAAACCAAAAACTATTTTTTATTTATAAAATGATTATTTTTTTTACAAATTAATAAAAATAACTTATCAATTATTTTTTAGTATCTTATTTAATATCTTTTGTAATGTAATTTTTTTAATAATTATATAATTAATAATTAAAATAAATTTTAATAAAAATATTTTTAATAATGAAATAAAAATACATATCACAATATGAAATACAATTAAATAATTAAATTATATAATTAACATTAAAAATAAAATAATAATAAACAAGATATTTAAAAAAATGCTATCAATTACAAAAACAAAAATAATTAATAATTAGTTTTTTGTGTTTTTTAATGTAATTTTTTTAATAATTAAATAATATTTTATTTAGAATTATTTATATTTATTATGTTTGAAAATTTAAATTGAAAATAATATTAATTATATTTTTTAATTTAAAAAATTATGAGATAAAATTGTAAATTTGTAAAGATGTTGATTATTTATATAAATAGTATATATAATTATATAAGAAGAATATTTAAAAAAATTTATTTTAAGTTAGAGTATTAGTTTATCGGTTGGAGTAAAATTACTGTAAACGTAAACTTAAACTAATTTTGAGTTCGGTTGGAGTCAAATTACTGTAAACTTAAAATAAAACTTATTTTTGAGTTTGAGTTTTTGTGTTCGGTTGGAGATGGCCTTATGGTACAATGTAAAAAAGCACTGCATGACCCCTTGATCCGGCCAAAAGCACCAAATCGGCACTATTGGAGATGATATGAGATAGCACCAAAAATTGGACAAAATACCATTGAAGCAAACTAAAAAAAATTGGGCATGCCTACTATGGTGGTCATGGCCACTTCTTACATGTGGGCCATGATTGCTAAATTTATTGCACTTTATTAGTTATTATAATACTTAATCAATATAATTAATTATTAAAAAATGTAAAAAAAATTGGTTTTACCATGATATTGGCCACTTGTTTTGTTTACCCACTTTGATATGAGGTGACATATAATGTTCCCACAAAAATTGTAAATGAGGTTTTAGCATTGGAGATGCTCTTAAATTCCAATATATATATATATATATATTTAATTGATAACTACTCTGTAGTTTCCTCCTACCTAAAACCGTGTACATAAATCTTTGGAAATTTTAAAAATGGTAAATTAATTTTAATATTTAATTTATTAACATATAATTAAATATAATTTATTATATATTTATTTTCATGATATTTTCATTAATTAGTATTTTAATTGACGCTATTCTTACCCATTAATATTTATGTTCTTCCGTAATTTTCCTCCAATTATGTATATTCGTAATTTATTTTTAAAATTAATATAGTAATTAATTTATTTATTTTATAATTATAAAATAAGCAATACCTTGATCAGAATGCTACGATTTTATTTATTTATTCACACCTAAATAATACTCAAAAATTTAATAATAAATTCAATTTATTTATTAAAAATTTTAAATTATACATTATGTTATATTCTCCATATAATTAATGTGCATTATGGTAAACATTAGGCTTTCCATGATTCTATACAATTTATTTTTTGATTAATTTGTTAAATATGAGCAATTCAAATTAAAAAAAAAACTAAATATGGATGAGTAATTGTAGAGAGCGTTTATTTTTTTAGTGATTTTAATTTTCAAATTTGATTGATTTCAATAAATTAGCAATTTTATAAATTCTTATTATTTTAAATATAGTTTACAATAATAAAATTCAAATTAAAACTATTACTAATTATATTTTTTTATGGAAACAATTTTTTTTCAACAAATTAGATTCTAGCTTCCATTTACACGTCAACAAATTCAAAACTCTTCTATTTTCATAATTAATCTAAAAAATTGCACGCGAAGCTTTTTCGTTTCTTAATATATAAACCGTCTATTCATTTTTTTATTCTAATCATTGCTTTGAATATTTTGTTCTTCCCGGCCAACCCTTTCGTATTGCTCTAAATATATTAAATCTTCTAGTAACTTTTATGATTATTATTATTATTTTTTCGATTTTATGTTTGTCTATTTTTAAAAGTTATTCAACAATGTTTATTGATTATTACGATTCAATTATAGAACTTTGCTCTTCAAAACAAGGTTGTAATCTATGTGTTCGTGTTTGTAAGTTTTGGATTTTGGAATGCTTCTCTCTGGACATTACACTAATGGGTCACGAGTTTAGCATCAGTTTTAATTTTTCTATGCATACGTTTATTCATATATTTTTTAATTTAATTGCTTAGTTTTTTGTGTAATTTTCAATTTTTTTCTTTTGCATTTTTTTTATACTATGTTTTTTTCCGTTCAATTTTAACTTCATTTTCGAGTGATTTATATAGACCAATTCTTTTATTCAATTTATTATTTTTTTGTTTCTTCTAGGTTTTGGTCTAATATGTTCAATTTGAACTAATTCTCTTCATTATTGCTATTTGATTTTTTGTTTTTGGATGTTGGTTACCCTATGTAAGTATAATCTTAATACTCCCTCTCAACATAACGAATAGTTACACTTCTTTCATATTTTGTGAAGAAATTGTGACTATTAGTCTGAGGGAGTATTTATAATTCATATTTAATTTGTTGTAGAACGACGATGTATAGTACGAACAATATGCGGAACCCCGAATATAACTCAACAATAAATAAAGAAGGAGACAAGAAAAGAAGACAAGGAATTTACGTGGAAACCCAAATCGGGAAAAACCACGGGAGGAACGACGAGAACTTTCACTATAATATTGTCTCACGATTACAAGGATTGATATCCACTCTAAAACTCTCTAATCTCACACAATATTATCTCTCTCTATGATGGTATTAACTTGTGTTAACTTGTGTTCTAATTGTGTCTATGTAGATCCCTATTTATAAGTGTAGAAAACCCATAAATTAGGTTACCAATAGGAATAGGAATAAACCCTTTTTCTAATATATGACTCCTAAATCCATAAGGAATAGAATTATATTATACTAGTAAAATCTGCCCGTGCGATGCACGGTAATATTTAATGTGATAATATTTAATGTAATTTAATTAATAGTGAATAAAAAATAGATAATTGAATTATAAGTATTTTCATAGAAATTATAAATTTTATATTAAGATTCATCACAAACAATTTTTTTTAATTAGTGTATTTTTAAATAATTTTTTACTTAGTTAACTATTACGTTCTAGTTCAAGTGAATTAATTTCATGCAATAAAATTAAATTTTTTGAAAAGTGAATATTAATTATTATTGTAAAAAGTAATTTTTTATAAATTTTCTATTACATTCGATTAGTGATTGACATTTGAAAAGATTGAGATTTTTTTAAAACAATTACATATTTAATTAATAAATATTGAATTTAATATGTTTTCAAAATGTTTCCAAATATTAATTTTTACAAAATGTTTTTCATTTACTTGAAAGATATATTTCATGTAAATTATAAAAGATAATTGTATTGTTAATAAAATAAAAATTTTAAAATAATACTTTTATTTATATTATCAATTTTTTTTAGAATGATAAACAAAAAAAACTTAAAAATGCTTTTCAATAATATTTTTCTAATTTTTTTAATAATCTTATAAATCATATAACACGTGTTAAATATTAATGGTGAATAGTTGAATATTTAAAAAAAATTAAATTTTTAAATAATTATTTTATTTGTATTTCAACTATCTCTTTAGTTAATTTTTTTAATTCAAATTTTAGAATTTTATGAATTATTCTAAAAAAATTAAATTGATAAATAATTAATTTTTTGTGTTTAAAAATATATCCCATTCTGCATGAAATATGGGAAATAATATATAAAATATTAATTACAAATTAAATACATGCTCTTTTGGACTTAAAATTGCTTTAACTTAAACTGAATTAAAGTTAATAGATCTGAACTAAAATAAATTAAACTAAACTTGATATGACTGAAACTAAATTAAGTTCAATTGAATTTAATTTTAAAATATTGAAATAATAATGAAAAAATAAAAAAAATTAAATAATTAAACTGAACTGAACTGAAGTAAACTTAATGGGTCTAAAATGAAGTGAACTGAGAATAAGTTCAAAAGAACAGATCCTAAATCATTATCAACATTAAGGATTTGCTCTTTTTGGACTGAAACTGACTTAACTGAACTGAACTGAATTTAATAGAGCTGAACTAAAATGAAATTAAGTTCAATTTAATTTAATTTTAAAATATTGAAATAATAATAAATAAATAATTAAATAAATAAGTAAATGAATTAACTTAACTTAATAGATCAGAACTAAACTTAATTTATCTGAACTAAACTTAATGAGTCTGACTCAACTGAACTGAAGCGAACTTAATAAGTCCAAAAGAACAATTAATAAGTGATGCTAAAAAAATATTTTATTTATGTGTGTAAAATTAAAAAATCTTTTGGACTAAATACTTGTTCTTTTGGACTGAAACTGGATGAACTAAACTTAACGGAACTAAACTGAACTGAACTGGTCTGAACTGAATTTAAAAGGTCTTAACTAAACTGAACTTAAATTAAGTTCAATTGAATTTAATTTTAAGATATTGAATAATAATAATAATAATAATAATAATAATAATAATAATAATAATAATAATAATAATAATAATAATAATAATAATAATAATAATAATAATAATTATTATTATTATTATTATTATTATTATTATTATTATTATTATTATTATTATTATTATTATTATTATTATTATTATTATTATTATTAAACTTGATTTACTGAGTATGAATTGAACTTAAGTCAAATGAAAATAAGTCAAAAGAATAAGTTCTAAATCATTATTAACATTAAGGATCTACTTTTTTGGACTTATTATCTCGCTTCAGTTATTTTCAGACCAATTAAGTTCAGTGCTCAACTAACTGAATTGAACTAAACTTGTCTGAATTGAACTAAGGACATGATCTTTTGGACTTAATTTCAGTCCAGTTCAGTCCAGTTCAGTTCAGTTCAGATCAACTAACTGAATTGAACTAAACTTGTCTGAATTGAACTAAGGACATGTTCTTTTGGACTTAATTTCAGTCCAGTTCAGTCCAGTTCAGTTCAGTTCAAATCAGTTCAGTTCAGATCAGATCAGATCGCTTTAGTTCAGTTCAGTTCGTTTCAAAATAAATTAAAATAAAATAAACTAAAAATAATTTCAATCTATAATTTTATATATAAAGTCTAGTTAGTGTCATAATATTATTAATATTAAAAAAAAAATATTTAATAATTTATAAAAATTATTATTATTTTTATAAAAAAATCAATTCAGTTCAGTTCAGATCGATTAAGTTCAGTTCAGTTCAGTTCAGATCGCTTAAGTTCAGTTCAGTTTAGCCGATATCAGTGCAAAAGAACAGGTCCTAAACATGTCTGAATTGAACTCAATTTGACTGAACTGAACTTAAAAGGATTGTATTGAACTCAACTGAACTTAATAGGTTTCAACTGAAATCAACTGTATTTAATAGGTTTGGACTGAACTGAACTTAATAGGTCTGAAGTCTGAACTCAACTGAATATAATAGGCCTGAAGTGAACTGAAATTAAGTTAAATTGATTTTAATTTTAAAATATTGAAAAATAAATGACTAACTGAATTGAACTTGAGAGGTCTGAACTGAACTCAAATGAACTCAATATGTCCGAATAAAACTGAACTGAATTGAATGTGTCTGAACTGAACTCAAATGAACTCAATATGTCCGAATAAAACTGAACTGAATTGAATGTGTCTGAACTAAATTAAACTGAGCAAACTGAGAATAAGTCCAAATCAACAGGTCTTAAGTTCAGTAAGTTTAGTTCAGTTACTTTCAGTTCACTTCAGTTTAAGACCTTAAAACAAAATGAATGGTCTGAACTGAACTGAATTTTATAGGTATGAATGACTTTAATAGGTCTGAATTGAATTAAATTTACTGATATTAATTTAATAAGTCTGAACTGAACTGAAATGACCTTAATAGGTCTGAACTTAACTGAATTAAAATTAAGTTCAATTGAATTAAATTTTAATATATTGAAATAATAATAAAAATTAAAAATTAAATGAAGAAAATGAATTGAACTTAATAGGTCTAAACTAAACTGAACTTAATAGATTTGAACTCAAATGAACTGAACTGAACTTGACTTATGTAGCTAAACTGAACTGAACTGAACTGAACTGAACTAACGAACGGAGAATAAGTCCAAAGAACATGTCCTAAATCATTTATAGACATTAAGGACCTGTTCTTTCAAACCAATTAAGTTCATTTCAGTGTTGAACTGAACTTGTCTGAATTGAAATGAACTGAAGTGAATTGAGCTTAATAACTCTGAAATTAACTTAAGTAAACTTAATATGTTTGAAATTAACTTAACTGAACTTAATATGTTTGATCTGAATTGAACTTAAAATTAAGTTCAATTGAATTTAATTTTAAAATATTTAAATGATAATATAAAAATAAATGGCAAAATTGAACTAAACTTCTGAGGTCTGAACTAAATTGAAATTAATAGATCTAAACAAAATTGAAATGAACTGAATTGAATGAGTCTGAACTAAATTGAACTGAACTGAACTAAGCGAAAAGAAAATAAGAACATGTCTTAAGTTTTTGAAGTTCACTTCACCCATATTAAAGACTTGTTCGTTTGGACTGAAACTTACTGAACTTAACTGAAATTAATTGAACTGAACTTAATAAGGTTGAACGAATTTAATAAGTTTGAACTGAACTGAAATTAAGTTCAATTTAATTTAATTTTAAAATATTGAAAAAATAAATAAATGGTTGAACATAAGTGAGTGAACTTAATAAGTTTGAACTGAACTGAAATTAAGTTCAATTTAATTTAATATTAAAATATTAAAAAAATAAATAAATGGTTGAACAGAAGTGAACTGTAATTAATAGATCTGAACTGAACTTATTGAATTTTAAATGAAGTGAACTGAGCTGAGAATAAATCTAAAAGAACAGTACCTATGTTAAGTTTAGTCCAGTTTATTTAAGTTTAGTTTCAAGACGTTGTTGAAACAAAATGAAATGGTGTGAAATGAACTGAACTTAATAGGTATGAACTCAACTGAAATTAAGTTCAATTGAATTTAATTTTAAAATATTGAAATAAAAATAATTAAGTAAATAAAAACATTAAATGACTGAACTGAAATAAACTTAATAATTTTAAGCTAAAACTGAACTAAACTAAACTAAATGAGTCTGAACTGAATTGAACTGATCGACATGAGAATTACCCGCCCTTAAGTTCAGTAAGCTCAGTTCAAACCTATTAAGAACCCATTTTCAAGTTCCGTTACACAAACCGGCCGCATAATCGATATTTCGCAAAAGCAATACCGGCAGTCCAACCTTACAAAACAAATTAGAAGATTCAGACTTTTTTTTTCATGTAAAAATAAATATTTGATGAATAAATATTGAATTCAATATGTCTTGAGAATATTTTCAAATATTAATTTACAACATTTTCTTCATTTTCTTGAAACATATATTTCTTGTAAATTATAAAGGTAATTGTAATGTTAATAAAATTAAATTGTTAAAATAATTTGTTTGTTTATATTATCAATTTTTTTTTAGAATGATAAAGATAAAAAACTTAAAAATGTTTTTCAATAACATTTTCTAATGTTTTCATTTATCTTTTAAATCATATTACCTATAAATTATGAATGTTGAATAGTTGAATATTTAAAAAAATTAAAATTTTAAATAATTATTTTATATTTATTTCAACTATCTCTCTAGTTGATTTTTTTTAATTCAAACTTCATAAGTTTATGAAATATTCTAACAAAATTAAATTTACAAATAATTAATTTGTGTTTGAAACTATATCTCATTCTGCATGAGATTACGGAAATAATATATAAATATTAATTACTAATTAAATACATGTCCTTTTGGACTCAAAATGGCTGAACTGAACTAAACTTAATAGGTCTGAACTGAATTAAACTAAACTATATTATGTTTAAAATGAGTTGAAATTAAGTTCAATTTAATTTAATTTTAAAATTATAATAATAAAAAAAAATTATATAGCTGAACTGAACCGAAGTAAACTTAATTGGTCTGAAATGAAGCGAATTGAGAATAAGTTTAAAAGAACAGGTCCTAAATCATTATCAACATTAAGGAGCTGCTCTTTTTAACTGAAACTGGTTGAAGTGTATTGAACTTAAATTAATAGATTTAAACTGAACTGAAATTAAGTTTAATTTAATATAATTTTAAAATATTAAAATAATAATAGTTAAAAAAATAAAATAAAAAAATTAAATAAATAAACTTAACTTAATAGATGTGAACTGAACCTAATTTATCTGAACTTAACTCAATAAGTCTGAACTGAAGCAAACTTAGAATAAATCAAAAAGAACAGTTCCTAAGTGATGCTAAAAAAATACTTTATTCATGTAAAATTGAAAAATCTATTGGACTAAAGACTTGTTGTTTTGGACTCAAACTGACTGAACTAAAATGAACTGGTCTAAACTTAACTGAGCTGAAATTAAGTTCAAATGAGTTTTAATTTTAAGATATTGAAATTATAATAAAAAAATGAGTGAACTAAACTGAACATAATAGGTCTGAACTAAATAAGTCTGAACTGAACTGAGAATTAATAGTCCTAAGTTCACTAAGTTTAGTTCAGACATATACATGTTCTTTTGGACTAAAACTTTTTGAATTGAATTGAACTGAATTTAATAGGTCTAAACTAAATATTCATTAAGTTTAATTTAATTTAATTTTAAAATATTGAAAAAAATGATCGAATTGAACTGGACTTAATAGATTTGAACTTAACTGAAGTGAACTAAAATTAATGGATCTGAATTGAGATGAGCTCAACTGAAGCAAATTGAGAATAAGTTCAGTCCAATTTAGCCTGTTTTCGTCCAAAAGAACAGATTTTAGTGGTACTAAAATTTTTTTTTTATTAATGTGTGCAAAATTGAAAAATCTTTTATATAAACGATATGTTGTTTTGGAATGAAACTGATTGAACCGAACTGGATTGAACTTAGTATGTCTGAACTGAGTTGAATTGAACCTAATAGGCCAAACTGAAATTAATTTAACTTAATATGTCTGAACTGGACAAAACTGAAATGAACTGAACTGGACATTTATTATATATCTGTATTCACTCATTCAATTCTTATTTATTAAATATTTACATTTTAAGGAAGAAATTTCTTTATCAATACATTATTATTTTAGCTGAAAGATAAATAAAATATTCCGATCAGTGAATTTCAAAGTTCAAATATTAAACATCTAATTAAAGATATCTTAAATTCATATATTGTTTTAATATTTACATTTATTAAATATTTGTATAAACTTATTTAATTCCTGTTTATTAAATATTTACATTTTTTAAGGAAGAAATTTATTTATCAATACTTTATTAGTTTATTATTTTAGCTGAAAAATAAATAAGATTTTCCGATCTGTGAATTTCAAAGTTCAAATATTAAACATTACTTTCTAATTAAGGACATCTTAAATTCATATATTGTTTTAATATTTACATTTATTAAATATTTGTACGTATCAACTCATTCAATTTTTGTTTATTAAATATTTACATTTTAAGGATGAGATCTCTTATAAAATTTTGATACTAAATATGAGTTTTGTATTTTATTAAGAAATTTTATTTATACGTAATTGATTAAGAAATTCAAAATGTATCATTTAAACATTAAACAGTTTTTAATTTATGAATATTATTCTTGAAAATGTTTAAATATAGTATTGCCATTTAAAAGAGTACTCCGTATTATTATCACTATTTATTATAATTATAATTATTATTATTATTATTATTATTATAATTATAATAACAATATAATAATAATAATAATAATAATAATAATAATAATAATAATAATAATAATAATAATAATCATCTATCATCTTATTTTCGCTATAATATTTTGAAGCTTATAAAAAATATGAATCTTATATAATTCAAAGATTCAAAGTATACATTATTTATTAAAATAAAGAACACTAAATTAAAAACATGAAAATGTCTGTTGATCAAAATTAAAAATATTATTTTTGTAAAATAAATTATTGAAATAAAAAGATTTGTGGAGATTTTTTTGGAGTTATCATATATAAAATATTGTAAATAATTTGTTTAATTCAATCACAATTAATATCTATATTATAATTATAGACGTTATATATGAAAATTTAAATCAATACCCTAATTTGTTTATTAATTCGGAACATTATACAAAATAATATGAGTAATAAAACAAATTATAAAATACTCATCCATCCCTCAACATAATGCATAGAGAAACTTGCGCGTAGATTAAGCCCTAATTTGTTTATTAATTCGGAACATTATACAAAATAATATGAGTAATAAAACAATTTATAAAATACTCCGTAATACAATAATATAATAATAAAACAATTTATAGTAAGCTGCAAATATTAAAATTGGGAATAATAATAATAAGAACAATTTATGAAAAAAATAGAGTTGTCTGAAATAATTAACATTAATAAATGAAAAAATCTATTAAAATTGGGAATAATAATAATAAGAACAATTTATGAAAAAAATAAAGTTGTCTACAATAATTAACATTAATAAATGAAAAAAATCGTTTCCAAAATCATTGAGAGACAAAAAATTTCTTGTGCAATTCTTTAAATTATGAAAATTAAATTTAAATTTGAATGTCTGCTTGGAAGAGAAGTTTTCTATATAATATTTCTTTATATTTAGGAGTATGTATAGGATTAGAATCAAGATTTTTTATTTATTAATTTCTATATTTAATAAAGGAATATAATTGATTCATAATTATTTTTGACTGATCGATAAATTTGAATTGTTTGCATTCACTATAATTTAAGGAAATGGATTTAAATTTTAAAAGATTTAATAATCATAACAATAATCACAACCTTATAATTAATGGTAATTAATATATAATTGCCATAAATATAAGATTATATTAATAGCATACGATTTGGTTTGAGAAATCTTGATATTATTATTATATAAGTATTATCCGATTTAAATATCAATAAAAGTATTCTTATCAATTCAATTTGATAAGAATTATCAATCTTATAATTGAAGTATATATATTATTTAATACAAAAATTAAAAGAAAATTGAATATAAAAATTACATGTAAAATAAATTATAAAGAATTATCAATCTTATAATTGATAGTATACATTATTTAATACAATATATAAAAAAAACTTTATTATCAAATGCGTCAAAAAATTCAATAAATTTGTGTCAAAATAGTACTCAATTTATTGTCTTTTATATTCAATGAATAAATAAATAAGTTACACATGGAGAAGTGAAATGAAATAAATAATACTTGAAAAGTTAGTACAAAGGTCAATTGAAGATTTAAATCCTTGAATGGGAGCTTCATGCCAATTTGATCTCGAGCAAAGCTAATGTTTGAGATTCAGTGTGAACAAAAAGAATATTTTAACTACATGAAAACAAATACATACGAAAGAAATTAAAATGATTAATTGGCTTTATTACAAAACATATCAATCAACAAATAACTTAAAAACAATACGAGTAAAAAAGAGGTAAAAATACTACATATAGTAAACTTACAATTTTCCTTAAAAAATATAAAAAATAATTTGATTTATACACATCAATCTATGAAGATTTAATTATCAATGAAATTTTTAAGCAAAAAACAATACTTACATTGTTCGCTGCAATAAATACAAACAATAGATGATGATTTCATTATCAAATTAATAAAATATAGTGTGATAAACGTAAATACTTACCCATAAATCCGCAAAAAAGAAACATTAAACAGTTGCAATATAAAGAGTTCTAAAGAATAAAAATATCTAACATGATCACATGGGAAGAAGTTGAATAAAAAATATAATTGCGTTAATAAAATATATTGTGTCGTGAAAGACAATGTATAAATGATCAAATGGGAAGAAGATAAATAGAAAAATATAAGTGCATTAATAAAATATATTGTGCAAAATAATGAATAAACGTAAATACTTACCAACATATCTGCAAAAAAGAAACATTACACCACAATTAAGTTGTAATATAAAGAGTTTTAAAGAATAAAAATAACTGATGATTAAATAGGGAGAATACCAACTCCTTGTCGATTGAATCTGCTTTTGAAATCACTCGTGTGTACTACTATTTTATAGTAAACGTGAATCAATTCAAATTTGAAAATTCAAATCAAGAATCTTGATAATTAAAGTAATATTAATAAAAGAATATATAAAATTTATTTGCTTGCTATAATTGAGTTGATATCAATATTAATAAAATTAATTTCCTTTAATTATGGTACAATTTGACCAAATGATATAGTTTTTACCATTTATTATTACCATTTAAACATTAAGAAATGAATTTAAATTAGCATAAATAGCTAGATAGTTGTTACTACGTGTAATTAATTAATTAGCATCTATTTTAAATCACAATTACCATTTAAACATTAAGAAATGAATGTAAATTAGTATAAATAGATAGAGAGATTTTAAATAGATAGTTGTTATAATTAATTAATTAGTATCGATTTTAAATCACAAATAATTAAATTAATATAGCTAATTAAATGACACCTCATATTTATTATTGGTAAAAAATGCCACATAATTAAATTGTAGACATATGAAAGTCACATAATTAAATTGTAGACATATGAAAGCTTTATATGTGACACATAGTGTGAACATGCCCATTTATTTAGTGTAATTTTTTGTGTTCACATTGTACACGTGGGATTAGCAAAGTCTGGATTTATATATTAAATAGATTAAATATAATTCTAATTTTCCTAAGTAAGGAAACAAAATTCCTACGGATTCGAGTCATATTTTAACAATCTCCACCTTGACGAGAAACCGCGAAATCCCATCGCTCATGTGAAATCACATCACATGTAACACAAAGCCGCGAAATCCCATCGCGCATGCGAAATCTCATCGCACATCAAACCATAAAGCAAAATCACATCGCCCTCAATAGTCTCGTCCCTCGTCTTCCTCCAAATGCCCCAACGGGCCTAGTTCCTAGAAGTCTGGACCATCAAAGGTCCCATGAATCGGAACGTACATACCCGAGTGTCTTCTTCGAATTGTGAGCCCAATTCGAGATATACCCTCTCGACCGCTTTCCAAGCGCACATGGCTCACCAGGTTTAGAAACACTCCATAGATCGAGAAACACTCGATCCTTCTTGTCGACTTTCCTCACATGCCCAAGCCGCACATGGTCTAGTCGTGTAGACTCTTCACCCGAGAGCCTAGTTTTTCCCATGGTTACTTCGTTCACCGCTTCATCTTTAATCAGCTTGGTCACTCCGGCCTTACTTGGTTGCGCGCCTCTAAGCCGGATAGACTCTTCTACCAAGAGTCGGGTTTCGGCCCCGGTTACTTCCTTCACCGCGCCTTCTTGGAGGACATAAGGTCGTCTCGCCTTTTCGTCTCCTCCCAACACTACCAAAGCCTCTTCGGTAGCCTCATAAACTCCACCTTCTCCGGTGTAGCTTTTATCAACCTCGGTTACTTCCTTCGCCGAGCTTCCATCGAGGACATAAAGGCGACTCGCCTTTCTCTTTCCTCGCAATATTACCAAACCACCTTTGGTAACTCTTAAAACTCCACCTTTACAAGTGAGTTTATAGCCCTTCATATCAAGGGTACTCAAGGAAATCAAATTCCTCTTCAAGTCAGGGACATGTCTTACCTCGCCTAACGTGCGCACCGTGCCATCGAACATCTTCAAGCGGATATTTCCAATCCCTTCGACCTTGCACGAGGTGTCATTAGCCATGAACACCGCACCATGCTCCAAAGATTCATAAGTCTCGAACAACGACCGGTCCGGACACATATGAAACGAGCGACCCGAGTCTAAGATCCAATCACCACAAAAGTTGGAGTTCTCGCCTAAAGCCATTAGTAGTTCTCCATAGAAATTCCCATCTACTAATCCAACATCACCGGAATTCCGATTACCGGAATTATTGTTGTTGCTCTCCTTTTTCTTCCATGCGTAGCACTCCGACTTTATGTGTCCCTTCTTCTTGCAATAGAAACACTCCTTATTCCCGTGTCGCGACTTCGAATTCCCCGAGTCGCTCCCTTTATCACGGTACTTCTTTTGGACGCTAAGTCCTTCACCCACATCGGGCATACCATCCTTGTTGGACTCCATCCTTTGTACGTTTTCCCTTGACGAGAGAGCCGAAGTTACGTCTTTAAATGTGAGACTATCTCGTCCATAGAGAAGCGTGTCCCGAAAAGCCGCCATGGAGGGGGGTAGCGAGCATAACATCCAAAACGCAAGATCATCATCTTCGATCTTCACGCCAATTTTCCCAAGGTCAGCTACACGCTCCTTGAATCTCGCTACATGGTCTTGAATCGACGACCCCTTCGCCATCTTGAGGAAGTAGAGACTTCTCTTCAAGTGATGCTTGCTGGACACCGTTTTCTCAACGCACATCGATTCCAACAACTCCCATAATTCCTTTGCGGTCTTCGCCTCCGTCGTTTCCTCAGTCAACGAATCTGAAACATGTAGCCCTATGGTCGCCATAGCCATCTGATCGAGCTCCACCCACTCGTCATGCTTCATGTCTTTCGGCTTGTTGTCAATACCAAGTAGAACAATCTCTTGCTTAAGAGATCTGAGGACTAACCTCATCTTGTATTGCCAAATAGGAAACCTCGTGTTGAGACTTAAATTCGGTAGATCGTACCTCACGCTCGCCATCGAAACCAAATCTCTGATACCACTTGTTGTAGAACGACGATGTATAGTACGAACAATATGCGGAACCCCGAATATAACTCAACAATAAATAAAGAAGGAGACAAGAAAAGAAGACAAGGAATTTACGTGGAAACCCAAATCGGGAAAAACCACGGGAGGAACGACGAGAACTTTCACTATAATATTGCCTCACGATTACAAGGATTGATATCCACTCTAAAACCCTCTAATCTCACACAATATTATCTCTCTCTATGATGGTATTAACTTGTGTTAACTCGTGTTCTAATTGTGTCTATGGAGATCCCTATTTATAGGTGTAGAAAACCCATAAATTAGGTTACCAATAGGAATAGGAATAAACCCTTTTTCCTAATATATGACTCCTAAATCCATAAGGAATAGAATTATATTATATTAAATATAATTCTAATTTTCCTAAATTAGGAAACAAAATTCCTACGGATTCGAGTCATATTTTAACATAATTTATGCTCTTTACTTTTATTGAATGATAGTTTATTTATTTTACTTGCTTATTTATTTATTTTTAGGTTTTTATTTTCATTTATTACTTATTATCTTTTGTATTTTTCACTAATATTCATTATTTTATTAAATTTTGAATTTAATTTTTCGCTTTTAATTTTTCATTCTTAATTTTATTCAGCTATTTATTGTCTTAATTAGTGGTTTTATACTAACATGTGAATTTGCCGTCCTAAGAACCATCATTTATGTCCATATTCAAACTAAATACATTTCCAGTATTATCTATGTTTTCAAAAAATAATTTTTTTTTATCTTTTTGAGTTATTTTTTATTTAGTTTCATATATTTAATTTAATTTTCGAAAATCCTCATTTTCATTTTCATAAATCCTCTTATTTGTTTAGCATATTTTGAGAGATTCACGGTTCACGGTAAGTTAATATTCAATCATCCATATTCAATATTCTTCCGAATTAATCTTTATCTATAAATATATAACTATTTTTTTTATCAATAAACAGGTAACTACTTTTACTCCGTAAACTTTGATTGTTATTTTTTTTTTTAATTCATTCTATTCTTATTCACATACTATTATCTTATTAACACATTATTTATGAATATTTTGTGCAAATTTTTTGCAGATCTCGAAATGTAAATTTATTTCTCAAATAAGAATTAAACTCTAATTCAAAATTTTCAATGTTTTTTCTTCAATGTTTAAGAAATAATACTCAATTTCAATATTTATGTACTACCTCCATTCATGAGCACTAGAAACTTTTTCTTTGTATATTGTTAAAAGATTTAATAAATTTTTATGTGATTTAAAGTTATTACAGTTTACAACCATTTTATTTTCTTTGAATTTTTGTCCAAAGATTAATTCAATTTTTATTTTATTTTTTAGAACAATTTTTGTTTAAATATTATTATTAGAAAAAGCTTTTAAACTATATCAATATAATACATAGTGGGAATACAACTTTTTGAACACATTTACAAAACATCTATTTATTTTGTCCTACTTCATAAAACTACATTTATTCTAGACAAATTCAATTGGAAAAGTCCTCTTTACTCTTACTTTTAATTTCTCTCAAATAATAATACAAAAAATCATTTAAAACCATTTAAAAACCTTAAAAATCAAAACAAAAAAAATTGTGGGGCCCACTACATCAAAAATCAGTTTTGAGGTAGGTGGTGTGTTTATTGCATGCATGAATGCCATCATCTTCCCCTACCTCAAACCCTCAAACCCTAAACCCATTTCAAAAAACAAAACTTCATTCTCTCTCAAACAAATATCCTCTCTACAAAAATCGTCGTCTGAATCTACGTGGGAAGGGCAGCCGAGTTCGCCGGCCGAAAGGTACGTCGAAAGCGTCGATTCTAGTTTTTTTTTCGATTTTCTGTAAAAATTCATAACTACACGGTGGCTACACGGTCGCTGAGACCTACCGTGTAGCCACCGTGTAGTTATGAAGATTATTCGGTGTCTCCGTTACACGGTGCTCGCACTACACGGTGTTTTCCGGTCACCGTGTACTGGATAGTGTCTCGGTACACGGTGACTTACTACACGGCGAAACACCGTGTAGCCACCGTGTACAGAGTCCGTTTTTTCGTTTTTTTTTTTAAATTGTCTAATTATGGCTTTGTTTATGCTTTTGTTTATTTTCGCGCCGTAATATGTCCTCGAGTTCTTATGCGGGAGGCGCCGAGCAAGCCGAAGCTTTTCAGAATGCACAGAATAATCCACAGCGCAATTGGAGCAGGTTGTAACGCCCCAGAAAATTTAAAAGCTTAAAAAGGTTGTAACGACCCCTCAACGGGCCGGGGCGTTACAAAGATAGTAAAAATAAAATTAAAAGTTATTCAATAATTTTATTTTATTAATTATATAACCATTAAATATTATACAATATTTAAAATTTTTATTTATAATTCACACATGTTTTATATTACAAAAGACTAATAAAAACGTTAAAAATTATTGTTTGACCACCCTGTCTGAACATCTCTTTTTCTATATCATTATAATACAAATTTATTAATAAAACATTATTAAATACAAACAAAACAAATTAATTATTTAAATCAATCGGTTCTATTGTAGAATCAATTTAGCATTTCTTCTCTAATCAATAAAGACGTTGATTTCTTGGAAGAATTGACAATTTTGGCGTCAACGTTGGATGAAGTAGATGTAATTTGTACGTTACAATCAAATTGAAACATTCCGATAATAATGAACAATTGACAAATAAAACTGTCAATGTAGTGTGTATAAGGAAATATTCCAAAACTTACAGTGAAGATTTGAAATGCCGGATTTTTAGCTCGATTTTATTCATGTTTTTTGGCGTGATTTTTGTATATTTTGTGTATATATGTGTGTGTTCATTGAGGATTTTCATTATTGTTGTGACGGAGCTTATGCACGGTATAGTCGAGTTTTTGTGTGAAATGTAGGTGAAAACGACTAAAAGTGAGGTGTCGACTCAAGGCCGGAAGTGCAGCGGCTTCGACTCAAAAACTGCTATCTCTCGGTTCGAATCGTGATTCATGACATACACGGTTGGAAATATTTTGAAGTGAGGAATCCATAAAATTTTGAATCACGTGAATCGGAGTTTGGACGGCGAAGTTTCGACAAGAATCAAAAAGTCGCGCACAGGAAAGGAATTGGCGCGGACTGGAGCGCATTTTGGCATAATGCGCATTTTATGGCGAGGACCAACATGGAATGCGGAGACGCGAAAAGTTGTACAGAAAATTGCGAGGACCGTGGGAGCCTTCCAGCGCATATCACCTGGAATGCGCCAATCTAGTATGCGCCAAATCTAGAGAGGACCACAACGACGAGGACTGAAAATTCCAGCGAGGTTCAAGTGAAATGCGCCGAGGAAGATTTGACCCGGGCTAAAATGTGTTGACCACGTGTTGACCGGGCGTTGATTTTTGTTGACCGACCCTAAAAAGCATTGACCGAGGGGTAAAAGGGTCATTTCCGGACTATTTTTGGTGGGAAAAATGCTAGATACGGTTATTTTCTATGTGGGACTATAAGAAGGATGGAGAATCACTCCTCCCATAACACTTTCGATACTTCAAAACACTTGGAGAAAATTAGAGAGAGAGAGAGTAGTGCAAATCGTGATTGGAGTTCATCTTCCTCAAAGTTCAAGCATCCATTGACGACGGATTCAAGCTCGAACGACCACGGAGACGAGAGATTCAACTCCAACATCCAACGAGACATCATTTTACGACTCAAAGTTTGCACCCGAGTATTCACGTTCTTATCAAAAAGAGACTCCACCATACAACCACTACCATGCTTCTCCTCCACAACAACCACAATATTCACAACCTTATGGAGGACCTCATTACCAAGACAACTACTACCCGCCTCAACCACTATCTCCTCAACCAAACTATCAAGGTTCCTATTACCCTCATCCTCAACTGAAGTATCAAGGAGGATACCAATCAAGAGTCGAGCCAAATTATTATAATCCAAGGCCCGAGCCAAGCTATCAACGTCAAAGGCCCGAGCCGAGTTATTCCCATTCAAGGCCCAAGTATCCACCATCTAGGTCTTATTCATCCGGGCCGGAGCCGACATATCCTCCTACTACCCATCATGGGCCCGAGCCACATTATGATTCTCCACCATCAACTTATTCTTCACGTCCCACGACATCTTCTAAAAAAGCTTTCGTCCAACGTGAGTTAGATCGCATTGATGCCATGATTGCTCGCAAAGCACGAGAGTACTTTCATTATGATGAAGATTATGAACAAGATGAAGAGGACGGGAAACTATTGAGAAGGTCTATGGTGGCGACCAAGGAAGTTGATGGTGACATTCAATGGAAGGCCGAAATGGAAGAGATGAGGAAAGAGATGCAAGGGTTGAATGAAGATATGAGAGTTTCTTGTATTATTTGTGGTGATGATGATGGTTTTCGATGCCGATCCAATCGCATGATTACCTCGTTCGTGTGTGCGGAAGAGTGTAAAACGAGTAAACACGAACAACAAGATCTAGTGCACACATATATATATATATGTATAGCCACATATATATATATATATATATATATATATATATATATATATATATATATATATATATATATATATATATATATATATTGTTGGGATATGTCCTTCAATCCTACGTGTGCAATCGATAAAGTCATAAGGTCGTCTATGGATGTTAAATGATTATTCGATAATATTTATTGTTGGGAACAATATAATATTGATCGAGAAAATCATACCTACAGGGTCACACACGAGCTCAATATTGATATACATTGCTTGATAAATATATTGATTTAGAATCAATATTTACGTGGAATTTCGCATGCATGGGATGCATGGCTTGCATGGGATGCATGTCACATGGTGTGACATGGCATGCCACACAAGCTGGTGATTGGGAGTCATAACACATGCCATGTGGCATGGGGGTTATGAAATCCATTCAAATTCACCATAAACACCCATTATGTGTGGTTATGACACACATTGATATGGGGGGTTACAAGGTGAATTGAAGTGGATATAATGAGGATGAAAATCAGATTTTCAAGCCTCATTCTTACACTTTGAAACACAATTTCGAAATACACAAAAGAGAAAGAGAGAAAAGAGTTCTTGGAGAACCATTTCAATCAATCAAGCAAGTTCAATTTCCGGGTTCGTGTGCAACACGTAGAGGCCGGGCCATTTGTGCGGCTTCAACATCCGGGCGATCTAGACAAGAGAAGTGACGAGGTCATTCACAAGGAGAGCTTCGAGAGGCTGATCCATTTGAGGTGGTTCAATCGACTCAACACCACCTCAACGACATCAACGAATCACTTCGTCACCATAAGTAAGTAATCGTTGAACCTTATATATATATATATATATATATATATATATATATATATTGGATGTGTATATATATATATGTTTATATGTGTTCTTATACACATTAAGTGTGCACTAAGATCATGGCATAGTAGATCTATTGCTTTACACGCTTCCGCACACACGGTATATCGATTGGATCGGTATACCGGTACCTTCAATTGGTATCAGAGCTTAGGGCTCGTGCACACTTTTGTGTTGGACACAAAGGTTAAATCAACATAATTGGATTATTTGTTTATTTGTGATTATGTGATTAGATGTAAGGCCGGCCACCGTTAGTGGTCGGGTGAATGAAATTGTCGTTTTTTACGTTTTGATTGGCCATAGTTTTGGAGGGCTGCGTCCCTTGGAATCATTTGTAATAGATAGGTTTTCTATTTCAATTTGTATTGTTCAAACTTGTAAGCGATGGACTTGGTCCATGGTTCGATGGTGGATCTCGGCTCTCCGGCGAAAACGAGAAGAAACGAAGCAAAATGAAGCGAAACGGGAGAAAACCGGGCTGCTGGAGCAAAACGGCGGGCGCCGAATGAATTCGGCGGGCGCCGTTTTGGAAACGGCGACCGCCGAAAGGCTATTTTTTGGTCAGCCTGTTTTGTACCCTTTTGGCGGGCGCCGTTTTGGAAACGGCGACCGCCAGTGGTGTTCGGCGACCGCCGTTTGTGAAACGGCGGGCGCCGTTCGTGGTTTTTGGGGTATGGACTAAGGTTGACCTAAATCGGCGGGTGCGGAACTGAAACGGCGGGCGCGGGCCAGTCCAGAAGATGTTCAAGGCCTATTTTGTTGCTTTTAATCTTTTCGTTTGAGAGTTGTGAGGTTCTAGGGGCCTTTCGATTACGTATTTAAAATCTTTGCTAGTTATAGGATGTTTTATGTTATAAATGTTCAACTTACATATAAACACCTATGCATGCAAGTTCCCAAAATAATGAGTATAATGTCTTGTCCAAAAACATCACACTCATGAAGCCCTCGATCATAAGTTGGTAGGTCCGCCTCAGCGGGGTACTACTTGTTATCTTGGGATAAGTGGGAGTAAGGGTTAGACCCTTACACGTGAGTTTGGTTTTCTCATCGATAGATCCACTGCAGGCGTGGCTATCGAGACATGAGATGAGAATGGGACTCTCATCGACCGAGAGTGACATTAGATGTCATTGACATGGGATGTCTACCTATCTTGGAGCTTCTTAAGTGCGGACTCAGTCGGCTTAAGAATTTGCAAGATGAGGGTCTTGGGATTGTTTTGTTCAAGGGAACAAAGATATTAGATATCGATTGAACAAAATAGAATAAATAAGTAGCTTGTTAGACAACCTTATTTGTTTACCGCTTTGTGAATGTTTACATACTTTATTTATCTTTCTTTTGTAGTTTATCATGTTAATTTCAACTCGATTCAAGTTTGGTTCAATTCTTGATTATGAAAAATTGAACAACATAAATTTTCTTGATTCACAACGTAATTTGAGGATGGTCCTCAAATACGAAGACAAGGAAAATGTGTTAGATAACCACATCCTAAGATATCATTGAACAATTCAATATCATGTTCGGAGAATATGCAATGATTGAGCGGTTCGGTGTGACCAGGGTCATCGCTTCAGCTAGGCTGAAAAAATGGAAATCTATGGGATCACATGTGCAACAAATGATTGGATTATTTGTTTCAAGTGACCGCCTAGATTTTTCCTATGATGATTATTTGGCAACCGATTTCATACTTCAATCTCATGATGGTTATAATGCCTTTGGGCTAAAATTTCCATATGAATGGTTTGAAGAAATCGCTTCGTGAGCTCCACGGGATGCTCAAGGCTGCTGAGCCGGCGATAGAGAAGGACCCTAAGAGGGAAATTCTTATGATATAGGATAGGGTATTCAAAAGAGCATGGGCAAGAAGGCTATTAGGGTTCCTAGGGAATCTCAATGCGTCTACTGCAAAAGTGTTGGACACTACTTGCAAACTTATAAAAGTTCATATTTTATTCAATTTAAAAACAAATGCCTAATTTGTCTTTCATTTGATGGATTATAAGGTTACGATTATTTACACCTCGGGGAGTGATTTAATCCAAAACACTTAAGTTCATCAATGACACAAATTAGAGACTTTCGAGCCATTGGATGGCGTGAATCGATTGTCTGGTTGGCTCCCTCATATTTTATGAGAGATAGGGCTTCAATTGCATGATAATATCGCTGGTTAGAAAACTTCGATTTTTCACTTACGATTTATCACGTTTTGACATTGAGATAATTTTGAATGGGAAATTCGAATAAGAGTCAATTATTGAGAATAATTGAACTTGCCCAAAGTTCAAAGAAGATGTGAAGAGCGGGGTTGCTTCATCTTCAGGTATTAATGTTATAGACATTAAACTTCACAAATTCTACTTCTTGGGTATTGGATGCCAAATGTAGTTCTCACATTTGTATGTGGAGGAACTACATAGAAGTATAAGTTTGGTGAGTAGATATGTCGATCTACGGGAGAGAAATGGAGCGAAGGTCGCTGCATTAGCCGTATGATCATATGATGTTGTTTTGCCTTAGGGCCTTGTTTTAGTATTATAACTATGTAATTTCGTACCTTCAATAAACAATGAATATTGGTTCAATATTGGATACTGATGGATTAGTTTTTCACTAATTAAATAGTTTGATAACTATTTTAATTGTGAACTATTCTTTGTTTTGGTACGATTATTACATTATTTATGTATACTTTAAACTCAACAAATCATATATAACATTAACACAATAGTCCAAATCGAATAAGTCTCAATGAGACATAACTGTAACAATTTTGATTAGATCAAAATCTAAACATGTAACGAATCTTCTTTTAGAAGGCATTCTAGAATCATTTGACTTGGAGTCATTTGATACATGTGAATGATGTTTGATGGACAAAGATAACAATGTCATCTTTCTTGGAGAAAGGAAAACATGTGAGTGATTAATTAGGGATGATCCATACTGATGTATGTGGAACCTATCAGTTCACAAGCACATGAAGGTTATGTTTCGGAAAAGAGAAAACAAACTATATTAGATATAGTTCGACCATTCGATGAGACGTCTAAATGAACTACTGGTCTCTTTTGGGAACACATAATTCTTGACTTCAACTTATACACTGAATAGGACACCGTCAAAAGCTATTGATAAGACACCATACGAGGTATGGAAAGGGAAGGTCCCTAACTTGTCTTATATCAAGGTTTGAGGATGTGAAGCTTATGTGAAGAGAAATATCTCTACAAAGCTTGAACCCAAATCGGATAAATGTTTCTTTGTTGGTTATCCAAAAGAAACACGAGGGTACCACTTTTACAACCAATCCGAGAACAAAGTTTTTGTTGCTCGATATAGTGATTTTCTTGAAAAGAGTTATCTTTCCTAGAAATTCAGTGGGAGATCGGTTGTCTTGAACGAGGTTCAAGTGAAACAACCAATGATGAATACTCAAGACTAGGTTGAGAGTATTCTTATGGTTTTGGAAGCCATACCAGCCCTCGTAGGTCCGAAAGGAATAAATCTATCTCTATTATTCAAATACTTAGATATTGTGACCAATGAGAGATATGAATTCATGCTTTTGGAAAGCGGTGAACCTTCGACCTAATTCCAAGCTATGACGAGTCCAGCTACTGAAAATTGGCATGGTGCCATGAAATCTGAGATGATATCAATATCTGATAATCAAGTTTGGAACTTGATATATTTGCATCACAGGGTTAGACCCAATGAATGCTAATAGATCTTTAAGATCTAAACAAACATATGGAAAACCTAGGGTTTTCAAAGCAAGGTTGATGGTAAAAGTTTTATTCACGAGGTGGATTATGGAAAAACTTTCACCAATTGCTTTGATTAGATCATTCAGATTATCTTAGCCATTAGTACTCATCTTGATAATGAGTTATGGTAATATTGGATGTTAAAACTAACTTCTTGAATTGGATTCTAGAAGAGGCTGTGTTTTAACACAGCCAAAGAGTTTTATCGATCATAATAAGGCTGAGAAATTATGCAAGCTTATAGTTCTATTTATGGAATAAAGAATGCATATCAGAGTAGCAATCTTCAGTTCAATGAATCCATACTGGGTTTTGGATTTCAGAGGAACTCGGAAGAGTCTTATTTTACAAGAAGATCAGTGGGAGTTACGTTGTATTAATTGTGTTGTATGTCGGTGACATACTCCTTATTGGAAACAATGTTTCTATGCTTAACTATATTAAAGAATGGCTTGGAAATTGTTTTTCAATAAAGGATCTTGGAGAAGCACAGTACATATTGGGCATCAAGATCTGTCGGAACAGATCGAAAAGGATGTTTGGACTTAGTAAAGCGACCTATATTGATAAGGTGCTTGATAAGTTCAGAATGAAAGACGCCAGAAAGGGTCTCATTCCAATGAGTCATGGCACATCACTTAGCAAGATGCAAGGCCCTACGGTACTTGATGAGCAAAAGAGGATGTAAAACATTCCTTATGCTTCGGCAATAGGGTCTATAATGTACGCCATGATATGTACACGACTGGACGTATTGTATGCTTTGAGCATGACGATTCGGTTTCAAGGAAACCCAGGTGAGACGCATTAGACTGCGGCCAAGAGTATTCTTATGTACCTTAGATGGACTAAAGAATATTTTGTTGTCTTTGGAAGACAAAAAGAGTTGATATTAACAAGCAGTTTGACTGCTAACTTCAAAACAGACTAAGATAATTTCCGATTTTAATCTGGTTATATCTTTTGTCTGGTTAGAGGTGAAATTTGCTGGAATAGTTCCATGCAATGCAATATAGCTGATTAAACTACAAAAGCTGAGCACAGTATTGCATTGGATGCAGTAATGTTGGCAGTTAAGATTTGAAAGTTCTTGAATGAACTAGGTGGCGTAACTAGCTTAGCCCATCCGATAATTCTCTATTTATAGTAGAGTTATCGCGCAAGCCAATGAGCTAGGAAGCACCACAAGTCTAAAACTGGTGCTCAGGAAGTTCCACATTATCTGGGAGATAGTTTTGTGGAGACATCGAGAAAATAAAGTTGCAACTTTTGGTAAGGTTGCAAACCCGCTTTCTAAACCTCTCCAGCAGTTTAAGCTTGAGGCTTTCATAACTGCAATAGAGATCAAACATCTTAGATATGGGTTGTGATTTCTATTACTGTATTAGATACTTTTGGAGATTTGGTAAACATTCACTCATATGTATAATACATGTTTCTTCATATAAATATGGTTTAATTTATATGAATTGTCCAAATGATTAAGTGATATCAATTGGGTTATGAGGTCGACTTACCGCATAATGAAGTCCCAATGGTTGAACTGATATACTTAAATCATATAGTTGTTCCTGGTTCGTATAATCGAGTACGGACAAACCGATAATACAATGAACTAGTTTGTAATGTGTACTATAGCGCCGCTTCATGGGCTAGTGATGTGGGACATCAAGTACAATTACATAGATATTAGCTGGGAGCTAAAGATCGAACAGACCCGGCTGGAATAGTATTTAAGATTTCGAGTCATAATACTATTTCATTGACTGTCGAGCAATTTCCTCTGACCTGAGTAGTCCAGAGTAATTCCATTGTGAAATGGTGTACTTTGATACAAGTAAACGCCTTTCGTAAAAGGAGGTTATAAAACTTGTTATTGGGTATATCAGGAAGCAAGTGGGAGAGCTTGGACTGACAAGATGGGATTGTCCTCCATTTTTTATAATGGGATACATGTCTTACCGGCCACTTGGAGAGTCGAGACTGTGGAAAATACGTGGCCACGTCCAGATAATTATCATAGTGATAAATCTGGTTTTACAGTCTGTCTCATAGTCCAAGAAAGGTTTGAACCGATTGAGGATGACTCGATTCTTGCCTCAAGTTCAAACTTAGACATAAAGTGACAACAGGAAGTTGGCAGCACACTGGCTCTGAAGGCCAAGTGGGAGATTGTTGGGATATGTCCTTCGATCCTACGTGTGCAATCGATAAAGTCATAAGGTCGTCTATGGATGTTAAATGATTATTCGATAATATTTATTGTTGGGAACAATATAATATTGATCGAGAAAATCATACCTACAGGGTCACACACGAGCTCAATATTGATATACATTGCTTGATAAATATATTGATTTAGAATCAATATTTACGTGGAATTTCGCATGCATGGGATGCATGGCTTGCATGGGATGCATGTCACATGGTGTGACATGGCATGCCACACAAGCTGGTGATTGGGAGTCATAACACATGCCATGTGGCATGGGGGTTATGAAATCCATTCAAATTCACCATAAACACCCATTATGTGTGGTTATGACACACATTGATATGGGGGGTTACAAGGTGAATTGAAGTGGATATAATGAGGATGAAAATCAGATTTTCAAGCCTCATTCTTACACTTTGAAACACAATTTCGAAATACACAAAAGAGAAAGAGAGAAAAGAGTTCTTGGAGAACCATTTCAATCAATCAAGCAAGTTCAATTTCCGGGTTCGTGTGCAACACGTAGAGGCCGGGCCATTTGTGCGGCTTCAACATCCGGGCGATCTAGACAAGAGAAGTGACGAGGTCATTCACAAGGAGAGCTTCGAGAGGCTGATCCATTTGAGGTGGTTCAATCGACTCAACACCACCTCAACGACATCAACGAATCACTTCGTCACCATAAGTAAGTAATCGTTGAACCTTATATATATATATATATATATATATATATTGGATGTGTATATATATATATGTTTATATGTGTTCTTATACACATTAAGTGTGCACTAAGATCATGGCATAGTAGATCTATTGCTTTACACGCTTCCGCACACACGGTATATCGATTGGATCGGTATACCGGTACCTTCATATATATATATATAAGGATTAACGAGAACACTTACAACCGGTGTAGCGTGCCTCGTTGATGTTGATGAAGGTGGTGTTGAGTCGATTGAACCACCTTGGATCAGCCACTAGATGCTCTCCTTGTGAATGACCTCGTCACTCCTATTATCTAGATCGCCCGGATGTTGAAGCCGCACAAATGGCCCGGCCTCTACGTGTTGCACACGAACCCGGATGATGAACATCTTGCTTGTTTGAAGTGGTTCTCCAAGAACACTCTCTCTTCTCCCTCTTTCTTGTGAATTTCGTGGCTGAATATTGTGTGTGATGAAAATCAGAGTTTCATCTATATAAACACCTCATTATGCACACCATTGCACCTCTTTGTAACCTCCATCATAATGTGCATGAAGATGCACCATTAACATGCAAAAGGGGTTACAAAGGAGGTGAAAGGTCATGCCACATACACATGCCACTATGCATTGTATGAGGTCCCACTTGCTTGTGTGGCATGCCATGTCACACTATGTGACATGCATCCATGCAAGCCATGCATCTCATGCATTTGTATTAAATCCACGTAAATATTGATTCTAAATCAATATATTTATCAAACAATGTATATCAATATCGAGCTCGTGTGTGACCCTGTAGGTATAATTATCGATCAATATTATATTGCTCCCAGCAATTAATATTATCGAATAATAATTTAACATCCATAGACGACCTTATGACTTTATCGATTGCACACGTAGGATCGAAGGACATATCCCAATAATCTCCCACTTGGCCTTCAGAGCCAGTGTGCTGCCAACTTCCTTGTTGTCACTTTATATCTATGTTTGAACTTGAGGCAAGACTTGAGTCATCCTCAATCGGTTCAAACCTTTCTTGGACTATGAGACAGACTGTAAAACCAGATTTATCACTATGATACGAATCTGTACGTGGCCACGCTTTTCCACAGTCTCGACTCTCTAAGTGGCCGGTAAGACATATGATCCATATTAAAATGGAGCACAATCCCATCTTGTCAATCCAAGCTCTCCCACTTGCTTCCTAATACACCCAATAACAAGTTTTATAACCTCCTTTTACGAAAGGCATTTTCTTGTATCAAAGTATACCATTTCAAAATGGAATCACTCTGGACTACTCATGTCAGAGGAAATTGCTCGACAGTCAATGAAATAATATTATGACTCAAAATCTCAAATACTATTCCAGTCGGGTCTGTTCGATCATTAGCTCCCAGCTAATATCTATGTAATTGTACTTGATGTCCCACATCACAAGCCCATGAAGCGGCGCTATAATACACATTACAAACTAGTTCATTGTATCATCGGTTTGTCCGTACTCGATTATACGAACCAGGAACAACTATATGATTCAAGTATATCAGTTCAACCATTGAAACTTCATTATGCGGTAAGTCGACCTCATAACCCAATTGATATCACTTAATCATTTGGACAATTCATATAAATTAAACCATATTTATATGAAGAAATATGTATTATACATATGAGTGAATGTTTACCAAATCTCCAAAAGTATCTAATACAGTAATAGAAATCACAACCCATCTCTAAGATGTCTGATCTCTATTGCAGTCGTGAAAGCCTCAAGCTTAAACTGCTGGAGAGATTTAGAAAGCGGATTTGCAACCTTACCAAAAGTTGAAACTTTATTATCTAGATGTCTCCACAAAAATATCTCCCAGATAATGTGGAACTTCCTGAGCACCAGTTTTAGACTTGTGGTGCTTCCTAGCTCATTGGCTTGCGCGATAGATCTACTATAAAGAACTATCGGATGGGCTGAGCTAGTTATGCCACCTAGTTCATTCAACAACTTTCAAATCTTAACTGCCAACATTACTGCATCCAATGCAATACTGTGCTCAGCTTCTGTAGTTTAATCAGCTCTATTGCATTGCATGAAACTATTCCATCAAATTTCATCTCTAACCAGACAAAAGATATAACCAGATTAAAATCGGAAATTATCTTAGTCTGTTTTGAAGTTAACATTCAAACAGCTTGTTAATATCAACTCTTTTTGTCTTCCAAAGACAACAAAATATTCTTTAATCCATCTAAGGTACATAAGAATATTCTTGGCCGCAGTCTAATGCGCCTCACTTGGGTTTCCTTGAAACCGAATCGTCATGCTCAAAGCATACGATACGTCCAGTCATGTACATATCATGGCGTACATTATAGACCCTATTGCCGAAGCATACGAAATGTTTTCCATCCTCTTTTGCTCATCAGGTCCCGTAGGACATTGCATCTTGCTAAGAGATGTGTCATTAGTTATTGGAATAAGACCCTTTCTGGCGTCTTTCATTCTGAACTTATCAAGCACCTTATCAATATAGGTCGCTTTACTAAGTCCAAAAATTCTTTTCGATCTGTTCCGACATATCTTGATGCCCAATATGTATTGTGCTTCTACAAGATCCTTTATTGAAAAACAATTTCCAAGCCATTCTTTAATAGAATTAAGCATAGAAACATTGTTTCCAATAAGGAGTATGTCATCGACATACAACACAATTAATACAACGTAACTCCCACTGATCTTCTTGTAAACACAAGAGTCTTCCATGTTCTTTTGAAATCCAAAATCCTGTATGGATTCATCGAACCGAAGATTCTAACTCCGAGATGCTTGCTTTAATCCATAAATGGATCAATTAATCCTGCATACTCTCTCAGTCTGATTAGGATCGATAAAACCCTTTGGTTGTGTCATAAACATATCCTCTTCTAGAATCCCATTCAAGAAGACGGTTTTAACATCCATTTGCCATATCTCATAATCATAATGAGCTGCAATGGCTAAGAGAATCCGAATTAATTATAGCAACTGGTGAAAAGGTTTCATTATAAACCACCCCGTGAAAAAATCATTTTGCCACCAACCTTGCTTTGAAAACACTAGGTTTTCCATCCATGTCTGTATTTATCTTGTAAATCCATTTGCTTCCAATGGGCCTAGCCCCTTTAAGCAAATCAACCAAGTTACAAACTTGATTTTCAGACATCAATTTCATTTTGGATTTCATGGCACCCTGCCATTTCTCAGAATCTGGACTCGTCATAGCTTGGTTATAGGTCGAAGGTTCATTGCTTTCTAAAAGCATGACTTCATAGCTCTCATTTGTCAGAATACCTAAGTATTTGTCAGGTTGAGTTTAACCCTTCCAGACCTTCGAGGGTTAGGTGTGGTTTCCAAAACCACTGGAGTACTCTCGACCAAGTCTTGAGTATCCATATCAGTTTGTTCTACTTGAACCTCGTTCAAGACAACTGAGCTCCCACTGACTTTCTAGGAAAGATTACTCTTTTCAAGAAAATCACTATCTCGAGCAACAAAATATTGTTCTCAGATAGATTGTAGAAGTTGTACCCTCGAGTTTCTTATGGATACCATAAAGAAACTTTTATCCCATTTGAGTTCAAGCTCTATAGAGATAAATCTCGTCAGAGAAGCTTTTACAACCTCAAATTTTGATGAAAACAATATAGGGACCCTCCCTTTCCATACCTAGTATGGTGTCTTATCAACAGCTTTTGATAGCGTCCTATTCAGTGTATGAAGTCAAGAATTGTGTGTTCCCAAAAGAGACCAGTAGTTCATTTAGACCTCTCATCGAATGGTCGAACTATATCTAATATAGTTTGTTTTCTTTTTTTCGAAACATAACCTTCATGTGCCTGTGAACTGATAGGTTCCGCATACATCAGTATGAATCATCCCTAATTAATCACTCACATGTTCTCCTTTCTCCAAGAAAGATGACATTGTTATCTTTGTCCATCAAACATCATTCACATGTATCAAATGACTCTAAGTCAAATGATTCTAGAATGCCTTCTAAAAGAAGATTCGTTACATGTTTAGATTTTGATCTAATCAACAATGTTATAGTTATGTCTCATTGAGACTTATTCGATTCGGCCTTTGGTGTTAATGTTATACATGTTTTGTTGAGTTTAAAGTATACATAAATAATGTAATAATCGTACCAAAACAAAGAATAGTTCACAATTAAAATAGTTATCAAACTATTTAAATAGTGAAAAACTAATCTATCAGTATCCAATACTGAACCAATATTCATTGTTTATTGAAGCTACGAAAAATATATAGTTATAATACTTAAAACAAGGCCCTAAGGCACAACAACATCATATGATCATACGGCTAGTGCAGCAACCTTCGCTACTTTTCCAGCCCGTAGATCGACATTTCTACTTTCCAAACTCCTACTTCTGTGTAGTTCCTTCACTTACAATTGTGAGAACCAAAAATTGGCATCCAATACCCAAGAAGTAAAATTTGCGAAATTTAATGTCTATAACATTAATACCTGAAGATGAATCAACCCCGTTCTTCACATCTTCTTTGAACTTTGGGCAAGTTCAATTATTCCCAATAATGATCTATATTCGACTTCCCATTCACAATTATCCCAATCTCAAAACGTGATAAATCGTAAGTGAAAAGTCGAACTTTTCTAACCAGCGATATTATCGTGCAATTGAAGCCCTACTCTCATAAAATATGAGGGAGCCAACCAGACAATCGACTAACGCCATCCCATGGCTCGAAAGTCTCTAATTTGTGTCATTGATGAATTAAGTGTTTTGGATTAAATTAGGCATTTGTTTTGAAATTGAATAAAATATGAACTTCTAGATATTTGCAAGTAGTGTCCAACACCTTTGCAGTAGACGCATTCAGATTCCCTAGGAACCCTAGTAGCCTTCTTGCCCATGCTCTTTTGATTACCACATCCCTTTTAGTGTCCTTTTTAATTGACGACTCACCATCTTAGAAAAATTTAGGAGATCACTTAAAGAAAATAATCCAATCATTTGTTGCACATGTGGTCCCTATAGGTTTCTCTTTCTCCAGCCTAGCTGAAGCGATGGCCCTGGTCACACCGAACCGCTCAATCATAGAATATTCCCCGAACATGATATTGATTTGTTCAATGATATCTTAGGATGTGGTTATCTAACACATTTTCCTTGTCTTCGTATTTTAGTACCATCCTCAAATTACGTTGTGAATCAAGAAAATGTATGTTGTTCAATTTTTCACAATCAAGAATTGAACCAAACTTGAATTGAGTTATATTCGACATGATAAACTACAAAAGAAAGATAACTAAAGTATGTAAACATCCACAAAGCGGTAAACAAATAAGGTTGTCTATCAAAACTACTTATTTATTCCATATTGTTCAATCGATATCCAATATCTATGTTCCCTTGAACAAAACGATCCCAAGACCCTCATCTTGCGAATCCATAAGCCGACTGTGTCCGCACTTAAGAATACCAAGATAGGTAGACATCCCATGTCAATGACATCTAATATCACTCTCGGTCGATAAGAATCCCTTTCTCATCTCATGTCTCACTAGTCACGCCTGCAGTGGATCTATCGATGAGGAAACCAAACTCACGTGTAAGGGCATTTCACTACCCTTACCCGCACTTATCCCAAGATATAAAGTGGCACCCCGCTGAGGCGGACCCACCAACTCATGATCGAGGGCTTCATGGGTGTGAAGCTTTGGACAAGACATTATACTCATTATTTTGGGGACATGCATGTTTAAGGTTGTATGTATGTTGGTTGAACATTTATAACATATATAAACCTAGAACTAGCACAGCAAGCAATACATACTCGAATGGCCCCTAAACCTCACAACACACAGGAAAAAAAAAACGAACGAAAAATAAGCAAAACTCCATGAGTAGCGCCCCGTCCACTAACACGTCGCCAAGCTGATTTTTGAGGGGGTAGCGACCGCTACCTCAGTCCAGGAGGTTTTTCAGCCCGGGCAGCGACCGAGGAGCGTTGCGCCTAGCGCTCGGGGTAGCGATCGCTACCTGCTCCAGAAGTAGAAAAAACACTTCTTCTTGCTTTGTTTCTCTTCGTTTTCGTCGGTGCTTCGAGATCCAAGGTCGATCCGTGGATCAAATCCACTGCTTACAAGTTGTACAATACATATGTAAAAGAAACCTATCTATTACAAATGATTCCAAGGCACGCAGTCCTCCAAATTACAACTGATTCCAAGGCACGCATGCCTCAAAACTAAAGCCATTCGGTACGTAAAAAACACGATTGCATTCACCCAACCACTATCTGTGGTTGGCCTTACATCTAAGACAAGCAATCAACACCACAACAAAGAAGCACATAAGAGCAATTATGTTGTTTAAAATTGTGTCCAACACAAAACATGTGCACGAGCCCTAGGCTCTAATATCAATTGATGGTTTTCGATGTCGATCCAATCGCATGATTACCTCGTTCGTGTGTGCGGAAGCGTGTAAAACGAGTAAACACGAACAACAAGATCTAGTGCACACATATATATGTATAGACACACACACACATATATATATATATATATATATATATATATATATATATATATATATATATATATATATATATATATATATATATATATATATATATAAGGATTAACGAGAACACTTACAACCGGTGTAGCGTGTCTCGTTGATGTTGATGAAGGTGGTGTTGAGTCGATTGAACCACCTTGGATCAGACACTAGATGCTCTCCTTGTGAATGACCTCGTCACTCCTATTGTCTAGATCGCCCGGATGTTGAAGCCGCACAAATGTCCCGGCCTCTACGTGTTGCACACGAACCCGGATGATGAACATCTTGCTTGTTTGAAGTGGTTCTCCAAGAACACTCTCTCTTCTCCCTCTTTCTTGTGAATTTCGTGGCTGAATATTGTGTGTGATGAAAGTCAGATTTTCATCTATATAAACACCTCATTATGCACACCATTACACCTATTTGTAACCTCTATCATAATGTGCATAAAGATGCACCATTAACATGCAAAAGGGGTTACAAAGCAGGTGAAAAGTCATGCCACATACACATGCCACTATGCATTGTATGTGGTCCCACTTGCTGGTGTGGCATGCCATGTCACACTATGTGACATGCATCCATGCAAGCCATGCATCTCATGCATTTGTATTAAATCCACGTAACTATTGATTCTAAATCAATATATTTATCAAGCAATGTATATCAATATCGAGCTCGTGTGTGACCCTGTAAGTATAATTATCGATCAATATTATATTGCTCCCAGCAATTAATATTATCGAATAATTATTTAACATCCATAGACGACTTTATGACTTTATCGATTGCACACGTAGGATCGAGGGACATATCCCAACAGATGAATGACACGATTATAGGACATGTCCCTACAATGCATTAGCTCAAGGTAAGACTATGGAGGTGGAAGTACCGTATGAGTATGAACAACCTGAGGAAGAGGCAATGCTTTCACAAACCGAACCGTCCCAAGATTTGGTAGCTTAAGTGGAGGACGAGCTCGATGAATATATGAAGATCCAAGAGATGGCTATAGATGACCTCCAAGCGAGTCAAAAGAGGTTACAGACTATATTTTCAAACATGATAACTAGCTTAGCCGAGCTAAAAATGGAGATGGAGGAGGAAACCCAAGCCCCGAAGGTTTTTCCTATATTGGATGTGATTGATGAGTCTCTTTACTTTTCTCCAATGTCATTTGAGACTAATATTTCGTGGTTTGACTCCTTTGATGGGGACGAGCCACTTGTGGATTTTAATGAGGTTAAAGAGACTCTACATATTGAGTTTCCTTTGGGGTGTGGTGTAAAATTATTAAAATGTGAGTTTGAGCCTCCGACGGTTAAGATTCTCTTTCAGGATGATAGTGAAGAAGAGGAGAAGTTTGAGGAAGATCATATCACACTTGATAGTGTGGATGATAGGAGGACGTCGTGGGGTTTTGGTATTGTTCATCTCAATCAAGCATTGCTAAAATAAAATGACACACGCTATTCGAATCACTCAACGCACGGTTCACTCGTTTCTTTCCTCTCGAAATCGAATCAAAGGGTAAGTACACTCATGATATGCATAGATAGAACAAGTAACTTGCATTTAGTCAAAGAAGCTCGAGGAGTAGAATGAATAGCACCCATATAACATGCATTTCATACACCATAAGTTCAGGTGAATTTTACTCAATTAAATCATCATAAGCACATGAATCAAAACTTGATCAAGTATGGTAGGTTAAGGTAGAGGTTAGGGCAAGAATCAAATACAATATGTGAATCAAGGCTCTCACGTACTCCCTCTTTCCCTCCTACACCAAACGTTTCTCACAAATCCAACTCGATCCCCTATGAGGATCGCCGGGCGTCAGCCTCGGCTGGAAGCCGAGAGCTCGATCGAGCAAGGCTCGATCGCCCGGGCTAGGGCTCGGACGCGAGCTGCGGGATTTCCCACAACGACTTTGCGGGCGACTGGAGCCTCACCCGGGCACGCCCATGGGCTGCTGCGATCAGCCGCGCGCCCCATGCGGGGACGTGATCGAGCAGTCACGGGTTCGCCTGCGGAAGGCGCTCGGTCGAGGCGTCTCCCCGTGTCCGGTGACGCGGGTTTTCCGACGATAGAATTTCGACCAGAGTTGTCTTTCCGTGGTTTTTTCGACGACTCCGAGATGTCGATTTCTAACAACTAGTATCAGAGCGTGGTTATCGTTCTCGGTATAATTTTCGGTATACTCGTTTTTGTGTAGGAATTCTGACTACTATGCCTAGATTTAATTTTCGTTAATTAATGTCATAATTATTTTCTCTACGTATTAAACTCTCGGACATGTCGAGATTTATTTTGTGTTGTGTGCATGTAATAGAAATAATTACGGTTTTGTTTTTTAGGATTTTTTTTTATTTATTTTGCGATTTCTGGCATCTTGGGTCGAAGAAATTGACGACCGGAGCATGTGACGAGGAGGAGGGAGCTAGGGCTCGGTTCGGTCACCCCGACCGAACCGACCGAACCGTGGGGATCGAGGACCGTGGGGATGCCCTCGATCGCGGCTGGCCGGAATCGGCGACTCCACCGGTGGTGGTGGATCGTCGGCGAGGCTTTGCCAAGCGGTTGACGGCTCTCGGATCGCGGTCGTGGCGGGTTCGGGGATCGCTTCGGTGATTCTCGTATTCGTCCCGTTGAAGATCCTATTCCTAATTTAATTTAATTTTATAAATTAATTATTCCCAATTTAAGAATTAATTCAATTAATTTTTTATTATGACTCTTTTATAGAATAATTAATGGAATAGGAAAAGAATTTGATTAAGAATGTAAGAGAGTACTACATTCTTTTTATTTCCTTTTCATCTAGGAAGTCTCTAGAATGTTCATGTTTTTCTTGGATAGGATACTTAAGACTAGATGCATATAGAAATAGAAATAAAATAATTAAAAAATATTAATTAATATTTATTTTATTTTGAATAAAAATTAATTGACTTAATTTTTTAATTAAGTATCTTTTTTGCTTATTAAAAATAGGAAATTAAATATGGTATTTAATTTTTCCGTCACATGAAAACCATACAAGACAAAGATTGAAGATTCAAAAACGCATACGGGACTCTACAAAGTCATAATAGTCGGATTTTTTTTTAGTATTAGTTTGATTATGTGCTTATGTGCTTAATTGTCCATATGTGTTTATATGCTTATATATGATTTATTTTATGCATTAAATAACTTATCCTTTTTTCGTAAAATACTAAGTGGGAGAGAGATTGAAAACAATCTCGTAATCTTCATAACTGTTTCGTTGGTGACTTATATAGACTCTTGAGTTTATATATAGATGTCACTGGATCGAAAATACTAAGTGGAAATACTTATGATTTATTTTATGATTTCACTGGATCGGAAATACTTATGGCTTATTTTATGCATTAGATAGCGTATTATTTTTTCGTAAAATACTAAGTGGGAGAGGGATTGGAAACAATCCCGTGGTCTTCATTACTGTTTCGTTGGTGACTTATATAAACTCTTTGAGTTTATATATAGATGTCACTGGATTGGAATCCGAATCAATTCCAATTACATAAATCCATTGGTCAAGGATCGACCGTCTGGTTGGCTCCCTTATTCTATGAGAGATAGGATTCAATTGCATGATAAATCGCTGGTTAGAAATTTAGAGCTTTTACTTACGATTCATCACGTCTTGAATAATGAGATTGTGTGATTCTAGTGATTGGATTTCAATTAATAAAATCATTTAGAATTGTAAACGTCCACACTATCGTGGCGTGGTATTCTAATAGAATTTTGGATTAATTGATGCCGACAGTTATAGGAAATCGTAGATGATCACGTGTCAACGTAAACGTTCACACTATCGTGGCTTGCGGTGGCATGAAAATCCCCAGCGGTGGACTTAGTACCGAGTAACGGTGACGTTGATGTCTTCCGTTTCCGACCAACGAAGCTCCACCCGCCATCCGTCCTGAAGCTGCATGTGCTTAGCAAACACGGCCCAACCGATGCCGCCAACACCCAGACGATTGCCACCAGAAATCAAGTCGAATATCCAGAGACGGCCGGAAGAATCGCTGACGGCGAGCATGGCGGGCCACACGTGTTTTTACATCTGTGCGAAAGGCGATGACATCAAGAGGACCTCGCGGTGATAGCGAGGGTTGAACTTACGGGATACCACATAGCGCCGCACCCCGGAATCCGCCGTCTCCACCCGCGACTCGTCGCCGGGTTCATGCTCCCGAAGTTTGACGATGGGGCCCACAGCGGAGTGGGCGGTTCGCTGAGGATAGTTAGACATGAGAGAAGCAAGATGAGAAGGGCAACTGCCTCGGGTCCTTTTTATAGCCCAGAGAAACCCGACGGTAAAACCCATATCTCGACGCCACCTCCTGAAGCCACCACTCCGCGAGCGCGGCATTTATGAGAGAGTTCATCCTTTCAGAGAGCCGCAGGTCTGAAAGCACCCAGACCGAGACGAGACCCTCGAGAAGGGCGGTGAGGCAAACAGGTCAGACAACCACCAACCGCATCATTTAATGAAGACTGACCAGCAGGAAGACGACATCCACGACTCAGCCGGCGGAGGAAAGTGAAGGTCATCGACTCAACGAACGGAAACCTCCCCGGATCTCCTGCCTTCCGAGGATGTTCCCGGGGGCCAATGTTGAGGGGTAAAAAACCCACTTGTACACGTGGAAATGGGGCCCGCCGGCGGCGCTCAAAACTCCCGGGACTAGTACCGCAACGTCAAAGGTCACAGTTCGCCTAAAAGGGGATCAGGCCGGACGATCCGAGACATACACCACGCGACTTCGGGCAAAGGGAGGGGAGGATCTGACTGAAGGTATCGGTATACCGATCCGATCGATATACCGTGTGTGCGGAAGCGTATAAAGCATATAAAACTATCATGCTTGGATCTTAGTGCACACATAATGTGTATAGGAACACATATAAACATATATATACACATCCAATATATACACTTCCAATATATATATATATATATATATATATATATATATATATATATATATATATATATATATATATATATAAGGATCAACGAGTTCTTACATTTGATTATGAAATGATTCGTTGATGTCGATGAGGTGGTGTTGAGTCGATTGAACCACCTCAATGGATCAGCCTCGAATTTTTCACCTTTGGAGTGACCTTGTCCCGCCTTTGGATCGCCCGGATGTTGAAGCCGCACAAATGGCCCGGCCTCTACGTGTTGCACACGAACCCGGATGACGAACTTGCTTGATCGAGTTGATTCTTCAAGAACAACCTCTTTTCTCTCTATTTGTGTATGTGAATTTCGTGGGTAATGTTATAGTGTGATGAAAATCTGATTTTCATCCATATAATGACCTCATTATTCACCACATTACTCCCTTTGTAACCTACAACATAATGGGCATCATAATGCACCATTAACATGCAAAAGGGGTTACAAAGGAGGTGAAAGGTCATGCCACATACACATGCCACTATGCATTGTATGTGGTCCCACTTGCTTGTGTGGCATGCCATGTCACACTATGTGACATGCATCCATGCAAGACATGCATCCCATGCATGTGTATTAAATCCACGTAAATATTGATTCTAAATCAATATTTATATCAAGCATCGTACATCATCTTCGAGTCCGTGTGTGACCCTGTAGGTATGATTTTATCGATCAATATTATATTGTTCCCAACAATTAATATTATCGAATAATCATTTAACATCCATAGACGACCTTATGACTTTATCGATTGCACACGTAGGATCGAAGGACATATCCCAACACTGACCCGGGCCCACAAAGTCATAACGAGGAAACCAAACCGGGCCCCGAATCCGAGTCCATGCAGATCATGCAGGATACGACCCCGAGAGATCGACGGAGATAAAGAGACCCGCACTAATACCCCACGGTTCGGCTACAAGGAGGCAACGACCCGGGTCAGGACTCACAGAATTAATCACGAGGAGTCCGAGCCGGACCCCGAGTCCGGGCGCATGCAGCGCGTCCAGGACGGCGCCCCGGGCCGGGCAAATACCACATACTCACCGAATGATCCCAGTAGAGAAGCATAGAAGCACCCCGCGCTATGACCCCGTGACGGACTCCACACGGCCATGGCCAAAACCAGACCTCGAATCTCGCGTAAACGCAACTCGGAATCGTGCCTCGGCATTTAATGATCCTAGATTAGATCTTAAACGTGTCGTGATGTCGTGGCTCTGCATGAGCATGTGCTCTCGCCTATAAAAGCCGGCCTCCCCGTCTCATTGTAAGGGCAACGAAAAATACCGAATAAAAGTATAATAAAAATAAATACATTATCTTCTTGAGCTCGGAGTTCTTATCCTTTTCCTCCCCGGTCTAGAAATTTCAACTATTTCTACATAAAAATTCACGTGATTTGGTAGTCGTTGCGAAACCCTCATATCCACCCCGTATCTCATTCTCTCCAACAAAAACGACCCAAAACACCATCGAAGTAAATCTATGATGATCTACAACCGAAGTAAATCTAATTACAAAATTATTTGAATAGGTAAACGTGCACACTATCGTGACTTACAATATCTGATAAAATTTTAGAAGTAATTAATAATTTAATGATATTATTTGAGGGAGATAATTTCAGATTAAATTAATTGTTTTTTTTATGTGCTTATAGGTTAGTAAAGACTTTGAACCCATTTTCTGTGATACTTAAGGAAAACAAACCCACTGACCTCAATTACATTGATTAGTTACGAAATCTGAATATTGTCCTGACTGCTGAGGAGTACAAGTATGTACTTCATGAACTTTGTCCTCCCGTGCCCACTAAAAAATATGTAGGGATGAAATATTTCCTATTGAGATGGTTTTAGGGTTTTCATTAGGATGATATAATTGATATGGGTAGGGAGAAAGAATACTAGAATTTTAATAGAGAAGACACCATTTAATTTAATTAATTAATTAAATCTTCTACTTAATAGTATATATCACAAATCGCCACATAATTAAATATATTTTCTTACATCTATTACAAAATAAAAAGAGTTAGTAAATGTTTCTATCAAGTTAGGCAATTAATTTGGAATTAGCCAGAACAAAATCATGAACGGAACAAAGAGTGATTATTGTCCATGAGCACGTGCGTATTTTAACGATATCTTATAGTAATATTATTCCACTCCTCTTCAACAAGTAGTAATACAAAGTTTGTTATATAAAACAGTATGGGCTGATTAATTATTTATTTAAATCGATAATATGTAGGAGTATAGTGGAGTAGTAATATTTAAGTATTTCATGGGCAGAAGACAACCCTGTAGTTTGTTCCCGCGGGGCAGGTAAAGAGACTGGTTGGATCATCCTGAGGATAGCTATAAGCATCCGGGCACCTCTCCTTAAAGAACCTGGAAAACTCGGTGGGCTGGCAGCTCCCGGGCCCGTCGGTGCAGCAGTACTCGTTCCTCGGAAATACAGTGCACGGGTTGTTGCATCCACCTGGCGCCCGGAGCTCGTTCGGGCACTGATCGTTGATCGGAGCAGTGCACCTGAGGTTCCGGCAGACCCCGTCCGCAGTCGGGCTGAACTCCATGGGGATGTTGAACCCGTCCACAAGGGATATGTCCACGTAGTCCAGATTGTTGGGCTGGTTCAGGGCGAACTCGGCCAGGGTGTTGGGGGCCCGCCCGTAGCCCTGGCACTGCAGGAGCCCGTTGCAGTCCCCTGTCTCGCATTGGCCCCTGCCGCTCGCGTCGAAGTTGCAGTTGGTCCTCCCCCAGATTCGGGCTTGGACTGTGCCGGGAGCCACGTTGAACTGGACGGACTGCCCGGAATCGAGCCTCTGCCCGCCGCCCGGAGACGCGGCTGCCCAGACGGTGTAGGGGCAGCGGTTGGTCACGTCGAAAGTGGCTGCCCGGGTGAGAGCGAGGATGAGTGAGAAGGAGAGTACAAACACAAGGCTTTTGGATAAGCCCATGGCGTATTATACTGTATTAATTTATAATGGTGTATTAAAAATGATATTGTGGTACGGGGGTTTATATAGAAGATTTGAGGCCTGGAAAAATTGGGTTTTTCCTAATCCATGGTTTTTTTTTTCTTGGGTTGAAATTTCAAAGGTTTTGGAATTTAATTAATCATACGTCTTCTTGATAGATAATGTTGAATTTTCAAGAATTGAAAATAAATGGGGCAACGAAATTCCTGAATTCTATCGTTGGTATACTTCGTCTGATCCTGCTAATTAAGTTTCGTGTTGAATAATCCACAACTCCAAGAATCAACCATTAATTAGGCAAAGTATTGGAAGACTACATATAGGACTTGTTCTTTTAGATTTAATTTCAATTCAGTTCAGTTCAGTTCCATTAGTTCGGTTCAGATTGCTTCATTTCAGTCCAGTTCAGTTCGTTTCAAAATAAATTAAAATAAAATAAAAAAACATTAATTTCAATATATAATTTGAAATATAAAATTTAGTTAATGTCATAATATTATTAATATTTTTAAATAAATATTTAATAATTTATAAAAATTATTATTATTTTTATAAAAAAAAATCAATTCAGTTCAGTTCATCGTTTAAGTTCAGTTCGGTTCAGTTCGCTTAAGTTTAGTTCAGCCGGTTTCAGTCCAAAAGAACAAGTCTTTAGTGACTAGTAGAACTGTAGAAGTGCACATGAGTGCGGGTTTGATCAAGCCCGCACTCCAATGGGCCCGAATTAACATAACACGCAAAGCCTTGCCTGTTTCCGGGCCGGGCTTGAATTATAATTTTGTTGGCCCGCAATTCGCACAACCCAGCCCACAAACTCAGCCCGCCCAGCCCAGCCTGCCAACTCGCAGGCCCAACTCATCCATACCTACAGCCCAAACCTACTTCCAAAAGGCCTACTCTAAAATCAGCCTAAATTCACCCGGCCAAATATTATCCTCTTTAGCTTTAAGGGTGTATTCGGATTAGGAATCTATATGATTTTAATTGACTTTTAAAGTTTGAGAGTATTCAGTTCGGATTTTTTAAAGTCTTTAAAAATGTAGAAGTATTCCATACGGATTTTAAAATGTTTTAAAAAATCTACAAATATTCAAAAATCAATAGATTTTAATGTTAAATGAATTTTCTTTGATTTTATACTCAAATTAAGAAGGATTTCACAATTTGAAATTTCTCTTAAATAAATGAGATTTCGGTAAATTTCTATTTTAATAGTAAAACATAATAAATCATGTACAATTATATAAATAAGTAAACTATGGTTAATCGTGAAATTGAGAAAAAAAAAAAAAAAAGAGAAGAAGAAAATGAATAGAGCCAGAATTTTTTTCGTTCCTCAAGATGGAGATTATATACCGGGAAGGCGGGAGGTGCTTTACGAAGTCACCGACTACACGTCGGACCACCGGGACCCGCCTCGAAAGAACACGAGGAATTTTTCCTTGACCCGTCAATACCCGATCAACCGAACACGCCCAATGCGTGACGAAAACTCCGATCGATCTCCAAACGAATCCACCCCATACTCTACTACCAATCCCTCACGAAAAACGGACGTTCAACCGTCGTCGGGAATCCACTCAACCCGAGTGTACCGAATTCCCGACCAACCAACAACAACAACCAATCACAAGCAATACGAATATATCCTCAATGCACCCAAGCATACACAATATACATATTCAAGCAATAATAGAGCTATCCACAATCAAAGGAATCAACACAATACGAAATGAGAAAGCAAACATACACGACACCAAGAATTATAGTGGTTCACCTTTAAATAGGCTACATCTACTTTGCCGCCACGATCTTTTCACTAGATACACTGAATCGATACACCGAGCTTTACAAGAATTCTCCCTCGAATTCTATCTCTCTCGACTCTCTCTAGAACCCTCACACTCTAACCCACCGAATGAGATACACCGAAAAATACAATCGAGAGATTACAAGAGATTACAAGATTTTCCCCCAAAATCTAACCCTAACTCTCTTCCACAATTTTTATCTCTCTATGGTGGCTAGCAATGGTGTTGGATAAGGTATATCTGAGGGGGGAGGTAGTATATACAGTACCTAGGTCAAGACCTAGTCAAAGCCCCAAAAAAAGGCCCAAAAAAGCCCCCAAAAACGAGTTGACCCAAAAGCTTCTAGGAAATGGCACGAACGTGCCAGTTTTGGCACGAACGTTGTAACAACCCGTATTTTTATAAACAGCGGAAGACGTTAATTTTGAAAATAACATTTAATAAAGAATTAAAGTGCGGGTGTCACAAAATTTTATTTTATAAACTCCTTTTTAAAACATCAGCAAAATAAACTTACTACTATTATTACTATTATTACTGCATGCATGTAATAAGTTAACACTCATACAACATACCTATATATATATAATATTCTGACTAATTAAACACATAAGTATGCTATTAAAATATGTATGAAGTGTCGTGTGTATATATATAAATTAAAAGGCAACACAAAGCATATAAACAAAACCGCATACATATATTTATACCTATATTATATATCACCGTCTCTACTTACACATATACCAGCATGTTAAAACATAAATAATGAGTACCAAATATGGAGCAAAATACTGACATTTAACCACATAGTTGCTAACCAAATTTAATTACACAAAAATCATGTTTAAAATAATTATAATGACAATAAAAGGGAAAGACACCAGATACATTTAGAAGTAATAAAACAGTAGGCAATGTCATGATAAACTCACTAATAACAAATAGAGTAAACAAAAACATTTATTCAGTATAATTTATTCCTCCATCCTTGATCACTTATCTCGCTCGGCATCCTCGTGTGTACCTAAAAATAGTTGTTGTCGATAGGGTGAGCTCAACGCGCTCAATAGGGTCATTACCTCATCCAATACAAGAATCAAATACATGTATAACTAGATGAAACATAACATGAAAATATTGTAATTTTAATAGAACATGAGATCCATTTAATAATCTGGATAACATGAAAATATTGTAATTTTAATAAACATGAGATCCATTTAATAATCTGGATATTGCGAGTTGCGCCAACTATTGCGTTGGTCCCCTTCGACCCTTTTCCTCGGTCTCCGGTTACAACGAAAAATATATTTTTAATAAATTCACATAAATGCACACATAAAGACACACATAATGAAACAAGTAGTAAACAAGGTAAATCGACAACATGACACCTACCTCGATGAGCTGGGACGTGAACGTGAAAATCTAAGGCGCGTCTAAGACTGTAGAGGATTGAACTAGCAACTTCCAAATCTTGTGGGGCTGAATATATAATTTTCAAGACTTAAATTGGGCTAAATAAAGTTATTTAGATTTAATTGGGTAGTGGCCCATAATATTCTCAATTGATAGGGGCCTTAGTGCAATTTAGACTTATTTCATATTAAAATTAGCTACGGATAATTAAATTGAATTGAGGATTAGAGCATCTCCAATGGAAAGGTAGAAGTCTACGAGTACTTCTACCTCTCACCCAAAAACAAGGTAGAAGTCATTGGAGGTGTGCTGATGTGTAAAAGTGAGGACTTCCTGAAAGTTCTGGGGTAGAAGAACTTCTAGTAAAAAATAACATTATTTTATTATTATTATTTACTATTATTAATTAATAAAATCAATATTTTCGTTGTAATTTTTGAAATAGTTAAAATTTTAACGTTAAGAATTATTTTATATTTTAACGGTATTTTGTTTTTTATATAAAAAATAAGAATTTTAAACTATTCAATTTTCTTTTTATATAAAAAATAAGAATTTTGAACTAAGAATTATTTTATATTTTAACTTTTTTATATAAAAAATAAGAATTTTGAATTATTCAATTTTCTTTTTATATAAAAAATAAGAATTTTGAACTAATTAAATTTGTAACGGATTATTTGTATTTTTATTTTATATAAAAATTAATTAAAATTAAAAAATTTAAAACAGTTAAAATTTTAACGTTAGCGAGATTTATTTTATATAAAAATAATTAAAATTAAATTTTTTGAAATAGTTAAAATTTTAACGTTTTATATTTATATAAAAATTAATTAAAAATAAGAATTTTGAAATAGTTAAATTTTAAAAGTCAATATATCAATTGCGTTTTATATTTATATAAAAATTAATTAAAAATAAGAATTTTGAAATAGTTAAATTTTAAAAGTCAATATATCAATTGCGATTTTTTTTATAAATTACGGGGCAATTATTATTTTGCAATTAATTTACTTTAATTAATCTAAAAATCATTTTTTTACTTTTACTACTATTATTATTATTTAAATATAATAATAAATAAAAAAATATAAAATAAGTAAGTGGTGGGATCTATAAAATTTATTTTTGGGTAGAACTGTTGGATGGGTTAGAAGTTTTTTTGGGTAGAAGTAGAGAAAATATGAGTTGGCGCACATGTGGCCTACTCATCACCCGAAACTTAAAATCACTGGAGATGCTCTTATGGATTTGCTTTGACCTTTTCTCTTGCAGGTAGAAACCAGAGCGAGAGCGAAATTGGGGAACACAAATAACCGAGTCTTTGATGGTGGTCATGGAGATTCATCTTCTCTAGTTTCCTTGACGATAGGTGTTCGAGCTGTTCACGGGCAGCAGCAACTTCAACGATCGGACAGAAACGTCAAGGGGGCTAGGCGACGATGGCTGGAGTTGATCGACTAGCTAGGCTTGGGTCAAAGTAGGAAGCAGCTGAAATCTTGGTTCTCCGATCTGGGTGAACGGCTGGTTTTTGGCCGCATAATAAATGGCCTTGGGGTATTTGCTACGGTTCAAAGGGATGTAGTTTACGGGCTGCGTAGGTTGTGGGATTTCTTTCTTTGAGGAGAAGGTTATTGTTTGTAACTCGTAGTTGATGGTGTGCTGAGGGGAGAAAGAGATGTATTTATAGGGATGAACTAAGAGTAAATTGTATTAGGGTTTTTATTAGTATGTATTGATTGTTAAGAAATCTTTTAATAATTAAATTTTAAATTATATTAATTATATTGGATTAAATAAAAATATTAACCATGTAATTATAATTATTATATTATTTATTAAATTTAAGGTTTAACTAAAATATTTCTATTTTGAAATTTTATTTTATAAAATTACTTTATACATTCATATATTTATTTAGGTGAATTCAAGGTTCTTGTAAATAAAATTTTGGGTTGTTACAAACGTGCCATACCCTTTGAAGTTTTGGAAGACTTGGCACGAACATGCCAGTTCCTGAGTCAACTTCGGCTCCTTCCGGCGGACTCCATTCGCGCTCGTTTTCGTCGTGGGTTCTTCCGTTTGTCTTGGTTTGGATCAACCAAAACCCAACAATCTCCCACCTGGAGACACAACCAAACTACACTCCCCATCAGTCGTGGCGGCGGCCACACTCATCATCCGAGAAGTCTAATCGAAGTCTCCATCGACCTCGGCTTCCAAGGCATCACCGCCTTCTTTCTCGACACACCAGTCTGTTGGTTTATGTCCTTCGATCCTACGTGTGCAATCGATAAAGTCATAAGGTCGTCTATGGATGTTAAATGATTAGTCGATAATATTGTTTATTGCTGGGAGCAATATAATATTGATCGATAATCATACATACAGGGTCCCACACGAACTTGATGATGTATAACGATGCTTGTTAATAATATTGATTTAGAATCAATACATGTGGATTTTACGTGCATTGGATGCATTGCATGCTTTGTATGCATGGCTTGCATGGATGCATGTCACATTGTGTGACATGGCATGCCACACAAGCTGGTGGGACCATGTCTTATGCAATTTGGCATGAACATGTGGCAATGACCTTTCAACTCCCCATTAACCTCCATTACTTGTGCATTATGATGCACATTATGATGGAGGGTTACAAGGGGTTAATTGGTGCATTGAAAACCAAGAATAAAGTGTTGGAAAATGCTGATTTTCCACACACAATATTCAGCCACGAAATTCACAAGAAAAAGAGAGAAGAGAGAGTGTTCTTGGAGAACCACTTCAAACAAGCAAGATGTTCATCATCCGAGTTCGTGTGCAACACGTAGAGGCCGGGCCATTTGTGCGGCTTCAACATCCGGGCGATCTAGACAAGAGGAGTGATGAGGTCATTCACAAGGAGAGCATCTAGTGGCTGATCCAAGGTGGCTCAATTGACTCAACACCACCTTCATCAACATCAACGAGGCACGCTACACCGGTTGTAAGTGTTCTCGTTAATATATATTAGATGTATATATATAAACACATGTCTATACATATATTGTGTGCCTAGATCTTGTTGTTCGTGTTTACTCATTTTACACGCTTCCGCACACACGAACGAGGTAATCATGCGATTGGATCGGCATAGAAAACCATAAATTGGTATCAGAGCCTAGGGCTCGTGCACACTTTTGTGTTGAACACAATGGTTTAAATCACATAATTGACTTATATGTTTATTTGTACTTATGTGAGTATATGTAAAGCCGGCCACCGATAGTGGTCGGGTGAATGAATCGTGTTTTTTACGTGTTGAATGGCCATTGTTTTGGAGGGCTGCGTCCCTTGGAATCTTTTGTAATAGATAGGTTTTTCTATTCAAAAATGTATTGTTCAACATGTAAGCTATGGATTTATCCATGTATCGGAGTCGGATTTCGAAGCCCAAGCGAAAACGAGAAGAAACGAAGCAAAACGAAGCAAAATGAGCGAAACCGGGCTGCTGGAGCAAAACGGCGAGCGCCGTTTGTGCTCCGGCGGGCGCCGATTTGATTCGGCGGGCGCCGTTTTGGAAACAGTGACCGCCGAAAGGCTGATTTTGTGTCAGCCCCGTTTTGTACCCTTTCTGCGGCCGCCGTTTTGGAAACGGCGACCGCGGGTGGTGTTCGGCGACCGCCGTTTGTGAAACGGCGGGCGTCGTTCGTGGTTTTATGGGTACGGACTAAGGTTGACCTCAATCGGCGGGCGCGGAACTGAAATAGCGGGCGCGGACCAGTCAAGAAGATGTTCAAGGCCTTTTTTTGTTGCTTTTATTCTTTTCTTTTGAGAGTTGTGAGGTTCTAGGGGCCTTTCGATTACATATTTAATTGCTTTGCTAGTTATAGGATGTTTTATGTTATAAATGTTCAACTTACATATAAACACCTATACATGCATGTTCCCAAAATAATGAGTATAAATGTCTTGTCCAAAAACATCACACCCATGAATCCCTCGATCATAAGTTGGTAGGTCCGCCTCAGCGGGGTACTACTTATTATCTTGGGATAGTGGGAGTAAGGGTTATGTTGGAAATCGATATCCCGGAATTAATAAATTTAAATAAATAAATTATCTAATTAATTCCGACCGAAATCCTTTGGAGATCGAATATCCGGATTGTCTAAATTGCGGAACCGACAATCCAATCGACTCCCGGTTGCCGGAAACCCGCCACGAACCTCCACGGGGATAGCCTAATCAAACAAACCCGCCACGGGGATAGCCCGTGGCTTGTTCGATCGAGCCACCACGCGTGGGCTCGCGGCTGTTCGCGACAGCCGTGCGGGGCTGCCCATAGCAGCCCGCGTGAGTCCCGTGCGACGCGTACGGGAGGAGGGGCTGCTCGCCGTGCGAGCAGCAGCGGCACCAGCCCGCTGCCCACGCGATCGAGCACGCGCTCGATCGCATCCCCGGCGTCCAGCCGGGGTCCTTCGTGCGTCTCCGGCGGTCGAAGCCCTAGGGCTCGACCGCCACCCTCGGCGTCCAGCCGAGGGTTCGTCCTCTCGATCCCGGCGAGGATCTCTCGACCTCCCGCGGTCCGGTGATCCTCGATCAGCACCGCGAGGTCGATCCTCGTCCCCGGGTTCGTACGTCCCTTGGATCTTGGTTCATGATATTCTCACGATAAATAAACGATAAAATCATAAAGAGGGTTTTACGATTTACCTCGTTCTCGTTGTTCGGAAAAACGAAGAACTCAATTTGACGACCTTGAGATCTTCCCACGTATTCCTTGCACTAGCCCGGACGTCGTGTGGGCGACGATCTACCGAACTCCATGGATCCTCCTCTCTACTTTCTCTCTCTAGAATTGTGATCTTCAAGTTATGAGATATGAGAATAGAGAAGACCATGTAGTGCTTTTATAGGCTACGTAGGGGATCTTAAGGAGGTGGAATAATGGGCTTCCAATATTGAAGATTAAATTGAGCCCAATGCTCAAGTCCATTAATCCTTATCAATATTAATTAATTCTATTTTCCACTATATAAAATTAATTGCACTCCCAATATTAAACCATATTATATCAAATAATATTTCTCCGGTAGTATTATTTATTCCGTGTATTTAAGATATAAATATCCATGAATAAAATTAATTTATTGCTAATTAATTTATTCATCTCTTATATCCGAGACTAGTACCATTCAACCTTAATTATTATGCGGAACGAATCCACCTGCAGGGTTTACATAATAATTCCTTATGAACTCATCTCGAGGATATTATCAACCCTTACGGGATACACTTTCCCGTCAAGTATTCACGGCATGCCATATATAAAATATAGTGACCCAACTTAACCGGTAATTAACCCAATAATTAAATCGGTTAATTCCTTTGGTAAATCAAAGTCACTTATATTAAATATACACACCCGCAATAGTATCGGGGATTAAGAATAAAATACTCAGAGATTTAAATCGATTATCGCCGGCAATCCTAATCGATAAATCTCAAGCAGATCCGCTCAATACACCAAGTGTACAAGTGTGATAAAATAATCAAGACAGATTATTTTCTCTCTCACACAACGACTATACCGATGGATTGGTCCGTGTCCATCTAGGTCGTGAGCATCTGTTCGATTAAATACGAGTAACCGATAGTATGATCTTTTGTGTGTCCATACACACCATACTAACTACAACGTATAAAATCCAGGACTATAATTTGCATATATTTAATTATAAATAATTAAACGCAAATAATTGTTTATTTAATTAAATAGATTAGTGGCAATGGATCGTGAGTTTCCGTCACTTAAATCTAGACATTAAGTACACAACTCCAACAGGTTAGACCCTTACACGTGAGTTTGTTTTTATCATCGATAGATCCACTGCAGGCGTGGCTATCGAGACATGAGATGAGAATGGGATTCTCGTCGACCGAGAGTGACATTAGATGTCATTGACATGGGATTTCTACCTATCTTGGTTTTCTTAAGTGCGGACTCAGTCAGCTTAAGGATTCACAAGATGAGGGTCTTGGGATCGTTTTGTTCAAGGGAACATAGATATTGGATATCGATTGAACAAAATGGAACAAATAAGTAGTTTTGATAGACAACCTTATTTGTTTACCGCTTTGTGGATGTTTACATACTTTAGTTATCCTTCTTTTGTAGTTTATCATGTCAAATATCAACTCAATTCAAGTTTGGTTCAATTCTTGATTGTGAAAAATTGAACAACATACATTTTCTTGATTCACAACGTAATTTGAAGATGGTCCTCAAATACGAAGACAAGGAAAATGTGTTAGATAACCACATCCTAAGATATCATTGAACAACTCAATATCATGTTCGGGGAATATTCTATGATTGAGCGGTTCGGTGTGACTAGGGTCATCGCTTCAGCTAGGCTGGAGAAAGAGAAACCTATAGGGACCACATGTGCAACAAATGATTGGATTATTTGCTTTAAGTGATCTCCTAAATTTTTCTAAGATGATGAGTCGTCAATTAAAAAGGACACTAAAAGGGATGTGGTAATCAAAAGAGCATGGGCAAGAAGGCTACTAGGGTTCCTAGGGAATCTGAATGCGTCTACTGCAAAGGTGTTGGACACTACTTGCAAATATGTAGAAGTTCATATTTTATTCAATTTCAAAACAAATGTCTAATTTGTCTTTCATATGATGGATTCTAAAGTTAAGATTATTTTCACCTCGGGGAGTGATTTAATCCAAAACATTTAGTTCATCAATGACACAAATTAGAGACTTTCGAGCCATTGGATGGCGTTAGTCGATTGTCTGGTTGGCTCCCTCATATTTTATGAGAGACAAGGCTTCAATTGCATGATAATATCGCTGGTTAGAAAAGGTCGACTTTTCACTTACGATTTATCACGTTTTGATATTGGGATAATTTTGAATGGGAAGTCGAATATAGATCAATTATTGGGAATAATTGAACTTGCCCAAAGTTCAAAGAAGATGTGAAGAACGGTGTTCCTTCATCTTCAGGTATTAATGTTATAGACATTAAATTTCGCAAATTTTACTTCTTGGGTATTGGATGCCAATTTGTGGTTCTCACAATTGTAAGTGAAGGAACTACACAGAAGTAGGAGTTTGGAAAGTAGAAATGTCGATCTACGTGCTGGAAAAGGAGCGAAGGTCGTTGCACTAGCCATATGATAATATGATGTTGTTATGCCTTAGGACCTTGTTTTAAGTATTATAAATGTATTTTTCGTACCTTCAATAAACAATGAATATTGGTTCATTTTTTGGATACTGATGGATTAGTTTTTCACTATTTAAATAGTTTGATAACTATTTTAATTGTGAACTATTCTTTTTTTTGGTACGATTATTACATTATTTATGTATACTTTAAACTCAACAAATCATATATAACATTAACACCAAAGGCCGAATCGAATAAGTCTCAATGAGACATAACTGTAACATTGTTGATTAGATCAAAATCTAAACATGTAACGAATCTTCTTTTAGAATGCATTCTAGAATCATTTGACTTGGAGTCATTTGATACATGTGAATGATGTTTAATGGACAAAGATAACAATGTCGTCTTTCTTGGAGAAAGGAGAACATGTGAGTGATTAATTAGGGATGATCCATACTAATGTATGTGGAACTTATCAGTTCACAAGCACATGAAGGTTATGTTTCGGAAAAGAGAAAACAAACTATATTAGATATAGTTCGACCATTCTATGAGAGGTCTAAATGAACTACTGGTCTCTTTTGGGAACACACAATTCTTGACTTCAACTTATACACTGAATAGGACGCTGTCAAAAGCTGTTGATAAGACACCATACTAGGTATGGAAAGGGAGGGTCCCTAAATTGTTTTCATCAAAATTTGAGGTTCTAAAAGCTTCTCTGACGAGATTTATCTCTATAGAGCTTGAACTCAAATGGGATAAAAGTTTCTTTATGGTATCCATAAGAAACTCGAGGGTACAACTTCTACGATCTATCTGAGAACAATACTTTGTTGCTCGAGATAGTGATTTTCTTGAAAAGAGTAATCTTTCCTAGAAAGTCAGTGGGAGCTCAGTTGTCTTGAACGAGGTTCAAGTAGAACAAACTGATATGGATACTCAAGACTTGGTCGAGAGTACTCCAGTGGTTTTGGAAACCACACCTAACCCTCGAAGGTCTGGAAGGGTTAGAACTCAACCTGACAAATACTTAGGTATTCTGACAAATGAGAGCTATGAAGTCATGCTTTTAGAAAGCAATGAACCTTCGACCTATACCCAAGCTATGACGAGTCCAGATTCTGAGAAATGGCAGGGTGCCATGAAATCCGAAATGAAATTGATGTTTGAAAATCAAGTTTGGAACTTGGTTGATTTGCTTAAAGGGGCTAGGCCCATTGGAAGCAAATGAATTTACAAGATAAATACAGACATGGATGGAAAATCTAGGGTTTTCAAAGCAAGGTTGGTGGCAAAAGGATTTTTCACGGGGTGGTTTATAATGAAACCTTTTCACCAGTTGCTATAATTAATTCGGATTCTCTTAGCCATTGCAGCTCATTATGATTATGAGATATGTCAAATGGATGTTAAAACCGCCTTCTTGGATGGGATTCTAGAAGAGGATGTGTTTATGACATAACCAAAGGGTTTTATCGATCCTAATCGGGTTGAGAGAGTATGCAGGCTTAATAGATCCATTTATGGATTCAAGCAATCATCTTGGAGTTGGAATCTTCGGTTCGATGAATCCATACAAGATTTTGGATTTCAAAATAACATGGAAGACTCTTATGTTTACAAAAAGATCAGTGGGAGTTACGTTGTATTAATTGTGTTGTATGTCGATGACATGCTCCTTATTGGAAACAATGTTTCTATGCTTAATTCTATTAAAGAATGGCTTGGAAATTGTTTTTCAATAAAGGATCTTGGAGAAGCACAGTACATATTGGGCATCAAGATCTGTCGGAACAGATCGAAAAGGATGTTTGGACTTAGTAAATCGATCTATATTGATAAGGTGCTTGATAAGTTCAGAATTAAAGACGCCAGAAAGGGTCTCATTGCAATAACTAATGGCACATCTCTTAGCAAGATGCAATGTCCTACGGGACCTGATGAGCAAAAGAGGATGGAAAACATTCTTTATGCTTCGACAATGGGGTCTATAATATACGCCATGATATGTACACGACTGGACGTATCGTATGTTTTGAGCATGACGATTCGGTTTCAAGGAAACCCAGGTGAGACACATTAGACTGCGACCAAGAATATTCTTATGTACCTTAGATGGACTAAAGAATATTTTGTTGTCTTTGGTATACAAAAAGAGTTGATATTAACAAGTTGTTTGAATACTAACTTCAAAACAGACTAAGATAATTTCCGATTTTAATCTAGTTATATCTTTTGTCTGGTTAGAGGTGAAATTTGCTGGAATAGTTCCATGCAATGCAATATAGCTGATAAAACTACAGAAGCTGAGCACAGTATTGCATTGGATGCAGTAATGTTGGCAGTTAAGATTTGAAAGTTCTTGAATGAACAAGGTGACATAACTAGCTCAGCCCATCCGATAGTTCTCTATTTATAGTAGATTTATCGCGCAAGCCAATGAGCTAGGAAGCACCACAAGTCTAAAACTGGTGCTCAGGAAGTTCCACATTATCTGGGACATAGTTTTGTGGAGACATCGAGATAATAAAGTTGCAACTTTTGGTAAGGTTGCAAACCCGCGTTCTAAACCTCTCCAGCAGTTTAAGCTTGAGGCTTTCACGACTGCAATAGAGATCAGACATCTTAGAGATGGGTTGTGATTTCTATTATTGTATTAGATACTTTTGGAGATTTGGTAAACATTCACTCATATGTATAATACATATTTCTTCATATAAATATGGTTTAATTTATATGAATTGTCCAAATGATTAAGTGATATCAATTGGGTTATGAGGTCGACTTACCGCATAATGAAGTTGATGCGACCCGAGTTCTGTTTCAAACTAGAACGACTAAGAAGACGGTAGAACGGAGGTCGAGAGTGTGCCGAGGACGCGCCGCGGAGTTCGTTTGAGTTTATGGCTTGGTGTCGGCCGACACCAAGACCTGTCGGCCGACAAAGTCGCTGCGAGCGACGCAAATCGAGCTGCAGCGATGTAGAGATCAGTTTCGGGTGGTGTCGTCCGACACCTATATCATGTCGGACGAAATCTTCACAGGTGGGTCAGCGACGGCGAAATTTAGGTTTTTTACATGTTTTACTTGTTTTCCTTCCTTTTTCTACATTGTTTTTGTTTGCCTATAAAAGGGCTTGCTAGTTCATTGTTTTAATTATGACTTTGATGATGAATAAATATTATTTTGTGAGTGTTTACTAAATCTCTCTTGGGTTCGAATTCTACCCAATTAACCAAAAGAGTTCAATCGACGAATCAACGAGCCAGTCAAATCTCGTTTGTGTGTCTTCATCATCTCCGAATTATTGATTCAACGTATCGTTGGGGTTTAGGGCTTTCGAACCTAAATCATTTCGTGGGTTAGGATCAAGGGTTTTGGGACTTCCGCAAGGTATCCTTTTCTTTATCGTTTCCGTTCTTCGTTCTTCTTCCATCTGTCAATTCTATACAACGAGGTACGTATCAGAAGTCCCAATAGTTGAACTGATATACTTGAATCATATAGTTGTTCCTGGTTCGTATAATCAAGTACGGACAAACCGTTAATACAATTAACTAGTTTGTAATGTGTACTATAGCGCCGCTTCATGGTCTAGTGATGTGGGACATCAAGTACAATTACATAGATATTATCTGGGAGCTAATGATCGAACAGACCCGACTGTAATAGTATTTGAGATTTTGAGTCATAATACTATTTCATTGACTGTCGAGCAATTTCCTCTGACCTGAGTAGTCTAGAGTGATTCATTCCATTGTGAAATGGTATACTTTGACATCAAGTAAACGTCTTTTGTAAAAGGAGGTTATAAAACTTGTTATTGGGTCTATTAGGAAGTAAGTGGGAGAGCTTGGATTGACAAGATGGGATTGTCCTCCATTTTAATATGGATCATATGTCTTATCGGCCACTTGGAGAGTCGAGACTGTGGAAAAGCGTGACCACGTACAGATTCGTATCATAGTGATAAATCTGGTTTTACAGTCTGTCTCATAGTCCAAGAAAGGTTTGAACCGATTGAGGATGACTCGAGTCTTACCTCAAGTTCAAACTTAGACATAAAGTGACAACAGGAAATTGTCAGCACACTGGCTCTGAAGGCCAAGTGGGAGATTGTTGGTTTATGTCCTTCGATCCTACGTGTGCAATCGATAAAGTCATAAGGTCGTCTATGGATGTTAAATAATTAATCGATAATATTGTTTATTGATGGGAGCAATATAATATTGATTGATAATCATACCTACAGGGTCACACACGAACTTGATGATGTATAACGATGCTTGTTAATAATATTGATTTAGAATCAATACATGTGGATTTTACATGCATTGGATGCATTGCATGCTTTATATGCATGGCTTGCATGGATGCATGTCACATTGTGTGACATGGAATGCCACACAAGCTGGTGGGACCATGTCTTATGCAATTTGGCATGAACATGTGGCAATGACCTTTAAACTCCCCATTAACCTCCATTACTTGTGCATTATGATGCACATTATGATGGAGGGTTACAAGGGGTTAATTGGTGCATTGAAAACCAAGAATAAAGTGTTGGAGAATGCTGATTTTCCACACACAATATTCAGCCACGAAATTCACAAGAAAGAGAGAGAAGAGAGAGTTTTCTTGTAGAACCACTTCAAACAAGCAAGATGTTCATCATCCGGGTTCGTGTGCAACACGTAGAGGCCGGACCATTTGTGCGGCTTCAACATCCGGGCGATCTAGACAAGAGGAGTGATGAGGTCATTCGCAAGGAGAGCATCTAGTGGCTGATCCAAGGTGGTTCAATCGACTCAACACCACCTTCATCAACATCAACGAGGCACGCTACACCGGTTGTAAGTGTTCTCGTTAATCCTTATATATATATATATATATATATATATATATAAACACGTGTCTATACATATATTGTGTGCCTAGATCTTGTTGTTCGTGTTTACTCGTTTTACACGCTTCCGCACACAGGAACGAGGTAATCATGCGAATGGATTAGCATAGAAAACCATCACAGTCGGCATTCGACTTCCCCGGAACGTCTCAAGCACCAGATGCTTAGACCGAGCATCGATCTCCGGGTTTCTCATCACAACCCTCGACACTCTCCTCTTCTCAACAACATCGCCCATTCCGTCAACCTCTCCGTTACCACGCAATCCCCTTTCGTACCTCCGAAACCACAACATGGTACCCGAGCTTTTCAAAGCTCCCACATGTCGCCTCCCCGGATTGCTCGTGAACCAGCTAACTCCCACCGAAGGGGCAACGTCGGCATTCACATGCTCATCGTCTATCACCGACGATCTCGACCGATAGCCTCCAACATTATTACCGTTGCTAGCTCTACGACTCCTTTTCCTACTCTTCGTTTTCCGAATCCTCGCCACGGGACTCTCCCCGAAACGATCACCCGAGTAGCACCTCAATCTTCTAGCAACTCCCACCGCATGGGAAATGTCGATCTTCGTCACCTCGTCTTTCACCGACGATTTCAACCGATAGTCTCCTACATTCTTATCGTTGTTAGCTCCCCGACTCCTTTGCATACTCCTCGTTTTCCGAATCCTCATCACCGAAATCTCTCCGAAACGATTACCGAGTAGCACCCGAATCGTCTAGCAACTCCCACCGAATAAGAAATGTCGGGCTTCGATTCCTCGTCTCTCACCGACGAGTCTCCGAGTAAAAATAACAATCTCGGCTCGCTTCCAATTTTCAACTCCGCTTGCTCGATTTACCGGCCTGCATTACTTCACCATCTCGACCCGTAAGCACATGATTGATCTCCAAAGTTTCCACCGGTCGGTCTTCTACCGGAACACCTCCATCATCATGTCTTCGCTTTCCGATATCCGATTTCTCCAACACCAAGAATTGAACTCGTCTCCTTTCGAGAATCGGACTCCGATCCGTATGAGGAACACCCGAACTCGCTTTTGGTTGCAAACACCTTTCGCTCATACGACCTAGCCCACAATGCATTAGCCCATTGGTCTTGTCGGCTACACCAATCTCACGACCTCCCGTCGTAGTGTAAAGGGTACCCGTCCTTGGACCACGAGCAAAAATAATCGCACCCTTCGACACTCTCCAAGACCCATCATCAAAGATAACCCTATGCCCCTCTCTCTCAAGTCGGCTCACCGAGATCAAGCTACTCCTTAGCTCCGGCGCATACCTAACCTTCGACAATATCAACGTCCCACCGGACGTCTTCACCTTCACGTCTCCTACACCCACGATATCCAACGGCCTATCTTCCGCTAGGTAGATCTTCTCGTGTCTCTCGGGAACGAAGTTCACCATGCCGAAACAACTACCCGTGGTGTGAAACAAGGCTCCTGAGTCAACCACCCAAGAGTCTTCACGAGGCTCCGAAGATAGCAACATGTCATCTTCACTCTCATCACTTGTCAAAACCTTGGCATCGCCTCCATTCCCCGGAAGCTCTCTACAATGCTGCTTCATGTGACCGGATTTACCGCAATTCCAACATAAGAATCGCTTTTTCTTCCTGTTGCTCGACTCCACCCTTTTCACGCGGTTGTAACCTCCGTAATGATTTCTACCTCGGCTCAAACTCAAGGCCTTAGTCGTTGAAGTCGATGTCTCTCCGGAATCCCTCTTTCTAACCTCCTCGCCAAGAACACGATCCCTCACATCGGCATACTTCAACTTATCACTTCCAACAGAGTTATTTAACGTCATCCTCATCGGCTCCCAACTACTCGTAGAGACGCCAATAGAATAAGGGCCCGAACCTCATCATCGAACCCGATCTCAACCGAAGACAACTCGTTGACGATCGTTTCGAACTCGTTCACATTAGTCTCAACAACTCCTCCTTCTTCCATCTTCAAATGAAAGAACCTCTCCAACAAGGAGCTTTTGTTTCTCGCCTTCGGCTTCTCGTACATGTCGGATAACACCTTCATCATCCCCGAGGTTGATTTCTCCATCATCACCTTTCTAGCGATATTCTCCGACAACGTCAAACGGACTAACTCGAGTACTCGTCGGTCTAGGAGAGCCCATTCCGCCTCGCTCATACCCTCCGGCTTCTCGCCTACTAACGGTAGATGAATATTCTTCCCGAACAAGTAAGGTAGAGCCCATTCCGCCTACTAACGGTAGAGCCCATTCCGCCTACTAACGGCAGAGCCCATTCCGCCTCGCTCATACCTGTTGGAGTTGTGTACTTAATGTCTAGATTTAAGTAACGTAAACTCACGATCCATTGCCATTAATCTATTTAACTAAATAAACAATTATTTGCGTTTAATTATTTATAATTAAATATATGCAAATTATAGTCCTGGATTCTATACGTTGTAGTTAGTATGGTGTGTCGGGCCCACACAGAAGATCATACTATCGGTTACTCGTATTTAATCGAACAGTTGCTCACGACCTAGATGGACACGGACCAATCCATCGGTATAGTCGTTGTGTGAGAGAGAAAATAATTTATCTTAATTATTTTATCACACTTGTACACTTGGTGTATTGAGCGGATCGTTGAGATTCATCGATTAGGATTGCCGGCGATAATCGATTCGAGTCTCAGTGTATTTTATTCTTAATCCCCGATACTATTGCGGGTGTGTATATTTAATATAAGTGACTTTGATTTACCAAAGGAATTAACCGATTTAATTATTGGGTTAATTACCGGTTAAGTTGGGTCACTATATTTCATATATGACATGCCGTGAATACTTGACGGGAAAGTGTATCCCGGAAGGGTTGATAATATCCCCGAGATGAGTTCATAAGGAGTTATTATGTAAACCCTGCAGGTGGATTCGTTCCGCATAATAATTAAGGTTGAATGGTACTAGTCTCAGATATAAGAGATGAATAAATTAATTAGCAATAAATTAATTTTATTCATGGATATTTATATCTTAAATACACGGAATAAATAATACTACCGGAGAAATATTATTTGATATAATATGGTTTAATATTGGGAGTGCAATTAATTTTATATAGTGGAAAATAGAATTAATTAATATTGATAAGGATTAATGGACTTGAGCATTGGGCTCAATTTAATCTTCAATATTGGAAGCCCAATATTCCACCTCCTTAAGATCCCCTACGTAGCCTATAAAAGCATTACATGGTCTTCTCTATTCTCATATCTCATAAGTAGAAGATCACAATTCTAGAGAGAGAAAGTTGAGAGGGAGATCCATGGAGTTCGGTAGATCGTCGCCCACACGACGTCCGAGCTAGTGCAAGGAATACGTGGGAAGATCTCAAGGTCGTCAAATTGAGTTCTTCGTTTTTCCGAACAACGAGAACGAGGTAAATCGTAAAACCCTCTTTATGATTTTATCGTTTAATTATCGTAAAAATACCTTGAACCAAGATCCAAGGAACGGACCCACGAGACGAGGTCGAACCGGGCGGTGGTGGTCGGACCACCGGACCGCCGGCGGCTCGACGACTCGGCTGGAAAGGGATCGCGCGAGGTGGATCGAGCCTAGGGCTCGATCACGCGGATCGGCTGCGGGTTTTCCCGTAGCGATCTGCTGCCAGCTACGGGTTTTCCCGCAGCGACTCGTAGCGCCCAGCAGCAGCGAGTCAGGCGACTCGCTGCGGGTTGCTGTGGGCTGCTACGGGGATTTCGCTGGGTGCTGTGGGATTTCCCGCAGCTGACCCGCAGAGATCCAGCAGGGTCCCAGCAGCAGCGAGTCAGGCGATTCGCTGCGGGTTGCTGCAGGCTGCTGCGAGCAACCCCGCGTGGCTGCTGCGGTGATGAGCCATATTTTTTGGCTCATTTTTAGTTCTTTTGAGTCAAGTTGATAGAGTCTTTTAGTTGGTTTTTACTTGTTTGTGTCTGGGAGGACACGTTTCGGGTACTTGGTCAAGTTATGCAGGTGGGAGAAGAAAGAGGCGCAAATGGTGTGAAAGAGGCAAGGAAAACAGCTTCTTGGTCAAGTATGCTAGTTGAGCAAGTTGACCTGACTGAAACACCCAGATCCAGTTGGGCAACGAGCCATGTTGGGCAAGGTCAGTGAAGTGATCAAGATAGAAGGATGATCAAGCACCACACGAAGCAGTTGACTAAATACATTAACTGACGAGATACGGAACATTGACCAAAGACGCGTCAGGATCTTATATTTTGGGAAAGAATATTTTCTTTCCTTATCTCAAGAGTCCAATCAAGGCAGCGATTTTCCTTGGTCAGCAAGACATCCAGCACCTATAAAAGAGGAGTATCAAACCCTAAAAAACGCAGCCATATAGTCAGCCTTGGAGAGCCAAACATAGCCACGAAAATACCAACCACACAAAGAATTCACGAAGTAGCTGAACCCTAGTTGACCAGCGAAGAACACGGAGGAAGAAGACGATGTGGAGTGAGCCAAAACTCCTCCTCGTCGAGTTGTGATCATTGCCTACGGGCTAAAAACAATTTCTTTATGTTTTGATGCTTTCAATTTCCGTACTTTGTTTTTATTTTCTTTTGAACAATTTCCCTTTTGCAATGAATAAAATAGTTCGCCCGGTTTCTTTTGTTTATTTATTTACTATGAGTAGCTAATCTGTTTGTGTCTGGGCAACGACAGAACCTGACCAACCCTGAGATGTGATCTGCCGGGAGGCTTAGTGATGACAGCAACTAGCTTAGTTTCGTTCCCGATTCAACAGGGTAGTATATCGAGCATGTTAGGGACTTGGGCAATCCTACAGTGACCAGTGGGAACCCCGACTTGCCTAACACAAAAGTACGTGGATCAACGCGACCGGGAGACTGGGCGTCCGCGAAGTACAACATGTTGCTGGAGATGTGGTCGTATGACTTGGGTCTATCCAGGCATGCTATTGGCCATTCTGGGTTTGCTTGGAGGATGAAAGCGGCTTGATCAACTTAGACTCATGCGGTCACATAGTGTCGAATTGATCAATGTCAGGAGACCTATTGAGAGAGATCTAATAGGACTTAATCATAAGAGCGAATGAGGGTTCGGGGTATTAATATGCGTGACATTATAGGGATGTTAATACTTAGGGCCTATAACCGGAAGATGAAACTGTTAGCAAAATGATATACGTACCAATGATCGGCAGCACTAGGTCAAGGGGGAAGTCAGGGGAGTCAATGCCTGGTACTTTATTCTTTATTTGATCTCTTATTTGTTTAGTCAATTCTGTTAATTGCTCAGTCTGTTAGCTTTTACATTCAGTAGTCAAGTTGCATGCTAGTTTATTTTCTGTTGTTTAATTTGTTTATTTGCAGTCAAGTTGATAAGGTGACCACGGTTCGGCAGTGCCCAACTGCTTCCCAAAACAAAATCTTTTTAAACGTGACAACCCAATTGAGCAAAACGCCGGGAAAACTAAAAGCTAAATCGCCTCCTCGTGGGATCGACCCTATACTTGCTACTAGTACTTGTATTAGTAAATAGTTTAGGACTTATAAATATTATTTTGCGCTACTCCACGACGGTAGCGTCAAAATTGGCGCCGTTGCCGGGGAGGCAATATTCCAAGTAATTAGTTTTCCGTGCTAACAGCTTGATCGACTTTGTGTATGCAGGAATCTGACTCAACGGAGAGCACTAATCAAGAGTTGTTATACGACCCTGAAATCGAGCAAACCGAGAGGAAGTTGAGAGCAGACGCAAGGAGAAAGAAAGCACTAGCACGAGCAGCTCAATACCCCCAGTTGACCACAGCTGGAACCAGGGAACCAATCTCATTAAAACCGAGAAGGGGCCCACGAATCGCATCCAAGTCACCTCAAAGACCAAGGATGGGAGATACAGCACCAAAGACGTTAAGGGACAGGATGTTCCCAGAGAATCTGAATCTGAAGCCGCTGGGCATCACCTTGCCCACGGTAGAAAACAACACTTGGGAGATGAGGCACGGCTTCATCCAGATCTTGCCCAAGTTCAGTGACATGCCATTGGAGGATCCCCAGAGACATCTCCAAGACTTTGAATTGGCATGTGGTACCATTCGAGCAAGTGAGGGACTCGGGGAGTACATAAGGCTCCTGGCCTTCCCATTCTCCTTGGCAGAAGGTGCCCGAGAGTGGCTCTACACTCTACCTGCTGGAGAAGTGACCACCTGGAGTCAACTTCAGCAAAAGTTCCTCGAGAAGTACTTCCCAGCTGCACGCATCCAGCAAATGAGGAAAACGATCAATAGCATAAAGATGGGGACTGGAGAGAACTTCCATGACTACTGGGTCAGGTTCAAGCAGATGTTGGCCAAGTGCCCGCAACATCAGATACCTGACCATGACCTGATCCAGTACTTTGTATCAGGATTAAGAACTACAGAACGGACCTTGATCAATGCAGCAAGTGGAGGATCCATCTTGAACAAGAGCGCTGAAGAAGCGTTCAAACTATTCAAGGAAACAGCAGAAGAGTCAAGAGAGGATGGCAGCGATCTACCTAGGAACAACTTGCCCGTACCTTCAGCAACAGAGGTCAAGCTTGACAAGCTTTGCAACATTGTTGAGCAACTAGTACTCAACGGTAACTCGGGGCAGAAAAGAGCTGTCAAGGCATGTCAAATATGCAAGATGAGCAACCACGCTACTGATGAGTGCCCTGAATTGTTCGATGAGGAGGTCAAAGCAATAATGCAACCCAACGGGATTGGGCAAGATAGGAGGCCAAGGTACGAGCCGAACTCCAACACGTACAATCCGACATGGAAGAATCATGAGAATCTCCGCTATGGGAATAATAACTATCAAGGAGGAGGAAACCAGGGTAATCAAGTCCAAGGTAATCAGTACCATGGGCAAGGAAATCAACAGAGAAATAACTACCAAGGGCAAGCCAACCAGCATCAGAACCAGAGCAATGGCCCAACTTTGGCAGACATGATGCAGACCTTGGTCGCTGAAAACATTAAAGCCCAACAAGAGAATGATAGGTACAAGCAGGAGAACGAGAAGTACAAGCTGGAAACACGTGGTCAACTCCAGAATATAAATGCTCAATTACTTGAGTCACGTGGGCAATTTCAGAACATAAATGCCCAACTAGCGCATCTGACCCAGTCAATGACCAAGATGGAGAAAAAGACCAACGAACTGCCACCCCAAATTGAGCTGAACAGAGCTCAACTTAATGCCATCAAGCTGAAAAGTGGAAAGACTCTATCTGAAATGCCCAAGAAGCCAACTCCAGCACCACGAGTGGAAGGAACCATGGAGGATGTGAACGAAAATGAGGAGTCAGAAGAGGAACTTGATCAACCCTTACCAAGCAAAAGGAAAAATCAACCCTTGACCAAGCTGGAGCACCACCAAAAATTTACCCGCCCTTCCCAGGAAGATTGAGCAAGAAGAAGGAGAGGGAAGATACCAACGAGATGTTCCAGATGTTTAAGAAGGTGGAGATCAACATGCCTCTACTGACCATATTGAATTCCATGCCCAGATGCGCGAAATTTCTCAAGGAGCTATGCACGAAGAAAGTCAAGTACCAAGACGATGCCAAATTTGAAGTCGGGGAGAACGTATCAGCTGTACTCCAAAGGAACGTGCCCCCAAAATGTGCAGATCCTGGAATGTTCTATATTCCATGCATCATCGGAAGGATGAAAATAGAGAAGGCCATGCTTGATCTGGGAGCATCAATCAATGTCATGCCCAAGTCTATGTACGAAGATTTGGGCATAGGACCAATGAAACCTACGAGGGTAGTCATCCAGTTGGCGGATAGGTCAAATGTGTACCCCGAAGGAATCCTGGAAGATGTGTTGGTCAAGGTTGAGGAACTTATATTCCCAGCCGACTTCTACGTCCTGGACATGGGAAGATCAAGCAAGCAGCCAGTGATGATCTTGGGCAGGCCATTCTTGAAGACAGCCAGAACACACATTGATTGTGAAACTGGAAAATTGACCTGTAAATTCGAAGGAGAGACAGTCACATTTGACTTGTTCAAATCAATGAAGCACCCAGTAGACACTGAGCAAGTACACTATGTTGACCAATTTGATGAGATGATCGAGGAACAGACACTGGGATATGGAGTTTCTGACCAAACCGACCTGGTGATACAAAGGGGACTAACCAAAGATGAAGCTAAAGATGAGCAACCTGAAATCAGAGAGATAGTTGAGCAACTGGGAGCCTTGGAAAATCATACTACGGGAATGAGCAAGCTTCCACCTCATGAAGTTTCGGTCATGGTACCATCCCTGGAGAAACCACCAGAATTAGAGTTGAAGAAGCTCCCTGCACATCTCAAGTACATATTCCTTGGGCAGAATGACACATTGCCCGTGATCATAAGTTCGAAACTGAAGAGGGAAGAAGAGAAGAGGCTGAGGGACATCCTTGACCAGTACAAGCAAGCTATTGGATGGACTCTAGCCGACATCAAGGGAATCAGCCCCACCATATGCCAACACCACATATTGCTCGAGGAGGAGTCGAGTCCAGTACGTGATCCACAGAGGAAACTGAACCCTGCCATGAAGGAAGTACTGCTCAAGGAGATACTCAAGTTGCTTAACTTGGGCATTATCTACCCTGTTTCAGACAGCAAATGGGTCAGTCCAGTTCATGTGGTGCCCAAGAAGTCAGGAATTCAAGTGGTAGAGAACGAGAAAAAGGAGCAGATAGCAACTCGACTTCAAACCGGATGGAGGGTATGCATAGACTACAGGAAGTTGAACAAGGTAACAAAGAAAGACCACTTCCCCCTGCCTTTCATTGACGAGATGCTCGAGAGGCTAGCTGGAAAGACACATTTCTGCTTCCTTGACGGATACTCAGGCTACATGCAAATTTGGGTGGCCCCGGAAGACCAGGACAAGACCACTTTCACTTGCCCATACGGTACTTTCGCATATAGACGCATGCCTTTTGGGCTATGCAACGCCCCTGGGACATTCCAGAGATGCATGATGAGCATTTTCGCTGATCTGCTTGAGCAAGGAATAGAAGTTTTCATGGATGACTTCACTGTATATGGAAACTCGTTCGAGATGTGCTTGAGCAACCTGGAGTTAGCCCTCAGCAGATGTGTGGAGAAAAGTTTGGTGCTCAACTACGAGAAATGCCACTTTATGGTCGAGGAAGGGATAGTACTTGGGCATGTTATCTCAGCCAAGGGTATTGAAGTTGATCGAGCAAAGATAGAGACCATTTCAAAACTTCCTTACCCCAGAAATGTCAAACAAGTACGAGGATTCCTTGGGCATGCAGGTTTCTACAGGAGGTTTGTGAGAGACTTTGCCAAAATTGCCCAACCCTTGACCAGGTTATTGCAAAACGAAGTTGACTGGAACTTCGATGAAGATTGTCAAGCAGCCTTCAATCATCTCAAGGAAAGGTTAGTCACTGCACCCATAATCCAACCACCAGAGTGGGGAATGCCATTTGAGCTTATGTGCGACGCGAGCGGATATGCCGTGGGAGCAGTACTTGGGCAAGTAAAAGGAAAGGAGCGACACGTGATTTATTACGCCTCCAAGACATTGAATGCTGCCCAATGTAACTATGCAACCACTGAGAAAGAGCTGCTGGCCGTGGTATTTGCATTTGAGAAATTCAGATCATACTTGCTCGGGAGCAAGACCATAGTCTACACTGACCATGCCGCTCTGAAATACCTGATGGCCAAGAAGGAGACCAAGCCACGGCTGATAAGATGGATCTTGTTGCTGCAAGAGTTCGACATCGAAATCAGAGATAAGTCAGGTAACCAAAATTTGGTGGCTGACCATTTGAGCAGGATAATTCAGCAAGAAGAAGGCATGCCCATTACTGAGACTTTCCCAGATGAGTACTTATATCAAATCTCAGCCTACAAAGAAGAGCCATGGTATGCAGACTTGGCCAATTACATAGTCACTGGAGACATCAGGGAAGATATGACTCTTTATGGTAAGAACAAGCTGAAAAGGGAGAGCAAGAAGTATATTTGGGATGATCCCTACATGTGGAAAAGGGGAGAAGACCAAGTCCTGAGACGTTGCATCCCTGAAGTTGAGCAAGCAGACATCTTGAAGCACTGCCATGAGCAAGCATGTGGAGGACACTTTGGACACCGACGTACAACAAGGAAGGTACTTGACTGTGGATTCTACTGGACTACCCTTCTGAAAGATTGTTTCGAATGGTTTAGGAAGTGTGACCAATGCCAGAGAGAGGGCAACGTGACCAAGAGAGATGAGATGCCCATGATGCCCATCATGCCCGTGGAAGTATTCGATGTATGGGGAATTGACTTCATGGGACCCTTGCCCAACTCCAGAGGAAAAGAGTACATACTCTTGGAAGTTGACTACGTATCCAAATGGGTCGAGGCCAAAGCTACAGCAACCAACGACTCAAAGGTGGTGGCCACTTTCCTTAAGAGCGACATATTCAGCAGATTTGGTGTACCACGTGCATTGATCAGTGACCAAGGTACACATTTCTGCAACTACATAATAGAAAGATTGCTCAAGAAGTATGGGGTGCACCACAGGATCTCCACAGCATATCACCCCCAAGCCAATGGGCAAGCCGAGCTATCCAACCGTATCATCAAAACCATCTTGAGGAAGACGGTCAAGCCAGAAGGAAAAGATTGGAGTGACAAGCTCGATGATGCACTTTGGGCCTACAGAACCGCCTACAAAACACCTTCAGGGATCTCTCCCTACCGCATGGTGTTCGGCAAGTCATGCCACTTGCCCGTGGAAATTGAACATAAGGCGCATTGGGCAGTGAACAAGGTCAATTTCGACTGGGATGCGGCCAGCGAAGGACGTAAACTTGACCTTACCGAGCTGGAGGAGATAAGAATTGAAGCGTATGACAACGCGGTCAATTACAAGGAGCGGACAAAGAGAGCCCATGACAAAATCATCAAAAAGAAAAAGATCGAACCTGGTCAACTGGTTCTGGTTTACCAAACCAAGTTCAAATTCAAAGCCAAAAAGCTATCCACCAAATGGGCAGGACCATTCATAGTCCATACTGTTTGCCCAAATGGTTCGGTTGAGCTATTTAAATCAGGTGATGATAAGACCTTCAAAGTGAACGGGCAGAGAGTTAAAGCTTACTATGGGAATGAGGACCTCAAGGGGATGATACCCCCTGAGCCAGCCGCTTGACCAAGTGAAGCCAAGAAATAAGTCAGGCCCATGACAATAAATAGAGGCAAGTACCGAAGGCGAACTCGGTATGTATATTACGCAATTTCCCTTTATTTCAATTTCCAGTTAATAATTTTGATCACTGCACGTCAAGGAGTAGCCTTGGGCAGGGAAGGGTTTTGGTCTGTTTTGTTCGCAGGAATACAAGAGGTTCATGCACTTACTTGGCCTGTTTTGTGAGGATGGCGAAAGCAAGGAAGGTTGGTGACCAAGTCGTATTCACAGACCCAGACACAAAAGGCATGGGCATGGTTCAGTAGAGCAGTCAATGCTTGAGGAGAAACAATTGAAACACGATGCCCTGATGGTGTACTTTGCTCAAACTGATTTAAGGTACCCACCTGGACCAACTCCCTAAATGTGACCTCCCTTTCTTTTATTTTTTTTTCTTTTCTTTATTTTATTTGAGTCTAAAGACCTTGGTCGATGGGGTCGATCTCCCTATTTGCACACTTTGCCCAAGGCAAAGTGTGTATGTGGGAAGATGCGCCAACATCGTTTGGAGTCGGAGTATAGAGTCTGGGGAGATGCTTGCCCAACTTATTACTATTTGCACACTTTGCCGAAGGCAAAGTGTGTGAGTGGGGGAACGGTAAGAGCAACCCCTGTGCCTGATCGAGTCGTAAGCTTGATAAATACCATGATCAACGTGAACAGTTTTCAAAATTGATAGTCTATGCATGAAAAATATTAGGGACGATGGAATTGCAACTAGGTAAGCTGTGAGAATTTGAGCCTACATTTGTGTGAATATTTCTTTCTTGAGAGTAGCTGTTCAAAATTTGTAATGCTGAAGCTTGCCCAAGTTCTGACCATTGTGATAATTGAAATTGAGTTAAGGTAGTAGATGATTTAGGCATTTTATTCTATTCTGCAAATAAAAAGAAGACCCTTGTTAGCCCCTTGAGCCGAGCCTATTTTCTTGATCACCTGGGGGAAAACTCCCACTGCCCTGGCCAACCTGCAGATATGCTCAATTACATAAAAAGAGCAGGTCAGGGCAAAGTCTTTTCATGAAAAGAAAAAAAAAAAAAAGAGAAAAAAAATTGAAAAGAAAAAAAAAGAGAAAAAAAAAAGAAAAAAAAAGAAAAAAAATAGATCCACAAATAAAAGGGTGTGCTAAAGCCCGTAAGAGAATGAGAAGAAATTAGGAGGAAATTTGCTAAGTAAAATGCATGTCCTACCTAAGAATCAATCCTGGGCATTGCCCAAGATAAGCCTTTACAGTCACCCTAGAAAGTCCTAATGATATTGCCCAACTCAATTGAAAATTTCACAGGATAGAACTTGGTCAAGCCCAAAGCAGAGCTTCTTTTAAAACAGCATTGAGCGAAACACTGCCCATACACTATAGAGAGAAACATTTAGTGAGAATATCCCAAAATCCTGTTGCAAACTCTTGACCGTTTTTTATGTATTACATTTACTATGATTTTGACTGTTTGTTCACTTGATCAACTTCTGTATTTTGAAAAGCATACTTGAGTCTTCTGTTATTTCTTTCTCTCTCCCCCTTGTTTTCTAATTGAGCAGGTAAGTCATACCGCACGCTTGAGGACAAGCGTAGTAAAGTGTGTGCGTGTGATGAGCCATATTTTTTGGCTCATTTTTAGTTCTTTTGAGTCAAGTTGATAGAGTCTTTTAGTTGGTTTTTACTTGTTTGTGTCTGGGAGGACACGTTTCGGGTACTTGGTCAAGTTATGCAGGTGGGAGAAGAAAGAGGCGCAAATGGTGTGAAAGAGGCAAGGAAAACAGCTTCTTGGTCAAGTATGCTAGTTGAGCAAGTTGACCTGACTGAAACACCCAGATCCAGTTGGGCAACGAGCCATGTTGGGCAAGGTCAGTGAAGTGATCAAGATAGAAGGATGATCAAGCACCACACGAAGCAGTTGACTAAATACATTAACTGACGAGATACGGAACATTGACCAAAGACGCGTCAGGATCTTATATTTTGGGAAAGAATATTTTCTTTCCTTATCTCAAGAGTCCAATCAAGGCAGCGATTTTCCTTGGTCAGCAAGACATCCAGCACCTATAAAAGAGGAGTATCAAACCCTAAAAAACGCAGCCATATAGTCAGCCTTGGAGAGCCAAACATAGCCACGAAAATACCAACCACACAAAGAATTCACGAAGTAGCTGAACCCTAGTTGACCAGCGAAGAACACGGAGGAAGAAGACGATGTGGAGTGAGCCAAAACTCCTCCTCGTCGAGTTGTGATCATTGCCTACGGGCTAAAAACAATTTCTTTATGTTTTGATGCTTTCAATTTCCGTACTTTGTTTTTATTTTCTTTTGAACAATTTCCCTTTTGCAATGAATAAAATAGTTCGCCCGATTTCTTTTGTTTATTTATTTACTATGAGTAGCTAATCTGTTTGTGTCTGGGCAACGACAGAACCTGACCAACCCTGAGATGTGATCTGCCGGGAGGCTTAGTGATGACAGCAACTAGCTTAGTTTCGTTCCCGATTCAACAGGGTAGTATATCGAGCATGTTAGGGACTTGGGCAATCCTACAGTGACCAGTGGGAACCCCGACTTGCCTAACACAAAAGTACGTGGATCAACGCGACCGGGAGACTGGGCGTCCGCGAAGTACAACATGTTGCTGGAGATGTGGTCGTATGACTTGGGTCTGTCCAGGCATGCTATTGGCCATTCTGGGTTTGCTTGGAGGATGAAAGCGGCTTGATCAACTTAGACTCATGCGGTCACATAGTGTCGAATTGATCAATGTCAGGAGACCTATTGAGAGAGATCTAATAGGACTTAATCATAAGAGCGAATGAGGGTTCGGGGTATTAATATGCGTGACATTATAGGGATGTTAATACTTAGGGCCTATAACCGGAAGATGAAACTGTTAGCAAAATGATATACGTACCAATGATCGGCAGCACTAGGTCAAGGGGGAAGTCAGGGGAGTCAATGCCTGGATACTTTATTCTTTATTTGATCTCTTATTTGTTTAGTCAATTCTGTTAATTGCTCAGTCTGTTAGCTTTTACATTCAGTAGTCAAGTTGCATGCTAGTTTATTTTCTGTTGTTTAATTTGTTTATTTGCAGTCAAGTTGATAAGGTGACCACGGTTCGGCAGTGCCCAACTGCTTCCCAAAACAAAATCTTTTTAAACGTGACAACCCAATTGAGCAAAACGCTGGGAAAACTAAAAGCTAAATCGCCTCCTCGTGGGATCGACCCTATACTTGCTACTAGTACTTGTATTAGTAAATAGTTTAGGACTTATAAATATTATTTTGCGCTACTCCACGACGGTAGCGTCATGCGGGTTTCGCGAGTTCACGCGAGTTCTCTCGTGTTTTTCCCGCGTAACTTTTTCGTATGGTCATGTACATGTTCCGGGAGTCGATTGGAGTTGTCGGTTCCGCAATTTTGACAATTCCGGATATTCGATCTCCAAAGGATTTCGGTCGGAATTAATTAGATAATTAATTTTAATTAATTTATTAATTCCGGGATATCGATTTACAACAATTGGTATCAGAGCGTTGGTTTTAGTTCATGGTATTTTTCGATAAATTGTTCTACCTTGCAGGGTTTCCGATTATTATGGCTAGATTTAATTTTGTTAATTAATGTCATAATAATGTTCTTGATTATTAAACTCTCGGTGATGTTATTTGTTCTTGTGTGGTGAATGCTTGTTCTTAATTTTTCCGGAAATTGTATGAGGTTGATTTCATGTAGAATCGATGCCGGATAACGTAGTAATAAATTTGTAATTTATTTACGTTGGATCGATGACGAAACGACCGCCGGAAAAGTGTGACGGAGGAGACGAAGAGAGGGAGGACCGGGGATCGATCACGAGGATCGATCCCATGAGGATCGATCGCCCGGGTTGCCCAAGGGCTCTCGGCCACGCCGGCCACCAAGGGTGGTGGCGCGTGAGCCTTGGCCGGCGGTGGTAGTGGCGGTCGATGGAGGGGATGGCGTGGGGATCCCCAACCCATGCTATTCCTACCAAGATCCAACTTTCCTAATTGATTCGGTTTTCCTATTTTGAGTATTCCTAGTTTTGGGAATTCTCATGGAAATAGAAAAAGAATTAATTGGAATTAATTTATTTCCTTATTCTATTATGGAAGTCTTCTAGAATATTCTAAGTTCTACTTGGAATAGGATTCTAGAGATTTAATGGAATTAGAAAGGAAAATAATTAATTATTAAATTAATTTATTTCCTATTTGATTATTCCTATTTTATGGGAATTTTCATGGACATGGAAATTAATTAATTTTGGAAAGTTTAGGAGTCCTAAATTATTTTATTTCCTTATTTCATTATGGAAATCATCTAGAATATTTCAAGTGGGTCTTGGATAGATTATTCTAGAGATTTAATGAAGTAGAAAGGGAAAATAAAATAAATTTATTTTATTTCCTTATTCTATTATAGATGTCTTCTAGAATATTCCAAGTGGGTCTTGGATAGATTATTCTAGAGATTTAATAGAATTAGATAGGAAAATAAATAAATAAAAATATTAATAATATTTAATTTTATTTTTGATTTATTCGATTGACTTAATTTTCGAATTAAGTAACTTTTGGATTTATTAAAAATAAATAGATTTAAATATTGGAATTAATATTCCCGTCACATGAAGCATTCAAGAACGAAGACTGAAGACTAGAAGATGCGTACGGGGATGCGATAAAGCCATAATAGTCGGAAAATAATATTCTAGTATTATTTTGATTATGTGATAATATTCTATGTGCTTTATTTCATGTATGCATGCTTATGTGTATTTAATTATGCATTAGATAGCGTATCCCTTTATTATAAAAAGCTAAGTGGGAGAGGGTATGGAAACATATCCATGGTCTCCATTGCTGTTCTCTTGGTGACTTTTATGAACTTTCGAAGTTCATATAGATAAGCCATTGGAGGAGAATTCTTGTAATTCCTTTTACGAGAAACATTGATTAAGTCTATCAAACAATGCCTAATTTGTCTTTCCAAAACTGACTTCAAGTCGACTCATTCTCACCCCGGGGAGTGGAATGGAGCCAAAGCCACTTGGTCATGTCGAGGACACAAATTAGAGGCAGTCGTACCATCTTTTGAAGGTGGATCGATTGTCTGCTCGGCTCCCTCATTTGATGAGAGATAGGGTCGTTCGCATGGTGAATCACTGGTTAGAAACTTCGAGTTTCACTTATGATTCTCCGCGTCTTGATTTACAAGATTGAATGGATCAAGTAATTGGGAGTCAATTATAAAAGTCTCTTGGTGTAGTAAACGTCCACACCACGTGGCTTGCTATGCTGACGGATTTTGGATTAATTGATGTAGACAGTTGTAAGAAATTGTGAAGAGTTGTGAAGTTGTCGTAAACGTCCACACCACGTGGCTTGCGGTGATGTAGCAATTCCAAACGATTTACTTTGGTACTGAGTAATGGTTTACACTTAGATACGCATTATAGTATTCCTCCCCACGAGGTTCCGCTATAAGTGATGTATGACCGAAGCAAATCTAATTGCTAAATCATTTGGATTGGTAAACGTCCACACCACGTGGCTTGCCATATCTGATGGGATTTTAGATGTGATTAGTGGTTTAATGATATTATTTAAGGGAGATAATATCGGAGATTAAATCGATTGTTTGTTGTTATATGTGCTCATAGATTAGGAAATGGCTTTGAACCCACTTTATGTGATACTTAAGGATTTTAAACTCATTGGTCCCTAAATGTAATGATTGGAATAGAGATCTAGACATTGTCCAGACTGTTGAAGAGTACTGGTTAGTACTCAGTAAGCTTTGTCCTCCCGAGCCTATTGACATAGGCGGCTAGACAAGAAGCGATGAGGATACTCATAAAGGCCAGTCGCTTCGAGGAAACGCTTAAACACGTTTTTGAGATGATTGACCTTTTAGACGAGTTGAGTCGGAAATCGCAAGCTCTTGTAGCCAATGCCAAAGGTTTTGAACCTAAAGGCATGAATCGGAGGAAAGAAAAAAAAAAAAAGCAAAGAAACCGAGTGGTCCTAAGTGTCTTGGACCACGAGATGGGACGAGAAAGCCATGAGGCAAGAGTTCTCGATGCAAACAGTCTGGGTACTGGAAGTCTGATTATCCTCTCAAAGAAAGTACGAAATTCTTCTTTAGTCGTAAAACATAGTCAGTGGTATTATCTACCGGAACCTGGTGTGTAGATATGGAACCACTGACGGTATGTGCATTTTAAATGCAAAGGTTCCAGGACACCTAACGACTTGGAAAAGAAGAAATCGTAGTCTACATGGGCAATGCTGTAGAGGAGGCAGCAGTTGCAGTGGAGGACATTTTATAGGATTTCATTTTGGGTTATTGCTTTTATGTACCTTTCAAATTAGAAAGAACTCTGTTCTGGATTTCTAATAAATGGATATTTTATTTCTTTTAATCATTTGATGGTTATAAGAAGAAATAATGATATTATCTATTTTGGTACATTAGCTAGCAATATATAAATGATGAATCCCGAGTCCACCACGATGCAACGAACCGTAGTATGAAACTCGTTTTACTAATAAGAGATTTCTTTATCAATTATACTTGTGGATTCTTATGCTAGGTCATGTTTATTCAAATAAGAATTTCAAAGGTCGAAAATTGATATTTGGTCAATTAAGTTGAAGGAGTGGACCTTCCGACCTAAGAATCTAATTTGGAAGATAACATGACTAAGCAATCCTTTATGGATATAAGATGTAAGATCCGGACAAGTATAAGAATTGATTGACTCTGATGTATGCAGACCTATGCCTACTCAGACAATAAGGTACGAGTACTTCATTTTATGATTACTCGAAAAATGGATTAGAATACCTGATGTGCCACAAAAGCAAGTGTTTTGACAAGTCAATGGACACTAAGGAATTGTGGAGAACCATCAAGGTATATCCATTTGTAGCCTGCGATTTGATCGCGGAGGCAAGTACCTGTCTGAGGAATGCATGGCATACTGATCAGAGATTGGGATTTGATCCCAAATGACTACACCATACACTTTTGTGTAAGAAATGGTGTGTCGTAAATAAGAAATGGAACTCTTATAGAGATAGTAAAAGATGAGTTATACGGAACTACCTATGTTCTATGGATATATCTGGAAACAACGGCGCATTTAAATGCGGTTGTAGAATGTCCTAGAAGAACAAAAGATGTGTGTCCAATAGTACTATGAACCAGAAGGACGTTATAAGTTCTAACGCCCGGTTCTTAGAGAAAGACTATACGATGAACCACAAGCCCAAAGTGACATGATACTTTGAAATGAGAGAGAAAGATTAAGACTTAGAACCAGCCGAACCGAGTAGCGGTACACCACTAACTGCACCTACTGTTATCACTGTTTATACACCGGAATGCCGTTGTAGTGGGAGGTTGTGTGACAACCGGAGATATTCATAAGACTAGGAGAGTCTTCGGACTCTGGACCTAGTATACATGAAATCGATCCCTAGATCTACATGAAGGCCGTACTAGATCTAAATGTGCCTTCTTGGAGAGCAATAAGGATTATTGCTAAGAGGCGAGATCATTTAGAGTACAAGCTTAGTTGATCCATTTATGGATTGAAACAAAGCATTAAGTTCGTGGTACTTGCAAATTGATGAGACAGTCCATTTTATGGATTCATCAAAAGCATAGACGAATTGTGTGTATTGGAAACGTGATGGAAAACAAGGTGGTGTTTCTCTGAGGTTTTATGTAGACGACACTCTTATCATTGGCAACAATTTAAAGATGTTATCAGACATAAAATGATGGTTGTCTAGATGAATCATTATGAAAGATAAAGGAAGAAGTTGGACATGTTCTTGAGATCTTGGATCTCTAGAAAGAACATTGTACTTCTCCTGGACATCTTACATAAATGATTATGGTTCGTTTTAAACATGCAAGATTCCGAGAAAGGTTCGTTACCTTTCAGAGACGGAATGCATCTATCTAAGGATATGTGTTTTGGAACACAAAAGGAGATAGAAGCAATGAAAGCAGTTTCCTACACTTTGAGTGTGGAAAGCTTAATAAATGCATTGTTGAAAACAAGAACCTGATATCGGCTATGCGGTTAGCATAGTGGGAGGATATCAAGGTAATCCTGGAAAGGAATATTCGACTGCCGTAAAAGTACTTTCGAAGTACTGTTCTAGACTACGAAGCAGACGAACATTTCTTTTGGATTACATTCTCTTAGATTTCTAATCGAATGAGGACCGGTGTAAGTCGATATCAGGCTATGTGTTTCACTATTGAAGGAGAAGGAGTTTTAACATGGAAGAGTGATAAGCACGATGCTTTTCGGACTCTGCCATGAGTAACCAAATAGCAGCCTCAGAGGCAGCGGAAGTTTTGGTATAACTCCGGGATAATCTCTGGGACTTAGATGTGATTCTTAATTTGCCAAAGGCTATGTAAATAGCGGTGCAATGGCAAATGGTAAGAAATCACTAGTCCATAAGTGCAAGATAACACATAGTGCAAGTACCACCTGATACGAGTCATCGTCGAGGGAGACGACGCTGTAGTCACCAAGATAACTTCAGAGCGGCAACCTAGAGTGCTCATTCACATAGTACTTCTTGGAAGTACAACTTAAGCACGTGATGAGTATGGGAGTCGGGAGTTTGGAGGAAATGACTAGACCTTAGTACAAGTGGGAGATTGTTGGAGTTGTGTACTTAATGTCTAGATTTAAGTAACGTAAACTCACGATCCATTGCCATTAATCTATTTAACTAAATAAACAATTATTTGCGTTTAATTATTTATAATTAAATATATGCAAATTATAGTCCTGGATTCTATACGTTGTAGTTAGTATGGTGTGTCGGGCCCACACAGAAGATCATACTATCGGTTACTCGTATTTAATCGAACAGTTGCTCACGACCTAGATGGACACGGACCAATCCATCGGTATAGTCGTTGTGTGAGAGAGAAAATAATTTATCTTAATTATTTTATCACACTTGTACACTTGGTGTATTGAGCGGATCATTGAGATTCATCGATTAGGATTGCCGGCGATAATCGATTCGAGTCTCAGTGTATTTTATTCTTAATCCCCGATACTATTGCGGGTGTGTATATTTAATATAAGTGACTTTGATTTACCAAAGGAATTAACCGATTTAATTATTGGGTTAATTACCGGTTAAGTTGGGTCACTATATTTCATATATGACATGCCGTGAATACTTGACGGGAAAGTGTATCCCGGAAGGGTTGATAATATCCCCGAGATGAGTTCATAAGGAATTATTATGTAAACCCTGCAGGTGGATTCGTTCCGCATAATAATTAAGGTTGAATGGTACTAGTCTCGGATATAAGAGATGAATAAATTAATTAGCAATAAATTAATTTTATTCATGGATATTTATATCTTAAATACACGGAATAAATAATACTACCGGAGAAATATTATTTGATATAATATGGTTTAATATTGGGAGTGCAATTAATTTTATATAGTGGAAAATAGAATTAATTAATATTGATAAGGATTAATGGACTTGAGCATTGGGCTCAATTTAATCTTCAATATTGGAAGCTCAATATTCCACCTCCTTAAGAACCCCTACGTAGCCTATAAAAAAGCATTACATGGTCTTCTCTATTCTCATATCTCATAAGTAGAAGATCACAATTCTAGAGAGAGAAAGTAGAGAGGGAGATCCATGGAGTTCGGTAGATCGTCGCCCACACGACGTCCGAGCTAGTGCAAGGAATACGTGGGAAGATCTCAAGGTCGTCAAATTGAGTTCTTCGTTTTTCCGAACAACGAGAACGAGGTAAATCGTAAAACCCTCTTTATGATTTTATCGTTTAATTATCGTAAAAATACCTTGAACCAAGATCCAAGGAACGGACCCACGAGACGAGGTCGAACCGGGCGGTGGTGGTCGGACCACCGGACCGCCGGCGGCTCGACGACTCGGCTGGAAAGGGATCGCGCGAGGTGGATCGAGCCTAGGGCTCGATCACGCGGATCGGCTGCGGGTTTTCCCGTAGCGATCTGCTGCCAGCTACGGGTTTTCCCGCAGCGACTCGTAGCGCCCAGCAGCAGCGAGTCAGGCGACTCGCTGCGGGTTGCTGTGGGCTGCTACGGGGATTTCGCTGGGTGCTGTGGGATTTCCCGCAGCTGACCCGCAGAGATCCAGCAGGGTCCCAGCAGCAGCGAGTCAGGCGATTCGCTGCGGGTTGCTGCGGGCTGCTGCGAGCAACCCCGCGTGGCTGCTGCGGGTTTCGCGAGTTCACGCGAGTTCTCTCGTGTTTTTCCCGCGTAACTTTTTGGTATGGTCATGTACATGTTCCGGGAGTCGATTGGAGTTGTCGGTTCCGCAATTTTGACAATTCCGGATATTCGATCTCCAAAGGATTTCGGTCGGAATTAATTAGATAATTAATTTTAATTAATTTATTAATTCCGGGATATCGATTTCCAACAATACCTTCCAATGTGCAAAATCCGACCCGTTGAACCTTTCGATCGCACTCCATACCATGTCGTCGCCCGTCATTGTTCTCCGACCGCTTCGACCGAAACTCCGATACCAAGCTTCACAACTTGGCTCTACTACAAATTGATAGGGATTATATACCGGAGAGGCGGGCGGTACTTTACGAAGCCACCGACTACATGTCGGAGCACCGGGACCCGCCTCGAGAGAGCACGAGGAATTTTTCCTTGTAGTCGATACCCGATCAACCGGACACGCCCAATGCGTGACGGAAACTCCGATCGATCTCCAAACGAATCCACCACGTACTCTACTACCAATCTCCCGAGAAAAACCAACGTTCAACCGTTGTCGGGAATCCACTCAACCCGAGTGTACCGAATTCCCGACCAACCAACAACAACAACCAATCACAATCAATACGTATATATCCTCAATGCACCCCAAGCATACACAATATACATATTCAAGCAATAATAGAGCTATCCACAATCGAAGAAATCAACACAATACGAAATGAGAAAGCAAACAAACACGACACCGAGAATTATAGTGGTTCACCTTTAAATAGGCTACATCCACTTTGCCGCCACGATCTTTTCACTACATACACCGAATCGATACGCCGAGCTTTACAAGAAATCTCCCTCGAATTCTAACTCTCTCGAATCTCTCTACGACCCTCACACTCTAACCCACCGAATGAGATACACCGAAAAATACAATCGAGAGATTACAAGAATTTTCCCCAAAATCTAACCCTAACTCTCTTCCACAATTTTTCTCTCTCTATGGTGGCTAGCAATGGTGTTGGATAAGGTATATGTGAGGGTGGAGGTAGTATATATAGTATCTAGGTCAAGACCTAGTCAAAGCCTAAAAAAAGGCCCAAAATAGCCCAAAATAGCCCCCAAAAACGAGTTGGCCCAAAAGCTTTCAGGAAGTGGCACAAATGTGCCAGTTTTGGCACGAACGTGCCATACCCTCTGAAGTTTTGGAAGACTTGGTACGAACGTGCCAGTTCTTGAGTCAACTTCGGCTCCTTCCGGCGGACTCCATTCGCGCTCATTTTCGTCATGACTTCTTCCGTTTGTCTTGGTTTGGCTCCACCAAAACCCAACACCTCAATCTGTCCAACTTCAGGTAATGTTGATTGTTTTTCGATATGACGATTACTTATATTTTTTGTTTTTTGTTTCTTCTTCAATTAATTGCTTGTTTGCTTTGCTTTGCTTGATGAACATATACGTTCAATTTCTTAATTCCTAAGCTTCTTTTCAAATTTTTAATGCGATTATCGAGATGAGGATTATCGAGATGTACTCGTATATATAATAACTAAAAATTTATATATATGTATTCATACATATAGGCAACCAAAGTGGTAGGCATAAGCTTCATATTAAAAGCTTGTTTATGCATGAACTCCCTACAATAATGTGCATAATAGAGTTCTTTCTAATAATTTTTAATGATTAAAAGTTCTATTATATTAGAAATAGGATTCAACCTAGTTTATCAAGACAGTACAACGAGCTGTAGACTAGAACTTAGTAATTTTAGCAAGCAAAACGTCATAAATTATTTGAGATGCTCCTCAGTAGGAGTACTATTACTTTGATCTTTATTATTATGTTAACTATCACAAAGTTTTACTACATATAACAAAAAACACAAGCACTAACTTCTGGGTATTCAACGTAGTTAGCTTAACATATATATAGAAAAGAATGATTGACTCATATTTATGTTGGTAAGATATAATTGAATTGACGGTGATTCTCATTATACGAACTTAAGTGATATTATACATAGTTCTCATTATACTGTAACGCCCCGATTTTCATTTTGTAATATATAGCGGAAGCTTTTAAAATAAAATAATTTATTTCAAAATAAATAGTTAAATGTGGGGTTACGTACTTTTCAAAAAAATTAAAAATAACAATTTAAGCATTTAGTAAATAAAAATTAGCTTTAAATTCCACGTAAGCATAATCTTAAATAAATACATGTGTCACACTACCGCATCCTCGTTATTCTCCTCGAAGTCTCCGTTCATATCTAAAAAAAATGTCGTTGATTGAGGTGATCTCAACGTGCTAAGCAACAATCACTTATCTTAAAATCATGAATCATGTCATGAATATATGACACGTATAATCACATGAAGAATGTAGATACATATATCACATTAACAAATTCATTCATACTTTCACATAACTCAACATGTAAGACATATACTTTTCACATATTGTCGTCCCTGCCTATGGACGGACCTTGTTGTCACCCCTGTCTACGGGTGAACCTTGTTTAACATATAATTTTCACATATTGACGTCCCTGCCTACGGACGGACCTTGTTGTCACTCCTGCCTACGAGTGAACCTTGTTTAACATATTTTTCACATATTGCAGTCCATGCCTACGGACAGACCTTGTTGTCACCCCTGCCTACGGGTGAACCTTGTTTAATATATACATTTTTCACATATTGCCGTCCCTGCCTACGGACGGACCTTGTTGTCACCCCTGCCTACGGGTGAACCTTGTTTTCATAGCATGTCATTTAAGCATATCATTTTAGCATAGTACACGTGGTGATAGCATATAACATATTACACGTGGCGATATCATATAACATATTACACGTAGATACTTCTATATCATACAAAGTCGATATCTCAACTAGCACACATATAACATATCATATAACATATGATATTCAACAAGCATAACAACAATGCCACGAAAGATCATATAGTTTATTTCATCTGCAATCAGTCACATAAATACACATACGCACATAAACATAACATACCTCATGAGTAAAGAATAAGAAGCCCTTACCTCGTAAACGTGTCGTGCTACTAAAATCTTAGTCCAAGAGGAAGTCCTAACTTCCTTGCGCCTCGTCTCCTATTAGAGTGAACCTCAAATCGGAACATATACAATCTGTCAGTTTTATTTGTAAATTACAATTTCTATATCATGTGTTAGTTAAGAATCATTTACTATATATATTATATTTATTTCTCCTACTCTTATATCAAGAAACTGAGGAGGTCGACCATGGAATAGGAGTAGAAACAGTAACTTGAATGCTATACTATTTATTGGAAGACGATTGGTTGTAGATTGAAATGTTAGAGTACAATTTCAATAAATAACTATGAGGATCAAGGAGGGATGAAATTACGTCTTCGATGTAAGATACCAACTTTTCGCGAAGTCGGTCTTAAATACTTAACACTTCAGCAACTTCGTTCGCACACACTCAGAAAATGTAAGGTAAAGTTGTGAAGACAAAGTTATGTAATATTTTTCATTTCATTGATCACAAAACGAAAGCTATTACACGTGGAGAGAAAGGTAGACGGAATGATCAAAGGTCGTATCCCAAGTGACGCAGCACTCCAACGAACCAGAGACCTAGTACTACTACACCTAGAGCTAAATCACATAACCCTACTAGTGGTGCACAGCACAAAACAACTACCAAAACTCTAAAAGCTATAAGCCGTAAACAACGATAGCGATACTCAAATATCAGATTTCGTTCTCTCAAAATCGTCAAGTGAAGTCTTCAGCTTCCATGGGTTTATATAGGAGTGTCGCACATGTGGAGCGCTGATGTGGAGCAATCTCACTGGTCACATGCTTGGCTGACGTCACATATCCATGGATGACATCACTTTTTGTACTTGGATTCTAGAATCTTGGAATCTTGAATCTTTGATTCTTGAATCTTCGAATCTTGAATCTTCATTTTCATCAACTTCAAACTTCAACTCTATCTTGACTCCATCGATCTCAATACTTCGTCTTCAACTTCATCGTGATGAACACTCGTCGTTGAGGCTTCAGCATTTCATCGTCTTCATGGTCGTCGATAGTATTGAGGAGTAAAAACCAGTCCATGTTGCAAAAGTCAAGAATTGCGACTCCGTTCGCAAATGAGGGAAGGCAAGATTTGCGAACCCATTCGCAATTGATGGACAGGCAGGAAATGCGACTTCATTCGCAAATGTTGAGGATGGCACGAATTGCGACTCTAGTCGCAGGTGTGAGAAGTGCCAGAATTTGCGACTCCGTTCGCACAAGATGGAAGATAGAGATTTGCGAACCCGTTCGCATGAGTTGTTGAGGCAGGCGATTTGCGAACCGATTCGCAAATGATGGAGGGAGCGTGAATTAGCGACTCAGTTCGCATCTGATGTGGGCAGAGATTGCGAACCAATTCGCAATGCATGGAATGCATAGAAATTGCGAATGCGTTCGCAAATTACGGAGTTGGCAGGGAATTGCGACTCCGTTCGCAAATGTTGACAGCAAGAGTGATTTGCGACTCCAGTCGCAAGAGTTGAAGAAAGCCAAGAGTTGCGAACCCGTTCGCATAGAGATACTTCACTTGAGTTCCAACTTGTATCCATTCACTCAATCCCTGAAATCCAACCAACAATGAAAATCATATGTTGTCGTCAAAACTAACATTTACAATCTCCCCCTTTTTGGCACAACTCATATGAATTAGTAAGAAAATAGAGCCACCCATTCTCCCCCTCAAACAAGGCATATCAAAAAAAAAAATAAACTAAGTAAAAACGGAAATACAATCATTCAACAACCATAAGAGATAAGATATGAAAAACCAAAAACTTAGTCAATAGAATAATCATTCAAGAACTTCAAAGAACTGAGTTCAACAAACGTGATATGAAAAACATGCATGATGGAAAATATCAAGTCTTATGCATGCAGAAAGAGAACAAAGTAAAAACATGAAAATAGTTCAAGTCTCAAAACAAAACATCAGCATCACTGAGATGCAAACTCAGAGTCTTTGGGTGAGCCAGTCGGAGTGGGTGAGCGCATAGGAGTAGTTGCTGGTGAAGCATCATCGGACTTGGCTTCATCATCTTCAGCAGCATCATCATCAGTGTCTGAGTTCTGGTCCTGATGACCATAAATTTCATACTCCCCAAACTCATCTTCCCCAATCTCTATTCTCTCTTCATCATCTTCATCATCAACATCTTCGATGTCAACCTCTTCATCAAAGACTTTCAAACCGTCAGACGGCATCGCTGGCGATGCCTCTGGATGTGTGGTACTCGTACTCTCAACCTTCTTCTTTTCAACAACTTTTTCTTCTTCAATTACTTTGCCTTTGCCTTTTCTCAGCAACTCAAACACTTCCCCAGCCATCATTTCTCTCACACCCTCATCATCAGTGTCTACAGCCTTAGACTTGGCCAACTCAGTAACGGCCTCCTTTATCCCATCCTTAATAAGCTCAAACATAAAAGTGTTGCTCAGACTCTTTACAGATGAGCCAGCACTAGATCCACTAGATCCACCCAAACCTCCCCCTTGATGGGTTATCTGATAGAAAGCATCGAGGGCCTCCTTCTGCTCGATCTGAGCATCAACCATCTCATTGTAAGCAATGGCATGAGCAGCCTGCTTACGTTCCAAGTTTTTCGTTGTTGTGAAACAACGATGAACAATAGCAGAGGGAACAACAGAGCGGAAGTTGTGCATCGGATGAAAAGGGTTCTTATGTGGAGGCAAGCCAGACTTGGGACCAAATTTTTGTGGAACTACCCTCGGTTGAGGAGTAGGTGTAGTCTTCGTGCGCTTGACACTCGGATTTTCAAGTTTGAGGACAGGTGTCCTTTTCTTGGATGACTTTGGGGACAAGGGTGGAGTGACAGGATCAGGAACATCCTCACGCTTAGTATACTTGGTCCAAGGAAGATCATTCACTCTATTCTTGAGGAAGGTAGGGGTGATGTTGATGTGAGAATTTTTCTTTGTCTTCTTTTCAGTTTCCGTCATCGGAATGAACTTCTGATCGATCAACATCCCATAGATCAAGCATGGGTGAGTGTGATGAATTCTCCTTACTTCCTCGAGGTCAGGTTGCTGGCGAAGAACATCATTCGAAGCCTTGGCCACCCTGCAGATATCAGCAAATATGATCTCTCCAAGATCAACTTGTTCGCCACAGCCAAGGCGAAACAGAATATGCATAAGTTTTGGAGAGAGATAGTTCTCATCAGGGTGTGCTGCCCAATTTGTCATGCCGAGTCTATGCAAAGCGCCATAGAAGGCAGAAAGTTTGTTCGGAGTGGGTAGAGGTGTTCGAGCCTTGCCCTTGGTTAAAAAGGAACCAATTTTCAGAGCATTCATCCTATCATCATCAGAGGGAGTCTTCCAAGATCCCTCAATCTCTAACCTTTTCAAAAAATTGTTAATGTTCAGAGGTCGGAAGGTATATAGTTTTTCACGAAAAACAAAACGTCCACACATCTTGTGTGACGGATCAGCGAACTCAGGGGTCAAGTTAGCGTAAAACTTTTGAATGATGGGCAGAGAGAATCTGTAAGTTTGAGTGACAGACTCAAGAATGTGCATATCAGCGAAAAACTTCGAGAGTCCATACTTCTCATAATCAGCAACTCGGACCTGACGATCCTCATGTATGGGTAGGTTCTCAATCAAAGTAAGACGGTGTTCTGCCTTCTCAGTGAAGAAATCAGGTTTGTAGTGAGGTCCACAGTCCTCAACCTTCATCACATAAAACTGATCAGCAGTGGCTCCTGTCGAGCCCGAAGAGTGTGGCACGATGGGAGGAATGTAAGATCCAGGGACAACAGGTTTCCCTCTATCACTAGATCCAGATGCTCGTTGTTTAGATTTGTCAATACCAGAGCCAGAGACAGAGGGTTTAGACTTCTTAGGTTCAGCAACAACGTCAGATGACGTTGATTTCTTGGGTATGTTAGCTGACCCAGAGACAGAAGGTTTCACCAAGGAATTTTGACAATTTTCTTGCCATCAGTGGTCATCTCGCCATCAGCGATCATACGTTCATACTCTTTGCGAGAGACAGTGCCTTTGTAGGTACGAAGGAAACCAGATTTAGGGTCCTTAGTCTGCTTGCCAGCACCATGAGACACAGAGTGTGCCGGTTTGGCAGCCTTAGTAAGATCGACGGTGGGAGAGTCAGAGATTGTTTTCCCAGAGCGACGGTCCATTTTGTCCATGTGCTTTTGCAAGGCATGAAGCGCCTTCTTCGACGATTCAGGTGAAGGTGCCTTCTTCCAGGCATCGCGAAGAGATTCCAAAACTTCCTTATCAAGGTCATCAAAAAGATTTCCAGCGGATGACGACATAGCAAGAGTAGGTAGCGAGAGAGATAGGAATTCTAGAGAGCCTAAGTATCACAACCACAGCACCTGATGTGCGAAGCAAGAGTAGCAGAAGTCTAACACTTAGAGGAGTAGAGAATCGAACTATCAACGTCGAACGCCGGTTGCGTGAACGAAGAACCTCAAACACAGAAACTTCGAACTCAAACTTCAAACACAAGGTAGACACGAGTGTAAGACTTAGAGATTTTTAGGATGCAAGCAACCCTAATCCAAGTTTTCAATGGCCTATATATAGGAAAATTTTGGGCCTGCTCGTCTTGGAACAAAAGACCTGCGAAAAAGCCCAATAAACAGTACAAAATTGGCCCATCAGTACAAAAATGATTAAAATAATAATAAAAAAAAATGATAAAATAAAATAAAATAAACCAAAAATCTTGAAAAATTTTCTAAGTAAAAAAAAAATTCAAAAATTTTTCAAAATTTTTCAAGGATTTTCGGCGACGAGCAAAGATCACAAGGTTGTTCATCGTCGCAAGGCAGGGTTGACGGAGATTTGATGAGGAGACGTGAGACTCGTGTCGCACGCGACTAGTGTCGCAGAGAATGCGCCGTGCGAATGGAGTCGCAAAAGCTCGCTCCTTCCTCATTTGCGACTGTAGTCGCAATACATGCTCCTGTCTTATTTGCGAACGGAGTCGCAAGTGCTGACATGTGCGGCTGGGTTCGCAATTGCTGGCGTGCGATCGACATCGCATGAAGTGTTGTGCGCCCAGTGTCGCAAGACAACTTTCAGGGCCATCATGCATGAGGAGTTATGCACTGAAAGCCGCTACACTCAAATTTCGCCTTAAGGATTTGAACTCCACGAGATGCTGAACATGAACTATAGGAATACCAAACAAAATAGCACATCCCGAGTTAGTATTCAAGCTTTCAACACACTGCAAACATTCAAAAACATTTTAGTGGAGATTTAAGCGGTGATACGAGGCAGTGAAGAGCAAATATTTTCCCAGAAAAGAATCCACATTTTCATCATTTTCCGAAAACCAAAAATTTCACACGAGGTGATAAAAACTTTGAGGTATAAGGAAAAACTCTTATATTAAAAACCGGTGATTCGGACCGAAGTATATTGATAGACATGTTTACTTGTCCTTCGTCACAATCACAAGGAAGCAGTCGTGTTTCGTCGAAACATGTTGGATGAGTTTGCACCGCACAAGAGATTTTAATTCATGAATGCAAGGTGAACTTTTAAGGCACTCCACTTGGGACTAGCTTTACTACATCAGAGGGGAGCCGGCGGACAAAGTGACCCGGCGTCCTCCAGACGAGTTTTTAGCTTTATATGAAATGCAACAGATACTCATTACAGCAGTCAGAGGGGAGCGAGGATCATCCCGCATCTCCGAAGTGTGATTGAAGAGCATCTTAAACTATGGTGTCCATGTGCTACCTTTCGAAGAGGGGAGCCGGCGGACAAAGTGATCCGGCGGACAAAGTGATCCGGCGTCCTCCGTTACTTGGTATTATGGATCTATGCAAATGAAATCTTATGGGAGTTTAATGCCAAGTTCACATGTTTGCATTCAGCGGAATAAATACACTTGGGTCCGAAGACTAAAGCGGCCTCGAATCCATGTTCAACTGACTAGACTAATCCACGACAATTCCGTGTGCGTATTCAGAAGTAAAGAAACTACTCTTTCAGACTTCAAAATTTTCGTGAACTCTTAGAGAGAACACATGCAGAGAGAATTTCTTAGAGTTTGAAATCTCTCAAAGTCAAGCGGTTTGGTAAAGATGTCAGCGAGCTGTTTTTCTGTTGAAATATGCTGTAGACTGACTATATCACGATCAACCAAATCTCTAATGAAATGATGGCGAATGTCGATGTGTTTAGTGCGAGAATGCTGGACAGGATTTTCGCTGATTTTGATAGCACTTTGGTTATCACAGTACAGCACCAAGGGAGCACTCTCGATAAGATAATCATCCAACATCTGCTTCAGCCAAAGCAATTGAGTGCAGCAACTCCCGGCTGCAACATACTCAGACTCAGCAGTTGATAGTGCTATGCAATTCTGCTTCCGACTATGCCATGACACGATATTATTGCCAAGAAAGCAACAACACCCGGAAGTGCTCTTTCGTTCATCAGTGTCGCTTGCCCAATCCGCATCGGAGTAACCGACAAGATTTGATGAAGTGTCGCATGCATACTAAAGACCTAAATCAGAAGTCCCTGAGACATAACGGAGAATCCGTTTGACAGCTCGTAGATGGTCTTCTTTTGGATCCGCCTGGTACCTAGCACACATACAAACACTAAACATAATGTCAGGGCGAGTAGCGGTTAGATAAAGTAAACTACCAATCATGGAACGATAAAGAGTTTGATCAACGCTTCGACTTTTAGTCGATTTAGATAACCGTTCAGTCGTCGCCATGGGAGTTTTTGCGGGCTTAGCGTGGTGCATCTCAAATCTTTCGACCATATTTTTCGCATATTTGCTTTGAGATACGAAGATTCCATCCGGTCATTGAGATATCTGAAGTCCTAAGAATTGATGTAGCTCTCCTTCTAGACTCATCTGGAATGTTGAAGACATAGATTCCGTGAAGGCTTTCACGAGTTTTGAGCAGGTAGCACCAAACACAATGTCATCGACGTAAATCTGGGCAACCATCATATGTTTGCCATCACGTTTCAAGAAAAGAGTCTTGTCAACTGAGCCACGTACAAACCCAAACTTCAGTAAGTAGTCCGTTAGACACCCATACCACGCTCTCGGAGCTTGCTTCAACCCATATAAAGCTTTGTGAAGCTTATAAACATGATTTGGCTTCTTGGGATCCTCGAAGCCTTTCGGTTGAGCAACATACACTTCTTCTTCTAGTACTCCATTTAGGAATGCAGCTTTGACATCCATTTGTCTAAGTTTAATGCCGAGATGGCATGCAATAGCAATCAGAAGACGAATAGACTCAATGCGAGCAACTGGAGCAAAGGTTTCATCAAAATCTATCCCTTCCACTTGGGCATAGCCTTGTGCAACGAGACGAGCTTTATTTCGCACAACTTGATTATGCTCATCCGTTTTGTTCTTAAATATCCATTTGGTTCCAACAACATTAATATTTGACGTTCGGGGAACCAACGACCAGACATTGTTTCTAGTAAACTCATTCAGCTCTTCCTGCATAGCCATGATCCAACAATCATCCTTCAGAGCTTCCTTATAGTTTTTCGGTTCTGATTGAGATAAGAAGCAAGAGATCCCGATATCAAGACATACAGCAGAAGTGCAGATGTTGTAGAGTTCATCCTGAGATGTAGTAGTTTTCTTTGAGCCTGTAGTGCGCTCATTCAGGCTTCCAATCATCTGAGTAGGTGGATGTTTCTTTTGAATAAGGCGAGGTGCCTCTCTAGGAGCATCAGCTGGGTTGTCAACATCTTCACTCTCTTCACCTTCAGACGATGAAGTATCATTGGTGTGTTGGCTAGTCTCTCCAACTTCAGGTGAAGTGTTCGGAGTAGAAGTGTCTGGCACTACAGTAGTAGGTATAGATGGAAAAGTACGATACTCCAGAATTCCTTCCTTAACCCAGTCTTCATCCACATCTTTTCCTAGGAAGTCTTGTTCATCAAAATTTATGTTCACAGTTTCCATGACCTTCCTGGTTCTAAGATTGTAAGCACGGTAGGCATGACTATTCTGACTATAGCCAACAAAGATACCACGATCGGCTTTAGCTTCGAATTTCTTCAGAGGATCACGATCCCTCAAGATATAACAAGTGCAGCCAAAGACACGAAGGTGAGCGACAGATGGCTTCTTGCCATTCACAAGTTCATATGCAGTTGCCGTTGTGCCAGAACGAATACTAATTCGGTTCAGAATGTATCCAGCAGTAGAGACGGCTTCCGCCCAGAAATTTCGTGCAAGATTTTTCGAGATCAGCATCACGCGAGCCATCTCTTGCAGTGTTCGATTCTTTCGTTCGGCAATCCCATTTTGTTGAGGCGTCTTTGGGGCCGAGTATTCATGATGAATTCCCTTCATCATACAAAATTCATTGAAGCTAGCGTTCTCAAATTCAGTCCCGTGATCACTTCTGATCCTCTTCACTTTCGCTTCATGATTTGTTCTTATCCATTTCACAATGCCTTTGAAAGCATCAAAAGTTTCATCCTTGGTTGCCAGAAATCTTGTCCAAGTATAGCGAGAATAGTCATCAACCACAACCAGCACATACTCTTTCTTAGCAATACTTTTCACTTCCATTGGACCCATGAGATCCATATGAAGCAGTTCAAAAGGAGCCGTAGTGCTCATCAGTGTTGGTAGTGCAGGATGAGAAGACCTTGTCAGCTTTCCTTTCTGGCAGTCTCCACACACTCTTTTCTCGATTTTGGGGAGTTGAGAGATTCCTCGAACTATCTCCCCCTTAACAAGTTTACTCAGATTTCGAGAGCCAGTGTGTCCAAGGCGTTGATGCAATAAATCAACTTCATCAGCAACGGTCACAGAGAAACAACTGTACTCAGTAGTATAGCAGTTGTTTTTAGCACGTGGACCTTCCATGATGCACTTCCCTTCTACATCAAAAACTTTGCAAGAATCTCTATCAAAACTAACATTCAGCCCTTCGTCACACAGTTGGCTGATGCTAATAAGATTTGCCACAAGACCCTTCACGTGAACAACATTTCGAATTGGTGGCAATCCTTTAATGTGCAGGGTTCCCTTCCCCATGCCGATGCCTTTAGCTCCCCCTCCAAACACCACGGGAGAGCCAGTCATAGGCTCGTATTCTTTCAGAAATTTCTTAGTTCCGGTCATATGACGGGAACACCCACTATCAAAATACCAAATGCCTTTGTTTCCAGAGTCGGAGGCATTCAGTGCAACATTGCAGAAAATTAATTCACGTGGTCTCCAGGTAGTTGAAGTGGTGGAGTTAAGCTGAACTTTACTCTTTTGGGACTTAGGTATGTTGGAGTTATGTACTTAATGTCTAGATTTAAGTAACGGAAACTCACGATCCATTGCCACTAATCTATTTAATTAAATAAACAATTATTTGCGTTTAATTATTTATAATTAAATATATGCAAATTATAGTCCTAGATTATATACGTTGTAGTTAGTATGGTGTGCGATGCCACACAGAAGATCATACTATCGGTTACTCGTATTTAATCTAACAGTTGCTCACGACCTAGATGGACACGGACCAATCCATCGGTATAGTCGTTGTGTGAGAGAGAGAATAATTTGTCTTGATTATTTTATCACACTTGTACACTTGGTGTATTGAGCGGATCGTTTGAGATTTATCGATTAGGATTGCCGGCGATAATCGATTTAAGTCTCAGTGTATTTTATTCTTAATCCCCGATACTATTACGGGTGTGTATATTTAATATAAGTAACTTTGATTTTCCAAAGGAATTAACCGATTTAATTATTGGGTTAATTACCGGTTAAGTTGGGTCACTATATTTTATATATGGCATGCCGTGAATACTTGACGGGAAAGTGTATCCCGTAAGGGTTGATAATATCCCCGAGATGAGTTCATAAGGAATTATTATGTAAACCCTGCAGGTGGATTCGTTCCGCATAATAATTAAGGTTGAATGGTACTAGTCTCGGATATAAGAGATGAATAAATTAATTAGCAATAAATTAATTTTATTCATGGATATTTATATCTTAAATACACGGAATAAATAATACTACCGGAGAAATATTATTTGATATAATATGGTTTAATATTGGGAGTGCAATTAATTTATATAGTGGAAAATAAATTAATTAATATTAATGGGATTAATAGATTTGGGCTTGGGCTCAATTTAATCATTAATATAGGAAGCCCAATATTCCACCTCCTTAAGATCCCCTACGTAGCCTATAAAAGCACTACATGGTCTTCTCTATTCTCATAACTTGAAGATCACAATTCTAGAGAGAGAAAGTAGAGAGGAGGATCCATGGAGTTCGGTAGATCGTCGCCCACACGACGTCCAGGCTAGTGCAAGGAATACGTGGGAAGATCTCAAGGTCATCATAAGATCTCGTTTCTCCGCACAACGAATCGAAAGGTGAATTAAATATTTCCGCTATTTAATTCTTATTGAAATCAATTATCGAAAAACAAGATCCAAGGATCGAACCCCGGATTAGACGACGAACGCGTGGTGGCGATCTAGGATCGCCGGACCACGACGATCGCCGCCTAGGGTTTCGACGCGCGAGGAGGATCGACCCCGGCTGGGAGCCGGGGCAGCGATCGATCACCCCGATCGATCGCTGGAGCGCGGGCTGGTGCCGCGCTCCACCCCACCACGGCGGTGGGGACCTCCAGACGGCGGCGAGTCGCCGGACTCGCCGCGGGGGCTGCTGGGCAGCCCCGACCGATCGCTAGCATGCGATCGGTGTTCGATCGCATCGAGCCCCGCGTGCGGGGGCTCGGGCTGGGCGTGCGCGCGGCTTCGGCCGTGTCGTGCGTTCGGCTCGTGCTACGGGGTCGATGGCATATGTCGTCAGTGGAGACGCCGTGCCGGAAATCGACCAGAGCTGTTGCACATGTCCGCCGAAGAAGACGATCGATCAAAGGATTTTGCGCGACGCTGTTTCCTTTTGCTGTACGTGTGAATTGTTTTGCATGTACGGCTGAATGAAATTAATTCATTCTTGTGCATGGCATGACATGAATTTTTGATTCATGGTGCTGTACGTTGATGTACATGCTATTACATGCATGAGACCAATTATGGTCCACTTGGTTCGATTGGAATTTTGGGTCGACCGGAATCTCGGTTTCGGTTCGTCCCGGTAAATCCGATCTTTCCGGAAATAATTTAATTTTTCTAATTTTATTTTATTTAATTTTGGAATTAATTCAAATTCTATTTGGATTAGATTTCTTAATTATGGAATTAAATAATGGAATTAGATGTGGAGTTAAATTAGGAAAGAAAATCCTAGTTCCTCTAGATATCCTATACCTACTTGGATTAGAAGTCTTAAGAAGAATCAAAATTCGATTTTGATTAGGATTCTTGAGATCTAATCTAAATAGGATTGAGAAATTATTAAAATATTAATTCAAAATTTATTTTGGATTGGAAAATCTTGGATTTTATTTAGAATAGAATTAAATATGGAAATCAATGGATTTTAATAATATTGATTTTATTTAATTTAAGTATTTTATTTAAAATCATTAGATTAATTCAAAATTTATTTTGGATTGGAAAATCTTGGATTTTATTTAGAATAGAATTAAATATGGAAATCAATGGATTTTAATAATATTGATTTTATTTAATTTAAGTATTTTATTTAAAATCATTAGATTAATTCAAAATTTATTTTGGATTGGAAAATCTTGGATTTTATTTAAAATAGAATTAAATATGGAAATCAATGGAATTGATTTTATTTAATTGGAGTATTTTATTTAAAATCATTAGATTGATTCAAATTTTTTTTTTGAATTGGAATCTTGGATTTTATTTAAAATAAATTAAATATGAGAATCAAAGAATTTTTCCGTCGCTCGGCAAAGTATTCAAGACGTAGAATGAAGACTCAAGACAAGCATGCAGGAATTCATCAAGGTACGAATAGTCGAGAAATAATTTTACTTGAGCAATTATTTGATTATTTGTGTACGTACTTGCATGAAATGTATGTTTGTAGTTATGCTTATGTGTATTTAATTATGCATTAGATAGTGTATCCCTTTGTTATAAAAAGCTAAGTGGGAGAGGGAATAGAAACATTGCCATGGTCTCCATTGCTGTTCTCTTGGTGACTTTTATGGCCTTTCGAAGTTCGTATAGACAAGTCATTGGAGGAGAATTCTTGTAATTCCTTTTACGAGAAACATTGATTAAGTTTATCAAACAATGCCTAATTTGTCTTTCTGAAACTGATTTCAAGTCGACTCATTCTCACCCCGGGGAGTGGAATGGAGCCAAAGCCACTTGGTCATGTGGATGACACAAATTAGAGACTTTCGTGTCATTTGATGACTAGATCGATTGTCTGCTCGGCTCCCTCATTCTATGAGAGATAGGGTTGTTCGCATGGTGAATCACTGGTTAGAAACTTTGAGTTTCACTTATGATTCTCCGCGTCTTGATTTACAAGATTAAATGATTCAAGTAATTGGGAGTCAATTGTAAAAGTCTTTTGGTGTAGTAAACGTCCACACTATCGTGGCTTGCTACATTGAATGAGATTTTGGAACGATTGATGTAGACAGTTATAGAAGGGAGTAAAGGAGCGTATGTTAACGTAAACGTCCACACTATCGTGGCTTGCGGTGAATATGCGTGTCCCAAACAATCTTCTTAGATACTGAGTAATGGTTTACACTTAGGTACGCTTCTTAGTATTCTTCCCATCGAAGTAACGCTAATGATGATGTACGACCGAAGCAAATCTAATTGCTAAATCATTTGGATAGGTAAACGTCCACACTATCGTGGCTTGCCTTATCTGATGGGATTTTAGAGGTGATTAGTGGTTTAATGATATTATTTGAGGGAGATAATATCGGAGATTAAATCGATTGTTTGTTGTTATATGTGCTCATAGATTAGGAAATGGCTTTGAACCCACTTTCTGTGATACGTAAGGATTTTTTAAACTCATTGGTCCCTAAATGTAATGATTGGAATAGAGATCTAGACATTACCCAAACTGTTAAAGAGTGCAAGGTTGTACTCAGTGAGCTTTGTCCTCCCGAGCCTATTGACATAGGCGGCTAGACAAGAAGCCATGAGGATACTCATAAAGGCCAGTCCTTCGAGGAAACGCTTAAAACACGTTTTTGAAGATGATTGACCTTTTTGGACGAGTTGAGACGGAAATCGCAAGCTCTTGTAGCCAATGCCAAAGGTTTCGAACCTAAGGGAAAAATTCGGGGGAAAGGAAAAGCAAGCAAAGAATCCCAGTGGTCCTAAGTTACTTGGACCACGAGATGGGACGAGAAAGCCAATAGGCAAGAATTCTCGATGCAAACAGTCTGGGTACTGGAAGTCTGATTATCCTCTCAAAGAAAGTACGAAATTTTCTTTAGTCGTAAAAACATAGTCAGTGGTATTATCTACCGGAACCTGGTGTGTAGATATGGAACCACTGACGGTATGTGCATTTTAAATGCAAGGGTTCCAGGAAACCCGACGACTTAGAAAAGAAGAAATCGTAGTCTACATGGGCAATGCTGTAGAGGAGGCAGCTGTTGCAGTGGAGGACATTTTATAGGATTTCATTTTGAGTTATTGCTTTTATGTACCTTTCATATTAGAAAGAACCTTGTTCTGGATTTCTAATGAATGGATATTTTATTTCTTTTAATCATTTGATGGTTATAAGAAGAAATAATGATAGTATCTATTCTGGTACATTAGCTAGCAATATATAAATGATGAATCCTGAGTCCACCACGATGCAACGAACCGTAGTATAAAACTCGTTTTACTAATAAGAGATTTCTTTATTAAATCAGTTATACTTGTGGATTCTTATGCTAAGTCATGCTTATTCAAATAAGAAGTTCAAAGGTCGAAAATTGATTTTTGATCAATTAAGTTGAAGGAGTGGACCTTCCGACCTAAGAATCTTATTTGGAAGATAACATGACTAAGCAATCCTTTATGGATATAAGATATAAGATCCGGACAAGTATTAGAATTGATTGACTCTGATGTATGCAGACCTATGTCTACTCAGACAATAAGGTACGAGTACTTCATTTGATGATTACTCGAGAAATGGATTAGAATACCTGATGTGCCACAAAAGCAAGTGTTTTGACAAGTCAATAGACACTCAGCAATTGTGGAGAACCATCGAGGTATATCCATTTGTAGCCTGCGATTTGATCGCGGAGGCAAGTACCTGTCTGAGGAATGCATGGCATACTGATCAGAGGTTGGGATGATCCCAAATGACTACACCATACACTTTTAGTGTAGAAATGGTGTGTCGTAAACAAGAAATGGAACTCTTATAGAAATAGTAAAAGCATGAGTTATACGGAACTACCTATGTTCTATGGATATGTCTGGAAACAACGGCGCATTCAAATGCGGTTGTAGAATATCCTGGAAGAACAAAAGATGTGTGTTCAATAGTACTATGAACCAGAGGGATGTTATAAGTTCTAACGCCCGGTTCTTAGAGGAAGACTATTAGATGAACCACAAGCCCAAAATGACATGATACTTTTGTAAAGAGAGAAAACGATTAAGACTTAGAACCAGCCGAACCGAGTAGCGGTACACCACTAACTGCACCTACTGTTATTACTGTTTATACACCGGAATGCCATTGTAGTGGGAGGTTGTGTGACAACCGGAGATATTCATAAGACTAGGAGAGTTTCGGACTCTGGACCTAGTATACATGAAATCGATCCCTAGATCTACATGAAGGCAGTACTAGATCTAAATGTGCCTTCTTGGAGAGCAATAAGGATTATTGCTAAGATGCAAGATCATTTAGAGTACAAGCTTAGTCAATCCATTGATGGGATTGAAGGAAAGCTTAGAGTTCGTGGAACTTGCGCATTGATGAGATAGTCCATTTGATGGATTCATCAAAAGGCATTGACGAATCGTGTGTATGGGAAACGTGATGGAAACAAGGTGGTGTTTCTCGGAGGTTTTATGTAGATAACATTTTATCATTGGTAACAATGTAAAGATGTTGTCAGACATAAAATGATAGTTGTCTAGAAAAATCGATATATGAGATAAAGAAGAAGTTGGAGCATGTTCTTAAGATCTAGGATCTCAAGAAAAGAACATTGTACTTCTTTAGATATCTTGTACGATTATGGTTCGTTTTAACATGCAAGATTCCGAGAAAGGTTCGTTACCTTTCAGACACGGAATGCATCTATCTAAGGACATGTGTTTTGAGAACACAAAAAGGAGATAGAAGCAATGAAAGCGGTTTCCTACACCTTGAGTGTGGAAAGCTTAATAAATGCAATGTTGAAAACAAGAACCTGATATCGGCTATGCGGTTAGCATAGTGGGAGGATATCAAGGTAATCCTGGAAAGGAATATTCGACTGCTGTAATGTACTTTCGAAGTACTGGATTACGGAGCAAACAAATTTTTCCTTTGGATTACATTCTCTTATATTTCTAATCAAATGAGGACCGATGTAAGTCGATATCAGGCTATGTGTTTCACTATTGAAGGAGAAGGAGTTTTAACATGAAAGAGTGATAAGCACGATGCTTTTCAGACTCTGCCATGGGTAACCAAATAGCGGCCTCAGAGGCAGCGGAAGTTTTGGTATAACTCCGGGATAATCTCTGGGACATAGATGTGATTCTTAATTTGCCAAAGGCTATGTAAATAGCGGTGCGATGGCAAATGGTAAGAAATCACAAGTCCATAAGTGTAAGATAACACATAGTGCAAGTACCACCTGATACGAGTCATCGTCGAGGGAGACGACGCTGTAGTCACCAAGATAACTTCAGAGCGGCAACCTAGAGTGCTCATTCACATAGTACTTCTTGGAAGTACAACTTAAAGCACGTGATGAGTATGGGAGTCGGGAGTTTGGAGGAAATGACTAGACCTTAGTACAAGTGGTTGTTGGAGTTATGTACTTAATGTCTAGATTTAAGTAACGGAAACTCACGATCCATTGCCACTAATCTATTTAATTAAATAAACAATTATTTGCGTTTAATTATTTATAATTAAATATATGCAAATTATAGTCCTAGATTATATACGTTGTAGTTAGTATGGTGTGCGACGCCACACAGAAGATCATACTATCGGTTACTCGTATTTAATCAAACAGTTGCTCACGACCTAGATGGACACGGACCAATCCATCGGTATAGTCGTTGTGTGAGAGAGAAAATAATCTGTCTTGATTATTTTATCACACTTGTACACTTGGTGTATTGAGCGGATCGTTTGAGATTTATCGATTAGGATTGCCGGCGATAATCGATTTAAGTCTCAGTGTATTTTATTCTTAATCCCCGATACTATTGCGGGTGTGTATATTTAATATAAGTGACTTTGATTTTCCAAAGGAATTAACCGATTTAATTATTGGGTTAATTACCGGTTAAGTTGGGTCACTATATTTTATATATGGCATGCCGTGAATACTTGACGGGAAAGTGTATCCCGTAAGGGTTGATAATATCCCCGAGATGAGTTCATAAGGAATTATTATGTAAACCCTGCAGGTGGATTCGTTCCGCATAATAATTAAGGTTGAATGGTACTAGTCTCGGATATAAGAGATGAATAAATTAATTAGCAATAAATTAATTTTATTCATGGATATTTATATCTTAAATACACGGAATAAATAATACTACCGGAGAAATATTATTTGATATAATATGGTTTAATATTGGGAGTGCAATTAATTTATATAGTGGAAAATAAATTAATTAATATTAATGGGATTAATAGATTTGGGCTTGGGCTCAATTTAATCATTAATATTGGAAGCCCAATATTCCACCTCCTTAAGATCCCCTACGTAGCCTATAAAAGCACTACATGGTCTTCTCTATTCTCATAACTTGAAGATCACAATTCTAGAGAGAGAAAGTAGAGAGGAGGATCCATGGAGTTCAGTAGATCGTCGCCCACACGACGTCCAGGCTAGTGCAAGGAATACGTGGGAAGATCTCAAGGTCATCATAAGATCTCGTTTCTCCGCACAACGAATCGAAAGGTGAATTAAATATTTCCGCTTTTTAATTCTTATTGAAATCAATTATCGAAAAACAAGATCCAAGGATCGAACCCCGGATTAGACGACGAACGCGTGGTGGCGATCTAGGATCGCCGGACCACGGCGATCGCCGCCTAGGGTTTCGACGCGCGAGGAGGATCGACCCCGGCTGGGAGCCGGGGCAGCGATCGATCACCCCGATCGATCGCTGGAGCGCGGGCTGGTGCCGCGCTCCACCCCACCACGGCGGTGGGGACCTCCAGACGGCGGCGAGTCGCCGGACTCGCCGCGGGGGCTGCTGGGCAGCCCCGACCAATCGCTAGCATGCGATCGGTGTTCGATCGCATCGAGCCCCGCGTGCGGGGGCTCGGGCTGGGCGTGCGCGCGGCTTCGGCCGTGTCGTGCGTTCGGCTCGTGCTCCGGCTCGTACGTGGTGTTCGTGTAATCTCCGGCGAATGGTTTTGATCGAGTTAATTTTTCCGCAATTTCGAATAACCCGGGATATCGAATTCCAACAAGGTACCCACTTCTTCTTCATATCAAGATTTTTAGACCTGGTCTCAGTCACAAGCTTCACATTCTTTTTAACTTTTATTACTGGAGATGTGTGTTCCTTTGCACTCTTGACAGCTACACTCTTCTTCTTTTCAGTCAGGAAATCCCGGTTCATGTCATCTCTCAGCTTAAAGCAGAAAGGTCTGATGTGTCCGGGTTCATTGCAATAGTGACACACATATTTTCTCTTTTGACGGACTTCAACAACCGTCGACGTCTTAATCAGCGCAGATTTCGATTGAGAGAATTTAGCATTTGATTTTACGTTCTGTGGATTGCTCAATTTCTTCAGCAACGTCTTTTCGTAAGGTAAGATGCCACGAGGATGTTTTACAATAAACTTAGGGAATTGATATGTCTCCGCCTTCACACTAGTAGTCGAGTTCGACTTTTGAGATTTAGCTTCCGAAGATATCATAACCTTCTTTCCTTCAGCAATTTCCTTACGCCTCTGAGTTATAGAATCATCTTTGGTCATACTCTCAGTAGAGTCAGTAGAAGCTCTGACAAAGGTCACTTCTTTCTTCTCCGGTGTAGTATAGATTGATTCAAAAACTTTTTGAAAGCCAAGTCCAACACGACTTGGGTTCATGTAAGAGGCAGCATTGTCAAACACGGAAGAGTTCGTGTTCATTTTCTTTAGAAGTTCATCAGTCATATGAAGCTTCTCCTTCAGGACATAACGTTCCTTGTCACACATAGCTAGATCAGTTTGAGCTTTCATCAAGGATGACTTTAGCTCATCATTCTCAGCATCAGTGTTTTTGAAGAGAGTTTGGAGTTTCTTCACTTCAGATGTTTCCTTCTTCAGACTAGCCTTCAGTTTAGAATTTTCAGAGTTCAACTTCTCAGATGATTCTCTTAGTTCAACAACTTCTTTGTAGTATTTGTGTTTCTCTTCGAAGAGGTTATCAAATTTGATTTTGAGAATAGTTAGAGAGTTGGGGAGCTTTATATAAGCAATGCCCTAATTATTAAATAAAAAGAAATAAAACAATTAATTTGAGGAGCTTTATATAAGCAATGCCCTAATTATTAAATAAAAAGAAATAAAACAATTAAAAACTGACGCAAATAAAATAATTAAAATCAAAACAATTAAAAAACTGACGCAAATAAAACAATTAAAATCAAAACAATTAAAAATTAACGAAAATAAAACACATAACGCAACATTAAAACTTTACGTTGCGCTAATTTTCTTACGATGTCGTCCGACAGTATATGGTGTCGGCCGACACCCAACCCGAAGTTCGGGTTTCACCTCGCGCTCAGCCTCGGGATCGGGAGAATATGAATTTTGACCTCTCTGTCGGCCGACAGGCCTTGGTGTCGGTCGACACCAAGCCAAACGCTCGACTGAACTTCGCGGCACCTTCTCGGCACACTCCCGACTCTCGTTCTGATGCCTTCTTCGTCGTCCCTGGTCTTGGATTGCATCACCATGACTTCGAAGTCATCCTCAAAACTTCATCTCTGGGAGACTTCTAACTCTGACACACAAAGTTCATGCCGGCATACTTCATCTCTGGGAGACTTCTGACTCTGACACACAAAGTTCATGCCAGCATACCTCATAGTTAGAAGTTCTATATGGGAGACTTCTAACTCTGACCAGTGGTATGTTCTCTTAGCACTTCGAACTCAAAGAGGTACTCTGCTATGTACTACTAGCACTTCGAACTCACCCTGCCTTCCCCAGCTTAGCTAAATAGAATTCACAGCATAGCTTCATAACCCCCACCATACTATGAAGTGAGTAAAAAAACAAAGTGTATAGTTTAAGTTAACACTTCGACGAACTCGACCAAACTATACACCTGAAGGTACCGGTATACCGATCCGATCGATATACCGTGTGTGCGGAAGCGTGTAAAGCAATAGATCTACTATGCCATGATCTTAGTGCACACTTAATGTGTATAAGAACACATATAAACATATATATATATACACATCCAATATATATATATATATATATATAAGGTTCAACGATTACTTACTTATGGTGACGAAGTGATTTGTTGATGTCGTTGAGGTGGTGTTGAGTCGATTGAACCACCTCAAATGGATCAGCCTCTCGAAGCTCTCCTTGTGAATGACCTCGTCACTCCTCTTGTCTAGATCTCCCGGATGTTGAAGCCGCACAAATGGCCCGGCCTCTACGTGTTGCACACGAACCCGGATGACGAACACTTTGCTTGATCGAGTCGGTTCTCCAAGAACACTCTCTCCTTTCTCTCTTTTGTGTGGATTTCGAAATATGTGATTAAGTTGTGTGAAAATCTGATTTTCACCCTCTTATTCATCTCATTATGGTCACATAACTGTCCCATTATTAACCTTGTAACCCCCCACCTTAATGTGTGTCATAAACACACATAATGGGGGTGGTTTATGGTGAATATGAATGGTCATGCCACATCATCATGCCAACTAGCATAAGACATGGTCCCACTAGCTTGTGTGGCATGCCATGTCACACTATGTGACATGCATCCATGCAAGCCATGCATCCCATGCATGTGAATTAAATCCACGTAAATATTGATTCTAAATCAATATATTTATCAAGCAACGTACATCATCTTTGAGTCCGTGTGTGACCCTGTAGGTATGATTTATCGATCAATATTATATTGTTCCCAATAAATAATATTATCAAATAATCATTTAACATCCATAGATGACCTTATGACTTTATCGATTGCACACGTAGGATCGAAGGACATATCCCAACAACACCAACACTAATTATATCAACACCCACTAAATATTGATTCAATTTTAATAAATAGTATCATTAGGTTATGTTTTTTTGGATTTAATTTCAGTTTAGTTTAGTTTAGTTCAGTTCAGTTTAGATCGTTTCAGTTTAGTACAGTCCGTTTCTTTTCAGTTCGATTAAGTTCGTTTCAAAATAAATTAAAATTAAAATAATTAAAAAATAATTTGAATCAATAATTTTAGGTATAAAATCAAGTTAGTGTTAGAATATTATTAATATTTTTTAAAAAAATATTTAATAATTTATAAAAAAATTGTTATTATTTTTACAAGAAAATCAATTTAATTCAGATCTATTCAGTTCACTTCGGTTCAGTTCAAATCTATTCAGTTGAGTTTAATTCACTTTAGTTTGTTTCAATCCAAAAGAACGGAGCATAATAAAGTGGGTTAACATCAACTAACATGTTAATCACAGCCCATGTTTTGAAACTTTAAGAAATTACATTTTTTTTAATCGAAGAAATCATTATAGGGAAGTACGATTGATTGAGGTTGTTGTAATATTTTAGTACTTCCGTCCCAATTAATTATGCATATTTTTTTTTCACAATTGATTTATGTACACTCCTAAAAAGGAAATGAAAAAAATTTCTTTTTCAATTTAAAATATAAATTTACCCCTATTATATATATATATATATATATATATATATATATATATATATATATATATATATATATATATATATATTATTTAAATTTTACTCATAACTAATTTACTTTTTAATTTAAAAAAATATATTTTTTAGTTTACATGTCAATCAACTAGTATATATATAAATAGTTGAGACTGTTGGGATATGTCCTTCGATCCTACGTGTGCAATCGATAAAGTCATAAGGTCGTCTATGGATGTTAAATGATTATTCGATAATATTAATTGTTGGGAACAATATAATATTGATCGATAAATCATACCTACAGGGTCACACACGAGTCGGAATTAAGTTGCTTGTTATATTGATTTAGAATCAATACGTATGGATTTTCACATGCATAGGATGCATGGCATGCATGAGATGCATGGCTTGCATGGATGCATGTCACATGGTGTGACATGTCATGCCAAACAAGCAAGGGGACCACATCTAATGCCTTTTGGCATGGTGATGTGGAAATGACCCTTCACCTCCCCATTATCCACCATTACTTGTGCATTATGATGCACATTAAGGTGGGGGTTACAAGGGAGGTTAATGGTGATCAATATAGTGATGAAAACATGTGTTTTCACATAACTTTTTGATCAGCCACGAAAATCACACACACCATAGAGAGAGAAGAGAGTTCTTGGAGAACCACTTCAAGAACAAGCAAGCAAGTTCAATTCCGGGTTCGTGTGCAACACGTAGAGGCCGGGCCATTTGTGCGGCTTCAACATCCGGACGATCTAAAGGAGTGACGAGGTCATTCACAAGAAGAGCTTCAAGAGACTGATCCATTTGAGGTGGTTCAATCGACTCAACACCACCTCAACGACATCAACGAATCACTTCGTCACCAAAAGTAAGATTTCGTTGATATCTATATATATATATATATTGGATATATATATATATATAAATATATGTGTGTCTATACATATTTGTGTGCACTAAGATCATAGCATAGTAGATCTATTGCTTTACACGCTTCCGCACACACGGTATATCGATCGGATCGGTATACCGGTACCTACAATTGGTATCAGAGCCTAGGGCTCGTGCACACTTTTGTGTTGGACACGAAGGTTAAATCAACATAATTGGATTATTTGTTTAATTGTGATTGTGTGATTAGATGTAAGGCTGGCCACCGTTAGTGGTCAGGTGAATGATTTCGTCGTTTTTTACGTTTCGATTGGCCGTAGTATTTGAGGGCTGCGTCCCTTGGAATCATTTGTAATAGATAGGTTTTTCTATTATATTTGTATTGTACTACTTGTAAGCGATGGACTTGGTCCATGATTCGATGGAGGATCTCGGCTCTCCGGCGAAAACGAGAAGAAACGAAGCAAAACGAAGCAAAACGAAGCAAAACGAAGCAAAACGAAGCAAACCGGGGCTGCTGGAGCCAAACGGCGGGCGCCGTTTTGATTCGGCGGGCGCCGTTTTGGAAACGGCGACCGCTGAATGGCCTGTTTTTGGGCAGATTTTTTCCGGACCCTTTCGGCGGGCGCCGTTTTGGAAATGGCGACCGCCGGTGGTGTTCGGCGACCGCTGATTGTGAAACGGCGGGCGCCGTTCGTGGTTTTTTGGGTACGGAATAGATTTGACCAAAATCGGAGGGCACGGAACTGAAATGGCGGGCGAGGAGCAGTCCAGAAGAAGTTCAAGGCTTTTGTTGTTACTTTAATTCTTTTCTTTTGAGAGTTGTGAGGTTCTAGGGGCCTTTCGATTTCGTATTTATTTGCTTTGCTAGTTATAGGTTGTTTTATGTTATAAATGTTCAACTTACATATAAACAAACCTATGCATGCAAGTTCCCAAAATAATGAGTATAATGTCTTGTCCAAAACATCACACCCATAAAGCCCTCGATCATAAGTTGGTAGGTCCGCCTCAGCGGGGTACTACTTGTTATCTTGGGATAAGTGGGAGTAAAGGTTAGACCTTTACACGTGAGTTTGGTTTTCTCATCGATAGATCCACTGCAGGCGTGGCTATCGAGACATGAGATGAGAATGGGATTCTCATCGACCGAGAGTGATATTAGATATCATTGACATGGGTATGTCTACCTATCTTGAAATACTTAAGTGCGGACTCAGTCGGCTTAAAGATTTGCAAGATGAGGATCTCGGGATCGTTTTGTTCTAAGGGACAATGATATTGGATATCAATTGAACAAAATGAAATAAATAAGTTCAATTGTTAGACAACCTTATTTATTTACCGTTTTGTGGATGTTTACATACTTTAGTTATTTTTCTTTTATAGTTTATCATGTCAAATATCAACTCAATTCAAGTTTGGTTCAATTCTTGATTATGAAAAATTGAACAAATTTTCTTGATTCACAACGTAATTTGAGGATGGTCCTCAAACACGAAGACAAGGAAAATGTGTTAGATAACCACATCCTAAGATATCATTGAACAACTCAATAGCATGTTCGGGGAATATGCCAAGATTGAGCAGTTCTGAATGACCAGGGTCATCGCTTCAGCTAGGCTGAATAAGAAAAATCTATAAGGACCACATGTACAGCAAATGATTGGGTTATTTGCTTTAAGTGATCTCCTAAATTTTTCTAAGATGATGAGTCGTCAATTAAAAATGGACCCTAAGAGATCTTGTGATAAAGAATGAGGTAATCAAAAGAGCATGGGCAAGAAGGCTACTAGGGTTCCTAGGGAATCTGAATGCGTCTACTGCAAAGGTGTTGGACACTACTTGCAAATATGTAGAAGTTCATATTTTATTCAAATTCAAAACAAATGCCTAGTTTGTCTTTCATATGATGGATTCTAAAGTTAGGATTATTTTCACCTCGGGGAGTGATTTAATCCAAAACACTTAAGTTCATCAATGACACAAATTAGAGACTTTCGAGCCATTGGATGGCGTGAATCGATTGTCTGGTTGGCTCCCTCATATTTTATGAGAGATAGGGCTTCAATTGCATGATAATATCGCTGGTTAGAAAACTTCGATTTTTCACTTACGATTTATCACGTTTTGACATTGAGATAATTTTGAATGGGAAATTCGAATAAGAGTCAATTATTGAGAATAATTGAACTTGCCCAAAGTTCAAAGAAGATGTGAAGAGCGGGGTTGCTTCATCTTCAGGTATTAATGTTATAGACATTAAACTTCACAAATTCTACTTCTTGGGTATTGGATGCCAAACGTAGTTCTCACATTTGTATGTGGAGAAACTACATAGAAGTATAAGTTTGGTGAGTAGAGATGTCGATCTACGGGCGAGAAATGGAGCGAAGGTCGCTGCATTAGCCGTATGATCATATGATGTTGTTTTGCCTTAGGGCCTTGTTTTAGTATTATAACTATGTAATTTCGTACCTTCAATAAACAATGAATATTGGTTCAGTATTGGATACTGATGGATTAGTTTTTCACTAATTAAATAGTTTGATAACTATTTTAATTGTGAATTATTCTTTGTTTTGGTACGATTATTATATTGTTTATGTATACTTTAACTTGACAAATCATATATATCATTAAACACCAAAGGCCAAATCGAATAAGTCTCAATGAGACATAACTGAAACATTGTTGATTAGATCAAATCAAAATCTAAACATGTAACGAAGCTTCTTTTAGAATGCATTCTAATATCATTTGACTTGGAGTCATTTGATACATGTATATGATATGTGATGGACAAGATAACAATGTCATCTTTCTTGGAGAAAGGAGAACATGTGAGTGATTAATTAGGGATGATCCATACTGATGTATGTGGAACCTATCAGTTCACAAGCACATGAAGGTTATGTTTCGGAAAAGAGAAAACAAACTATATTAGATATAGTTCGACCATTCGATGAGAGGTCTAAATGAACTACTGGTCTCTTTTGGGAACACACAATTCTTGACTTCAACTTATACACTGAATAGGACGCTGTCAAAAGCTGTTGATAAGACACCATACTAGGTATGGAAAGGGAGGGTCCCTAAATTGTTTTCATCAAAATTTGAGGTTCTAAAAGCTTCTCTGACGAGATTTATCTCTATAGAGCTTGAACTCAAATGGGATAAAAGTTTCTTTAATGTATCCATAAGAAACTCGAGGGTACAACTTCTACGATCTATCTGAGAACAATATTTTGTTGCTCGAGATAGTGATTTTCTTGAAAAGAGTTATCTTTCCTAGAAATTCAGTGGGAGCTCAGTTGTCTTGAACGAGGTTCAAGTGAAACAACCAATAATGAATACTCAAGACTGGGTTGAGAGTATTCTTATGGTTTTGGAAGCCATACCAGCCCTCGTAGGTCCGAAAGGCATAAATCTATCTCTATTATTCAAATACTTAGATATTGTGACCAATGAGAGATATGAATTCATGCTTTTGGAAAGCGGTGAACCTTCGACCTAATTCCAAGCTATGACGAGTCCAGCTACTGAAAATTGGCATGGTGCCATGAAATCTGAGATGATATCAATATCTGATAATCAAGTTTGGAACTTGATATATTTGCATCACGGGGTTAAACCCAATGAATGCTAATAGATCTTTAAGATCTAAACAGACAGATGGAAAACCTAGGGTTTTCAAAGCAAGGTTGATGGTAAAAGTTTTATTCACGAGGTGGATTATGGAAAAACTTTCACCTGTTGCTTTGATTATATCATTCAGATCATCTTAGCCATTGCTACTCATCTTGATAATGAGTTATGGTAATATTGGATGTTAAAACTAACTTCTTGAATTGGATTCTAGAAGAGAATGTGTTTTGACACAGCCAAAGAGTTTTATCGATCCTAATAAGGCTGAGAAATTATGCAATCTTATAATTCCATTTATGGAATAAAGCAAAGCATATCGGAGTAGCAATCTTCAGTTCAATGAATCCATACTGGGTTTTGGATTTCAGAGGAACTCGGAAGAGTCTTGTTTTACAAGAAGAACAGTGGGAGTTACGTTGTATACATTGTGTTGTATGTCGATGACATACTCCTTATTGGAAACAATGTTTCTATTCTTAATTCTATTAAAGAATGTCTTGGAAATTGTTTTTCAATAAAGGATCTTGGAGAAGCACAGTACATATTGGGCATCAAGATCTGTCGGAACAGATCGAAAAGGATGTTTGGACTTAGTCAAACCACCTATATTGATAAGGTGCTTGACAGGTTCAGAATGAAAGACGCCAAGAAGGGTATCATTCCAATGACTCATGGTACATCTCTAAGCAAGAGGCAGTGCCCTTCGGGACCTGATGAGCAAAGGAAGATGGAAAACATTCCTTATGCTTCGGCAATAGGGTCTATAATGTACGCCATGATATGTACACGACCGGATGTATCGTATGCTTTGAGCATGACGATTCAGTTTCAAGGAAACCCAGGTGAGACGCATTAGACTGCGGCCAAGAGTATTCTTATGTACCTTAGATGGACTAAAGAATATTTTGTTGTCTTTGGAAGACAAAAAGAGTTGATATTAACAAGCAGTTTGACTGCTAACTTCAAAACAGACTAAGATAATTTCCGATTTTAATCTGGTTATATCTTTTGTCTGGTTAGAGGTGAAATTTGCTGGAATAGTTCCATGCAATGCAATATAGCTGATTAAACTACAGAAGCTGAGCACAGTATTGCATTGGATGCAATAATGTTGGTAGTTAAGATTTGAAAGTTCTTGAATGAACTAGGTGGCGTAACTAGCTCAGCCCATCCGATAGTTCTCTATTTATAGTAGAGTTATCGCGCAAGCCAATGAGCTAGGAAGCACCGCAAGTCTAAAACTAGTGCTCAGGAAGTTCCACATTATCTGGGAGATAGTTTTGTGGAGACATCGAGATAATAAAGTTGCAACTTTTGGTAAGGTTGCAAACCCATTTTCTAAACCTCTCCAGCAGTCTAAGCTTGAGTCTTTCACGACTGCAATAGAGATCAGACATCTTAGAGATGGGTTGTGATTTCTATTATTGTATTAGATACTTTTGGAGATTTGGTAAACATTCATTCATATGTATAATACATATTTCTTCATATAAATATGGTTTAATTTATATGAATTGTCCAAATGATTAAGTGATATCAATTGGGTTATGAGGTCGACTTACCGCATAATGAAGTCCCAATGGTTGAACTGATATACTTGAATCATATAGTTGTTCCTGGTTCGTATAATCGAGTACGGACAAACCGATAATACAATGAACTAGTTTGTAATGTGTACTATAGCGCCGCTTCATGGGCTAGTGATGTGGGACATCAAGTACAATTACATAGATATTAGCTGGGAGCTAATGATCGAACAGACCCGACTGGAATAGTATTTAAGATTTCGAGTCATAATACTATTTCATTGACTGTCGAGCAATTTCCTCTGACCTGAGTAGTCCAGAGTAATTCCATTGTGAAATGGTGTACTTTGATACAAGTAAACGCCTTTCGTAAAAGGAGGTTATAAAACTTGTTGTTGGGTATATAGGGAAGCAAGTGGGAGAGCTTGGATTGACAAGATGGGATTGTCCTCCATTTTATAATGGGATAAATGTCTTACCGGCCACTTGGAGAGTCGAGACTGTGGAAAATACGTGGCCACGTCCAGATACGTATCATAGTGATAAATCTGGTTTTACAGTCTGTCTCAAAGTCCAAGAAAGGTTTGAACCGATTGAGGATGACTCGAGTCTTGCCTCAAGTTCAAACTTAGACATAAAGTGACAACAGGAAGTTGGCAGCACACTGGCTCAGAAGGCCAAGTGGGAGATTGTTGGGATATGTCCTTCGATCCTACGTGTGCAATCGATAAAGTCATAAGGTCGTCTATGGATGTTAAATGATTATTCGATAATATTAATTGTTGGGAACAATATAATATTGATCGATAAATCATACCTACAGGGTCACACACGAGTCGGAATTAAGTTGCTTGTTATATTGATTTAGAATCAATACGTATGGATTTTCACATGCATAGGATGCATGGCATGCATGAGATGCATGGCTTGCATGGATGCATGTCACATGGTGTGACATGTCATGCCAAACAAGCAAGGGGACCACATCTAATGCCTTTTGGCATGGTGATGTGGAAATGACCCTTCACCTCCCCATTATCCACCATTACTTGTGCATTATGATGCACATTAAGGTGGGGGTTACAAGGGAGGTTAATGGTGATCAATATAGTGATGAAAACATGTGTTTTCACATAACTTTTTGATCAGCCACGAAAATCACACACACCATAGAGAGAGAAGAGAGTTCTTGGAGAACCACTTCAAGAACAAGCAAGCAAGTTCAATTCCGGGTTCGTGTGCAACACGTAGAGGCCGGGCCATTTGTGCGGCTTCAACATCCGGACGATCTAAAGGAGTGACGAGGTCATTCACAAGAAGAGCTTCAAGAGACTGATCCATTTGAGGTGGTTCAATCGACTCAACACCACCTCAACGACATCAACGAATCACTTCGTCACCAAAAGTAAGATTTCGTTGATATCTATATATATATATATATTGGATATATATATATATATAAATATATGTGTGTCTATACATATTTGTGTGCACTAAGATCATAGCATAGTAGATCTATTGCTTTACACGCTTCCGCACACACGGTATATCGATCGGATCGGTATACCGATACCTACAGAGACGAAAGTGATACATGTTATAAACTCAAGAGAATTGAGAGAGAATAATATAGTAGAGAAAGAGACAATATGAGAGGAAAATAGAATTGTTATGAATTGTTGTATTCATTCATATGGGGAGACCCCTTTATATAGGATACAAAGTAGAGTTTCTGTCTTGTTCAACAAGAAAGGGTAAACTAGTCATTCACTAATTAATAATATTCATAACACTCTCCCTTGACTGACTATTTACAAGACTGCTGCCTCGTTAAAACCTTGCCAGGAAAACCCAGTGGGATAAAACCTCGACGAAGGAAAAAGAGTACAGCATGCTCCCCCTTATTGTAATCACCGAAGATCTTTGACTTTTGAAAATAGTTATTGGTGATCAATCAATCCATCTCATTAAAACCTGTAACTAATAAAACCATATAGGAAAAACTTAGTTATTCAAATATAAATTTTGGTCTTCAGGACACAACCTTCGAATTGTCGAGTTTCACATTCATTTGTATTATTGTATATTTTTCGTCCTTCAGGGACATGCCTTTACCAGACATCTATTGACTAGAGCATTCGCAATTGTTATAACCGGCCGGTAACTCTTCTGGAGTATATTAGATGCGTCTAGTGTTTAATATACATTTCTTGACAAATGAACAATAATGTGAACTTCAATTCACAATCATTTGAACTTCAGTTCAATATCTCACTTTATCTCGAAAATAAACTCATATGGAACATTCCGATGTCCTCATTATTATCGAGTGATGTACATGGCTCGTTAAAAACCTCGTTATAAAACCTTGTAGGAAAAAATACTCGAGGAAAAGAGTACATGACATTCACATTTATATTGTGGTGATTGTCTCGTTAAAAACCTTTAAGTAAGAAAATCCCGTGGGAAAAACTTAGTAGAGGGAAAAAGAGTGCAATCAATGGTCTTCGGGACCAATCACTGGTCTTCGGGACCTTGTCTCAATATCAATTTTGTCCATAATGACATATATAATATGATATTGTATATGTTCTGATTTTCATTTCCTTTCATTTAAGGAATCTTTCTAATGACTTCTACATGGTCAGATCATACATTCGATGCATATATCTATCGTTGTTGCTGCCATAAATATTAAGTAGCGGAACTTAATATCATCCTTTAAAATATCGAGTTTCTGCGAAAAACTCTTGAGCAATTAATCTCGCTTTTATATCTCACCACATCATTACTCGTTTTTCGTACGAACACCCACATATATCCTTCTGGGATAATATTTTGAGGTGTGTACTATAGAGTCAAAATATATCATTATTTAGCGAGTCATGCTCAGCCTCAATTGCTCGTTTCTATTTCTTTCGAGTGTTGCTGGCACACTATCATTGATTTAAGTTTTGGATCCAAATTTTCTAAAGCAACTCTTGAGGCAAATATGTCGTTGACGACTTTTTCCATATTGATGACAATTCATTCTATCAACCAAATCTTTCATCATTTCCCAAATTATTTGGTTGTTCCGCAATCCCACGATTTTCAATTATCATGTGCACATGCTTTTTCAATGGGATTTCCATCTAACTCTCTTCAGGAGATTTTGAGGGTGACTTAATTTCTTTGTTTTTCCGCTGATTAATTTTATATCTTGAGATCGATTTACTACGCTTCAGGCGTATATTAGAATCAACATTTGAGTTGATCTCTTTGTTATTTGAACTCTTATAGTTCATTTTATCACAAATATATGTGATTTTGTCACACCTTCATTAATATGTAAATGAATTTGGCAGATTACTGAAGGTGCCGGTATACCGATCCAATCGATATACCGTGTGTGCGGAAGCGTGTAAAGCAATAGATCTACTATGCCATGATCTTAGTGCACACTTAATGTGTATAAGAACACATATAAACATATATATATACACATCCAATATATATATATATATAAGGTTCAACGATTACTTACTTTTGTGACGAAGTGATTCGTTGATGTCGTTGAGGTGGTGTTGAGTCGATTGAACCACCTCAAATGGATCAGCCTCTCGAAGCTCTCCTTGTGAATGACCTCGTCACTCCTTTAGATCGTCCGGATGTGGAAGCCGCACAAATGGCCCGGCCTCTACGTGTTGCACACGAACCCGGATGACGAACACTTTGCTTGATCGAGTCGGTTCTCCTAGAACACTCTCTCCTTTCTCTCTTTGGTGTGAATTTCGTGGGTAAAGATGTGATGTGATGAAAATCTGATTTTCATCCATATAATGGCCTCATTATTCACCACATTACTCCCCTTTGTAACCTACAACATAATGGGCATCATAATGCACCATTAACATGCAAAAGGGGTTACAAAGGAGGTGAAAGGTCATGCCACATACACATGCCACTATGCATTGTATGTGGTCCCACTTGCTTGTGTGGCATGCCATGTCACACTATGTGACATGCATCCATGCAAGCCATGCATCCCATGCATGTGTATTAAATCCACGTAAATATTGATTCTAAATCAATATATTTATCAAGCAATGTATATCAATATCGAGCTCGTGTGTGACCCTGTAGGTATGATTTTATCGATCAATATTATATTGTTCCCAACAATTAATATTATCGAATAATCATTTAACATCCATAGACGACCTTATGACTTTATCGATTGCACACGTAGGATCGAAGGACATATCCTAACAATCTCCCACTTGGCCTTCAGAGCCAGTGTGCTGCCAATTTCCTGTTGTCACTTTATGTCTAAGTTTGAACTTGAGGCAAGACTCGAGTCATCCTCAATCGGTTCAAACCTTTCTTGGACTTTGAGACAGACTGTAAAACCAGATTTATCACTATGATACGAATCTGGACGTGGCCACGTATTTTCCACAGTCTCGACTCTCCAAGTGGCCGGTAAGACATGTATCCCATTATAAAATGGAGGACAATCCCATCTTGTCAATCCAAGTTCTCCCACTTGCTTCCTGATATACCCAATAACAAGTTTTATAACCTCCTTTTACGAAAGGCGTTTACTTGTATCAAAGTACACCATTTCACAATGGAATCACTCTGGACTACTCAGGTCAGAGGAAATTGCTCGACAGTCAATGAAATAGTATTATGACTCGAAATCTTAAATACTATTCCAGTCGGGTCTGTTCGATCATTAGCTCCCAGCTAATATCTATGTAATTGTACTTGATGTCCCACATCACTAGCCCATGAAGCGGCGCTATAGTACACATTACAATCTAGTTCTTTGTATTATCGGTTTGTCCGTACTCGATTATACGAACCAGGAACAGCTATATGATTCAAGTATATCAGTTCAACCATTGGGACTTCATTATGCGGTAAGTCGACCTCATAACCCAATTGATATAACTTAATCATTTGGACAATTCATATAAATTAAACCATATTTATATGAAGAATTATGTATTATACATATGAGTGAATGTTTACCAAATCTCCAAAAGTATCTAATACAGTAATAGAAATAACAACCCATCTCTAAGATGTCTGATATCTATTGCAGTCGTGAAAGCCTCAAGCTTAAACTGCTGGAGAGGTTTAGAAAGCGGGTTTGCAACCTTACCAAAAGTTGCAACTTTATTATCTCGATATCTCCACAAAACTATCTCCCAGATAATGTGGAACATCCTGAGCACCAGCTTTAGATTTGTAGTGCTCCCTAGGCTCATAAGCTTGCGCGATAGATCTACTATAAATAGAGAACTATCGGATGGGCTGAGCTAGTTACGCCACCTAGTTCATTCAAGAACTTTCAAATCATAATTGCCAACAGTACTGCATCCAATGCAATACTGTGTTCAGCTTCTGTAGTTTTAATCAGCTATATTACATTGCATGGAACTATTCTAGCAAATTTCACCTCTAACCAGACAAAAGATATAACCAGATTAAAATCGGAAATTATCTTAGTCTGTTAGCATTTAAACAGCTTGTTAATATCAACTCTTTTTGTCTTCCAAAGACAACAAAATATTCTTTTGTCCATCTAAGGTACATAAGAGTATTCTTGGTCGCAGTCTAACGCGCCTCACCTGGATTTCCTTGAAATTGACTCGTCATGCTCAAAGCATACGATACGTCTGGTCATGTACATATCATGGCGTACATTATAGACCCTATTGCCGAAGCATAAGGAATGTTTTCCATCCTCTTTTGCTCATCAAGCCCTGTAGGGCCTTGAATCTTGCTAAGAGATGTGCCATGAGTAATTGGAATGAGACCCTTTTTGGTGTCTTTCATTCTGAACTTATCAAGTACCTTATCAAAATAGGTCACTTGACTAAGTCCAAACATCATTTTCGATCTGTTTTAACAGATCTTGATGCCCAATATGTACTGTGCTTCTCCAAGATCCTTCATTGAAAAACAATTTCCAAGCCATTCTTTAATAGAATTAAGCATAGAAACATTGTTTCCAATAAGGAGTATGTCACCGACATACAACACAATTAATACAACGTAACTCCCACTGATCTTCTTGTAAAACAAGACTCTTCCGAGTTCCTCTGAAATCCAAATCCCAGTATGGATTCATTGAACTGAAGATTGCTACTCCGATATGCTTGCTTTATTCCATAAATGGAACTATTATAAGATTGCATAATTTCTCAGCCTTATTAGGATCGATAAAACTCTTTGGCTGTGTCAAAACACATTCTCTTCTAGAATCCAATTCAAGAAGTTAGTTTTAACATCCAATATTACCATAACTCATTATCAAGATGAGTAGCAATGGCTAAGATGATCTGAATGATTTAATCAAAGCAACATGTGAAAGTTTTTCCATAATCCACCTCGTGAATAAAACTTTTACCATCAACCTTGCTTTGAAAACCCTAGGTTTTCCATCTGTCTGTTTAGATCTTAAAGATCTATTAGCATTCATTGGGTCTAACCCCGTGATGCAAATATATCAAGTTCCAAACTTGATTATCAGATATTGATATCATCTTAGATTTCATGGCACCATGCCAATTTTCAGTAGCTGGACTCGTCATAGCTTGGAATTAGGTCGAAGGTTCACCGCTTTCCAAAAGCATGAATTCATATCTCTCATTGGTCACAATATCTAAGTATTTGAATAATAGAGATAGATTTATGCCTTTCGGACCTACGAGGGCTGGTATGGCTTTCAAAACCATAAGAATACTCTCAACCCAGTCGCTTAGTATTCATCATTGGTTGTTTCACTTGAACCTCGTTCAAAACAACCGAGCTTCCACTGAATTTCTAGGAAAGATAACTCTTTTCAAGAAAATCACTATCTCGAGCAACAAAATATTGTTCTCAGATAGATCGTAGAAGTTGTACCCTCGAGTTTCTTATGGATACCATAAAGAAACTTTTATCCCATTTGAGTTCAAGCTCTATAGAGATAAATCTCGTCAGAGAAGCTTTTAAACCTCAAATTTTGATGAAAACAATTTAGGGACCCTCCCTTTCCATACCTAGTATGGTGTCTTATCAACAGCTTTTGACAGCGTCCTATTCAGTGTATAAGTTGAAGTCAAGAATTGTGTGTTCCCAAAAGAGACCAGTAGTTCATTTAGACCTCTCATCGAATGGTCGAACTATATCTAATATAGTTTGTTTTCTCTTTTCCGAAACATAACCTTCATGTGCTTGTGAACTAATAGGTTCCACATACATCAGTATGGATCATCCCTAATTACTCACATGTTCTCCTTTCTTCAAGAAAGATGACATTGTTATCTTTTCAATCACACATCATTCACATGTATCAAATGACTCCAAGTCAAATGATTCTAAAATTCCTTCTAAAAGAAGCTTCGTTACATGTTTAGATTTTGATTTGATCTAATCAACAATGTTTCAGTTATGTCTCATCGATACTTATTCGATTTGGCCTTTGGTCTTAATGATATATATGATTTGTCAAGTTTAAAGTATACATAAGCAATATAATAATCGTACCAAAACAAAGAATAATTCACAATTAAAATAGTTACCAAACTATTTAATAGTGAAAAACTAATCCATCAGTATCTAATACTGAACCAATATTCATTGTTTATTGAAGGTACGAAATTACATAGTTATAATACTAAAACAAGGCCCTAAGGCAAAACAACATCATATGATCATACGGCTAATGCAGCGACCTTCGCTCCATTTCTTGCCTGTAGATCGACATCTCTATTCACCAAACTTATACTTCTATGTAGTTCCTCCACATAAAAAATGTGAGAACCACATTTGGCATCCAATACCCAAGAAGTAGAATTTGTGAAGTTTAATGTCTATAACATTAATACTTGAAGATGAAGCAACCCCGTTCTTCACATCTTCTTTGAACTTTGGGCAAATTCAATTATTCCCAATAATTGAGTCTCATTCAAATTTCCCATTCAAAATTATCTCAATGTCAAAACGTGATAAATCGTAAGTGAAAAATCGAAGTTTTCTAACCAGCGATATTATCATGCAATTGAAGCCCTATCTCTCATAAAATATGAGGGAGCCAACCAGACAATCGATTCACGCCATCCAATGGCTCGAAAGTCTCTAATTTGTGTCATTGATGAACTTAAGTGTTTTTGGATTAAATCACTCCCCGAGGTGAAAATAATCATAACCTTATAATCCATCAAATGAAAGACAAATTAGGCATTTGTTTTGAAATTGAATAAAATATGAACTTTTATATGTTTGCAAGTAGTGTCCAACACTTTTGCAGTAGACGCATTGAGATTCCCTAGGAACCCTAGTAGCCTTCTTGCCCATGCTCTTTTGACTACCCTATCCCATATCATAAGAATTTCCCTCTTAGGGTCCTTCTCTATCGCCGACTCAGCAGCCTTGAGCATCCCGTGGAGCTCACGAAGCGATTTCTTCAAACCATTCATATGGAAAATTTAGCCTAAAGGCATTATAACCATCATGAGATTGAAGTATGAAATCGGTTGCCAAATAATCATCATAGGAAAAATCTAGGCGGTCACTTGAAACAAATAATCCAATCATTTGTTGCACATGTGATTCCATAGATTTCCATTTTTCCAGCCTAGCTGAAGCGATGACCCTGGTCATACCGAAACGCTCAATCTTAGCATATTCCCCGAACATGCTATTGAGTTGTTCAATGATATCTTAGGATGTGGTTATCTAACACATTTTCATTGTCTTCGTATTTGAGGACCATCCTCGAATTACGTTGTTAATCAAGAAAATTTATGTTGTTCAATTTTTCATAATCAAGAATTGAACCAAACTTGAATCGAGTTGAAATTAACATGATAAACTACAAAAGAAAGATAAATAAAGTATGTATCCACAAAGCGGTAAACAAATAAGGTTGTCTAACAAGTTACTTATTTATTCCATTTTGTTCAATCGATATCTAATATCGTTGTTCCCTTGAACAAAGCGATCCCAAGACCCTCATCTTGCGAATCCTTAAGCCGACTGAGTCCGCACTTAAATAAACCAAGATAGGTAGACATCCCATGTCAATGACATCTAATGTCATTCTCGGTCCTTAAGAATCACATTCTTATCTCATGTCTCGATAGCCACGCCTGCAGTGGATCTATCGATGAGAAAACCAAACTCACGTGTAAGGGTCTAACCCTTACTCCCACTATCCCAAGATAACAAGTAGTACCCCGCTGAGGCGGACCTACCAACTTATGATCGAGGGCTTTAGGGGTGTGATGTTTTGGACAAGACATTATACTCATTATTTTGGGAATTTGCATGCATAGGTTTGTTTATATGTAAGTTGAACATTTATAACATAAAACAACCTATAACTAGCAAAGCAAATAAATACGAAATCGAAAGGCCCCTAGAACCTCACAACTCTCAAACGAAAAGATTAAAAGCAACAAAATAGGCCTTGAACATCTTCTGGACTGGTCCTCGCCCTCCGTTTTAGTTCCGTGCCCTCCGATTTTGGTCAAATCTATTCCGTACCCATAAAACCACGAACAGCGCCCGCCGTTTCACAACCAGCGGTCGCTGAACACCACCGGCGGTCGCCGTTTCCAAAACGGCGCCCGCCGAAAGGGTTCGGAAAAATCTGCCCCAAAAACAGGTCATTCGGCGGTCGCCGTTTCCAAAACGGCGCCCGCCGAATCAAAACGGCGCCCGCCGGAGCTTAAACGGCGACCGCCGTTTGGCTCCAGCAGCCCGGTTTGCTTCGTTTTGCTTCGTTTGGCTTCGTTTCTTCTCGTTTTCGCCGGAGAGCCGAGATCCTCCATCGAACCATGGACGAAGTCCATCGCTTACAAGTTTGAACAATACATATTGAAATAGAAAATCTATCTATTACAAATGATTCCAAGGGACGCAGCCCTCCAAAACTATGGCCAATCGAAACGTAAAAAACGACAATTTCATTCATCCGACCACTAACGGTGGCCGGCCTTACATCTAATCACATAATCACAATTAAACAAATAAGTCAATTATGTAGATTAAACTTTTTGTGTCCAACACAAAAGTGTGCACGAGCCCTAGGCTCTGATACCAATTGAAGGTACCGGTATACCGATCCAATCGATATACCGTGTGTGCGGAAGCGTGTAAAGCAATAGATCTACTATGCCATGATCTTAGTGCACACTTAATGTGTATAAGAACACATATAAACATATATATATACACATCCAATATATATATATATAAGGTTCAACGATTACTTACTTTTGTGACGAAGTGATTCGTTGATGTCGTTGAGGTGGTGTTGAGTCGATTGAACCACCTCAAATGGATCAGCCTCTCGAAGCTCTCCTTGTGAATGACCTCGTCACTCCTTTAGATCGTCCGGATGTGGAAGCCGCACAAATGGCCCGGCCTCTACGTGTTGCACACGAACCCGGATGACGAACACTTTGCTTGATCGAGTCGGTTCTCCTAGAACACTCTCTCCTTTCTCTCTTTGGTGTGAATTTCGTGGGTAAAGATGTGATGTGATGAAAATCTGATTTTCATCCATATAATGGCCTCATTATTCACCACATTACTCCCCTTTGTAACCTACAACATAATGGGCATCATAATGCACCATTAACATGCAAAAGGGGTTACAAAGGAGGTGAAAGGTCATGCCACATACACATGCCACTATGCATTGTATGTGGTCCCACTTGCTTGTGTGGCATGCCATGTCACACTATGTGACATGCATCCATGCAAGCCATGCATCCCATGCATGTGTATTAAATCCACGTAAATATTGATTCTAAATCAATATATTTATCAAGCAATGTATATCAATATCGAGCTCGTGTGTGACCCTGTAGGTATGATTTTATCGATCAATATTATATTGTTCCCAACAATTAATATTATCGAATAATCATTTAACATCCATAGACGACCTTATGACTTTATCGATTGCACACGTAGGATCGAAGGACATATCCTAACAATTACTTGCTGAATATTGCAAGTCACTTATTTTCATGAACTTCGGGTTCAATTGATTGATGCGTGGATCTAGAATTATAGATCGTTTTCATTCCATGAAATTTCTCGGCATTTATATCTTTTATATACTTATCTCCCCCTAATGCCGAGAAATGATCTTCGTTAAATATGCAAATCAACATAATTGTTGTAAACCGATCTTCAGGATCGCGGGCTCAAGATATTTAATATACCTTATTTTCTATTATGCCCGTTCATACACTTTAGTGGTGATATTAATATACGTTGCATATTAATTCGCAGATGGGAAAAGTTTGATTTATTTCCACGCAATTAATAATAATCATGATATGCATCATCTTCATTTTAAGTACATTTGGAGTACTCGTGGGGTAATTAGTATAGCTCTTCCGGAGATAATTATTGTTGGAAATCGATATCTCGGGGTTAACGGAATTGCGGAAAAATTAACCCCGACCGAAATCCCATCGTCGGAATCACGCGAACCACCACACGGAGCCGGGCTCGACCCGAGCATCGCCGCGGGATGAAACCCGCGGCCGAAACCCTAGTCGAGCCCCCGCCAGGGCTCGCGATCGCGCGTGCGATCGCCGGGCTGCTCCGGCAGCCCTGGGCGGTGAGTCCGGCGACTCACCGCCATCACCGAAGGTGGGGGAAGCCACCAGCCGCGGCGCCAGCCCGCGGCAGTCCCCCCGGCGATCGAGCTAGGGCTCGATCGCCCCAGCCCCGGCGTCCAGCCGGGGCTTCCCCCTCGATGCGCGCCGGCGGTCGAAGCCCTAAGGCTCGACCGCCACCCCCCGGCTCCCAGTCGAGGGTTTGTCTTGAGCTTCGCCGGGGATCTCGAATCCCCGTCCCCGAAGTTCATCGTTTCCCGGATCGTTTGTTCATGTATGCGTTACAATTAAATTCACATAAAATCATAGAGGGGGTTTCATGATTTTTACCTTCGATCTTGTTGTGCGGAGAAACAAGATGATTTGAAGACCTTTGAATCTTTCTACGTATTCCTTGCACCTCGTTCTAACGTCGTGTGGGCGACGATCCTCCGAACTCTATGGATCTACTTCACGAACTCTCTAGAATATCAAGTATGATATTCTTGTCTTGTATGTAATGAATTGTGAAGACCATGTAGTGCTTTTATAGGGTACGTAGGGGATCTAAAGGAGGTGGAATATTGGGCAATAATATTCTCTCCGGTAGTATTATTTATTCCGTGTATTTAAGATATAAATATCCATGAATAAAATTAATTTATTGCTAATTAATTTATTCATCTCTTGTATGCGAGAATAGTACCATTCAACCTTAATTATTATGCGGAACAAATCCACTCATGAGGTTTACATAATAATTCCTTATGAACTCATCTCGGGGATATTATCAACCCTTACGGGATACACTTTCCCGTCAAGTATTCACGACATGTCATATATAAAATATAGTGACCCAACTTAACCGGTAATTGACCCAATAATTAAATCAGTCAATTCCTTTGGAAAATCAAAGTCACTTATATTAAATATACACACCCGCAATAGTATCGGGGATTAAGAATAAAATACTCTGAGATTTAAATCAATTATCAAAGGCAATCCTAATTGATAAATCTCAAGCGAATCCGCCTAATACACCAAGTGTACAAGTGTGATAAAATAATTAAGACAAATTATTTTTTCTCTCACACAACGACTATATCGATGGATTGGTCCGTGTCCATCTAGGTCGTGAGCAACTGTTCGATTAAATACGAGTAACCGATAGTATGATCTTCCGTGTGACGTCGCACACCATACTAACTACAACGTATGTAATCTAGGATTATATTTGCATATATTTAATTATCAAATAATTAAAAGCAAACAATTGTTTATTAATTAAATAGAATAAATGCTATGACCGGGAGTTTCCGTTACTTAAATCTAGACATTAAGTACACAACTCCAACAATTAGTAAAGCTCTTCCGGAGCTCACTTTTAATATGTCATCATTTGCATGACAATATATTTACCAATGATCCTTTGAGAATCAAAATATTTGGTTTTACCATGATCCTTCGGAGATCAAAATATATCTCAATATATAATTTTCTCAGAAATTACATTTAATTGGAATCGGGTTTTTCGATATTTCATGAGTACCCACATAGTACATTTGTACTCGATTTTCAAAAGATATCCTTCAGGGATAATTCATATGTAATTATTGTTTCAACGAGAACAATCTATGTAACTTTATTCAAAAACATTTTAATGTTTGAACTTTGCTTCTTCGGGAGCAATCAATAAAAATATTCTTTCATAAATATTTTGTATTATTCTTTATAAATATCAATATTTATTCATGAATATCAAATCATAATGTTTTTCAAGAACATTTAAAATTTGATTTTGATATTTAATCATGAATATCATATCATAATGTTTTTCGGGAACATTTAAAACTTATTGCTACTACGGGAGCAATTTAATTTGATATTTCCAAACTTATTGCTACTACGGGAGCAATTTAATTTGATATTTATCGAATAATATCAAATCATGATGTTCTATGTTCTTCCCGAACGATCAATATAATATTTAAACCAGGAGTATATGTTCTTTAGGAACATTAATTTAATTGATTATTGAGAATACTTGATTTGATATTACTTCAAGAATATCAAATTATAATGCGACTCAAACTTGTGAGATGTTACTTTCATGATAGCTTTATATGCTTCGACAAATTTTAAATCTCATAATCCAATGTGGAGTCAATCATACCACATTTTGGTAGTACGACCAACTTCGGGTGATCGTATCTTTCTTTTAAATCTTTCCACAAAGCTATTGGATCTTTCACGGTGAATTTTCAAAGATATTTTCGAGATTATTAGTATATAATCATAATCAATTTGATATTGATATTTCTGTAGGAATATCATATCACGATGTTTTTCATGAACATTTAATTTTGATATTTTTCTTCAGGAATATCATATCACAATGTTCTTCAGGAATATTAAAAATTTAATCGATTTACTAAGCATAATTAATTTGATATTACTTCAAGAATACCAGATTATAATGTTCTTCGGGAACATATGATATTACTTCAGTAATATCATATTATAATATTCTTCGGGAATATATGATATTACTTCAGGAATATCAAATTATAATGTTTTTCGAGAACATATGATATTAAGAAGAAGGGAGGAGAAGTAGATATATTTATAATTATTAATAAATATAAATATAAATATAAATTCTTGTCTTTGATTTCGGATTTTGGATAAGTAGAACTTCGATGGAGAACGTGGTTGAGCTTTCGTACTGATAACGTGTTATAAACTCAAGAGAATTGAGAGAGAATTAATATATTAGAGAAAGAGACAATATGAGAGGAGAATAGAATTGTATATAGGATACAAAAAGTAGGGTTTCTGTCTTGTTCAACAAGAAAGGGTAAACTAGTCATTCACTAATTAATAATATTTATAACAATACAATAATAATGTAACCGACGTGAAACATCATTTTAGAGTAGACGCTAATTTTAAGAGAATTTTTTAAAACAAGGATGGTACAAAAATTTCACACATTAATTTATTAGATCTATTTAGAAAGTGGTTGCAACAAATGATATATCATAAACAAACTCATCCGCGTGATGCAACAAATAGGGAGTGACGTGCGGGATAAGACATCTCAACAAAGTCTTCCACGACGTTTTACCAAATCGTCTCATTTCAATTCTATTCCCAACATGCTTTAACTTTTGCATTTCCTTTTCTTTCTTTTGCTTTTATTATGAAAACGAAGAAATACAATTTTAAAGTTACAAATAAATTTGGTTAATAAAAATAAAAATATTACTACTAACTTTATTCGGATGCAAATAGAGCATTTATTTTCCATTTATGAATGAATACAAATACTCTTTCTATGTCAAATGCCAAATGGTTACATTTTATAAAGAAAATGTTAATTTTATAATTATAGTATATTACTACTACTTTTTTTTGCAAGTTTCTAAAAGGCGCTAGGCGCTAGTCGGGCGGTGACTAGGGGCATAGCGCCTAGAGGGATTAATCAGGGACTAGGCGGGGATTAATCGTTTTACTTTTTTATATTTAATTAATTAATATAATATTTTAAAAATATTTCTATGCATAATAAATCAATATTTTGAACAAAATAATCAATAAATAATCTAAACATAGTATTAATCACAAGTTTAAAATAATAAAAAATAGTTTGTAATTTTAAAATTTTAGATCATTTTCATTATATATTTAATATTTTTTTCAAATTTTGGTATTGTACCTCAAAATTTATCATAACATCATCTATTTTATTTGATTTATCAAGATTTGCATCTAATTTGATTGTTCAATTAAATCTGCTCGAGAACCGTCTAAGTAAGTAAAGACGAAATTAATTGAACTTAGGCGGTCCAAAGCGGGTTTAGGCGGGTCTGGGCGAGTTTAGGCGGCGCTTAGGCGGGTTAGGGGCCTAGAGCCTAAAATCGAGGCGGTCGAGTACAGCCTAGAGCCTAGGCGGGGATTAATCGGAGCTAGGCGGGGATTTTTAGAACCATGCTTTTTTGTTCAAAAAATACTCTTTTACTATTGAGCATGATATTTAAAAAATAATATATATATATATATATATATATATATATATATATATATATGAATTTTAAAATAATACTCTATTTAAGATATAACGAAAAAAATAGAATATGCATTATTTGTAAAGAGAATAGTTATATTAGTATTTATTCATTTCAGAAAAAATTGCATTATTTTATTTTGTGAATTAAAAAGAAAGTAGTGTGTCCCCAGGAGCATAGCCGAGTGGTAAGGCCTGTGATGATGTGGGTGTAATTCCCCGGCGACGCAGGGTTCGAATCTCGGGTGGGACAAATTTTCATTGAAATATTATGAAGGTTTGTCCTGGGGTTCTACCTGTTGGCTCTCTCGCACAAGTGTCTGCTACTCGGGCACATTCCTCGATTTACATCCTACCCGATCGAGGGACCTCCGATCGGGTGAGGTGGAGTTTCTCGTCTCTCCTCCTTATCAAAAAAAAAAAAAAAAAAAAAAAAAGAAAGTAGTGCAATTTTGTTGAGTACAATTTATTTGAGAGAAGGGGAGGCAGTATATATGGATTAGCTTCCCATGTCATTTCTTGATTAAGCTTATCCACATTATTGATATATAAATATATAAACGTTTTGTTGATTTGCTAACCTCTTTCTCCCTCAACCCATTCCATTCCATCCTCACCGACCCATCCACATATCCAACAGAAGAATCGAATCGAGTGGACTGAAGTCACGCATGGCAGTCGGCAAAAGAGAGAGGGTTTTGGTGACCGGGGGAGCCGGTTTCATTGGCACCCATACGGTGGTGGAGTTGCTTAAGCAGGGCTTCATCGTTTCCATTATCGACAACCTTGACAATGCTGTTGAAGAAGCTGTTCACCGGGTCAAGCACTTGGTCGGGCCCCACCTCTCCCAGAACCTCGACTTCAATTTGGTCGGTACTCCCGATTCCTTCTATTCTTTTTTCTTTCTTTTCTGGTTTTGATAAAAAAAAAAAAAGATTAAATCGAGAATCAAGCTGTTTATGATTGATTATTGCTTTACAAAAAATTGGGTATAAAATCCAGTGAAATTGCGGTTGTAGTAGTAATATTTAAGATTTACAAATTAGCCTCTTAAAAAGAAAGGGTGAAACTATATATATACGTAGTTAGTGATCTTATGTGTAGTATAGGGCAAGAATCACATTACACAGGGAAAATCTAATGTATTCTCGATGTTAATTTGTTGAAATTATTTTGTGTTTAGTATGATTACCGTGAATCGTCGGTTCCAAATAATTCTGGATTGTGTGTATTGGTTGCAGGGAGATATCAGAAATGTAGAGGATTTGGAGAAATTATTTTCACAGAACAAGTAAGATTGATTTTAGGATTTCATTTTCAATTCTATAATAAAAATGAAATGATATTCATTTTCTTCAGTGATGTTTTAGCAAATGTATCTTAGAAATGATGTTGAAATAAAGTACCCTTGAGGTTTAACAATGTATCGAACTTGGGTATTGTTCTGTGTTCGAAAGTGAGCTGGAATTTTACTATAGATTTGGTGTATGAATTTCAAATTTATTTTTAACAGGTTTGATGCAGTAATCCATTTTGCCGGGCTTAAAGCTGTCGGCGAAAGTGTTGCCCATCCCATGAGATATTTCGACAACAATTTACTTGGATCGATTAATCTCTACAAAACAATGGCAAAATATAACTGTAAGAAGGTGCGTCTTTTTTAAAATATCTTCAGCAAATGCTAGTTTAGATTACTCTCTTACTCTCTCAAGTATTTAACCAACAATATAGAGATTCTCATATTTAATCGCTCAACTTCTGATATAAAGGAATATATATATTTTTTCTTTTTTCGCAGTTGGTTTTTTCTTCGTCCGCTACAGTTTATGGTCAACCTGAAAAAATCCCTTGTCTGGAAGATTCAGAATTGGAAGCCATGAATCCTTATGGCCGCACAAAGGTTGTTGATAGCAATAAATTAAATTCTCGTGTTTATATTTTCAATCTTAATGACCTTCTAATTTTTCTATATATAATACTTTCTTCTCATTTGTTAATCAGCTCTTTCTCGAAGAGATTGCTCGAGATATCCACAAGTCTGACCCGGAATGGAGAGTTATTTTGCTCAGATATTTCAATCCAGTCGGGGCCCACGAGAGTGGGATGCTCGGAGAAGACCCAAAAGGAATCCCCAACAATCTAATGCCTTATATAACTCAGGTGGCCGTTGGTCGATTGCCCGAGTTAAAAGTGTACGGTCACGATTATCCCACTCCTGATGGTAGCGCGGTATGCTGGCTAATTTGATAACAACACATGTTAATTTCGCCAATTATATAGTAGAATACCCTTCGTAGAAGCTTTTTGATCTGGAAAGTTTTATGATCTGTTTATGTGCATTACTTTTCAGAATGAAAATCGTCATGTAATTAATATTTCATTTGTTACAATTTTATTTTATTTTCCTTCATCAGATTCGGGACTACATCCATGTTATGGATTTGGCAGATGGTCATGTAGTTGCACTCGAGAAGCTTCTAGAACGCAAAGACATAGGTGATTGACCAACTTTATTACTACTATTTTCCATTCTTAATCGTATTCATTAATTCATGCGACATTTCTTAAAGGTTGTGTTGCCTACAACTTGGGGACCGGTCGGGGCACGTCTGTCCTTGAAATGGTATCTGCTTTTGAGAAGGCATCAAACATGGTGATTAATATATAGTGATCTCTTATCCTCTGTTAACCAACGTGTTGTGTAGGATATATTTAATGTATTTGAGTTTTATTTGCTTAATTTTTACAGAAAATCCCAATTGAATTGTGTCCTAGAAGGCCGGGAGATGCAACAGCTGTTTATGCTTCGATTGACAAAGCTGAGAAGGAGCTCGGTTGGAAGTAAGTTTTCCCAGGGCACATCAAATCTCTCAGTTGTCTGATGTCTGATTTTAGAGAGGATAATTTGTCCACATTGTTTTTCCAGGGCAAAATACGGTGTCGAAGAGATGTGCAGGGATCAATGGAAGTGGGCAAGCCAGAATCCATATGGGTACAATCAGTCCAAGCCTTGAGCCTCATTTCTGAAAACCTGCAACTTCATTCAATATGTTTACCTGATTTTACCACTTATTTCTGGCCAAATGCATAGATTTGTACTTGGAATATTTGTTAATTGTGTATCTCTACTCTACAATAAATCAATCAAAGAATATAGTGTGGTTTTCCCACGAATTGTCTCGTGTTTGCCTCTGTCTACTCTTTTCAGTTTGATCACTACACGAGACCTATATAGTCGCAGATCAACACTAGGAAGTTCTGTGGTTTTGGCTCACTATAAACTGCGAAAATGTCAGGGACTATTGGCAAATACTTGTACTGGTTTTATTATTGCTAAAGCAAGGTTAAAGAACTCAAACTATGAAATGAATCAAGCAGTTGAAAAACAACCGCAAATAGGGTGGAACTCCATAAAACTAAGTTAAGCCTTCTTTGGTTAAAAAAATAAAGAGGAATCTTCCTTGGAAAACTAAGAAATGACCTTTCAATTATGGTTGTGAGGTTGTCAACTTCCGATCACAAACCTAGTCAATAGTGTTCACTCTACTCGAGAGAGCAAATAACAATTTCACAGCCAACAACGTCTCTTTAAATTGAATAATTGATCCACTGCAAGTACTCTATTTGCCACCAAACAAAGGTTGTTAGATTATAATGTTAGACCTTCTAGTAATTATAAGATTCTATTATTAGATGTAAATAGAATTGAATTACTATATCTCTGCATTCACGTCTACGCTACATGCACACAGCATCGATAGATACTAACGATTGTTTCATTGTTTGTTACAATAATATCATTCATTAGATTTGATGAGGATGTAATCAAAATTTTATGTTCATATTTTTGTCGCTAAAGTGTTTATGTTAAGCCTAAGATAATTTAGTTAATAAGTTGAAACTTAAAACTAAAAAAGATTATATTTCCCTCTTATTCTTTTTGGTTATAATCTATAACCATGTTCAGGGTTATTAATAACTAGTAAAACCTGCCCGTGCGATGCACAGTAATATTTAATATTTTCATTTAATATTAAATAAAATACATAACATTTAATATAAGTATTTTTTACAATTAATTATAAATTTTATATTAAGCAACATTTGATATACAATATTTTTTTAATTAGTTTGTTTTTAAATTCTAATTTTATCAATTATTTATTAGGTTCTACTATATTAAAAGTTAAAATGAATTAATTTCATCTTTCAAAATTTTATTTTTGGAAAATAAAGATTAATTAATATTGAAAAATATAATTTATTGAATTTTGTATTACATTCCGTCATTCAGATAAAGATTGACATTAGATTAATAACTTATTAATTTAATGTTATAAAAAAAATTATTTATATGAAATGCACAAATAAAAACTGCCCGTGCTAAAATTTTAATGTAAGAAATATTTAATGTAATTTTTGTGGTTAGAAAAAAAAGATATTAAGTTCAATTTAATTTAATTTTAAAATATTGAAATTATAATAATAAAAATAATTAAATAATACAAAATTAAAAATTTAATAAATAAACAAACTTAATGAATCTTGATTGAATTGAATTTAATTTATATGAACTGCACTTAATAAGTCTAAACTGAACTAAAATGAAGCGAGAATAAATGAAGCGCTTAAACTGAAGTGAATTGAGAATAAGTAAACTGAAGTGAACTGAGAATAACTACAAAACAACTTTACTTCAGTTCAGTTTAGTTCAGATCCATTAAAGCCTGTTCTTTTAGACTGAAAATGTCTGATCTTAACTAAACTGACTTTAATTTATCTGAACTAAACTTATTAAGTCTGAACTGAAGTAAAATGAAGCGAACTGAGAATACCTAAAGCGCTTAATGAGTCTGAACTGAAATATATGAAGCGAACTGAGAATAACTACAAAACAACTCAGTTTAGTTCAGATCCATCCGGGCCTGTTCTTTTGGACTGAAACTGTTTGAACTAAACTGAACTGAATTAAATAGGTTTCAACTGAATTAAAATGAAATTAAGTTCAATTTAATTTTATAATAAAATATTGTAATAATAATAATTTACTAATATTAAATTAAATGAGATGTAAACTTAATAATTATTAAAACTTAATAGGTAAAAACTAAATTGAATAAATATAAACTGAAGTGAAATGAGAATAAGTCTAAAATACCTGTATTGAATTTAATTTTAGTCATAAATGAATGAACTAAACTGCATTTAATAGGTTTGAAATGAATTGAATTGAATTTAATTTAGGGCTAAATACACTTTGCCACCTCAGGATATGGGGTTTTTACACTTTGCAACCTAGTCGGAAAAGTTTTACCGATCAGTACCACAAGATAAGACATATTACAATTTACCACCTGCAGGCTGCCGGATCGGAATATTCCGAGGAATATTCTTGTCATGTGAGGGCAAATTCGTCATTTAAGTATATCTTACATTTTTTAATATTAAACAAAAATAAAAATAAAACATAATTAAAAAAAAGAAGAACATCATCTTCTTCCTCAAACCCACCATCCCATCGCATCCTTGAACTCGTCATAAATCCTTTTTGATTTTATTCATTTATTTATGCCCAAAAAAAACAAAACATAAATTCTCTTCAAGCCAAATTCATGTTTTTTTTTTCTTTCTGAAAATCAATTAGAAGCCTCCAAAGATTTTCACGCCCCGCAAATCCATGTCGTTTCTGGAGGTTTACCATTCGTTACTTTTCTCTCGTCTTCGTTTCGTATCGTTTTGCGGTTGTTCTTGATTCTGAATTTTGAATCGTTCGCGTAAGATCTGGGCTGGAAAATTTGGGGACAAAATTAGGGTTTTCTGCTAGGTTCACCACATCGCTTCTTGTCGAGGCGCAGCTGCTAGTTTTTTCATGGATTTCTCCGAAAGGGTATTTTGGGTACTTCATTTTCTTTGGATCTGGGCTTTAATGTAACTGCAGAAGATTTTAGAGGGGTTCTTGAAGAACATGGATTTAGAGAGCGAAAATCTCGAACCACCATTGGGAGATTCCAAATAAATTGACGCAGACGAAGATGATGACGATGATGATGATGCGAGATTTGAGGATTTGGGTTTGTGAATTTGAACTCCAGATGATGATGATGAGAGATTTGAGGATTTAGGTTTGTGAATTTGAACTCCATTGAGAAGTTGAAGTGGGTTTCTTCTATTCATTATTGTCCGATCCTCCATTATCAGAATTTTGATTTTGGTGAAGTGTGTGTACTGTGTGTAGTGTGCCCTTGGGCTTTGATTCAAAATCAAAGTTTTTTTTTCTTTTTTTCTTATTATTGTAATTATTATTATTATTATTATTATTATTATTATTATTATTATTATTATTATTTAATATGAAAATGAAAAGTTGAGGGTAAATTTGTAATTTATCATTAATTAGGTCACGTGGATTGCACATAAGAGGAATATTCCTCGGAATATTCCGATCCGGCAGCTCCCAGGTGGCAAATTGTAATATGCCTTATCCTGTGGTACTTATCGGTAAAACTTTTCCGACTAGGTTGCAAAGTGTAAAAACCCCATATTCTGGGGTGGCAAAGTGTATTTAGCCCTTTAATTTATGTGAACTGAACTGAAATTATTAAATCTGAACTAAAGTGAATTTAATAAATTTAAATTGTTAAATAAGTTTGAACTAAACTAAACCGAAATTAAATTTAATTTAATTTAATTTTAAAATATTGAAATGATAATAATAAAAATAATTAAAAATTAAATGAATAATTTGAACTTAATGTATCTGAACTTAACTTAATTTATCTGAACTGAACTAAACTTAATGAGTATGTCCATTAAGGACCTATTCTTTTGGACAGAAATCGTCTAAACTAAACTGAACTGAATTTAATAGGTTTCAATTTAATTAAACTAAAATTAAGTTCAATTTAATTTATTTTAAAATATTAAAATAATAATCAAATACTAATATTAAATTAAATGACTCAATTGATGTAACTTAATAATTATTAATTGAACTGAACTTAATAGGTCAAAATTAAACTGACAGAAATGAGAATAAGTCTAAATACCTATATTGAATTTAATTTTTGTCCTAAATTACTTAACTGTACTTAATAGATTTGAATTAAACTGAATTGAACTTAATATATTTGAACTAAACTAAACTAAAATGAATAGATCTAAATTGAAATTAATAAATTTAAATTGTTAAAATAATTATTTTGTTTTTATTTCAACAATCTTCTTACTTAATCAATTTTATTTAGAATTATACACACAAAAAAACTTGATTTTTTTTTTTCAATAATATTATCTAATATTTTCATTTATCTTTTAAATTATATAACTCGTGTAAATTATGAATGGTGAATAGTTGAGTAGTTAAAAAGCTAAATTGTTAAATAATTATTTTGTAGGTATTTAAAATATCTTTGTAGTCAATTCTTTTTTCAAATTCAAGGTTTAGAAGTTTATAAACTATTGTAAGAAAATTAAATTGATAAATAATTAATTTTTTGTGTTTGAAACTGTATCTCAATCTCAATGAATATACATATATAAAATATTTATTACTTATTAAAGAATATCTCAATCTCAATGAATATACATATATAAAATATTTATTACTTATTAAAGACATGTTCGGTAATACTCAAAATGGCTGAACTGAATAGAACTAAACTACATAGGTCTGAATTGAACTGAACTTAGCTTAATAAGTCTGAAATAAAGCGAACTGTGACTAAGTCTAAAAGAACATATTCTAAATCATTATCAACCTTACGTTTTGGACTGAAACTGACTGAATTGAAATAATCTGAACTGAATTGAACTTAATAAGTTTGAACTGAACTAAACGGAAATTAAATTAAATTAAATTTAATTTTAAAATATTGAAATTATAATAATAAAAATAATGAAATAATACAAAAATTAAAAATTAAATAAATAAACTGAACTTAATGAGTCTGAATTGAACTTAATACTTAATTTATCTGAACTTAATGATTCTCCAAAACAGTTTTACTTATGTTAGTTTAGTTTTGATCCATTAAGGACCTTACTCCAGTTGAGTTTAGTTTTGATCCATTAAAGACTTCTTTTGGACTGAAATCTGAACTAAACTTGATTGAATTTAATAGGTTTGAATTGTATTGAACTGAAATTAAGTTCAATTTAGTTTCATTTAAGAATATTAAAATGATAATAATAAAATAATAATATTAAATTAAATGACTGAATTGATGTAAACTTTATAATTATTAACTGAACTTAACTTAATATGTCAAAATGTAATTGTATAAGTCTAAACTGAACTGAAATGAGAATAAGTATAAAAGTAATATATTGAATTTAATTTTTGTCATAAATGACTTAACTGAACTGCACTAAATATGTCTGAACTGAACTTAATTGAACTTGATAAGTTTAAACTCAACTTATATGAAATTAATAGATCTAAATTTAATTGAACTTAATAAATTTAAACTGTTAAAATAATTCTTTTGTTTATATTTCAATAATCTTTTATTCGATCAAAGTTTTTTAGAATTATAAAAAAAATTGAAAATATTTTTCAATAATATTTTCTAATGTTTTCTTTTATCTTTTAAATGATATAAACCGTGTAAATTATGAATGGTAAATAGTTGAGTAGTTAAATAATTATTTTATTTGTATTTAAACTATCTCCATACTCAATTGTTTTTTTAAATTAAATATTTAGAAGTTTATAAACTATTCTAAGAAAATTAAATTGATAAATAATCCCTCGTTCTCAATGAATATACGTCTCAATAAATAAAATATTTATTACTTTTTAAAGACATGTTCTTTAATGCTCAAAATAGTTGTACTGAACTGAATTAAACTTAATATGTCTGAATTACTTAACTTAATGAGTTTAAAATAAAGTCAATTAAGAATTAAGTCTTAAAGAACAGGTTCTAAATCATCATCAACATTTCTTTTGGACTGAAACTGACTTAATTGAATTAAAGTGAACTGAATTGAACTTAATAAGTCTGAAATGAACTAAACTGAAATTAGGTTCAATTTAATTTAATTTTAAAATATTGAAATGATAATAATTAAAATAATGAAATAATACAAAAAATAAAAATTAAATAATAAACTGAAGATCTGAACTGAATTGAACTGAACTTAACTTAATTTATCTGAACTGAACTTAATGATTTTAAACTGAACTAAAATGAAGATTAAAACTCAAAAACAACTACTTCAGTTTACTTTAGTGTTGATCCATTAAGAACTTGTACTTTTGGACTGATATTGTCTGAACTAAACTGAAGAGAATTTAATATGTTTGAATTGAATTTGAACTTAAATTAAGTTCAATTAAATTTTATTTTAAAATATTATAGTAATAATAATATAATAATATTAAATTAAATGGCTGAATTGATGTAAGCTTAATAATTATTAACTGAACTGAAACTGAATTGAATGAGTCTAAACTGAACTGAAATGAGAATAAATAAATTTAATTTTAGTTCTAGATGACTGAACTGAACTCTGCTAAATATATCTAAACTGAACGGAATTGAATTTAATATGTTTGAACTGAATTGAAATTAATAAATCTAAACTTAATTGAACTTTAACTTAATATGTTTGAACTAAATTGAAATTAATAAATCTAAACTTAATTGAACTTTATAAATTTAAACCGTTAAAATAATTCTTTTGTTTATATTACAATAATCTTTTTACTCGATCAATGTTTTTTAGAATTATACACACACAAAAAAATTGAAAATGTTTGTTTTCATTTATCTTTTTGAATCATATAACCCGTGTAAATTATAAATGGTGAATAGTTGAGTAGTTAAAAAATTAAATTGTTAAATAATTATTTTGTTTGTATTTCAACTATAGTTCTATTCAAATTTTTTTTATATTCAATTTTTAGAAGTTTATGAGCTATGTTAAGAAAATTAAATTGATAAATAATTATATTTTTGTGTTTGAAACTATATCTCATTCTCAATGAAAATACAGTCTCAATATATAAAACATTTATTACTTATTAAAGACATGTTCTATAAGACTCAAAATAGTTGAACTTAACTAAATTTAACTTAATAAGGTTGAATTGAACTTAATTGAACTTAACTTAATGAGTTTGAAATAAAGCGAAATGAGAATAAGTCTAAAGAAAGGTTTTAAACTATTATAAACATTACAAACTTGCTCTTTTGAACTGAAACTGACTGAACGAAATTAAACTGAACTGAATTGAACTTAATAAGTCTGAACTGAACTAAACTTAAATGATGTTCAATTTAAATTAATTTTAAAATATTGAAATGATAATAATAAAAATAATGAAATAATAAAAAAATTAAAAATTAATTAATAAACTGAACTTAATGGATCTGTACTGAACTGAAGTTAACTTAATTTATCTGAACTAAACTAAACTTAACTTAATTTATCTGAACTGAAATGAACTTAATGAGTCTGAACTGAAGTAAACTTAAGCGAACTAAAAATAACTACAAAATAACTTTATTTTAGTTCAATTTAGTTTAGATCCATTGAAGACCTGTTCTTTTGGACTGTTTGAACTAAACTCAACTGAATTTAATAGGTTTAACTTAATTGAACGGAAAGTAAGTTCAATTTAATTTATTTTTAAAATTTTAATAAATAAAATTAGAATAATAATATAAAATAAATGAGTGAATTGATGTAACTTAATAGTTATGAACTGAATTGAACTTTAGAGGTCAAAATTGAACTAAATTAATATAAACTCAACTCAAATGAGAATAAGTTTAAAAGTTATATTGAATTTAATTTTAGTATTAAATGACTCAAAATAGCTGAGTTGGACTAAACTTAATGCATCTTAAATAAAGCGAGAATAATCATTTTCAACATTACGGACCTGCTCTTTTGGACTGAAATTGGCTGAACTGAATTACACTAAACTGAAATTAACTTAATAAATCTAAACTGAACTAAAGTCAAATTAAGTTTAAGTTTAATTTAATTTTAAAATATTAAAATGATAATAAGAAAAATAATGTAATGATACAAAAATTAAAAATTAAATGAATAAACTGAATTTTATGGATCTTAAATTAACTAAATTCAATTTATCTGAACTGAACTAAATTGAAATAAACTGAGAATAAGTTCAAAATAGCTTTACTTCAGTTAAGTTCAGATCAATTAAGAACATGTTCTTTTGGACTGAAATTATCTGAACTAAACTTAACTTAACAGTATTTAATAAGTTTGAATGGAATTGAACATAAATTAATTTCAATTTAATATTCAAAATATTCAAATAATAATAATAATATAATAATATTAAATTAAATGATTGAATAGATGTTAACTTAATAGTTATGAACTGAAGTCAAAACTGAACTGATCAATAAGTGTAAACTGAATTGAAATGAGAATACGTCTAAAAGAAACTTAAGTTAATTCAGTTCAGATCTATTGAGTTCAGCTCAGTTATTTAATTTTGTTTATTTTTATTTTTATTATTATAATGTAAATATTATAGAATTAAATTAAATTAGATTGAACTTAATTTCAGTTAAGTTCGGTTCAATTCAGTTAAGTTCATTTAATATCTATTAAAATCAGTTCATATTATTTCAGTTCAAATCTATTAAGTTCAGTTCACTTCAGTTGAAACCTATTAAGTTCAGTTTGATTTATCTTTTGAATCATATAACCCGTTTAATTTATAAATGATGAATAGTTGAATAATTAATCATTCATATTTTGAATCATATAACTCGTGTAAATTATGAATAGTGAATATAGTTGAATAGTTAAAAAATTAAATTGTTAAATAATTATTTTTTTTGTATTTCAACTATGTTTCTAATCATGTTTTTTTTAATTAAAATTTTATAATTTTATGAACTATTCCAAAAAACATAAATTGTAAATAATTAATTTTTTGTGTTTGAAACTATATTTAATTCTTAATGAAAATACGCTCTAAATATATACTACCTCTATCCCAAGGCAATGGTCACACTTCCTTCACAAATAACAAAGAAAGTGTGATTATAAAAATGAGACAGAAGTAGTAATTTTTTTATTACTTATTAAAGACTATTAAAGACATGTTTTTTAAGACTCAAAATTGCCATTAAGCTGGACTTAATGCGTCTGGAATAAAGAGAATTGACTGAATTAAACAGAACTGAAATAAACTTAATAAATTTGAACTAACAAAACAGAAACTAAGTTTAATATAAATTAATTTTAAAATATTAAAATGATAATAAGAAAAATAATAAAATAATACAAAATAAAAAATTAAATGAATAAACTGAACTTAATGGATCTGAAATGAATTAATTTAATTTATATAAACTGAACTGTTGGAGTTGTGTACTTAATGTCTAGATTTAAGTAACGGTAAACTCCCGGTCATAGCATTTAATCTATTAAATTAATAAACAATTGTTTGCATTTAATTATTGATAATTAAATATATGCAAAATATAGTCCTGGATTATATACGTTGTAGTTAGTATGGTGTGCGACGTCACACAGAAGATCATACTATCGGTTACTCGTATTTAATCGAACGGTTGCTCACGACCTAGATGGACACGGACCAATCCATCGGTATAGTCGTTGTGTGAGAGAGAAAATAATTTGTCTTAATTATTTTATCACACTTGTACACTTGGTGTATTGGGCAGATCGCTTGAGATTTATCGATTAGGATTGCCTTGAGATAATCGATTCAAGTCTCAGAGTATTTTATTCGTAATCCCCGATACTATTGCGGGTGTGTATATTTAATATATGTGACTTTGATTTTCCAAAGGAATTAACCGATTTAATTATTGGGTTAATTACCGGTTAAGTTGGGTCACTATATTTTATATATGGCATGCCGTGAATACTTGACGGGAAAGTGTATCCCGGAAGGGTTGATAATATCCCCGAGATGAGTTCATAAGGAATTATTGTGTAAACCTCATGAGTGGATTCGTTCCGCACAATAATTAAGGTTGAATGGTACTAGTCTCGGATTCAAGAGATGAATAAATTAATTAGCAATAAATTAATTTTATTCATGGATATTTAAATCTTAAATACACGGAATAAATAGAAATATTATTTGATATAATATGGTTTAATATTGGGAGTGCAATTAATTTATATAGTGGAAAATAAATTAATTAATATTAATGGGAGATTAATAGATTTGGGCTTGGGCTCAATTTAATCATTAATATTGGAAGCCCAATATTCCACCTCCTTTAGATCCCCTACGTAGCCTATAAAAGCACTACATGGTCTTCTCTTCTACAACACACAACATAACTTGAAGATCATAATTCTTCTAGAGAGAGAAAGTAGAGAGAGAGAGAAGAGGATCCATAAGCTTGGAGGATCGTCGCCCACCCGACGTTCAAGCTAGTGCAAGGAATACGTGGGAAGATCGTAAGGTCATCATCTTGATTTCGTTTCTCCGCACAACGAATCAAAAGGTAAAATCATATACTCTCTTCTATGATTTTATGTGAATTGATTATGATACATACATGAACGCACGATCCGGGAATACGTATGAACTTCGGGGACGAGGATTCGAGATCCCCGGCGAAGATCAAGACGAACCCTCGGCTGGGAGCCGAGGGAGTCGATCGAACCCGAGGGTTCGATCGTGTGCACGCGAGGAACCCCGACTGGGAGCCGGGGTGGGCGATCGACCGTGGTGGTCGATCGCCGGGCAGCCGCGGCAAGAGCCGCGGCGGGTTCGCCGCTGGGCGAACCGCCCTCCTCGGGCGGTGGCGGTGAGTCGCCGGACTCACCGCCCGGGGCTGCCGGAGTAGCCCCAGCGATCGCATCCGTGCGATCGCGAACCCCACGGTGGGGTTCGGCTAGGGTTTAGCCGCGGGTTCATCCCGCGGCGACGCTCTTGTCGAGCCCGGTTCTTCGTGGTGTTCGTGACCGGTTTCCGGCGGGAGGATTTCGGTCGGGTTATTATTTTCCGCAAATTTTAATAGCCCGGGATATCGATTTCCAGCAATTGGTATCAGAGCGTTTGGTTTCGTGTTCATGTATGTGTTCAATTATCGTTCTACCTTGCAGGGATTCCGACTATCATGGTTAATTAATTGATTAATTGTTTAATTAATTGTTATTTAATTTTACCATGATTATTAAACTCTCGGACCTGTCGAGATTCGTTTTGTGTGGATGAATGCTTGTAATAGTAAAAATTCGGGGGTTGACCGAATTTAGATTTATTATTATTGTTCTATGTTTTCCGGAAAGTGTATAGGGTCGATTTCATGTATAGAATCGATACCGGAATTGTAAATTTATTTCTTGTAATTTATTTACGTTGGATCGATGCCGAAACGACCGCCGGAGAACTCGTGTGACGAAGAAGACGAAGAGGACGAAGAACCGGGGGGGGGGGGGGGGGGGGGTCGATCAACCCCATGATCGACCCCATGACCGAAGCCATGGGGAGGGGTCGATCGCCCCTCGGCTGGGGCTGCCGCCGGTATGGTGGTGGCCGGCCGGCTGGGGAGGCGGCGGCGGTGCCCTCTTCCGGTGGTGGCGGCGGTCGATGATGGTGGTGGTGGTGCGGGGATCCCCAACCCGTACTACTCCTACCTAGATTCACTTTCCTAATTGATTCAAGTTTTCCTATTTTGAGTATTCCTAAGTTTGGGAACTCTCATGGAGATAGGAAAAGAATTAGTTAATATTATTTATTTCCTTATTCTATTATGGAAGTCTTCTAGAATATTCCAAGTTCTACTTGGAATAGGAATCTAGAGATTTAATAGAATTAGATAGGAAAATAATTAATAAATGAATTAATTTATTTCCTATTTGATTATTCCTATTTTATGGGAATTTTCATGGACATGGAAATTAATTAAGCTTGGAAAGTAGAAGAGTCCTAATTTATTTTATTTCCTTATTCTATTATAGAAGTCTTCTAGAATATTCCAAGTTTCACTTGGATAGATTATTCTAGAGATTTAATAGAATTAGATGGGAAAATAAATAAATAAATAATATTAATAATATTTAATTTTATTTTTGATTTATTCGATTGACTTAATTTTCGAATTAAGTATCTTTTGGATTTATTAAAAATAAATAGATTTAAATATTGGGATTAATATTCTCGTCACATGGAGCATTCAAGAACGAAGACTGAAGACTAGAAGACGCATACGGAAATGGAATAAAGCCATGATAGTCGGAAAATAATTTTCTAGCATTATTTTGACTATGTGATATGTGCTTTATTACTTGTATGCATGCTTATGTGTTTAATTATGCATTAGATAGCGTATCCCTTTGTTATAAAAAGCTAAGTGGGAGCGGGGATGGAAACATTCCCATGGTCTCCATTACTGTTCTCTTGGTGACATTTATGAGCTTTCGAAGTTCATATAGATATGTCATTGGAGGAGAATTCTTGTAATTCCTTTTACAAGAAACATTGATTAAGTTTATCAAACAATGCCTAATTTGTCTTTCTAAAACTGACTTCAAGTCGACTCATTCTCACCCCGGGGAGTGGAATGGAGCCAAAGCCACTTGGTCATGTGGATGACACAAATTAGAGACACTCGTACCATTCTTTTGAAGATGGATCGTTTGTCTGCTCGGCTCCCTCATCTAATGAGAGATAGGGTTGTTCGCATGGTGAATCACTGGTTAGAAACTTCGAGTTTCACTTATGATTCTCCGCGTCTTGATTTACAAAATCGAATGCTTCAAGTAACTGGATGTCAATTGTAAAAGTCTTTTGGTGTAGTAAACGTCCACACTATCGTGGCTTGCTGCATTGAATGGGATTTTGGAACGATTGATGTAGACAGTTATAGAAGGGAGTGAAGGAAATGTACGTTAACGTAAACGTCCACACTATCGTGGCTTGCGGTAACATACGAATCTTAAACAAACTTCTTAGTACTGAGTAATGGTTTACACTTAGGTACGCTCTATAGTATTCTTCCCATCGAAGTAACGCTATAGTGATGTACGACCGAAGCAAATCTAATTACGAAATCATTTGGATAGGTAAACGTCCACACTATCGTGGCTTGCCATATCTGATGGGATTTTAGATGTGATTAGTAATTTAATGATATTATTTGAGGGAGATAATATCAGATATTAAATTGATTGTTTGTTTATATGTGCTTATAGGTTTAGAGAATAGCTATGAACCCACTTTCTGTGATACTCAAGGAGCATAAGCTCACTGGTCCCAATTACATTGATTGGAAGAGAAATTTAGACATTGTCCTGACTTCTGAGGAGTACAAGTTTGTACTCCATGAAGTGTGCCCTGCCGAGCCCACGGCTGCCTCAACTGATGAGGAAAAACTGACATATCGGAAGTGGAAAAAGGCTGATGAAATGGCTAGGTGTTATATTTTGGCTTCCATGTCAAATGTACTCCAAACCCAACATGAGCCGATGGACACTGCCTATGATATGATGTTTAACCTCAAGGAGATGTTTGGGGAGCAAGATCGTGCGGCTAGGCAAGAAGCCATGAGAGTCCTCATGTCGACTACTCAGTCTGAAGGAACGCCCGTTGGGGAGCACGTTCTTAAGATGATGAGTTTGTTGAATGAACTTGAGGTCCTAGGAGCTTCTATTGATGCTGAGACGCAAGTCGACATCATACTCCAGTCTCTGACCCCTAGTTTTGAGCAGTTTCGTATGAGCTATAATATGGGTAAACTATCTTATACTCTTGCGCAACTCCTGACTGAACTAAAGGCGGCAGAGGGGATCTACAAGAAGGGCAAGTCTCAAGCGCTTGTAGCTACCAAGTCCAAGGGCTCGAAGCCTGTTGGAGGTAGGGGCAAGAAAAGGAAGCAAGCCTGGAAACCCAGTGGTGCCAAGAGGCATGGACCACGAGTGGGGGCTGCAAAGCCAAGAGGCAAGTGCTTCCGATGCAACAAGTCTGGACACTGGAAGTCTGAATGTCCTCTCAAAGGTACGAATTTTTCTTTAGTCGTAAAAACATAGTCAGCGGTATTATCTACCAAAATTCTGGTGTGTAGATATGGAACCACTGACGGTATGTGCATTCTTGAATGCAGGGGTTCCAGAAAACCCGGCGACTTAGAGAAGAAGAGTTCGAGTCTACATGGGCGAAGCTGTTGGGGTAGCAGCGGTTGCAGTGGAAGACATTTATAGTTTTAGGATTTCATTTCAAGTTTATTGCATTATGTACCCTTTATTTTAGAAAGAACTTTTGTTCTGGATTTCTATTATTTATGAATGGATATTTTATTTCTTTAATCATGGTGATGATTTAGATAAGACATAATGGGTATTATCTATTCTGGTACATTAGATAGCAATATGTGAATGATGAATCCTTAGTCTACCACGATGCAACAAACCGTTCTATAACTTGTTTTACTATTTAGATATATTTCTTGATAAATCATTATACTTGTGAATTCTTATACTTAGTAGTATTTATTCAAATAAGATTCAAAAGGTTGAAATTGATTTGATCAATTATAGTTGAAGGAATGGACCTTCCGACCTAAGAATCAAGTTTGGAAGATAATACAACTAAGCATACTTTGGTAAAAGATAGAATTCGGACAAGTATTGAGAATGATCAATGATATGTGTAAAGTGCGAGTAGTCCTTTTAAGAATACTCAAAGATGGATTAGAATGCTTGATGTGCCATGAAAGCAAAGTGTTTTAGTCACAAAGCAATTATGGGGAACCTTCAAAGCATATCCATTGGAAGCCTCCGACTTAGTCGGGGAGGCTACCACATAACACAATCAAAGATTGAGATTAAGTCTCAAATGACTACACCATACACTTAGGTGTAGAGATGGTGAGTCAGTAAGAAATAGAATTCTAATAGTGAAAGAACAAGTTGTTCGGAACTACCTATGTTCTATGGATATTCCTGGAGACAACGGCATACTCAATATGGTTGTAGGGTATCCTAGATGAACAAAGTATTGTGTGTTCTATAGTACTATGAACCAGAAGGACGTGTAACGCCCGGTTCTTAGAGAAAGACTATTAGAAGAACCACAAAGCCCGAACTGACGCAGTACCTTGGAATGAGAAAATGGACAGAGACTAGGAACCAGCCAAACCGAGTAGAAGTACACCACACACTGCACCTACTGTTATTACTGTTATACACCGGGACGCCATTGCAGTGGGAGGTTGTTGAGACAACCAGAGATGTTCATAAGACTAGAAGAGTTTTGAACTCTGGATCTGGTAAAGATGAAATCGATCCCTAGCTCTGCATAAGGGCAGTACTAGATCTAAATGTGCCTGCTTAGAAAACAATAAGGATTATTGTTAAGAGGCAAGATCATTTAGAGTACAAGCTTAGTAAATTCATTATGGATTGGAACAAAGCTATAAATCGTGGAACTTGCGAATTGATGGGATAGTCCATTTGATGGATTCATCAAAAGGCATAGACGAAAGGTGTATTGGAGATGTAATAGAAACAAGGTGGTGTTTCTCGGAGATTTTATGTAGAAAACAATTTCATCATTGGCAACAATGTAGAAAATGTTGTCAGACATAAGATAATGGTTGTCTAAATGAATCAAGATATAAGATTGAGTAGAAGTTAGAGCATGTTCTTGAGATCTTACGATCTAAGGATAAGAACATTGTACTTCTCCTAGATATCTTATACGATTATGGTTTGTTTTAAACATGCATACTTCTGAGAAAGGTTATTGCCTTTCAGAGATAGAATATACATCTATCTAAAGGGTATGTGTTCGAACACATGAAGGAGATAGATGAGGACAAAGCAGTTTCCTATACTTCAAGTATGGAAAGCTTTGTAGATGCAATGTTGTAAAACAAGAACCTGATATCAACTATGCGGTTTGCGTAGTGGGAGGATATCGAGGTAATCTAAACAAGAGATTTTCGGATGCTGTAATAGTACTTGCGAAGTACTGGATTATTGAGCAAGACGAAATCTTCTTTGATTACAAATTCTCAGATCTTAAATCAGAGAAGGACCAGTGTAAGTCGATATCAGACTATGTGTTCACTTTTAGAAAGAGGTGGAACCATGAAGTGAAAGAGTGATAAGCAGGACGCTTCTCAGACTCTTTCATAACCAAATAAGCAGCCTCAGAGGCAGCGGAAGTTTTGGTTAGGTTCCGGGATAACCTCTTGACTTGGATATGACTCTTAGTTTACCAAAGGCTATTGGATAGCGGTGCAGGGTAAACTGGAAGAAGTCATAAGTCAAAAGTGATGTTAACACATAGAGCAAGTACCATCTGATACGAGTCATCGTCGAGGAAGACGATGCAGTAGTCACCAAGATAACTTCAGAGCGGCAACCTAGAGTGCTCATTCACACAGTACTTCTTGGAAGTACAACCCCAAGCACGTGATGAGTATGGGAGTCGGGAGTTTGGAGGAAATGACTAGACCTTAGTACAAGTGGGAGATTGTTGGAGTTGTGTACTTAATGTCTAGATTTAAGTAACGGTAAACTCCCGGTCATAGCATTTAATCTATTAAATTAATAAACAATTGTTTGCATTTAATTATTGATAATTAAATATAAGCAAAATATAGTCCTGGATTATATACGTTGTAGTTAGTATGGTGTGCGACGTCACACAGAAGATCATACTATCGGTTACTCGTATTTAATCGAACGGTTGCTCACGACCTAGATGGACACGGACCAATCCATCGGTATAGTCGTTGTGTGAGAGAGAAAATAATTTGTCTTAATTATTTTATCACACTTGTACACTTGGTGTATTGGGCGGATCGCTTGAGATTTCTCGATTAGGATTGCCTTGAGATAATCGATTCAAGTCTCAGAGTATTTTATTCTTAATCCCCGATACTATTGCGGGTGTGTATATTTAATATATGTGACTTTGATTTTCCAAAGGAATTAACCGATTTAATTATTGGGTTAATTACCGGTTAAGTTGGGTCACTATATTTTATATATGGCATGCCGTGAATACTTGACGGGAAAGTGTATCCCGGAAGGGTTGATAATATCCCCGAGATGAGTTCATAAGGAATTATTGTGTAAACCTCATGAGTGGATTCGTTCCGCACAATAATTAAGGTTGAATGGTACTAGTCTCGGATTCAAGAGATGAATAAATTAATTAGCAATAAATTAATTTTATTCATGGATATTTAAATCTTAAATACACGGAATAAATAATACTACCGGAGAAATATTATTTGATATAATATGGTTTAATATTGGGAGTGCAATTAATTTATATAGTGGAAAATAAATTAATTAATATTAATGGGAGATTAATAGATTTGGGCTTGGGCTCAATTTAATCATTAATATTGGAAGCCCAATATTCCACCTCCTTTAGATCCCCTACGTACACTATAAAAGCACTACATGGTCTTCTCTTCTACAACACACAACATAACTTGAAGATCATAATTCTTCTAGAGAGAGAAAGTAGAGAGAGAGAGAAGAGGATCCATAAGCTTGGAGGATCGTCGCCCACCCGACGTTCAAGCTAGTGCAAGGAATACGTGGGAAGATCGTAAGGTCATCATCTTGATTTCGTTTCTCCGCACAACGAATCAAAAGGTAAAATCATATACTCTCTTCTATGATTTTATGTGAATTGATTGTGATACATACATGAACGCACGATCCGGGAATACGTATGAACTTCGGGGACGGGGATTCGAGATCCCCGGCGAAGATCAAGACGAACCCTCGGCTGGGAGCCGAGGGAGTCGATCGAACCCGAGGGTTCGATCGTGTGCACGCGAGGAACCCCGGCTGGGAGCCGGGGTGGGCGATCGACCGTGGTGGTCGATCGCCGGGCAGCCGCGGCTGGAGCCGCGGCGGGTTCGCCGCTGGGCGAACCGCCCTCCTCGGGCGGTGGCGGTGAGTCGCCGGACTCACCGCCCGGGGCTGCCGGAGTAGCCCCAGCGATCGCATCCGTGCGATCGCGAACCCCACGGTGGGGTTCGGCTAGGGTTTAGCCGCGGGTTCATCCCGCGGCGACGCTCTTGTCGAGCCCGGTTCTTCGTGGTGTTCGTGATCGGTTTCCGGCGGGAGGATTTCGGTCGGGTTATTATTTTCCGCAAATTTTAATAGTCCGGGATATCGATTTCCAGCATGAACTGAACTTAATGAGTCTGAAGTAAACTGAGAATAAGTCCAAAATAACTTTACTTCAGTGCAGATCAATTAAGAACAAATGAGAATAACTCTAAAAGAACCGGTACTAAGTTAATTTTCGTTCATCTACATTAAGTACAGTTCTATTTAATTTTGTTTTTATTTATTATTATTATTTAAATATTTTAAAATTAAATTAAATTAGATTGAACTTAATTTTATTTCATTTCGATTCAATTCAGTTCAGTTCGATTCAATTCAATTCAATTCAGTTCATTAAAGACCTATTAATTTCAGATCATATCATTTCGGTTCAGACCTATGAAGTTTAGTTCACTTCAGTTGAGATCTATTAAATTTAGTTTGATTAATCTTTTGAATCATATAACCCGTTTAAATTATGAATTGTGAATAGTTGAATAGTTAATCATTCATCTTTTGAATCATATAACTTGTGTAAATTATGAATGGTGAATATAGTTGAATAGTTTAAAAAATAAATTGTTAAATAATAATTTTGTTTATATTTTATTTAAATTCTAAATTTAGAAGTTTATGTACTATTCCAAAAAAAATTGATAAATAATAATTTTATTGTGTTTGTAACTTTATTTAATTCTTAATGAAAATACGTTCTAAATATATAATTTTTTTATTAATTAAAGACATGTTATTTAAGAATCAAAATGGCTGTAATGAAATAAATTGACCTTAATGTGTCTGAAATAAAGCGAATTGTAAATTAGTCTAAAAGAACATGTTCTACATCATTATCAACGGACCTGCGTTTTTGGACTGAAATTGGCTAAAGTGAATTAAACTAAACTGAATGAACTTAATAAATCTGAACTAACTAAACTAAATTAAGTTTAATATAATATAATTTTAAAATATTAAAATGATAATAAGAAAAATAATGAAATAAAAAAATCAAAAATTAAATGAATAAACTGAACTAAATGGATCATAAATCTGAACTGAAATGAACTTAATAAATCTGAACTAACTAAACTAAAATATAATATAATTTTAAAATATTAAAATGATAATAAGAAAAATAATGAAATAAAAAAATCAAAAATTAAATGATTAAACTGAACTTAATGGATCATAAATGAACTAAATTTTATTTATGTGACTTAATAGTAAACAGAGATTAAGTCCAAAATAACTTTACTTCAGTTGAGTTCAGATTAATTAAAAACCTATTCTTTGGCACGGAAACTGTCTGAATTAAACTAAATTGAACTGAATTTAATAGCTTTGAATTGAATTGAACATAAATTAATTCAATATAATTTTATTTTAAAATATTGAAATAATAATAATAATATAAATTTTTTAAATTAAATGACTGGATTGATGTAAACTTAATAGTTATAAACTGAACTGAACTTAATAGGTCAAAACTGAACTGATCAATGAGTCTAAACTGAACTGAAATGAGAATAGTCTAAAAGACCTAGTCATAAGTTAATTTCAGTTAAGAACATTGAGTTCAGTTCTATTCATTTATTTAATTTTGTTTATTTTGTTTATTATTATTTAAATATTTAAAATTAAATTAAATTAGATTGAACTTAATTTTAGTTCCGCTCGGTTCAATTCAATTTCAGTTTATTTAAGACCTATTAAGTTCAGTTTATATCATTTCGTATTATATCATTACAGTTTAGACTCATTAAGTTCAGTTCACTTCAGGTTAGACCAATTAAGTTCAGTTTGATTCATCTTTTGAATCATATAAAGCATTTAAATTATGAATGATGAATAGTTGAATAGTTAATCATTTATCTTTTGAATCATATAATTCGTGTAAATTATTAATGGTGAATATAGTTGAATAGTTAATCATTAGAAGTTTATGATCACTATCTATTTAGTTTATGATGAATTTTAGGAAAATTAAGTTAGTGCTCAAAAATATTGTATTTGTACTGCAAGTGAGAAAATAAATAATAAAATCTTTTAACTTATTATTTATATATTATTAATTTATAACGATTAATCAATTAAAAGTAAAAATAATTGTAATAATATGTAATAAGTCATAATTTTTTTATAATATTATTATTGATATTATTATATAAGTAAGATGAGAAAAACAAATAAATAAAAGACATATTATTAATCAAATGAAATAAATAAATTTCTATCTTGTAATTCAAAGTATACTTTATTTAAAAGAAATGAACTACAAATTGAAATCTTAAGTGCCTTGAAAAAAAATTAAACAATTTCCAACTAAAATTGAATTTGTAAAATAAAAAGCAATTAATTAGATTATAAAAAAAGAATAAGAATAATGCGTGCTTTGAAAAAAAATTAAACAATTTTAAACTAAAATTGAATTTGTAAAATAAAAGGCAATTAATTAGATTATAAAAAAAGAATAAGAATAATGTGTAGTAGTACTATATATAAAAAAAATAAGTATATGAAAATAATTGTTATGGAAATAATTGGTATAAGAAAGTCCACGTAAGATTTTATGGAAATATAATTAATTAAATATTTATTTATAGAATAGATAAAATTTATATTATTATAATTTCCATAAAATTTATATTATTATAATTTCCATAACATATATATAAATATTATAATTTAACATATTTATTATATTCATTATCATTATTTGTATTTAATTTAAAAATTACCATAACAATACGTATTTATTATAATCATTATCATTATTGGTATTTAATTTGATATTTACAATAATAATACGTATATAATATGAAAATAAAAATACTCATAGATAATTAAGAATCCCTAAATTATGGGGCAATATATAATTTGATTCACATTTTAAATGTTACATTTATGGAAATCTTGAGATTTGAAATACCATAGATAATTAAGAATCCCTAAATTATGGGGCAATATATAATTTGATTCACATTTTAAATGTTACATTTATGGAAATCTTGAGATTTGAAGGATAATTAAGGAAGATAAAATTATAGAAAATCCAAATTAGTTGACCATATTGTGTGTAAAAAGCTTTATACTACAATATTTGGGTTAATAAAGATATATTTGACTAAATTATAAAGATATATTTTAAAATTATAAAGTTCTTACCAAATAAGATTATTACCATTTACAAAAATAAATGTAAATTAGCGTAGCTAATTCATAGGTAATGAACATATATTAAGTAAAATTTGAATTTATATATTAAATAGATAAGTGAAATTTAAAACTTAAATTTACTTAATATAAATTTTATTTTTTTATTTTACTTTATGATGGATCTGGAGAAATTAAGTTAGTGTTAAAAAATATTGTTTTTGTACCGTAAGTGAGAAAATAAATGATACCATCTTTTAACTTATTATTATGGGGGAATCATGGACCGGGGCATTTCTAAGAGTAGAATTATAATCAGTACCTATATTTTTTCCTAATTTTGATATGGGGCATTGTTCCATTATTAACCTTTTCAAGTATATTAGTAATTAATATAACTACATATCTAATATCATCCGCTTAGATTTTAAACAACTACGCTAGACACCTAGTATTATAACATATCTAAACATGAAATACATATCTAAACATGAAATATTAACAAGTCCATATTTGCATATTTGTTAGAATTAGGTGTGTTAAATATCTAAACATGAAATACATATCTAAACATGAAATATTAACAGGTCCATATAAACATGAAATATTAACAGGTCCATATTTGCATATTTGTTAGAATTAAGTGTGTTAAATTTCTAGATTTTTTATTTCACATTTTGTATTTTAATCAATTTGGGAAAATTTTAGTTGAATTTGGATTTAGACTATTTAAAAAGGTTGCTCATATTTATTTATATGACATATCTATATTTATGATAGATATGTATACATCTATGATAGATATCTATACATATGACATATTTATGGCATATCTATAATAGATATTAGTGTATGTGGTAAATCTATAATAGATATCTATTCATATATATATATATATATAAATAGTTGCGCAAATATATTTTACGCGTTTTTATACAAATATATTTAGCGCAAATATATTTATATAAAATATTTTTATACAAATATATTTATATATATAATTTACTGATTCTTGCGCAAATATATTTATATTCTTACGCAAATATATTTATATATGTATATAGTAAATAAATTAATATGTTAAGGTGTAGGGATATTTACGACTTTATACATTTTAAAAAATGCCCCTACTTAGTATTTAAAAAATACAAATTCCCTAATAAATAAAAAAATTAAAAATATACTACCCCTAAAAATGAGGTGAAAAAAATATAGGTGTTCGAAATAATATTAAAAAGCAATCTGCCCCATAGCCTAATATTACCTATTATTTATATATTATTAATTTATAACCGATTAATTAATTAAAAGTAAAAATAATTGTAATAAAATGTAATAAGTCATATTTTTTTATAATATTGTTATTAATGATAATATGATTATTGATATTATTATTATATAAGTATGATTAGAAAAATAAATAAATAAAAGATTTATTATTAATCAAATGAGATAAATAAATTTCTATCTTGTAATTCAAAGTATACTTTATTTAAAAATAAAATGAACAACAAATTAAAATCATAAAGGCCTTTTGAAAAAAAAATTAAACAATATCAAACTTAAATTGAATTTTTAAAATAAAAAAAAATTAATTAGATTATAAAAAATGAATAAGAATAATAATAAAATTAAATAAGTTATAATCAGCTACAAACATTAAAATAAAAAATATAAATAAATAACCAAATCATTTACCTATTAAGATAAAAATATGATATTTTTTTAAACAATGAATCTGCAAACAAATTTGTGATTTAAATTATAATAAAATGAGATAATTATAATATAAAAATAAAATTAAAGAGTATAATAAGAATTAGAAATTGTAAAAACAAAATAAAAAAAATATGACACTAATTAAAAAATAAATATGAAAACAATATAATTACCTTTGAATCTGCAAAAAATAATAGAAATCAATAAAAAATATTAGAACAAATATGTAACTTACAAAAAATTAAAACAATAATTATCATATAATAAAATATACAATAATAGAAAAACACAATAAAAATACTTACAATTCCTACAAAAAAATATATAGAATATAGTAAACATACTAAATGAAAAAAAAAATGCAATAAATAAAATCAAGAAAATTACTTACATAGAGTTCCTACAAAAAAATATTGTGAGAATCATTAGTACATTGTTAGTAATATTTATATAATAATATGTAAAAAAAACTAAAATGAGAGAAATGAAAAGTGAGAGGTAAAGAATGAGTGAAGAAGAAGACCAATTTATAGCATTAGATTTGAATTATTATCTATTAATTATCGTTATTATTATTTAAAAGGAAAAGAATATTTATGGACAAAATAATAATGAAGATATTAATGAAAGATTTGAATATGAAGAGAGAAGTTGTCATAATTAAGTTTTTTGGTAGGTATAAGCATTATTTATATAGGGAAACAATAAATATTGATTTATTTCCAAAAAAAAGATTTTTTTATTTAAAATAATAGTAATATGGAATATGTAATAAAAAATATGCTCTAATATAAATATTATATATGCATAAAATTGAAATAGAAATAATAAAGAGTGCATAGAATACTCCGATTCTTAAAATAAATTAATTAAATTAATATTAAGAAATTACTTATTATTTTATAATATTAGTTGTAAAAAAAATCAATAATTAATTGACCGTTATATTAATATTTGCTAATTAATTTTGTAGAGATTATAGGGATTGATTGATTTTTTTTCTATGTTGTTATTTTAATATATATGGTAAGAAATGTAATAGAATAGATGAATTAAGTAACAAATCAATTAGATAAATTATTTATAGTAAATGGTAAATTAATATAATTGAAAAAAATTAAGGAATTGATTAGTAAAAACAATTAGATTAATATCGATTTAAGGAATTGACGTAAATTGATTAGTATTTATGGAAATTGGAAAATATAATGAATATGAAATTATTATGTAATTAATTAAATTAAAAGCCACATCATAATAAATAATAAAACCACATAAGAATTATAAAGCCACATAAGAATGTCTTGGCCAATCAAAACATTGTTTGTGCCCCTAGTGTGAACATGCTGATTTTTTTGTAGTGTAATTTTTTGTGTTCACACTGGCCACGTGGGATCAGCAAAGTCTGGATTTATATATTAAATAGATAATATATGATTTTACCCATCTTACCCTTCGTAGCTATCTATACATATATAATTCTTGAATCTCTCAATCCCTATTTTCATCAAACCTATTCTCCTCCTATTTTCAAATTTCAACCGATCCGTTCATCTTCTCAATTCGCCGAAGTATTTCATGTTCTTATGCTTCAATATTTCTGAGTATATATATTCGTCGGATTTTTCTTATCTTTTTCAGAATTTCACGTACTCTTTAATTATTTTATCATGCATTTTTTTTGTGTGTGTTTTTCTAATTCAAATTTGGATTTTGTTTTTTTCAGAATCAAATTAAGGTATAATTTATTAATAGATTTTTTTTTCAATATCTCATAAATTGAATTGGAATTGTATCCTACAGTCCGTTTGGAATGTGATTCTTTTCAGTAGGTGTAGAATTGATACAAGATTTGACACACGACGACTATGAAAAAGTTTGCATATCTATTTGCTAATTGCAATGTTGATCGATCGAAAGAGAAATATAATTTTTTCTATTTTACATTTCTATTTTCGATGAGTTAATTACGTACGGGCCGCAGAGCTTAATCATAATTCTCGACTCTTACTCTCTTTTTTTTATATTTTTTCTTCTCGACTCTTGCTCTCTTTTTTCTATATTTTTTTCACTGTAGGTGAGATCAATATGATGGTGTTAAATTTTTAAATATTAAAAATAATCAAATAAATAAAATATTTTTTATAATGAGATTTTATACTTTATTTTTATAATTTTATTATTATTTGGTTGAGAATGAAATATAATTTAACCACGAATAATAATTATTATTTATCAATTTAATTTAATAGATCACTTTATAGTTGGCTTATAGAAATAATAATTCAACAATTTAATTTAATTGTTAAATTAAAAACTTATTTCTCTTAAAAACTTTTTTTATTTTATTTGTATTTTGATTATTTTATAAGTCGATAATATTTAATTTAATTGTTAATTTTATAATTTTATTTACAATTTTGGGAGGTCCTGATCCCGTTTCGATCTCGACTCGAATATAAATTATCCGAACGAGACGAGATTCCTCTAATCCCGTCTCATGTCCATCACTACAAATTAGAGTGAGAGTAGTAGGATTATGAAATAAACTGAAATTTTCATTCCAATCAACTTTCAAAAAAATACCACGTGCATCGCACGGACAGTGGTATAGTTATTGTAAAATATGATTATTTTTTACACTTATGAAAAATGAATAATAGTAGTACTAATAATTAAAAAGATTAATTTTAAATATAAATAAAATATGAAAAATGAATAATAGTAGTACTAATAATTAAAAATATTAATTTTAAATATAAATAAAATGAAAATAGATTTTGGTTTTCACTAGACACAGAATAAAAGAAATACTCCGTATAAACCAAAAATTGCGCACACAGATAAAAGTCCCGCCTCTTCCATAGCGAGGGTTTCACTTAGAAAACCCTTTCACTAATTCGTCAATGGCGTCATCATCTTCATCTACTACGTCGGGGCCAGAAATCCCGTGGGTGGAGAAGTATCGGCCGAGTAAGGTGGCCGATATAGTCGGAAACGAGGACGCCGTCGCCAGGCTCCAAGTCATCGCCCGCGATGGAAACATGCCCAACCTCATTTTAGCCGTAACTATTTATATACTCCCTCCATTTCTCATTCTTTTTTTTTATGAAGCTTTGATTTCATGAAGATTAGGGATATTGAAATTAGAAAATTAGTTCTGAACCGTGCGGAAAAAATTAAGTGTTTTAATTGTGGCTAGGAAATTGCCATAAGCTGTGCTCCACGTTGTACATTATGCTTCAGCTTTTGTACCTCACTAAATTCATTTACTGTAATTTTGTTAGCTGAATTCTATGGCAGTATAGTGTGTTAAGTGAAGGTGTTCACAATTTTGTCTTAGAACTTTTGGGTGCTTTTGATCCTTTCATATTAAAAATGGTTAATGTTTTTCCGGTCTGATTTTAGTGAAATGTTTAGTTTTAAAATTTGTATCGATTTACTTACCCTAAATGTTTTCAAATTAAAAATTGTCTGTGTAATTTTTAAGTCTGATTCCGTCTGTTGCACAAGTGTGCAGACGCATAGTTTGCTACTCGCTTGGATTTTTATGAAATATGATATTTTCTTATCACTTATAGTGTCTAGTTGCCTATTGGCTTCTCATCAAAATAACAAGGATGGTATGGATTCCTTCCGTGCTACGAATTTTGACTTCCTGAATAATTGTGGGAGACATTTTTATACACTTGAGATTATATTTGGATTAATTCGCGTGAAGAGTTTTATTCATTAATCAATCGCTCTTTAATGCTTCATGCAGGGTCCTCCTGGAACCGGCAAGACTACTAGCATATTGGCTCTTGCACATGAACTTCTAGGACCTAATTACAGAGAGGCAGTTCTGGAGCTTAATGCATCTGATGATAGGTATGAGACATATTTCAGTCACTCTGTTGATTTTGTTTTAACTATGTGTCTGCTTTCGTGTGCTTTTCTTAGATTTTTTTTTATTATTCTTGTCCAGGGGGATTGATGTTGTGAGAAACAAGATAAAGATGTTTGCTCAGAAGAAAGTTACTTTGCCTCCTGGAAGACACAAAGTAATCATTTTGGATGAGGCTGACAGGTGAGTGCCTTATCATTTTCTGTGTCTATGTTCTCTCTTTTGAGTGAAAGATAAATAAATCATATTTTCAGTATTCATTTTAACTATGGGTCGAAAATGAAATTAGCATGACATCTGGAGCTCAACAAGCCTTGAGGAGGACAATGGAGATATACTCAAATTCCACACGTTTTGGGCTCGCTTGCAACACTTCTTCAAAGATTATTGAGCCCATTCAGAGTAGATGTGCCCTTGTCCGGTTCTCTAGGTTATCTGATCAAGAGATCCTTGGACGTCTCCTGGTGGTGGTTGCAGCAGAAAAAGTAATTTTTGAATGACTTCCATCATAGTTTTTTTTGTTGATCTACTGCCTGAATGACTTCTGAGACGTAATTTTTTTTTCAATCTCATCGTGTTGGTATAATTGTTTACTGGTAGCATTTTTCCAAAAGCCCTTATATGTTCATGGTCTTTACATGAAGTCTGTTTGCAACAATGGTTCATATCTTTTACTGTTTATGCTTAGGGATTTACAATGACACTACCAAATTTATCTTGTGCTGGTTATAGATGAGTCAAATCAATTTATAGAGGGGACAAATTCTAAAAACTGAAAATCCCAAAGGCAATATTTGGACTTTTAACCTAAAACCCCTTAATAAAATGGCTGCCACGCCTACGAAATTCAATTTTTTGAGTCAAACTAATAAAGTATCCACAAGTGATGAATGTGATATTGCATTATGTTATTTTTGTTTCTTCTGGTTTTTTTGTGAATATTTTCCTTATTGTAATGCAATCATCTTGGATGGTAGAGGTAGATACTAAGAGCAACAGAAAAATGAACTTTAGTGCATCTTCTTTCCTCGGTGAAATCAAAGATGGAATGCTTCTTAAGTGGATGGTTTGTTAAATTCCGAAACTTGCTGACTAAATTGCGTGATGTAGGTACCTTATGTTCCGGAAGGTCTTGAAGCAATCATATTCACTGCTGATGGTGATATGAGACAAGCTCTGAATAACTTGCAGGCTACAAACAGTGGATTTGGGTTTGTAAATCAAGAAAATGTCTTCAAGGTCACGGGGATTGAAAGTCAACACCTTCCTATAGTTATTTTCAATAAGTCATGTGATAACCACAATTTATCACTGTGTCCAGGTTTGTGATCAACCCCATCCATTGCATGTGAAAAACATGATTCGTCAGGTGATTGAGGGGAAATTTGACGACGCTTGTGCTGGATTGAAGAAGCTTTATGATATGGGTTATTCACCCACTGATATAATTACTACCCTTTTCCGAATTATAAAGAATTATGATATGCCAGAGTATTTGAAGCTGGAGTTCATGAAGGTTTGTCAAAGATGGCAATGCATATTATTTTATTTTTAATTATAGTTTGACATAAATGACAATTTTCTTTACCAAAATATGCAGTTCTTTTGATTTTCTTTCATAAATGTACAATATCCATGAAAACGAAACTATTGAAATTTCAAAGGATGTTTAAGTGAGGAATGTTGTCAATTTAACAGAAGTTTCTAACCGGACTTCCCATTTTGGTGATGCTATACAGGAAACTGGATTTGCCCACATGAGGATTTGTGATGGAGTTGGGTCTTATCTTCAGTTGTGTGGTTTGCTGGCAAAGCTTGGAATAGTCCAGGAAACAGCCAAAGCTGCATAATTTGCAGTCAAGTATGTTTGAAATGCTGGCGAGAGTTTATGATGTGAAGGAATTGATGTATCTTGTGAGATGAGACGTTTTTCATTCATTCCTTTGCACCTTGCTTGTATTTGATTTCTGCTGTCCTTGCTGCAAAACCGATACTTTCTCGTTCTGTTATGTTTGAAATTATCAGATTTTAAGATTCTTCTGCATTGTCATGATCAGTTTAACTTGATGTTTTTTACATGAGAATGGTAAAGCCTTTTAAATGTTTTTCGTTTCAAATGGCATTATCTAAAAGGACATAAAGTTAAACGTGTTAAGGATACGCAGCCTGTTATTAGCCTTGCGAAAATGTGTTAAGGATACGCAGCGTCATAAGAGCAGAGAGGCAATGAGAGTTGAGAGATCGCCCGCCGACAGGGGCGTGTGTACAACACTCTAAATACTCTCCAAATCAAAGCTTGAAAAGTGCAAAAGGATCTCGGAATCCATTGGCTCAGGCCCTCAAATGCACTTCCAAGATCATTTTCAACTTGGCTGTCCCAAGCAAATCATTATGTTCTCATTTTCTTGAATTCCTATTTTTTTTCTTTTTAATATTTGTTTCTCGTCGATGTAGAGTGGGAGAGAGGCAACCTTAATGGTGGAAGCCGAGGAGAATTTGAGCGATCATATGCGCGCGTTACGGGTGTGTTCAATTATTATATTATTATTATCAAATATTTACTTGCATGAATTTTAGTATGGAAATCGGTTATTTGTTTTAGGATGTTGCTTATAAGCCTAAGAATATTACGTTAAAACGAGAAAATGTGAGCCTCATGCTGAAGCAGATGTTCAAACATGTGAGAGGCAAGTTCTATGACTTTATGCTCTTCTTGGTGTAGCGTATAGAATGTGTTGCAATGATTATTTCGGTATGTTGATTATAAACGTCGTTTTAATTGTGTTTTTTGTTTACTCATTCCTTTTTTCACGAGACTAATTTCTAAATGTGCACAATTTTCATAATTATCGAGAATACATAGTAAGTTAGAATATATATATATATATATATATATATATATATATATATATATATATATATATATATATATATATATATATATATACTCTTTTTTTTCATAAGTATTTCTTTGATTGATGAGTTTTTACCACTACTTTCGTCCGCCTTCTTTTGCTACATAGCTAACTCGCTGTCCTTGTGGACACCAGCGTCGGATCCCATCATGGTATGAAAACTTTGGTAAGTTCATTGTAGCTTTATTAAATCATACTGTAGTTGTTTGATTGGATTTAAGTGGTTTTGAAAATGAAGGTAGCTTTTTTCACAATTTTGATTATTCAATTGACAAGATGATAAAAGAGAAAGCAAATACAGCACAATGTTTTCGTGGATGATTGGTAAGGTATCCTTCTCCCTTTCTGTACTCTTTCTCAAAATTATCGGTGACATAATTCCTTTTTATACAGTCGGACTCTACTAGTTAACAATGTAGGATTCAACAGAAAAACAAGGTTGAAACTTTATGAATGTGATTGATATTTTATTTGGTTTTTGACAATGCTATATATTTCTCTTTTCTTTACGTTTCTATAATGTTATGTTTCCCGTGTTTGGTGATCATTACCTACATTATACCATTCAAATATAAAACGAAACGGTAAGGTAAGGTTTGTGATGATGCGAGGGTAAGGTAAGGTTTGTGATGATGCGAGTGTAATTCCCCGTTGACGCAGGGTTCGAACTTCGACTCATTGAAATATTTGAAGGTTTGTCCTGGGGTGAGACATGTTGGCTCTCTCGCACAAATGTCTTCTACTCGGGCACATCCCTCGATTTACATCATACCCGATCGAGGGACTTCCGAACCGGGTGATTATAGAGTTTCTCATCTCTCCTCTTTATAAAAAAGATATAAAACAAAACGGATTTGCTATGAATTTGATCTTTTTTTTTACAAGATCTTACATCAATAATGTGTCAAATTTGATAACCGAAATCCAATTGCTATGAATTTGATCTTTAATTTTATTTTTTACAAGACTTGACACCGATAATGTGTTGATAACTCTCTCAATTTGACGGTCGAAGTTTGATCGATTTATAAAAAATGTATGGAGTAGTATTTAATAAAATGATACTAATACAAATTAATATTGTGTTCTTTTCGAACAAATAGTTATGTTACACAAAAAAATATTATTTTATTAACTTTATGAAAAGAAATACTATTTCTTTACTCCCAATTATTTTTACTTTGTAATTTCTATAAAAAATAAAAATAATAAATAATTGATACATAAGATAAATAAATGAAAATTAATTTATATTTATTATAAAATATATTATAAAAATTATGAGTAATATTTTAGAATATACAATTATCGAGTATTGTATATATTGTTGAATTGAAATTGACAATGACTCTCCAAATTCTTGTACATTCTCAGATTCTCTGGACTTTCAGGCTCTCTTCTTTGATTCCCAAACTACCCCTCGATCGATGTCTAAATTACACTTTACTCCTCGCGGTTGTAACAGATATACGCTCTCCATCCATTATTTGCTGCTCACATTTTTCACATTCAGCCGAACAAAACAAATAATTAAAAAAATTACTCGCATACAGAATTTCCTAAATTTAGAAAGCAAGAAAAACACTGTTGAATTCCAGTTTGGGGAGAAAACCTGATCAGGAAATATGGATCTAGAAGCTATCGACGCTTTCATGAATATTACAGGCGTTGATGAAGCAACCGCTATTCAGAAACTAGAGGTACTGTTTCGCGTTAATCACTGCCGTAATTTGTACTCTATGACGATGCATTTGCCATTATATTATGAATTTTAGTTGTAATCGCTCGCTTTCTGCACATGTGGTGGTGTCTGGTGTGGAACTTTGCTGCAGTTGAGATTTGGAACTTACTAAACTGAAATGATAATTGTCGTTGCAATTCAATTTGTGCATTATTATTTTTGAAGTCTATTGAACCTAGATCAATTGTGAATTTCAATATTCTTGTAGGACAAGGGATGAAAAACCTTCAATTGAGGATTATTGATAATTTGTATTTCCGATATTCTTACTACTACGTGAATTTTGATTGGAACAATTCAGACCTCGTGTTTCATTTTGGTACTCGTATAACTAGGCTGCTCTTTAGTTATACGAGAACAATCACTGATCTCGTAGAGTAAGTGACTAAGTGCTTCGTGTGATTTGTTATTATCAAGGACTGTTGATTATTATTTAATGTGGTGGATTTCATTTGATTAGTTCCACTGCGCTTTATAAAGTAGTGTTTCATAGGATTTTTGTTACCCCTAGTATTGAAGAACTTAAGGAACCAGAAAAGCCGATGAAATGAGAAAACATCAAATTGTCCTCTTAGAGACCAATAAGAAATACTCCACTTGTGGTTTGTGCAACAGGTTAGCTTATGAATACCTAAGTAATTTTAGTTAATGGGATTTTGGTGCTTCCTTCCTCATCCACATACATAAAGTTTTCAGGAATCATATAATGGCTTTAGTTTTATGGTAGATTGTCAAGAAAGAAAGATGAGAGGCAACACAAAAAGAATATTGCTATAAACAATTGTGAAAAATAGTTGCAGGTTTGATATAAATGTTCTTGTACTTCTACATAAGAAAATGTGTGAGACAAACAGACTAACATAAATAGATATAGCTATTGACAGGCTGTGAAAATGAGTTGCAGTTTTGATGTTATTGTGGATAACCCAGAAACATCCTTGACTTTTTTTTAATATGGCTACTTCTAATAACTGTCATCTTTACCACAATTGTCCCTGAATAAATCATTGAAGGTTGTTTGGCTGGGCCAAATATCTAATTGCCACATTAGTGTCTTACATTTTCTAAAGTGGACCGATGTCAAGTTTCCAGACTATATTGTGTTTTCTGTTGTTATCTTTTGTTGGAAGGTAGAGAATAACTTCTTTAAGCGATTTTTATGGTAGAGATTCTGTAAATTTGATCATTTGTGTCCATTTTAGCAAATATTTTCGAAACTTTTAGGAGTATTATTTTTGCGCTATATTTCCTGTGAAGTGTTGAACATGTTTAATAGTGGTATCATATTTAAAGATAATTTACTTTATCTATTTTGTATCTCTCTTGGATTTTGTAATGACAAACAATTATTCAACAGTACTCTATCTATAAGATTTTTCAAGAATTGGATTGAGAGGATCTACTGTAATTTCTAATTTTGTGAGCGTCTTTGGTTGAACAGGAGCATCATGGCAATTTGAATGGAGCTATCAATGCATATTTCAGTGAAGAAGATATCAACCTGTCAGTATATCTTACCAATTCTATTCGTATTGTTCATCCGTCAGTTATTTTGATTTTTGAATAATATATAATAGTATTAATATACTTGACATATTTTTAAGGATTAAATATACAAAATTCGTACCATCACATGTAGAATTTGTGTGAATAGGTTACTTCAAAATTGTTGAAGATAAGAAAGGAGAATGAGTGTTAACCTTCCTTCATTAATACCATCTGCAATCTCAGCCCCCTACTTCCCCAGCACACACAAGCACTTCATTTCCCCCCAGTCTCAGATGACCTTCCTTGAAAGGTGACCGCATGGAGCAAATTCATTCTTTCCACATTCCATCTTCCCTCCATCACGAAAGCCCGAACCACTATCTCTTATCCGTCAACCCTGCGATAGCTTTACATCCTATTGAGCAACCTCATATCTTTCTTATCTTTGTGCTACTATATCTATACATATCTATGCATATTGTATATTCACACACTTCTTTTGCACTGCTTTATCTGGTCTGATGCCTAAAAAACTGAGTTAGAGCCTTTTAATTTATAAAGACCCTTCTGACCTTAACTTCTAGTTTTACAGAAGCCCTTCATGACTGTTTTTTATTTTTAAGTTAGTTTATTTTTTTAGGCACGACCTCAGAGGTACTTTTTGCAATTAACCCTATTATGAGTTTCTATTTAATACATTGATATATTTTTGTTCATGTAGAACTCAAGGGACATCTCTTACGTCTACTCAAGATGATGATATGGACATAGATGACCCAATACCAGTCCTGTCTCGGAGATCCCCTTCTTCGTTATTACCATTTGCAAGAGATATGAACCCTTTCTCTCTCATTGATCCCAACTTCGTCCAGAACATACTTGGTATTAATAGGGATTCAGCTCAGCCACCATTTGTCTCACACCCAAGAAACGTGAGGGAGATACCGATTGAGGTGATAGATGGGATTGGATCATCAAGCCATTTCAGAAACACTCCTACCATTGAAGATGTCACTGAAACTGCGCAGGAACATGGCCCTCAAATACGTGGAATAGTCATTGAAGATGATGAAGTTGATACTAGAAGCTCACTGGATTCACCAATCACACGTCTTGTTGGCCATGGTTCTGGAGGTAGCCCCACGGATTTTAGGCCCAGTGCTCCTAATATTGTTGATGTGCCAGACTATGAGAACGAGATAGAAGAAGAAATGATACGAGCTGCCATCGAGGCTTCCAAGCATGACACTGCAATGTCAAATCAACAATTTGACGATTTTCCTGTATGAGATATAATTCAAAATATGAGTGGCTATCAGCATTGAACTTTTAATTATTGATATTTCCTGTCGTCTTTCTTATGTAGGATGTCCCGGATCCCTCTTCTCAGCTAGCACAGTCTCACGGAGAAGATGCTGAGATTGCACATGCAGTTTCATTGTCATTGCAGGTTTTCCTTCTTCTCTCTGCAACTACTTTAATAAAATATTTTTTAGCTAACAAAGAGCAAGTCTAGACCGCAGAGCAAGAAAAAGTGCTTAGGGAACTGGAAGGGAAGGTTGTAGCCTCAGAAGTAGGTCAGATATCAGCTACCTCAGAGGAGACAAGTAATATACTCTCAAATGGAAGGTTAGTATTTTCAGTTATCAGAATAGTTGATGTACTACAGTCTGCATGGGAGTGTATCAATGTTGTCAAAAGCATCTGCAAACTTTACATTCACTGGACTTACATAAGCATTTGGTATCTGTAGGAAATCTAAGCTGGAAGTTGGAAGCACATCCTTCCAAAATGAAGCTGAAGACTCAGAAGATCTACCTCTGCTTAGACATAGGAGACAGCGTGTGTCTTCAGGTCCAACTGACACTACAAATAATACTGAAGAAGTTGATGTTAGCCCACCTTCAAGTCCTGAGCAACATAATAATGCTCACGTTTCAGATCATAATAGGAGTGAATTCCCTTCTGATGAGGTGATTCTCTAGTCCACAGATTTCAACTCATATTTGAACTTTATTTATTAGTGAATTTAGGTTAATGAAACTTTTGGTCTATTTGGTTTAAGTGGGGGGGCATCTCTTCGGAGGAACATGATGAAGCTGTAATGCTTGAGGCTGCAATGTTTGGTGGTATCTCGTACGCAGCACATCAGCTTATGCAGAATAATTTAGGTACGTCAGTGGGGCCCATGCATACACCTGGACCTCCATCACCTTCGCTTGCGGCTCAGCGGTTGATACGAGAGCAACAGGTTTTCATTATGAGCGTTTGATGTAAGCTAAAGTTCAAGCTTGCCTCTGTTAACAGCCTGAACATTTGTATGCAGGATGATGAGTATCTTGCTGCATTACAGGCTGACCGAGAAAAGGAATTGAAGGCCAAGAAAGAAGCTGAAGCTGCTCTGACAGAAGAGAGACAAAAAGAGGATGAACATCGCAGAAAACTGCAAGAGGAAGAGGTATCTTATTTTGAATATTTTGGTCCATTAGTTTGGATCACTTAGAGTCTATTTTGCGTGGAATGATTATCGTCTTGTTTATAGGTTTCATTCCTAGATAATTTGTTTTGCATGGAAATAAACAATTTTATTAGCCTAGTTTAAATCTTAATCCCATTTTTCATGTATTTATGTTGCTTCCTCCTATTAGACAGAGTTTGCTATTTTCAGCAACTGTAAGAAAATGATGCATATATTTACACTTCTATATGATTTGCGAAACTAAATCTAAGATGGGAATGGAGAAGTTAAATATTTTACATTGCCTCTTTTCGTGTCCCTTACCATGACAAAATTGGCCATTAATTAGAATTTAACTTAATAGATCTCCTCCTACTCCCCCCCACCCCACATCTATATACTCAGATGTGTGAAGAACGTGAAAGATTGGTTTTGAAATGTTGATATCTTGTGTCTACTGATCTTTACGTCTGTGTTTATTGTCTAGTGCACATGTGATTATGACATGTGAAGTACAGTTATTAAGTTATCCTGCTTATGAACATTATTATTAACTGATTCTGACCTCTTAACAAGAAAGTGCATGCCAGCTTTGGCTGCATCAAACTAAACTTAGTGGTTCAATGTATCTTTTTAATGCTCTTGAGAACTTGCAAAAATAAGCAGTGTTTAAGCTTCATTTGTGGGCAATAGTGAAACTGCAGCCTTGTCAAAACAATGATTCTGTAGAGGTATTTGCTTAACTATGTTCTAAACCAAATTCTAAAGTGGACAACACGAGTTTTTTCCACTTATCTTGCAGAGTTGTTACATAAGTCATACTGAGACTTAATACTCATTATCCTCTTTCTATTCTGAAATTAAATGTGCAATGTACTTTAATTATGCAGTAGTATCTAAGCTTGTTTAACTTTTAATTGATTTGATATTGTTCAGAGCATCTCCAGCACAAAAAATGTGAACTACTTTTTGTTTTCTAAATTTTGGTTATGATAATGCTTAGGTTAGACTAGACACGTGACCCACGTTCCATGCTATTAGAATATATATATATATATATATATATATATATATATATACATATATATGTTTATATATTACAACCTTGATATATCGATCAACATTAGTGTGATTATTTTAAGGAATTATAGAGTTCTACTTCCATCTTATGGTTATTTCCTGATATCCAGGTGTTGATTGTCAATTAGTTGGTCAGATCAACTGATGTTCCATTTAGGTTCTCCTTGGTTATAATACCTTAACCATGTTCGGATTTTTTCCTGAACAATATCCTTTATTTTGTTTGGCATGTTGACTTCCTTTTGAGCATTTTATGATGCCTGATCCTAACAATGCACTATATTCCATTCATAAATCGAGTTCCTTCTTTGATGTATGGGCTTGAAAATTAATGCTTTCTCCATCTCCAATATGATGCACACTTGTGTTTTCTTTCCAACATAAGAACAGTAGCATTAGCAACTAGCAAGCATGAACTAAGTTTGAGGCTTTGAGAAATTTGACACAGTAGAAGTTCATGTCCTGAATATCCTTGTGTTATCATCATCTAATAGCTTTTGATGATGCTAGATTGCTAGGTTACATTTTAGTTATACAAAGATCAATCTCTCTCCATTTTGTCAGCACGGAATCCCAGTTCAAAGAACAATATTTATTATTTATTTATTTTTAACTTCCAGAAAACTGAGAGCCAATTAGCAGCCAAAGAATCTTCCCTTCCTCAGGAGCCAACACCAGATGATGAGAATGCTGTTACACTCCTTGTGCGAATGCCTAATGGAAATAGGCAAGGAAGAAGATTTCTGAAGTCAGACAAACTACAGGTAACCTTTGTCCTAAGATGCACATGAGGGCATCACGTCCAATTACGCGGTGAAGGAATTGATTTTGAAATGGGTCTTTTGTTCTTCTCTTGGTTAAATTTATTTCTGAAAGACTAGACAGAAAAAATAATAATGATAATAGTAGTAAAAACAACAAATAGAATGAAAGGATCTGTCAATATCCATGACAATTTTCTTTATTAATAATAATTGAAATTAACTAGAAGACTCTTTTCATCTTCCAAAACTGTACTACATTTTATGACAAATGAAAAAGCAAATAAAATTAGATGACTGACAATAATAGTTTAATCCCTCTGAGGATTGCTTTTTTCGTGGATATCTTCACATGAATTTTGTCTTTTGCATGTATATTCAATGGTTTGTTAGCTTACATGATATTCTGAATTTTTTGCAGTGTCTATTTGACTTCATTGATGTTGGCAGAGTGGTAAAACCTGGGAGTTACAGATTGGTAAGACTTTTACCACTCTCTAGTTAGTGTTAGTTCTTGTGTTAATCATCAAGCAAACTCATATTTTATGGCTTACTGTTCTTGAGTCCTGACATCACACTGAAAGCCACGGAAATAAAAAGAATGTAGTCTATTATTATTGAATGATTAATTTGAAAGTAATAAATGTTGTTTCTGAAAGTCTTTTATATTTCTTGTGTTAAGGTGAGGCCTTACCCTCGGCGTGCTTTTAGTGATGGAGAGAGTACCTCTTCTCTTCACGAATTGGGTCTAACCAGCAAACATGAAGCATTGTATCTGGAGTTGATTTAGCTAATTGTGCTTATATTGTAAAGTTTAAACTTCATTGCAGACTTTCATAAGTGAGGATGTTAGTCTTAGTTGTTTCTTGGATTGGTTCATTGCTATTGGTTGAGGATGATATTCTTACTTGGTAGACTTGAATTGTTCCTTGTACATGGCGTTTCGCGGTCATAATTTTAACTGGTATATACGGGTAAACAGCCGAATTGGATTAGGAAAATTGGTTCTTTGATTGCTTCTGATTTCGTGCTTTTTTATTTGTTGATCCATGGGAAGGTAGATAAACTAGTGAAAAATGAATTAAATTTGGTTTTCATAATTTTATATGCTTTCGGTCTACCATTGTTTGTGTTGACTTTTCTTCTGATTGCTGTTGCATCCTTCACATGTTTCACGCATATAATGGCTTGAAGAGTGTGTTCTTGGAATTGTATTGGTTTCTGTCAAAGAAAATAGCATCCACAACATGACAATTGGACAGTACTTGAGAAAAATGCTTCACATAATGCGTGCTATTTTCTGCATAAGTTTGAGAAAAATGGAAGTGTAACAATATTTGTTTGATACTTTTTGAAAATCTCAGAGTAACCATAGGATGTTGCATAACTGACTCATGGCTTAAGTATACCCATGGACTTCTACTTGTTTTTTACTGGCTCATCGTTGTACCCAGCCAGCTACCTGATGAAAGACAAAAACTAGCTCTTTGTATTGATTTTATTAGACTGGCTTTTCTTCCTATGAAGACAAATGAAGCCTGTTTCCAGTTTGATCTCTGTTGACGTGAGACCAAAACTAGCTCCTTTTATTGATCAAATACTTTTGATGTTTAAAATCAATAAAATTATGTATTGGATTTGATAGTCTCAAGATTTTAGAGGAAAATAATTTAATTTATGCCTCTTGAGCGACTAGAAATTGTGTGCGAGTGACATGCGTTACACGAATGTCGCATCAATTTGAGTACGGCCGAACAAACAATTTTTTTCATTTCTGTTACTTTGTAACGATTAATTGTTTGTTAATAATTATTTGTTATATAATTAAAATAAAGTTATTCGATTGAATTCATCTACCATCAAATATTATTCTTATTATTAAATATTATTCTTATAATTGTTTGTTAATAGTTATTTATTTGCTATATAATTATAATAAAATTATTCTTATTATAATTTGAATTCATTTACCATTAAATATTAGGGTGGCGCTATTCGCACCCCTATGTCCTCTAAGTTCACCTCCACATATTTATAATTTTAATTGTTTATTGTTTTACTTAATACACCACTATGACTTTACTAATGATTTTCCTAATATACCCTTTAAAATTAAAAATACACATCTTCTTAGTTAAATAGATTTATTATATACGTAATTAATTGTAAAAAAAATCTTTATTAAAAGTAACTTCTGCTCTTATAGCCGTGTTCAGGAACAATTGATGGTATGCCCTGCTGACTAGGTCTAATTAATTGACTACCCTGTTATTTAAATAAATCAAAAAGAAAATAGAAATAAAAGGTAATTGTTTTAGTGGGTATGGAAAATTCGACAATGTCCCTATTATATTCAGCGTATTTCACTACAATTTCATTAAGGAAAAACCAGTTTCTTCCTCCTCTTCTCGCAGCGCTCCTTTTTTTTTTCTGTCCAAATCAAAGAAGAGCTACTACGCAAGAGGAAGTAAAAACACACAACACTTTCTGCTTTCTGCCCGATGTCCTAACCTACATCCCCCACAATGGTGTCGAGCTACGCGGGCTGAACCAAACCCTAGTTCAGAAAAGTTGGAATCTGGTATTGGCTGAATCTTCATCTCCGGCGGCCTATTGCTCTAAATCTCACAACTTCGGTGACCGAATACCCTAAATCATGAAGAAAAAACCACATGCAAAAAACCCCCAATCTTCCGATTCGAAAATGGTCAGTTTGATTTTTTTATCTTTGTGTTTGGTTTTGATTTTGGTTTATCCGAGTGTTCAATTTAAGGGATTTCATGTGGTTTTGTTTGCTAAACCCAGTTCAATTTTGATTTGGTTTCGATTTTCAATTCACTGTTGTATTTTGATTTTTTGTTCATATTTATTTTTCAGTTCTATGTTTAGTTGTGAATTTAGGTGTGTGCTAATTGTTTTATTCTTTTGTATTAAGACGGAGAGAATGGAGTTGCAATATACCTTGAGCCCTTCCCAGAGAGAAAAAGAATTCAAATTGAGCAATCGTAGCAACTTGAAGATATTACGTACGGTTTACGAAGGATTGGACGCGCGTCGTCGTCAGTTATTGAAAGATGGTTGTTTTAAACATCTTTTTTCCATGCCAAAACTGAAAGTATCAGGTACGATCATTCATCACCTAATTATGCATTCATCGAAGAAAGTAAGTGATGAAGAATGTTGGTTTATCGTGGGGGGGGGGGGGGGGGGGGGGGCAGTCTCTTCGATTCGGCATCTCAGAGTTTTCTGTAATTACTAGATTGAAAATTGGTGATGTTGATAAGTGTGTAGATGAATCTGTTGGAATTAATTCCCCTCTTGTAATGAAATATTTCAAAGGCTCAAAAAAAGTGTACAGAACCAATGTTTTGAAAAAATTTCAATCTTGCAGCAATCGTATAGATAAATACAAGTTGGGATTGATTTTAATCTTAGCATATGTTGTTATTGGGTTGGATGATGACAAATCCATTAGTTTGTGGTGGTTTGATCTAGTTGATGATTTGAAAAGTTTCAACAACTACCCTTGGGGAAATTTGTCATACAAGATGACAACGGAGGTGTTGCATCGTGACTTATCTATTCCCTTTAATAATGCGAAGGTTGCGTATGTAGTGCATGGATTCCCTCTTTCATTCATGGTATGTGTAAAAAGAGCATTCTTTTGCTATAGTTTTTAATTAACTTTATATGATTTTACATTCTTTAATTGTTGATATTGTATTGCATTGTAGGTCTGGGCGTTTGAATCAATTCCCTCGATTGCAGAATATGCAACCAAACTTGACTGTGAAAAATTTCCTAGAATGATGAATTGGGAGTTGACTAAGCAAAGGTTCAAGTCGAGTGAAATTCAAGAAGCATTAGAATCAAAAGAGACTGTATGTGTTTGTGTTTTTATCTACTAATTATGATTTTTGTTTGAAAATATGTGCATATAATGAATATTACTCATTGTAGGTTTTAATTTCTGAATTGGTGATTACCGAAGCTGAACGAACATGTATATATGGAGATGATGATATCTGTGATGATGAGACCGAGAAGAAAGAGCCGGAGGAAAAAATCGATAAGAAGTTTATTAAGATATTACATCAGTTTGAGAGAGAAGTAGATGCCTTCATGGAAAGTGCATCTAATGGTGAGAAGGCCGAGGCTGTTGAAATATTACATAGACTAGAGAGAAAAATCGATGTCGATGGCGTATTCTCAGTTTCAGAAGGTAATAGCAATGAAATTCTTCAACTTCAAGTTAGTTGAATTGACCTCTATTCTTGATTCTTTAACATGCAGATAAGAATGGGAATGAATTTGAGGAATCCAATATCTTTGAGAGGGCTGATGCTGAAATTGAAGAAAAAAATGTGAATGCCAAGGCTGGTGCCGAAAGGAAGAAACGGGGGAAACGTAAACTTGCAATTGTTGCAGGTAGGTTGATTTTGGTGCTGTATAACTTATAAAAATCTCAATTTAATTATTTGATGAATTTCTGATTTTGTAGCTAAGGTGGTTGAAAATACTGAGATTATGGAAAGCAATGACATTGACAAGTCTGTTGTCGAAAGAAAGAAGCGGGGGAAACGTAAACTTGAAAGTGTCGAAGGTAGGTTCATTATGGTGATGTATGTAAATTAACTTTTCAGTTAACAATTTATATATGGTGAATTTCTTGTGTTGTAGTTGTGGGGGTTGAATGAAAGGAACGAACGAAAGGAAGAAAAAGAGTCGACGATGAATATGATTCTTTGTATGAAATAGATCATGCGAAAATTGAGTATCTCGACAAATGGTTGGTGACGGATGCACTAGTAAGGTATTGAATCTTGTATCACATGAAATTTTATTTTCAAGTAATCTTGTATAACCTCACTGGTCTAATTATAGAGGTTTGAATCATAGGCATAAAGTGAAGGTGTTGCGCGATAGAGATTTAGACTCAGATGAGTTAAAAAAATTGTTGACAACGGGATGGGTCTCAAGCTCGGTAATATCTCAATTTTTATACTTTCAATTTTAGTGAATTATGGATAATTTATTTGTGATGAAATTTGGATGTTTGTTTTCATAGATCATGGAGTCTGGCCTTGAAATTTTACGTGATCGAATGCGACAACATCCAAGAAGATTCCAGATTGGTGCATGTATTATGGACCCGTGGTTTCCGTAATATGTCAAAAGAGCATATAAGAATTCTACCAACTATAAATCAATTGAAAATTTTGAACTTGTGCCTGGAGAATATTTAGGTGGTCAGTCATGGTCTGAGGCTAGACATATATACTTTGTTGTTTGTTCTGATTCATCACATTGGTTTGCTTGCAAATTGGACGTAACAGAGCAGTGCATCTATGTATATGATAGCCTTCCTAGACACATTAGAAATGCAAAATTTGATAAGATCATGAAGCCCTTCCTGGTGATGATACCAATCATATATTCTAATGTTGTGGAAGGTGCCAAACTAAAATTAACGGTTCGGAAGCTGACTGGGTTGGTTGTACAGGACAATGGGTAAGCTTTTAAGCTTGTTTGATAATAATATTGTTTGTTTGGAGATTTATTAATTAAATTTTCTTGCGTCATTTGTTAGGAACGATTGCGGCTTGTATGCATTGAAGTTTATAGAGTGCTTGGACGGGAAGCAAGATGTTGGAAGATTGAAGTCAGTCGACATGCAACAATACAGAAAGAATCTCGTCGCAGAGCTTGTCTCAATAACCAATGACTGATCAGCTGTTATCTTCTTGTAAAATACTTTGGATGTTTTTATTTTGGTTGTGAACTGATAGATGCTTGGAAACTGACTTGGGATGTTTTCATTTTGTGAACTAATGTCATGTTTTGTGAATTCCAGTACATATGTTTTGTGTTCTGATCTGATGATTTCTTTCTCTCTTTCTGAACCAAAGAATGAATTATAATTATAATGTACAAATAATAAATTTATTAAATAATAATAATAATAATAATAATAATAATAATAATTATTATTATTATTATAATTATAATTATAATGAACCAAAATTGAATAAAGACATCACTGATACAACATGTTCCAAACAAATCATCACTGATACAACATGTTTCAAACAAAACAAAACATCACTGATGATCTTGGAAAAATGTTCCATAAATTATCAAAGATACAAACAACTTTATTCTACTGCAAATAAAAACAAACAACTTAACTTCATCATGTTCCATAAATTATCCAAATTACAACTTTAGATTACAACATTAATCGTAACGAACGTCTTCAACTTCACTCGTAATCCCTGCGTTTCCAGCAATCCTGCAGATCAAACACCCATACGGTAGTCCTTCATTATTAGAGGTTTTAGCTACCCTCTTGATTTCCCTATGTATGAGTTGCCCGATGTTGACCATATCATTATTCAAGAGAGCACATAACAACAATCCCTGATCAACCGTTAGCATGTATGACTGTAAAGGTGGTAAGAGACGATGCACGACACTCAACCTCAAATAATTAGCCTGAAGGCGAAGGTGGTCAACGGGAAATCCAATGATATTTCCAGCACAATCAACCACGAAATCACCCTCATATGTAATGATATGCGCTACAGACCTCAAAAACTTTGGCTTGGATATAAAATTAGTTTGGAAGAAATCTCCAGACATGTCAAATGATTTCAAGTACGAATTTATAAAAACAGGGCTGTAACGAATCTTAACCCCTCTAACAGTCGCTATATCGGAAGACTCGTTATTGGCAACACTCGCATAAAATTACCGAACAATTGATTGATTATAGTGGTTATCCATGTTCAAAAAATCACCCCAATCTCTCCGTTTCACTTGCTCGTATAAATCATCTAAAAGCATACGTCTCCCATCATCAACACGCTCATAATAAACAATTCTATGTTCCCAGTCTGAAATAAAAGAATCACAGACATTACGATTTTCAAATTGTTTTGCACAAATGCGTACCGGAGGGTTTTCGTCTTCATCAAACGTAAACTTGTTCAAAGAACTCATTCCCTGTACGACAAATAAAAACGCATTAGAAATGAACTGATAATACCCCCATTTTAATGGGTCGACTTTCAAAGACATTTGATACTACCCCCAAATCGAACGAAACTCGATTATGAAAAGGAAAATGAACAAATAATTGGATTTCACTAAGTATATCGAGATGAAGGCAGGGGGCACATTACCCTCGATTTGAACAATGTGAATCTCTCAGTCGAACAATTAGAATTGGGAATTAGGGTTTGTATGTATGAATGTCAGGAGAAAATTGAATCTCTCTCTATCTCTCTCTTAGAAACTAATTTATTTGAAATATAGAAATAAATTTGAATTGGTGAAAAGTAAAAATGCAAAATTTGAATTGCTGAAAAGTGAAAATGCAAAATTGGTCGGGCGGGAGGGAGCGAATATGAAAAAGTGAATGGCGGGGAATGGAAAATCTTAAACAGATTCATGAAATTTCAAAAAATTTAAAAATTTAAAATTTTAAAGACACATATACCTAAGTAGAGCAGTTATATACCTTATGCAATTTAGAATAGTTTGGATGAAAACAACTTTTCAGTCAATAGGCATACATGCTGACCCATATATAAGCATATCACGCTTTGTGATAGTATGTTTTTCTATATACTTAAGTACTTAATGTCATATACCTATTGATGAAAATTAACTTATATTACTAATTAAATTACAATTTCATGACACTTAATGATATTAGCAATTGAAATGCGATTTCATAGAACCTAACTTATATTAGCAATTGAAATGCGATTTCATAGAAACTAACTTATATTAGCAATTAAATTACAATTTCATAGAAACTAACTTATATTAGTAATTAAATTACAATTTCATGACACTTAATGATATTAGTAATTGAAATGCGATTTCATGAAACATAACTTATATTAGCAATTAAATTACAATTTCATAGAAACTAACTTATATTAGCAATTAAATTACAATTTCATAGAAACTAACTTATATTAATAATTAAATTACAATTTCATAAAACATAACTTATATTAGTAATTAAACTAAAATTTCATAAAAATTAACTTATATTAGTAATTAAATTACAATTTCATAAAACATAACTTATATTAGCAATTAAATTACAATTTCATAGAAACTAACTTATATTAGCAATTAAATTACAATTTCATAGAAACTAACTTATATTAGTAATTAAATTACAATTTCATAAAACATAACTTATATTAGTAATTAAATTAAATTTTCATAAAAATTAACTTATATTAGTAATTAAATTACAATTTCATAAAACATAACTTATATTAGTAATTAAATTAAAATTTAATAAAAGTTAACTTATATTAGTAATTAACATAAAATTTCATAGAAATTAACTTATATTAGTAATTGAAATGCGATTTCATGAAAGTCAAACACACAATGTTTAATAAAAGTCAACAAAATTTGTCGAATTCAAATAAAAGTCAAACACACAATGTTAATAAAAGTCAACAAAATTAAGTTACATGATAGTCAAATGAACAATGTCTCGAAGAAAGAGAATCCACAGCAATGTCTAATATAAATCGAACAAATTGCGCATTTTTTTACGATTCTTCCTCCATGCCCCAATCGGTTGATGCTCCAATGGATCGTGCTCTGGACTTGCTTCTCCGGTCTGAAGTGGCAGGTGGTCATCGGCATGAACTGTAGGTTCCAGTGGCTGGTGCTCATCAACACGAACATCGACTATAGGAGTCGGTGGTTGCTGATTGTCAACATTAACATCGACTATAGGTTCCGGTGGCTGCTGCTCATCAATACCAACATCGACTATAGATTCCAGTGGCTGCTGCTCGTTTACAGCTACTGCACGCCTTTTACGTCCCCTCCTCGACTCCCGATGATCTCTCGCTTCTCCAGCTGACTTTTTCCGAGGTAATTCTGGTCGACCAGCTGAACGTTTTGCCCACTGAGGTGCTTTAACCATCCTATTTTGCACATCATCAGGATAAACATACTCGTCTTCATTTGGAAAAGGATTGATACATTCTGCATAGCCATCTTTCCAAGTAGAAGTATAGTAGTATTTTGTGCACAATCGGCTTGGTTGTAATTCAGCTTTCTTCGCGGCAGCGAGTGCGTGAAGACAAGGATACCTGTGTAGATCAAATTTCCTGCATGAGCATTTGCCTGCCTCCAGGTCCACAACACGTCCGCTCGAACTCCCGATGCGTACCTGAAACTTATGCGGATGACTAATAATAGAAACCACTGGATTAAGTGAAACCAAATTCTCAAGCTTCTTTGTAAGGATCTTATCAATTGCTGGGGTCAGTGTCTTTCCCCATGAATTAGCTGAAACTCGCCTTTCGGCAAACCATCTCTGCATTAGGTCACAAATGGATTTAAGCAACCCCACAATTGGAAACTCTCTTTGCTTCAGTAACAAACCATTCAATGTTTCTGCATTATTGGAGGTCATAATATTGTATCTTAATCCATCAAAGTGGGCTCTAGACCAATATCGAAAATTTGCCGATTCCAAATATTCTCTAATCTTTTCACGCTTCAAGCAAAGTTCATCAAAATGCTTTTTAAATGCTCCAACAGTGTATGCATTTGCAGCCCGCTTAAACAAAAAATCAATATCAAGTCTTGGAAAATGAGATTTCACATTCCTTTTCAAATGATACGTGCAATGGCCATGACAAGCATTCTTATATACATGCTTAAATCCATGTGTGATCCTCTCGGACCGATCAGAAATTATAGCAAGTTCATTTGTGTCACCTACAAAAGTATCATAATTTTCAGAATTGTATTTGAATAAGAATCAGTTCATGTGTATTTGAAAACAATCAGTTCATGTGTATTTGAATAACATCAAAAAATCAGACCATGAATAAAATCAAAAAATAAAAAAAAATCATCCAAATGAACTAAGTCCAGACCATCTGCTATTCACATTTGATAAATACACTTCTAAACAAACAATCTGCCAGTCACAAATTGTGTAGAAGAGAAAATCAGAAATTACATACCTGTTATTATTTTCAACTTCTCAAAGAACCAAGTCCATGACTTGTTGCTTTCTGATTCCACAACGGCCCACGCGAGCGGATAAATTTGATAATTTCCATCTTGACATGTTTCCACAAGAAGAGTACCTTTCCTTCCTTTAAAAAAAGTACCATCCACACTAATAACTTGTCGCATTGACGAGTACCCCCGAATACTTTGTCCGAGGCCATAAAGCAAGCTTCAAATTCATCCACATCATTAGTTTGGAGAAATGTTAAAGTACCAGGATTGTACTCCTCCAACAAATGAAAAAACTTTGGCAATTCCTTATAACTTTCGGCCGGATTACCTCGCATTAATTTCTTCCCATGTTTTTGAGCATTATAGGCCGTACAATACTTTAATTCATACCCATAATCTCTAGAAAAGTTCATCATTACATCCTTCGGTTTGGAAACATGGTCAGGATCTCGGAAATTCGAAGACAAAAATTTTCCAATCAACTTCGAGGAGGCATGTTTGTGATACCTATTTGACATACTACGTGAGCAGCTATGACTTCGTTCATATTTTCGAACCATAAAGACTGTCGAACCTCCCAAATTACTAGCTAGCAGCCGCCACTTGCATGACTGAGCTTTACAAATAACAACATACCTGGAATTATCTGACTTCTTCGTTTGGAACTCAAAATGATGCTTCAACCCAAGCATCTGCAACTTTTCTTTCAACAGCCCCTTTGTTTGGAATATTTCTTTTACTTCAACATCATCCTCCGGAGGAATACACCAAGAAAATGCTTCATGAACCATCATAATCTGATTCTCAGTTGACTCGTTGCCAACCATGAATCACCACCAACTTCTGGACCACATTCATTTGTCGGCGACGGCTGAATATCATCACAAACTTCATCCGTCCCATTTGTCGGCTGTTCTGGAATCTCATTTGGCTGTTCTGGAACTTTATCAATTGAGTTCAACATTGGTTCAACATCAGCAACTATACCCACCAAACCCCGCACTTCATTCGATTCCAAATTTTCAGCTACAACGGACCCAAGTGACTGCACCGGCCTATTTAATTCATCTGACCTACCATTACCACCAGACTCAACATACTCACCAGCCATTATACCCAGTTCTTCAACCTCAGACATCTTTTTCGATTTCAATGTTACACATAAACGAGTCTTATCACAGCACGAAACCAACCAATCCACATTGTCATCATCGTTTATGGAATACGGCAGATTGAACAGTGGGTCTTTATTCTTCGTCGGTCGATGACATCGCAATACCATTTCGAACATAGATATATCGATTTGCAGCCTCTCAACAAGCTTCTGGTATAGCTCCAAATACTTTATGTTTTTCGGAACAAGAAATGGGATTACCTTACCATTCTCAATCCCACCGTCGAACACCCAAGAGAAAACACCATCGGATAGAGTGAAATCTCCTGTATAGCATACAAACAACCACGCTTTTTTGTCATTGCCAATAATCGACCGTGCCGTATTGAATTGAATTTGGGCCTGCACACTTCTCTGGAGATATTACTGGGATTCGGGGATCGACAACAAACGGACAGCCAACGAAATTGAATTAAATTTGGTGTTGCGGGCTTCGGATTGGAGACGATGACCTCGCGGTGTTGACGACCGGCGGACGGACGACGGACGGAAGATTGGAGACGGTGAAGTGATTCAAGAATCGAACATTTGAATTTCTGGAAATTTGTTTCTGGAAAAAAAAAACCGAATTGGGAAATTAGGTTTCACAATAAAAACGCGAATTGGGAAATTAGGTTTCGGAAAAAAAAAACGCGAATTGGGTTTTGGGTTTGGGGGTGATTCTTTTCGATCGGGTTTGGTTTGAGTATGATAATATGGGTCAAGGGTAATGTAGTAATAGCACATGTAATTTTATTGTTAAATAAAAAGAGGGGTATTTCATCTAAAAAAAACGAGAGGGGGATAAACCATTAATAAACATGTGACTACAGGGTAGTTCATCAACCGGGCCGCCGTGTTCATCGGTATTAGGGTCGTCATGGCTCCACCGGCCGTCTCGAGGCCGAGCGACAGAGCGGTAGCCTGGACAGCGGCTCCGAATGCTATGGGGGTTGATGTTGAACAAATACTTCAGCAGCTGCTGGACTTTGGGGATTTGATCTTCGAGTCTCCGACACACTTCTCGATCAGCAGAACACGTCCATCCTAACCCCGAGTTCGCGTTAATTTGGGCTTGACCCTTAGAAAATTCTGCAGTTTATAGGCTTTTCAATCGGAAACAGCATCCGATATAGGTGTTGGATTACTCAAACCCTGAGTATAAAATGGAGTGGGCCCTCGATAAACTAGGCATCGAGGGTAGAGGTCTTGGAGAGGCTTAACTTTGAGGAGAAATTATTAGCTTTCAGGTTCTTCACTTGGGCCGGGCACGAGAGCATCACGGTCATGAGCCCGAGTCGTATAACAAGATGATCGAGACATTTTGTCCAGCACCAAGTACGAGGTCAAACAGTTTCGTATTGTATGCGTGTGATCTCTTGGATCACATGAAAAGGAGCCGAAAAGGAGGTCAACCAGTTTCGTTTCGTATTGTTAGCCATCTTGAGGCGGTACACGAAGAAGCACTTGACGCACCTTCAGAAGTTCTCAAAGAAGAAGAACATAAGAGTGAAGACGCACCTCTGTGTAGTCTGGTTCGAGAAAGTCAGTACATGTCAAGGTTAAACCGAACGTCGACACATATAACATTCTGTTCTTTGGGTCAGAAACCCTAAGAGAGGCATGTGCGTGTTGGAGGAGATGTTAGAGATGGGCCATACCCCCGAGTACTTCACGACAATCGACTCCTTCTGCAAGGCTCTGATTCACGACTATTTCTTCTCCCACCGCAAAAAAAAAAACAAAAAAAAAAACTTTTAATTGCATAAACATATTTACCTAATAATACATGTATTTATAATCTTAAAGGGTAAATTAGGACGACTAAGCTGGTGTATTAAGTAAAAATCATAAATAATTAAAATTAAAATATTTGGGGGTGTACTTAGAGTAATTGTAGGGGCGAATAGCGCTACCCTAAATATTAATTGTTTGTTAATAGTTATTTATTTGCTATATAATTAAAATAAAATTATTCTTATTATACGTTTGAATTTATCTACCATTAAATATAATCGTAGAATCGTTATGGTCAACAAGTTCACTACTTGAATCTTTAACTCTCATTTTCAGATTATATATTCGAGGTTTTGTTTATAAAAATATAGAGAACACTACTTTAACATTATGCTCTTGATAATTTTTTTTTTAATAATCCTTCTTTGAATATCTTGTGAATCTTTCGGTCAACTTCACGGTTCGCTAGTTTGAAACAAACATTGTATCCTCTTTTCGTAAAGGATGAATTTCATTTGTTTTTCGTGTTGAACACAAGTCTCGTTTTTCTGCCATTTTTTATAACTCACGCACTACGGACTTAAAACAATGGGATTGCTATACTGATTCTGCTGTGATCTCCCAAAAATGTAGATAAGCTTACTGTTGAAGAGAGTTCAACCCCTATCGTACTTGCTCGACCATATGTGAACATGTGCCATTCGGAACCTCAAGTTAGTTGTTTAAGAAATCAATGTTAATAATATTGAAGACTGTGTTCTTTTGAACAGAATGAAATTGAATTGAACTAAATGAATGTGAATTGAATTAAAATTATGTTCAAAACAATGATCTTAAAGTATTGGAAAATCAACATTAATAATGTTAATATTTCAATATATTTTGTAATATAAACAATTTTATCAAATTGCTAATTGTTTTTTTACGAGGTTAAAAAAAATCAAAAAATTTTTATTCAATAAATTTTACAATTTATCATTAAATTCAAATAAATCATTCATATCAACATTTTTTAAGTTAAATTTTTATACTTTTTTACTTTTTTTTTCGGCACATTTTGCGGAAATAGTAAAAAAAAACAATTTTGATTTTGAATCATATGTAAAATCGACTAATATTACATGAATTAAATTAATATTATTTCAAATATATAATTTAAAAATATAAGAATAAAAAATAAATTGATATTTTTACATAAATAGAAGACTCCAAGACCTTATTTCATCATATATAAAAAAATATTATATATAAAAAATCTTGGATTTAAAGTTTGCACGACATAATAAACAAGACAAATTTAATGAATTTTTACGAAGACCCAATCTTTTATTTATGAGAAAATTTTGAACAAATTACTTCAAATAATTTACAAATAATCGCAAAAATCATCCACACTCAATGTCTAAAAATCGAAACCGGCGATGGGTCATGAGGCCTGTGAAATCCGGGGTTGAGCAGCATACCAAAAATTTCAAACATCTCCCATTCTCTTCTCCATAGGTTACTATAAAAATATTTATAGTGAAATTTTGTATTATAATTATGTGAAAATTTGAATAGATTGAAGAGTAGATCTCAAACCTTGAATCGACTATTGGAGAAGGAGGAGAGTAAAATTTGAAAAATAAAAGTGATTTGAGGCTTTAACCTAGTTACTGTATAATTGAGTCAACCCAACTTTCAATATTCGGCTGATAATTCTGTTGAAAGTAGACAGTAATTATTAGAAGACCAATTATCTAACAGGGGCAAACAAGATGAAACCAAACACCAAATATTTGAGTTAACTTAACTATTATACATTTAACTAGACCACCAAACGAGCCTACCATTAAGTGTTAAAAGTGTCAAGCTTAACCTCTCGTGTGGGACCATGACAAAATTTGATCGGATTATATTTCTTTTGACACCCCATCAGTAAAGGTCCACCAACAAAAAACTAAATGTAAAAATAATAAATTGGATCAATCAAAATTTGACATCATATGAGACCAAAGCAAAATTTGATGGGGTCAAAATTTGATAAGTTACAATTTTATTCTATTGCTATTCTCAGGATAATAGTCACACCTAAACACTTAGGGTGTGTTCAATATAAAAAAAAATCAAGCTTGACATTTGTTGATCTATTTGTTTTTTTCACCTCATTCTTAAATCAATTTTTACACAATAATAATAAAAAATATATTACTACTAGTATTGGTTTTCATTTTTTGAGGTCTTTAAATATAGTGTAGATTTGTGTTATTATAACACAATTTTTTTATTTTTACCTTTTTACACTCATTTACACTATTTTTACTACTTTTTTTTCAAAATTTTCCATGAGTATATATTTTTCAATTTTTTGTTTTTGTCAATTTTACTCGATTTTCATATGTAATATAGTATTAGTTATGTAATAATTCTCAAATTAATAATTATATATATAAAATAATTGGTAGGTATATCAATTATTATATATTTTTAAATTTTGCTTTATAGTTTATACAACTTAATTGAGTTCAATCAATTTAAATTCAAAGGAACATGCATTTGGTAACAAAAGAAAATGACATAAGTACATAATGATTTTAAGTTTTAACCGTGTGAAATAAAAAATCATTATTATGGTACAATACTAGTACAATACAACCAACGGTCGAGTACCTAAAAGTAAAAAAAAAGTCTTTCACCAAAATGAATAAAAGGGAAATAAAATAAAATTATAAATAAAGATACACGTGCGTCCCACGTGCCATGCTCCAGACACCCATTTCACGTCCGTACCTGCAACTTACTCCCCCAACGGTCATATTTCACCGACAAGACCCCCATTTATAACGGTCACATTTCACATCCATTCTCGGCCGTCCGATTCCCATCCAACGCCCATAAACTGAGATTCTCCCACCCCTCCGCTTTTTTTTTTTACCGATCCATCATTTTTTCTCTCCTGGTAAATTTCATTACATCTATATAGAACAAGCGAGGGGAAGGGGGTGTCTGAGCGTGCCAATTTTTTAAAAGAGAAAAAAAAAGACTCTGTTTTTTTTCATGAACCATGGTCGCTTTTGTTTGTTTCAAGGGTTTTAGAGCTCTGGGTTTTTGAAAAAAAAGTGTTTTCTTGTGGGGTAATTGTTTATATATTATGGATGTTTTGATATTGATGTATCTTGGTTGTGTGTTTTTCAGCTGCGAATTAGAAGGAAGATGCAACAGAAGCTTGTGGAGCGGTTTGGTGAAAAAATGCTCTGTTTCTTGCGTCGAATGATTTGGGTTTGATAGTTGAGGAATCCGATGGTCATTTCTTTTTAGGTAGGCGTAAGTATTTAAGGTGTTCTTCATTTTTTTCCTATTCCATTCTTTCATTCTTTATAAATATATTTGATTGATTCTTTATATTATTTGCTGCACATATACATACATAACATTCATTTAGGACACACACAAAGCACATACACACACAATCACACACACGAAAAGGTGCTTTAATTGTGTTTTGTTTCGACATCGGATTCCAATTTTTTTTGTGTTTTACTTTCCTTCATATCTTGAAACTCACACACACACTCACTCACTCACTATAGAACACAAATTTATCGAAAATATACATCATTTGGTAAATGTACATTGTGATAGCTTGTTGTTAAGCATAGTAACAAACAGAGATTCTAGAGAAACATCATTGTGTGTAAAAGACCGAAAAAACAAAAAAGGATCGAAAAGGGCGTTGTGGGTGTAGTCGAGAAGGGAAAGAAGAAGAAAAAAAATTGGATCAAGTTTCTGAAGAATGTTGGCCGGGTGTTCGTCTACACTACTGTCACCGAGGCATAGATTGAGGAGCGAAGCATCTGCAATGAGCACTCAGAGATTGGACTTACCATGCGGTTTCGCAAGGAAAGACGGGTCGAGGTCCCAACCCGTTAGGCCTATCGGCATTTCAGTCGAGAAGCCGAATATCGAAGTCAAAGCAAGCGGTTGTTCACTGAAGCAGAGTATCAAACTCCCTCCAACTCCAACCGAGAGCCGGAGGGAAAACAGGGATGGTTTCTGGGAGAAGAGCAAGAACGGAAGGAAGAGGTACGCAGGAGAAGTGTCATACGATGAGGATATTAGCTACGGGAACAAAGCAAAGAGGAAAAGGGCCGCCAAGAAAGAAGCAGAAGAAGAAGAAGATGGGCATTTCTGGTTTCACTCGGGTGGGCTCCACACGCCTCAAGTGCCTTTCTCCCTTTCATGTTCGGGAGAGGAAGACTTAGAAGAGGAAGAAGAAAGGGTGTGTTTATCGAACATCCCCTGGTTCGAGATTACCGATTTCGGGAAAAAGAACAGTGACAGGCCTGCTGCGATCAGAGAGGCCTCGTCGGGGGGATCATCTTCCAGCGCTTCGGATGGGAGTAGTCACGATTTGTTTCTTGGGCCGAGCCGAAGTAATAACAATCCTCAGGATCATCAGCCTGAAGTCGACGACCCCACTAATCCAATCGGAAGTCACAATCACAACAACAACAACCGCACGGAGGAGCAGGAGTGTGCCGAGCTCGTCAACTTACTTGTGGCTTGTGCCGAGCAAATCATCTCCAAGAACATATCCGCCACCAACCACTGTCTCTCCAGACTAGGCGAGATCGCCTCCCCACGCGGGTGGTCCCCACTGCACCGCCTGGTTGCTTACTTCACAGAAGCCTTGGCCCTACGTGCTGCCAGGCTGTGGCCCCACATCTTCCACGTCACCGCCCCGCGGGCCCCCGAGGACGACGCCAACATCGCTTTCCGGGCCCTGAACCAAGTCAGCCCGATTCCGAAATTCATCCACTTCACATCCAACGAGATTCTGCTGAGAGCGTTCGAGGGGAAGGACAGGGTCCACATCATCGACTTCGACATGAAGCAAGGGCTGCAGTGGCCGAGCCTGTTCCAGAGTCTGGCTTCAAGACCTAACCCTCCTAGCCACGTGAGGATCACAGGTATAGGCGAGTCGAAGCAGGAACTGATCGAGACGGGGGATAGGCTCTCGGGATTGGCGGAGAGCTTGGGTCTGGCTTTCGAGTTTCATCCGGTCGTCGATCGTCTGGAGGATGTGCGGCTGTGGATGCTTCACGTGAAGGGTGGAGGGGAGAGAGAGGCAGTGGCAGTGAACTGTTTGTTTCAGCTGCACAAGCTGATGTACGACAGCACGGGCCGGGCCATGAGAGATTTCTTGGGCTTGATTCGGAGCACGAATGCTGGGACAGTTGTGGTGGCAGAGCAGGAGGCAGGGCACGATGAAGGTGGATTGGAGTCGAGGCTTTGTAGCTCCCTGAGGTACTATTCGGCGGTGTTTGACTCTGTGAGTTGCTCAGGGCTAGCCTCGGAGAGCTTAGTGAGGATGAAGGTGGAGGAGATGTTCGGGCGAGAGATAAGGAATATAATTGCGTGCGAGGGAAGAGAGAGAGTGGAGAGGCACAGGGTGTTCGACAGGTGGCGAGAGGTGATGGAGGGAGGAGGGTTCAGGAGCTTGGGGACTGGGGAGAGGGAACTGCTTCAGGTTCAGATGATGTTGAAGATGTATTCGTGCGAGAGTTATAGAGTGGGGAAGGGACGAGGAAATGATGATTGTGTTACGTTGAGTTGGTTGGATCAGCCACTTTATACTGTCTCCGCGTGGACATCGTTGACGGGCGGGTCTATTTAGGGGGGTTATTCTTTCTGTTTCAAATTCTTTGTAGGTAGGGTGAAAAAAATTGTTTATCATTCTTTGGTTCTATGTTACAGATAAAATACATACAACATATATAGACATAATACATGGTTATTAGAGATAGGGTAGATCATGAGAATTTTCTGGTTTTATTCTTTGATTCTTTATATGTAAGGAAGTTGCTGCTGGTATATTTATTCGTTGTATTAGTTTCGCTTGTTTTGAAGATTCTTATGGAATGTGAAATGGTTACCCGGTATTATTTTTGTTTTGTTGTTTGATCGTTTTTTACTGATGTATTTATTCTTTGGAATGCTGAGAAAATGTGGTATAGAGGTCTTCTTCGTGAACTCTTCTTGTGTGATGACGGTTTTTGTTAAAATGAAAACATTGTTTTCATTCAGAATAAGGTGACTAGCCCCGTACGCACGAAAAGTTCACACAAGTCGTATTACTATTATCGATGAAGAAACACTTCTATCGAAGTTATTTTACGTGTTTGTTAAGAAGTCACAAAACTCAAATTGGAAGTAGTTAGTTAATCAAGTTGTTGTCAAGGGTAAAAGTAGATATGAGGAGAATCTCACAAGTAATCAAGAGAGGTTTAGGCACTCGGCATGAGAAATTTTGAGTCAACTTTGTGCATCAACTTGTATATTTGGGTTTTAAAAATCATGCAATATTCAATATATTTCATGGAAATGAAGTGTTTGCACGATCCAAACCTCCCGCTATATTGGAGTGGTATTGCTTTTAGATTATTATTGCTTATAAGCAAGATTATATTCATCATCCAGTGTGGTTTTTTAGGGATGATAAATATGACCTATTTAACTCAGTGGTTAGAGTATTGCTTCAACTTTTTTGCTCCACCTCTTCTATTTTGATAGAGTATAGGAGTACCTTTTTTTCTTAGTGTGTTGGAGTATAACAATTGGATTCTACTTGATTGATTGGTGGATTCACTCAACAACTCGACTCGGGCATGAGAAAAATTGAGTCAACTCTTATGCATCAACTTGTTTTAATAATCATAAAAGATTCAATATATTTCATGGAAATGGAGTGTTTGCATGAATCCAAACGACCGGTTATAATTCATGATGTTGGAGTGATATTGCTTTTAGATTATTATTGCTTATAAGCAAGATTATATTCATAATCCATTGACAGTACTGTGGTTTCTTAGGGATGTGTTAGATAGAGTATTGCTTCAATTGTTTTGCTCCACCCTCTTCTAGTTTGATAGAGTATAGGAGTACTTTTTGTATGTTTTGAGTATAACAATTGGATTCTACTTGATTGATTGGTGGATTCACTCAACATAATCAAATTAAATTTTTATCATCAATTTTATAAACATACTGTAACTTCTCTTTTTATTATTTGAGCGAATCAATTAGTTATGAAATTGAATTAACAATCTCTCTACTCTTGTCCTACTCGACAGGAGTGTTAATTAGATTCATATATCTATAGTCTATAATCGAATTCTCTCTCGTTTGTGTGCGTTATGCGCGAGACCTCACTATACTATACACTTCAATTTCAACATTTCCTTCTTGTTGAAAATGATTCGACTTCAAATCCATTAGTCAATCTAATTGGCAATTTATACATTGTTCCTAAGAGCGCGATTCTAATTGTACACCCATGAGTATATCTTTATGTATTTTTTGATAAATATTCATTAGGTACGATTCTAATTGTACCCATGAGTGTATATCTTTATGTATTTTTTGATAAATATTTATCAGGTATGCATTAGCTAATTTAATGTTTATAATAATTGTTTTTTGAAATAAAAATTTCTTAATAATTAGCTAATTTAATGTTTATAATAATTGTTTTTTGAAATAAAGATTTCTTAATTATTAAATGATGATTTTTATTCTGAAAATAAATTTTTTACTCTATATTATTTAATTAATATTGTCGAATCATAATTAACAATTATTACTGTTTGAAATGATTATTCACACTTTTTTTAATACAAAATAAGTGTGATCAGTCATTTGAAACATACAAAATATTCTTTTCATCCACTAATAATAGTCACGTTGACAATACATATGATAAACATTATACAAAAATTATAAAAAAAATTACTAAAATATAATTTAATAGTAGGTATGCATTAGCTAATTTAATGTTTATAATAATTGTTTTTTGAAATAAAAATTTCTTAATCATTAGCTAATTTAATGTTTATAATAATTATTTTTTGAAATAAAGATTTCTTAATTATTAAATGATGATTTTTATATTTTAATGAGTGAGAGCACTATTTATATTGTACTCCAAGAGTATGATATAGGAATAGGAGTATGATATATGTATTGAATCTAATCCACAAATTTATCTCTTTTTTTTCTTGACAACTTCACATCAGCCCTTGTAGGAATTCGTCTTTGACTTAACCTCATTCCATGATTTTCCTCTTGTTGCCCACTCGCCGTTTGTTGTTTTTGACTCATTTTGAAACATGATTTGATCCTCCCATAGGTGTTGCAGATTAAGTGGAAATAAAGATATGTTGGTTAAGTTAACAATCCAATCAAACTGTTAACAATCACAACAAGATATTACTCGGCTTCCATAGTTTTGAATCAAGTCAAGGGTAATTTAACAGTAGGTTGTGACATGTGTAACTTGTCCAAACACATTTTCAAACGAAGTCAAAAAATGGTTAGATAGTTTTTATCAAAATGCATGCATAAGAATCCATCATAAAGGAACTGACTGAGTATCGAATTGATTATAGGAGATATAGCAGCCTATAAACAGTGTAATATTTGATTACTGTCTTGATAATACAAGATACAACTCCAATTTTAATTTGGATCAAGTCCAAAATGCAACCCTGAAAAAGTAACATTTTCCAGAGGCCATCTATTATTTGTTTGATATCATCTCAAAGTCGACCTTGAGTCCGCACACATAAATATAAAAATCACCTCCAACATGTGTGCAGATTCGAGGCTAGCTTTGAGCTGGTCGCAATATAAGTTTATGCATGACCGAGGTGATCAACAAACACTGCACCAATGAGTACAACTTGCATGAAATAAAAAACACCTACACTGTTTTATTCCCAACCATCTGCTTTACTCCAAGAGTTCTAACAAACCCTTGGAGATCGAAGTTCAATTCTTATTAGCGAAGAGACTGCAATTAAACACAGTTCAATAAATAAGCCCTAGTTTCGTAAGCTTAAACTTGGCAGGGTCATCAAAAGTAACCTTAGGCATAAACATCACTCACAACCACTCTAGTTTTACCAATGAACCACACCACCTACTTCGATACGAGCCTTTTCAATCCATACTAGTAGTAATCTTGTCATCTCATAATTCATGAGCCTATGATGACGTAATGGCCATAGTGTAAATGACTCTCAATTAGTAGACTACTGAAATTATAGGGACAAGTGTCTGATTCAAATGGCAATAGGTAAAATTACGAGTGAATATCAAACCAGAATTTGAACTAGCAAAATGGCAAAACAAACATGCACCGAGCTATGCTGACTAATGATGGCAATTTTGGTTACTTCAACTACAATCATAATTACATATAGTAGTAAGATTTACTAGGCAGAACCAATGGGGGGAGGTTAAAACTGGAACAAGAAATCTGATTTTGGGGCCCAGTTAAATGCTCATTTGAAATTAAAGAAAAAAACTAATAATTTTTAGTCATGGCCACATTAAGGCACTCGCCCTCCATCTATAACAGAAAAGAAGAGAATGGAAAAGTAAAGTATAAAAAAGAAAAGTTCCTATTACATGTTTTCATTGTCTGTAGGGCGACGATAAGGTATGTATCTGTGGTCCTTGGCAGCATTTTTCCTCCTCTTTTTCTCGATAAAAGCCTCAAGTTTACCAGACACCTGATGAGTCATAAGAATAAAAAAGAATTACAGAAGGCCAATAGTACTCAATGGAATTAAGTTAAAAAAAGATGATTTGTTACTGGTAGTAAATTAACCTTGAGTTCATTGTATTTCTCGATAAGCTTTTGCTTCCGAAGATCCGCTGCAAGCAAAAGATCATGTCACGTTTATGATTCAAACATTATGTGTCTGCTGGTATCATAGTATAATTTTCACTTTTCCACTCCATTTTTTAAATTTTGCAAATTTATTACTCCATAGTTAGGAACTATAATCTGAGATTCTGAGTCATTTAAACAATAAAACAACAGAATACTACCAGATAGAAGAGTTAGAAATCTTAGCAACTACAATAAAACCACAAAACTTTATAAAACCACACTTTCTTTTATTCTTATATATTTCCTCAAAGGAAACAATGGTCATTCAACTTCACAAAACTAAAACAATCTCCAAGAGAGGGAAAGAGAGGTTACATTTTTTTAGATAATAAGGTTGTTTCCCTTTCATTGCAGCTTCTCTCTCTTTCTTCTTATGCTCAGTCAAAATATCCTTCTCACTGCGCTTTGTAACAGCAGACTTCAATGCTTTATTCTGTTACGGAATACAAGATTTAAAGGGACATTAAACATCAACAACTTGCAATTAGAAAAATACAAATTATATAAATAAGTTATAAAGTGTAAAACTTGAATAAAGCTCTAACAATATGAGCTATTTGATCCTTCAGTTCATTTTTGGCTTCTGGGTCATTTGCTTTCTTCATCTGTTTCATCAGTTCCTACAGATCCCAAACTGAAAATGAATGGCAGCCATAAGAAGTCGCATAAAAGAACCAATATTAAAAACAATACTTTTGAATATTGATTTCATACCTTCTTTTCTTCAGGAAGTAAAGTTTCAAATATAAAGCTATATCTCTTCTTGAACCTACAGTTCGAGAAAATATCTTAAAACCAACTACAATAAACTGTTCATGGGAAAAGAATTCTACATATCACAATTCACAAGACATAAGTTAGATTCACTGATACAACAACATACTAGACATGCAATGTATCATCAGAAAAGAATTGAATATATTGACCATGAAACTTGTGGATAAAATATGGGAATAGGCTGATCCCCAAAAGCAAATATTATGAAAATCTTGGATAAATGTATATTATTGTTAAAAGCCATTTTTATAAGTCATTTAGGTTTGATCAATTTTCACAATTACCATGAAATTCTCGATGTATATTCCAATTTGCTTATTGTTTCACTATCTTAATAATGTCTATTATATTTTCTTGGTGTTCTTTGAGTTCTTCTAAAAGTAAAACTTAATATAAATATGGTTTAAATTTTTATCTCTCTCAAATTATTTGAAATAGTATATCTTTAATTTTTAAATTATTAATCAGTAATTGTTTATAAATATTTGTTTTTATTTTATCATAATTAATCATTTGGAAAACAAAATGCCCCTACCCCAAAAGAGATTCCTGGTTTTGTACCTTATGATAATCAGGGTTGATAATATTTAGCGCTAGCGCAGGAAAATAACACGTGTATGCACATCTCGACATTATAATAGTCCATATCATAAAAATGCAAAAATAAAAAACTAATGTGAAGCATGTATAATTATAATCTAAGACGGATGAAACCTGGAACAGTGCACCATTACAAATAACCCAAAAACAAGCAAAGAGGTCTAAATGAAAAAGGAAGTTTACCAATCCACATCAAGCTTGCCACATAATGGTACAAAACGAGGATCAGTTTCAACCTGGATAGAAGGTATCAAGAAATTTTTAGCCACACAAACACGAAGGTTGATGACATGATAGATTTTTTTTAAATGAAAAACATAATATAACAAGCTGCAAATGCCAAAACCACCAGACTATCATCACTTCCTATCCATCTCCATAACTACATGTCTACATCCCAATTTACATTCAATCAGTGCTTATCCATTAATAAGTAGTATCAAGTTAAAAGCAGGTCTAGTAAAAGTAATTCCTATTCATTTAAAAATAATCAAGTGTAAAGCAAGTTAAAAGCACAATGTGAATGAGTAATAAAAATTTTACTAGTCAAGCATAAAGTCAGGAAACTTAACAAAAATAAGAATCCAATGCTCTAAGCTTAATGGAAGAAACAAGAAAATACATAGTCTAAGCAAAATGCCCTATTAAATTCAATGATGATTGCCCCAAAAGAAAAACACATGTATGAAATTCGAATAACCGATAAATACGTACAAATTGAATAAACCGATAACCCACCTTTTTAGGAACTTGAATAACTTCTCTAAATCTGCTGACGGGTTTCTTGCTGGTCATCTCCATTGGCCTAAGCGAAAACGTGCAAGTATAAGAAAAACCATCACAAAAGATAAAAGGGAAAAGGAGGCGAACCTATTCTTATTTGCTCGACTGGCTTTTTTCTCCGTATTGAGCTGCTTCCGGTAAAACATTTCCGAACCATTAGACCTCGCTTTCTGCAGATCCTCAAACGTCACATCAGCAAGTTCCCGCTCTATTTCAGCCTCCTACACAAATTGTTAAGATTCTTCATGAAATGTATAATTTAAAAAAATATTCAATCAATAACAGAAGAGTGGTTTAGGGCAGATCGCTTACTTCTTCAGACGAAGTTACATTGTCATCACTGTCGTCGAATCTTATTTTAGTTGATGTGGCAACTACAGGCTCTAGTTTCTTCATCTATCAAACCTTTTCACAGATTAGCAGCGGATGGATGAGGGTTTCTGAGAAGACCTGAAAAAGAAACTGGGAACTAATTTGAACCGATTTTTTAATTATACCTCACATTCACACTATTTCAAATAAATTTCATAATTATTTCATATAGTTTTTTATACTTAGGGTGTATAGCTAGTAGCTGAAACATTTTTTATTTTACCATTAATGTACCAATTAATATATAACAGATATGAAAAGGGGCAATTTGAATTTGGGCAACTATATGTGATTTTATATAACTAGTTAAGAGCATCTCCAACCGATACCAAAAACTTATTTTGGAGTAGGGGAGATGCTCCAACCAATACCAAAACATAAACCTATTATTAGTTTATAGGTGGGACCCACACAAAAAATACTTATATTTACGTTTACCGTAAACTCAAACCAAAAACTTTTTATTTATAAAATGATTATTTTTTTATAAATTAATAAAAATAACTTATCAATTATTTTTTAGTATCTTATTTAATATATTTTGTAATGTAATTTTTTTAATAATCATATTATTAATAATTAAAATAAATTTTAATAAAAATATTTTTAATAATGAAATAAAAATACATATCACAATATGAAATACAATTAAATAATTAAATTATATAATTAACATTAAAAATAAAATAATAATAAACAAGATATTTAAAAAAAATGCTACCAATTACAAAAACAAAAATAATTAATAATTAATTTTTTGTGTGTTTTAATGTATTTTTTTTAATAATAAAATAATATTTTATTTAGTATTATTTATATTTATTATGTTTGAAAATTTAAATTGAAAATAATATTAATTATATTTTTTAATTTAAAAAATTATGAGATAAAATTGTAAATTTGTAAAGATGTTGATTATTTATATAAAGAGTATAAATAATTATATAAGAAGAATATTTAAAAAAGATTATTTTAAGTTAGAGTATTAGTTTCTCGGTTGGAGTCAAATTACTGTAAACGTAAACTTAAACTAATTTTGAGTTCGGTTGGAGTCAAATTACTGTAAACTTAAAATAAAACTTATTTTTGAGTTTGAGTTTTTGTGTTCGGTTGGAGATGGCCTAACCATATATACAACAAGCTGAGTAACTATCGAATTTCCAACGACATAAACGTTTTGAAAAATATATACGAAAAATCAAAAGGGCCCAAACAAATACATATTTTTAAGACATGGAAACACAAATTCCACCAAATTACTTCACAACACAGCCTTTATTTCCTACGTATGTCACAGGCACACGTTCAGAACCTCTATAAGCGGAACCCATTGCAATCTCGTGAATAGACAAAACCAACAATTAAGTAACAGTGGGAAAGAGCATACATATATTGCAATTACTTCATTCAGCTAAGCTAAAGTGCAATTAATTCGAAGTACTAAATGAATCTGACAAGCGAAACAACGTCGCTATTCGATAAAAGGCACGTATAAACACAATCAAACAACGCGCAATAATTTAGATGGAAATACTGAATCGAAGACAAACATACCGAACCTGATAGTATTAATTTGGGTGTGCCGTTCGATTCAACACGCAGTGATCCTTCGACGAGCAGATTCAACTTTTCGGGTTTTAGCTTCCGACAAAACCCTAAATTTTTTCTTTCGTGGTTTGGGATTCTATTCAACTAAAAAAAGGTAGGGCTTAAACCGGTTAATAAAAGAGGCAAAAGGTTTTCCATTCATGACACACTTCCCTTAAAAATGTAAGCGAAATTGGCAAATACGATCAATTTTGGCCTTGTTTTGTCAATTACAACTAGTTTTAATTAATTTATCAATTGCACAATTTTTAGACTTTTAAGATTACAAATGTATCTAAAATCTGAAAATTATGTAATTTTGGGTCCTCGGCGGTGATACTCGATAGCTGTAAGCAGCTACTGAGAGCCATTCCTATAGAGGGACAGGAAAAATCTTGGTCACTTGGTGACTGGAACTCTCGGTCATGACCGAGGGCGAGTCACCAAATGACCAAGATTTTCTCGGTCACTCGGTAGCGTGTCTAGGTCACTCGGTAGATTGATTCTCGGTCACTCAACCGAGTGCAAAAAACAATTTTTTTTTTAATTTTATGTTTATTTATATACTCTCCCTCTCACGACTGTTTTCACAATTGATCAATTGCTATTTTATTTGACCGTCGATTACTTATAATAAAAAATATATAAAAATTATAAAAACAATATTAAAATTAAATTTATACTTAGAATTTATGTGGAATTTTTTTTAAAATCCATTGATTTTTAAATACAATTTTAAACACTTTTTAAAATCCGTATTTAATACAAAATTTTAATTATCTTTTAAAAATCTCAATATTTCTCCATAAAATTCTATAGAGTTTTAATTGAATACACTCCTGTGAAATCGATCTATTTTATTTTGTGATATTATCCTTATTAAATAGAAAGAATATTATAATTATCAAAATAAATAATATGTTTTGTGATATTATACAAAATAAATAATTTTATTGTTTTATTTAATTAAAATTCAATTTAAAATATAGTAGTGTTTGTTTAATAATGAATAACGTGCAATATTTATTTTGAATCTTTTGATTACTCCATATATTTCGGTGGCAGATGGGATATACATTCTCATTCTCAACCGACTCTGTTTCACTAACGGATAGGGTCTGTAGACTGTAAATCCGCCAAAAAATCGGAAACTGGTAATTCGCTCAACACTACATATTCGTTTCTTTTCATAGTTGAATCATGCTCAACTAATTTTAGCTGCTTTGAATTAAGGTGATTTGATTGCTTTTTCCTCTTGCTTTAGAAATCTTTTTTTTTTTTTCTCTTAGAAATTAGTGGCTAATTAATTATATGGTGTTGCTGTTTTTAGAAAATTATTATTATTTTTTTAGGAATTTATTCATTTTCTATCACAATTTCTAAGGAATTGTTGGCCTATTGTTGTTGGTGTCACTTTTATTCGTTGAGTTAAAATTTGATATTGTTGTTATTCTTTATTGATGTAATAGAATGTGAAAACCTGCAAAATTAGCTTTGCCAGGGATTAGTAGTTAGGTAAAGATGACACGAGTCTATGCAGCTTCGGTTTTACTCGTGACCACATTATACATTACGCACTTCAAGACGTTTCTTAGTCGAACCGAAGATCATTGAAATCTTAACTTTTTTTTTAATCATTTTGATGCAGAAAGAGATGGTAGCATTTGGGAAAAAGTTGAAGGAAAGACAAGTCCAAGAATGGCAAGGGTAAATTTACATCATTTTTTTGAGTTCCTGATTTTGTATCCGTTAGTGTTGTTGTTGGTAAGTCGACAGTCATCCCGTGAAAAGGTAGGGCTTGAGGTAACATTAAATTTGGTAAAATTAAATTTGTTAGGCTCTTACGTATAATCACTTGCTGTACGCAAAATCCCGTGATCGGAAGTGCTTGAGGTAAAATTAAATTTATTAGGCTCATACATATAATCACTTGCTGTATTACGGAAGTGCTTGATGTAAAATTAAATTTGTTAGGCTCATATGTATGTATAATCAGTTGCTGTACGCAAAAAATCCCGTGAAAGGAAGTGCTTGAGTTAAAATTAAATTTGTTAGGTATTCTCATACGCATAATCAGTTGTGCTTGAGTTAAAATTAAATTTGTTAGGTATTCTCATACGCATAATCAGTTGCTGTACGCAAAAATCCCGTGAACGGAAGTGTTGGATTTAAAATTAAAATTGTTAGGCTCGTACGTATAATCACTTGCTGTACGCAAAAATCCCGTGAACGGAAGTGCTTGAGTTAAAATTAAATTTGGTAGGCTCATACGTAAATTCACTTTCTATGCATTGTCATTCTATGGTTGGGTACTGCGTAGTCACATTTAACTACTTGTGTCATACACACCTTTTGCATGCTGAAGTTTTTTGCAACATTATGACATCATACAGTTACTACATCAACTACAAACTAATGAAGAAAAAGGTAAAGCAATATTCGAATCAAATTGAAGCTGGAGCAGTCAAGCGCAGATATGTTCTAAAGGATTTCTCTAGAATGCTGGATAATCAGGTAAATATAACGCTGTAAAATCATTAACATAGTCTCAAATGTGATATTACCTCTCTATTTTATTTAGTTTGCTTCTTTGTGGAGTAATATTTACATCTCGATAAATAAGTTAGTATTTTGTTACTGAAGTGCTAGAGAAAGAGCAACTCAACATTTCCATTGATGATTGAATTATTCTTTTAGAATACGTGATGTAAGCCATCATATGTTTTAGTCCATGGTCTAAGACTTCACACTAAAATTTGTTATTGTCTGTTCAGATTGAAAAAACTGTTCTGTTTATGTTGGAACAACAAGGCCTGCTGGCAAGCAGGGTTACCAAGCTTAATGAGCAGCAAGATTATCTTCATCAGGAACAGCCCGACATATCCAAAATATCCGAGCTGCGTGAATCTTATAGAGCTGTCGGACACGATCTTTTGAAGCTTCTGTTTTTTGTTGAAATTAATGCAATTGGTCTGCGGAAGATCCTTAAGAAGTTTGATAAGCGCTTCCGGTACAAGTTCACTGATTACTATGTGAAGACTCGTGCAGATCATCCATATTCTCAACTCAAGCAAGTTTTCAAACATGTGGTAATATGCTAAAATGGAGACGATGACTCTTCCATTTATTTTCCTCGTCTCAATAAGTAATATCAATAGCAAATTATATGTGCAACTAATGAAAAAGAAAACGAGACAGATCATCATTACTAACTTCACTGATATGATTTAGGGGCTTGGAGCTGTTGTTGGAGCTATATCTCGGAATCTTGGAGATCTTCAGGACCGTCAAGGAAGCTACTTATCAATATATGATCAACCTGCTCTACCTCTCCAGGTACTGATATGCGTAGCCATAGACAGAGGGAGAGGGGGTTATGTGGGGTCAATGAAAAATGGTTTTGTATGATATCTCAAATACTTTCAGTACTTTTTAAAGAGCATGCGCGTTTTCGTGTACTTTAAGATTAAGATTTTGTTTTTCAACAAATGGCTTTCGAACACTAAAATTGCTTACATGGCATGCAAGAAAAGGTCGTGGAAAGCCTTTTATTTATCGATTTGAAGGTTAGAGAGTTATAGTATTTAATTACAAATTCTAAATGTTGAGCTGGAAGTGTGATTACATGAAAAGTTTTGAGTAATTTTGGATAATGAACTTTATTTTTACTACTAGTACTATCAATTTCTAACCCATCCCTCCTTGCTTGCAACATTCATTTAGCTTCAGCCGTACATATTCGACACTCATCACCAGAATAAATTGTTTTGCAGGATCCTGTTGTTGACTCAATAAAATCAGCTGTTGACAGATTAACTCACTCAACAAATTTCCTCAGCTATTTGGGACAACATGCTCTTATAATGCAAGAAGAAGAGTTTCCTTCTCCTTCTGAGGAGTCCGTAGATGACCCGAGATACCATTTCATGTCACTTCTCTTGAACTTGGGAAACACGTTTCTGTACATGGTCAATACATACATTATTGTTCCGACTGCGGATGATTACTCTATGAGCCTTGGGGCAGCAGCAACAGTCTGTGGTATTGTGATTGGAGCAATGGCGGTTGCACAAATATTTTCTTCGGTATATTTCAGTGCTTGGTCCAATAAGTCGTATTTCAAACCATTAGTATTTAGCAGCATAGTGCTTTGCATCGGAAATGTAATGTATGCAATGGCTTATGATCTGAATTCGATATCGGTACTTCTGATTGGTAGACTATGTTGTGGGTAGGTGTCTCTCTCTCTCTCTCCCACTCTCTGATATACGTATAATCAGCAAATCATCAGTTTTTTTGGTGAACTAATTGCAGGTTTGGTTCAGCTAGAGCAATTAACAGACGTTACATTAGCGATTGTGTGCCACTTAAAACCCGCATGAAAGCTTCAGCAGGATTTGTTAGTGCTAGCGCTCTAGGAATGGCATGTGGGCCTGCACTAGCTGGATTACTTCAGACGAACTTCAAGATATACAATATTACATTTAATCAAAACACTTTGCCTGGTTGGGTAATGGCTTTGGCATGGTTTGTTTATCTTATATTGTTGTGGTTCACGTTTAGAGAACCCGCTCTTGATGTTCTTGAGACTGAAGTGAACGACGTACCTGACGAATCTACTGCTTGTATGTTTATTAATCACTCATCATCTCATTTTTACAGCTTGGTTTCTGTCTTTGCATTAAGCTTTTTTTGGGTCTACTGTATTAATCCAATAAGTACTTACTACCTTTTCTTTATTATCAAGATTCAGGTTTACATGTTAAGTTTATAGCTAAGGTATATTGCCCACAGATTATACAATAGATATACTTGGAAACCTGACCTCTTATTATTTTTTACAGCACCACACGATAATCTCGAAAGTGGAATCACACAACCATTACTCTTAACGGAAACAGAAAACGACCAAGATGTTGAAGGAGACCAGGAGTTTGATGTGAGCGAAGAGGCTAGAGAGGAATCTCGTAGGCCTGCCAACTCTCTAAGATCAGCCTACAGGTTACTTACACCTTCGGTTAAGGTACGCATATAACGCCTAGAGATTTGTTTCTGCAACTTGTTATTGTTTTTATCTTTGTTATAGTACCCAAAAAAGAGAAAAAGAAAAAGGTTGAAAAAGTTAAATAGACATGTGATTTCTATTTGCATAAGTTTATTAGTTCTGTCATTTATAAAATACTGGAGTAACATGTATTTTATGCATGTAAGCAAATTATTAGTTGTTTCTGTACGCTTTATATCTTCTTCACGAACCATGTTTGTGTAGTCTCATGATATTCTGCATCTAATTTTGCAGGTCCAGTTGCTGATTTATTTCATGCTTAAATATGCTATGGAGATTCTACTTTCCGAATCTAGTGTTGTGAGTACATACTATTTCGGTTGGACCACAAGCAGTGTGTCGATTTTTCTCGCTTGTCTCGGTCTTACGGTTCTTCCAGTAAACATGCTCGTCGGAAGTTACATAAGCAATATGTACGAGGACAGGTAATTATTTTCTCTTACAATTCTAGACCTCGTATGTATATTAATTCATGGCCTAAACCTCAATTGGCTTGTGCATCGTCGTCTCTCTGATGGTTCCTAGTATATTAGTTGCGATTTAATGTGAGGTATTGCAAAAAAAAATAAAAATTGTGGGCACAAAATATGTTTAAATGAGCTGTGGCCATCTGTTTTGCAGGCATATACTATTGGCATCCGAAATTGTGGTCTTACTGGGCATACTTTTTAGCTTCAACCTTTTTATTCCATATTCTGTGACACAATATGTTTGCTCGGGCCTCGTGATGTTTGTATCTGCTGAAGTACTTGAAGGTACTTTATTTTTACGATTCTTGTATTGTGAGATTTTGCTGACCGTATTTAGATTCCGAAAAGAACACACAACTGTAAAGATAGTTTACGGTACTGTTTCCGGTGTAGAGTTAGATATATGAACATAGGTTTACTAATGGTCTTGTTTATGAGCTTATTTTTTAGGTAATTGAAGCTTTTGTTGTTTACTGGACAGGTGTCAATTTGTCACTCCTCTCCAGAGTAATGTCATCCAGGCTCTCCCGTGGTACCTACAATGGCGGTCTTTTATCGACAGAGGCTGGCACACTTGCACGAGTTGTTGCCGATGCAACTATCACCCTTGCAGGGTTCTTGGGGCAGAACATGCTCTTAAACGTAACACTTGTTCCTTCCCTTGTCATTTGCGTTATGTCCATCGTGGCTACTTGTTGGACATACAATACCCTGTACTGAGACAGCTTTTCAAGCAAGAGACAGCTGTGTCGGCATAGTCCGAAAATCCAGTCTTTGCTTAGTGTTGATTCTTTATCTACTTACCCATTGTATTCAGACATAATTTTATGTATGTCCTTGCGTAAGGGCCTGCGTGTCTTCGAGAAAGGCGTTGCTGCAGAGACTATGAAAAATAAATAAAAAGTGCATAATTGTGAAATAAATAAAAGTGCATACTTGTGTTTAAATTTATTCTGTGAAGTTGTGAAGTTGTATCAATCAAGCACATGATGAATGTGAATTTGTGAAGCTGAAGCCCCTCCACCCCACCATCTTTTAACCCTCCTCATAACTTGTAGGGTACCCCACCCCAAGTCCCCAACCATCTTTTGGTCTCGATCATAATTTGTAGCATTCCCCACCCTCACCATCTTTGTACTCTCCTAACTCGTAGCCTTCTCCACCAACAATCCTCAAATATAAAATAGATTAATTATAAGTGATTTTTCTCAGATTGAAAACAACAAACCCCGGCAAGTTTTGTTTTCGGATTTGTGATCATGGGGTTAGTTTTCGGATTTGTGTTCATGTGGTTAGTACGGTTGTTGACGTGTGTTGTGTTTGCTGGGATTTTGATGTTTCAAGATCGGGGCTTCTGCTCATCACAACAACAAGGTAGTGATTACATTACAAAGAGAATTAGTTAGTTAGTTTTACCTATAATAATAGAAATATACAGAGTATGTATGTTGAAATTAATTAATATTAGTATTGGTTTTAGGAAACTACAGTTTCATCCACCAAGCGATCTCGGCTCCCTCAGTCTCGTACTACGACTACATCATAGTCGGAGGCGGCACGGCCGGCTGCCCACTTGCGGCCACCCTCTCCCAAAACTCCTCCGTCCTCCTCCTCGAGCGAGGCGGCTCTCCCTATGGGAACCCCAACATCACCCAGCTCTCTGCCTTCGGAAGATCCCTCTCCGACCTATCCCCATCCTCCCCTTCCCAGCGCTTCATATCGGAAGACGGCGTCATCAACTCCCGTGCCCGGGTGCTGGGCGGGGGCAGCTGCCTCAACGCCGGATTCTACACTCGGGCAGCGGTGGACTACGTTCGGGCAGCCGGGTGGGATTCTCGACTGGTGAACGAGTCGTACGGTTGGGTCGAGCGAGTCGTGGCCTTCGAGCCCCCGATGAGGCAGTGGCAGTCGGCGGTTAGGGACGGCCTCCTGCAGGCGGGCGTGACTCCTTACAACGGATTTACCTACGATCACTTGCTCGGGACCAAGATCGGAGGCAGCATTTTCGACAGGGAGGGAAGACGACACACGGCTGCGGATCTTCTCGAGTACGCGCGCCCCGAGGGCTTGACCGTCTTGTTGCACGCTTCTGTTCATAAAATCTTGTTCAGAATCAAAGGTAAACAGAGGCCGGTTGCTCATGGGGTGGTGTTTAGAGATGCCGAGGGGAAGAAGCACAGAGCGTACTTGAACCGCGGATCGCCGAGTAACGAGATCATAGTGTCGGCTGGGGCGCTCGGGAGCCCGCAGTTGTTGATGTTGAGCGGGGTCGGCCCATCGGATCACCTCAAGGCCCATAACATAACGTTGGTACTGGACCAGCCTCTGGTGGGCCGAGGGATGTCCGACAACCCGATGAACGCCATATTCGTACCGTCCCCGATTCCGGTGGAGGTTTCCTTGATTCAAGTGGTGGGCATCACGCGCCGCGGGACCTACATCGAAGCAGCCAGTGGGGAGAATTTCGCGGGCGGCTCCTCCTCTCAAAGGGACTTTGGGATGTTCTCTCCTAAGGTAATTATTATTATTATGCTTTTAATTCAATATAAATATATAGACGAAAAATAAATTAAATATTTGGATAAATATTTAAGTTTGTTTATAATTAAATAATGTAAAATTTTGGATAAAAAGTAAATTCTAAAGTTTTATTAAAATTATATAATCAAGAATTATAAATAAGATTAGTTTATCAAAATTAGTTTTATATTAACAATAAATATAAATTAAATGCAAGGGTAAAATAGTAATTAATTTTTTAATAATATATTTTTTTATTATAATAATATTGATTTTACCCTAAAACAATAATTAATGTAAAATTTCAAAACACTTAATTGAAAAAAATTACTTTATGAAGTATAAACTTTAAATATATATATTAAAATACTATTTTTCCAATATAACTCTTAAATAATTTAGTTTTTTTTTTAATTATAAAAATGAGTCACATGTGCTTATTTTACTCAATTATTTAGTTAGTTATTTTTTAACAACGGTAAATTAATAGTAATTAATTGTACAGTAAATTAATAGTAATTAATTGTACGCTTGATTATAATTATATGAGAGTTATTATCTTAAAAACTAAATAAAACACTAAAATACTTAATTAAAAAGTATATTTTATGAGGTATAAAAGTTAAATACATCAATCAAAATATTAATTTTCCTAAATATACCATAAATAAATACAAAAAACTGCTGAATTGAATGTAGATCGGACAACTCCCAACAGTCCCGCCGAAGCAGAGAAGTCCGAAAGCGCTGGCGGAAGCAATCAAGGCGATGGAGGCCCTGGAGCCGACAGTGTTCAGAGGTGGATTCCTCCTGGAAAAGGTAATGGGCCCGATATCGACAGGGCACTTGGAGCTGAGAAGCAAGAACCCGAACGAAAACCCTTCAGTCACATTCAACTACTTCAAGGACCCTGAGGACCTGGCAAGATGTGTGGATGGGATGAAAGTGATTGAGAGGGTGATTGAATCGAGAGCGTTCACGCCCTTCAGATACGACTATCTCTCGCTTCCACTACTCCTCAACATGACAGCAAGTGCCCCGATCAATCTGCTGCCACGTCACGCCAATGCGTCCACGTCATTGGAACAGTTTTGCAAGGACACTGTGATGACCATTTGGCATTACCACGGGGGATGCCAAGTTGGGAGAGTCGTCGATTCCGATTACAGGGTTCTTGGAATCGATGCACTTCGAGTTATCGATGGATCCACTTTTAATTATTCCCCTGGAACTAATCCTCAGGCCTCTGTTATGATGCTTGGGAGGTATATGGGACTTAATATTCTCAAGGCCAGATTGAAGAACTGAGCTGAACAACAAATTGTTTGCAAGGATATATGGTTGTATAATTAAAAAGAGTATTTAGACCAAGGATCATACAAATTACAAACACTCTTGTTTTGTATACAAGTCATGTAATTCCAATTTATGGTGACTAAATTCCTCCCATATTCCTTTTCTTTTCAAATTAATCGTTCAACAACATTTGAAGTCACGTACTTCACTTTGGAAAAATTAACAATCAACAATATAGTTATACCATCTTAATTAATTTTTTTAAACCAATCTAAGGATTTCTAGACCAAACATACTCTATCAGAGCATCTCCAATGCTAGTCGGACATTTGGAGTGAGAAGTCAATAATATGTACACCATTTCTATTATTACCTAAAAAAAACTTTTAACTCATAAAATGGTTCCTACAAATTATCCGCCTATCACTCATTTATTACTATATTTTTATTATTTATATTTTAAATAATAATAATAGAATAATAATAAAAAAAAATTAAAAGACATAATTATAAGTATTTTTTAATAAATTGTATTTCATATTATTATTAATAATTATAATAATAATAACAACAAAATATAAATTTAAATACTTTTTATCAAATTATTTTATTCTATTCAAAGGAATTGATTTTAAAAATTTTCTTTAAGAAAGAAAATATAATAATAATAATAATAATGAATTTCCACTTTAATTTATAGAAATTGATAGAAATTAATATTAAAATTTCAAATAAAAATATACTAACACTATAAAAATTAAAATGATAAACTTTTAAAACATGTAATTAAATATAAATTTAATGTTTTTATTTTTTTAATTAATATTATAAAATTAGATAAATTTATTGGAGAATATATTCGACCTATTAATATAAATGTGAAGGGATTCAACTTCTTTACTAGTTTGAGCTTTTAGATAAATCGGTTTTTGATAAAATTTTGAAAACATGTAATTTAAATTTATCATAAACTTAATATTTTGATTTTATTTAATTAATATTATATTAAAAATAACTACATGTTCTTTCTCTACCTGGGTAAAGTGTTTATACCTTAAAATTTCTACTCATTATTATTCAGCATAAATTCAATGTTTTCTACTTTATTTTTAGATGAAGAGTATACTAGTAATCCACATAAGACGACTCCTCATTCTACACTTAGAAATATTAACTAATAATATTAAATCTGCCCCTCAAACTCCTCAAACTCCTCACGTAAAAATATTGTTTTGTAACTTCATATTCCACTAATTGATTCGGAGAATAAGAAAACTAATTGTTGTTTATGACTCGAATCGGAACGCAAAAGAGGTCAAAATCGTCGAATGAGGTTTCGGCGGGCGCCGTAGAGGTTTCGGCGACCGCCGAAAAGTCAAAATCGGGATTGGGCAATTTTCGGGGGTTTCGGCGCCCGCCGAATGTGTTCCGCGACCGCCGAATGAGAAATGGCGGTCGCCGTTTTATCCAGCGGGATTTTTCTTCGCGAGTTTGCGCTGGGCTTTTATGCGTGGCTTTTTGCACTGAGATTTTTGCGTGAGTTTATTTAATTAGGGAATTAGAATTATATGAATTATAATTATATTCCTTATTAATTTAAGAGTTATAGATTAGGAAAATGATTTATTCCTAATTCTAATTGTTTCCAATTTGATAGGTTTGCTACACCTATAAATTGAGGTTCTCCGGTAGACGAAAATCATAGAGTGGATTATTGTAAGCCTCAACGATGTAGTGGATTTCTTTCTTCCCGTGGTTTTTTCCCGTGTTTCGGGTTTCCACGTAAATTGTGTGTTCGTTCCTTTCGTTTATCTTTTTCTTCACATCTCATATATATTTCGAGAGTCGTGAGAGATTTAGTTTTCAATATCGCAACAAGTGGTGTCAGAGCATCGTAAAGAGCACAACAAGTGGTATCAGAGCTAGGTTACGATCCTGTGACCTGTTATCAAGAGCTTTCGTGGGGATCCCGGACGGGGAATCCATACAAAGCGGGCGTTGCGGATATTGGTGTTTCTAGATCTAGGTGGAGCTCGAGAATATTTTGGGAGATGGCGACGATGGTTGATATTCTGTGTTAGATCGGAACACGTGGTTCTCTTCATGGCGATTCAAGGTGGAGTTGGTTCAGTGGTTCTAACCAACATGGATCTTGATGATGCGTTGCTGAGGCATGGACGATGTCAAGCGCGATGGAGCCATAAGAGAAGGTATGGAAGAATAGAAAGGTGAGGTATAATTGCACTCTATCCCTCCGGTGATTTGTTTCATGCGGTCGCGGCTTTGCGATCGAGGAAGACGATGAAGGAGGTTTTGAGTAGTGAAAATCTGGGGGAATGTCTTGATGTCCAGGGTTGGGCAAAGATGAAGAAATTCCAGGGGGGGTTGTCATTACTACAAGAAAAAAGGAGTGGTGAAAATCTAGGTGAATTTCTTAATGTCTAAGGTGGAGCATGAGAGAAATTCTAGGGGGTTTGTCACTACTGCAAGGAAAAGAGCCACATGAAGGGGGACTGTCAGGCCCTGATGAATCGGAGAAAGGAATCGAAGGTGGCCGATTCCGGAGAAGGAGGTTTCATCGATGGGGAACTCCTGGTTGTCTCTGATTTGGGGAACGAGTGAGGGGTGGATCTTGGATTCTGGTTTTTTCGCATCACATGTGTCGAAACATAGATTTGTTTGACAGGTTTGATGAGAGTGTCGCTGGATCGGTGGTCATGGGGCATGATACATCGTGTGAGATACGCGGCACGGGAACTGTGAGAATCAAGATGGTCGATGGGCATATTCGAACCCTCGGTACTGCAAGGTACGTTCCGGTCCTGAATGGTAATCTTATCTCTCTCAGACCTTAGATCCGAATGGGTACCAACTTCGGTAAAGGTGGAGTGTTGAAAGTAAGTCGGGGCGACTTATTTTGCGAGGTGAGAGAAAGATTTGGTGGATTGTATGAGCTATGCGGCAACACAATTACCAAGTGGACAACTGCCTCTGTCCAAGGAAGTCATTCGCTGAAAGGTGAGTCGGGATCACCTTGTTTTAAAAGTCATGCGCATGTGTGTTGGTGTCAGGGACACCGAGAATACTAACCCGAATAGTATTCAAAATTTGGAGAATCGAGCCTAGGCGTACTATGGATAGCACTGGAGTGTTGGCGAATGCGGGTAGTGCTGATAGTAGTGGGAAGGCGAGATTTGAGAATGAATATTGCGTGAAGGTCATAGAGCTTGGTGGTACCCAAGGGATGATCGGTGCAACTTCGCATTCTTGTACTAAGTTTGGTGCGTTCAAACTTAGGTGGCTCATGTTTTGAGTGAGTCCTTCGGGGCTGGGTGGAAGAAAGAAAAATTGGTCTATGATCGTTGGAGGGTGGTGCGGCTTGGAGTCGCGGGGATTCTCGTCAAGGTGGAGATTTGTTGTTTATGACTCGAATCGGAACGCAAAATAGGTCAAAATCGCCGAAGGAGGTTTCGGCGGGCGCCGGAGAGGTTTCGACGACCGCCGAAAAGTCGACATCGGGACTGGGCAATTTTCGGGGGTTTCGGCGCCCGCCGAATGTGTTCCGCGACCGCTGAATGAGAAATGGCGGTCGTCGTTTTTTGTCCAGCGGGATTCTTCTGCGCGAGTTTGCGCTGGGCTTTTTTGCGTGGCTTTTTGCACTGGGATTTTTGCGTGGGTTTATTTAATTAGGGAATTAGAATTATATGAATTATAATTATATTCCTTATTAATTTAGGAGTCATAGATTAGGAAAAAGATTTATTCCTAATTCTAATTGTTTCCAATTTGATAGGTTTGCTACACCTATAAATTGGGGTTCTCCGGTAGACAAAAATTATAGAGTGGATTATTGTAAGCCTCAACGATGTAGTGGATTTCTTTCTTCCCGTGGTTTTTTCCCGTGTTTCGGGTTTCCACGTAAATTGTGTGTTCGTTCCTTTCGTTTATCTTTTTCTTCGCATCTCATATATATTTCGAGAGCCGTGAGATATTTAGTTTTCAATATCTCAACAAGTGGTGTCAGAGCATCGTAAAGAGCACAACACTAATAATTTTGATGGAGGGGTTTAATTGGTTATATATTATATATTATATATGAGGGTAAAATTCATTTAACTCCCAAAGTTTTCGTAAAAGTTACGTATGACCATCAAAGATTTGATAAAATGTGTTGAAATGTACACAAAATTTGAGTTCTAAAAGTGTTTTTATACAAAAACGGAAGCAGGGGCAAAGTGGTCTTTTTTAGCCGTTTGAATTCCGCCGCCAACATCAATACGACGCCGTTTTGGGTGATACAGCGTCGTTTCACATGGGATCACACGAATGCCGCGGCGCATTGGATCGAGCCTCTCTCACGTTTGTTGATGAAAATGAAAGATTCCAAATGCACCGTGCTCCTCGCCAGCTCACGCACAACATGACTTTCACAATTTCTTTTAGAAATATGTGGTGTGGATTCGCCCAAACCGAGTTGATCGTAGGGTTCATATGCCACGAGAATTTGGGGGATTTCGCGTGTGTATATGTAAATGCAATTCACGAGTTGTGTGTGATCAAGAACTGTAACTGAACTCATTTCAATAGCCTTGAGAGCTTGAATAATACCAGAGCACCACCTCCCTCCCCGAGCACGTAGATCGTTTTTCAATCGATCGAAGCTCGTAAAATACTTTGTCATTTCGTGTGTTTTCTGTTGCGTTGTGTTCCTTGGAGTTCGTAGATACTTCTAGGATCCTTAATTCGCATTTTCGACGTCGCATCCAGAATTCACCATTGTTGAGCTTGAAGCTCTTGTTCGAAGCTTTTGAGCTCGCGCAGCTCGATTGTTTGTTTATCTTGTCGAATCCTCAACAAGTGGCGCCGCCTGTGGGAATCAAATCCAGCTGCTGCGAAAATGATGAAGGGTAGATCCGCGAAGTTCGATCTAGAGAAATTCACGGGGAAAAATGACTTCAACCTTTGGCGAATCAAAGTGAAGGTTGTACTGGTTCAACAGGGGCTGATCTCTGCGTTAGATGCTCCGTTGCAGTTAACTAAACCGGAGAGCAAAGGGAAGGGAACAGAGGAGTCAGGTTCTGCATAATCTACACCTGATCCATGTTGGAGTTGTGTACTTAATGTCTAGATTTAAGTAACGGTAAACTCCCGGTCATATCATTTAATATATTAAATTAATAAACAATTGTTTGCGTTTAATTATTTATTAATTAATTATGCAAAATTATAGTCCTGGATTTTATACGTTGTAGTTAGTATGGTGTTGCATGGGCACACAGAAGATCATACTATCGGTTACTCGTATATAATCAAATTGTTGCTCACGACCTAGATGGACATGGACCAATCCATCGGTATAGTCGTTGTGTGAGAGAGAAAATAATTTATCTTAATTATTTTATCACACTTGTACACTTGGTGTATTGAGCGGATCGTCGAGATTCATCGATTAGGATTGCCGGCGATAATCGATTCGAGTCTCAGTGTATTTTATTCTTAATCCCCGATATTATTGCAGGTGTGTATATTTAATATAAGTGACTTTGATTTACCAAAGGAATTAACCGATTTAATTATTGGGTTAATTACCGGTTAAGTTGGGTCACTATATTTCATATATGGCATGCCGTGAATGATTGACCGGACAGTGTATCCCGTAAGGGTTGATAATATCCCCGAGATGAGTTCATAAGGAATTATTGTGTAAACCTCATGAGTGGATTCGTTCCGCACAATAATTAAGGTTGAATGGTACTAGTCTCGGATTAAAGAGATGAATAAATTAATTAGCAATAAATTAATTTTATTCATGGATATTTAAATCTTAAATACACGGAATAAATAATACTACCGAAGAAATATTATTTGATATAATATGGTTTAATATTGGGAGTGCAATTAATTTATATAGTGGAAAATAAATTAATTAATATTGATAAGGATTAATGGACTTGAGCATTGGGCTCAATTTAATCTTCAATATTGGAAGCCCAATATTCCACCTCCTTTAGATCCCCTACGTAGCCTATAAAAGCACTACATGGCCTTCATAATTCATAACTTGAATAAGACAAGAATTATCATACTTGATATTCTAGAGAGTTGAAGGAGATCCATAGGAGTTCGATAGATCGTCGCACACCCGACGTTCGAACGGAGTGCAAGGAATACGTGGGAAGATTCAAAGGTCTTCGATTGATTTTGTTTCTCCGCACAACAAATCAAAAGGTACAAATCATAAACTCCTTCGTGTGAATTTATGTGAATTAAATTGTGACATATACATGAACACAAGATCCGGGAAAACGACGAACTTCGGGGACGGGGATTCGAGATCCCCGGCGAACGTTCGAAGGACCCTCGGCTGGGAGCCGAGGGGTGGCGGTCGAGCCCTAGGGCTTCGACCGCCGGCGCGCATCGAAGGAACGCCGCGGCTGGACGCCGCGGCTGGGGCGATCGTGTTGGAGTTGTGTACTTAATGTCTAGATTTAAGTAACGGATACTCACGACCCATTGCCATTAATCTATTTAATTAAATAAACAATTATTTGCGTTTAATTATTTATAATTAAATATATGCAAATTATAGTCCTGGATTATATACGTTGTAGTTAGTATGGTGTGCGACGTCACACAGAAGATCATACTATCGGTTGCTCGTATTTAATCGAACAGTTGCTCACGACCTAGATGGACACGGACCAATCCATCGGTATAGTCGTTGTGTGAAAGAGAAAATAATTTGTCTTAATTATTTTATCACACTTGTACACTTGGTGTATTGAGCGGATCGTTTGAGATTTATCGATTAAGGATTGTCGGCGATAATCGATTTAAATCTCTGAGTATTTTATTCTTAATCCCCGATACTATTGCGGGTGTGTATATTTAATATAAGTGACTTTGATTTACCAAAGGAATTAACCGATTTAATTATTGGGTTAATTACCGGTTAAGTTGGGTCACTATATTTTATATATGGCATGCCGTGAATACTTGACGGGAAAGTGTATCCCGTAAGGGTTGATAATATCCCCGAGATGAGTTCATAAGGAATTATTATGTAAACCCTGCAGGTGGATTTGTTCCGCATAATAATTAAGGATGAATGGAACTAGTCTCGGTTACAAGAGATGAATAAATTAATTAGCAATAAATTAATTTTATTCATGGATATTTATATCTTAAATACACGGAATAAATAATACTACCGGAGAAATATTATTTGATATAATATGGTTTAATATTGGGAGTGGAATTAATTTTATATAGTGGAAAATAGAATTAATTAATATTAATGGATTAATAGATTTGAGCTTGAGCTCAATTTAATCATTAATATTGGAAGCCCAATATTCCACCTCCTTAAGATCCCCTACGTAGCCTATAAAAGCACTACAAGGTCTTCTCTATTCTCATAAGTTGAAGATCACAATTCTAGAGAGAGAAAGTAGAGAGGGAGATCCATGGAGTTCGGTAGATCGTCGCCCACACGACGTCCGAGCTAGTGCAAGGAATACGCGGGAAGATCTTAAGGTCGTCAAATTGAGTTCTTCGTTTTTCCGAACAACGAGAACGAGGTAAATCGTAAAACCCTCTTTTATGATTTTATCGTTTAATTATCGTAAAAATACCTTGAACCAAGATCCGAGGAACGGACCCACGAGACGAGGTCGAACCGGGCGGTGGTGGTCGGACCACCGGACCGCCGGCGGCTCGACGACTCGGCTGGAAAGGGATCGCGCGAGGTGGATCGAGCCTAGGGCTCGATCACGCGGATCGGCTGCGGGTTTTCCCGTAGCGATCTGCTGCCAGCTACGGGTTTTCCCGCAGCGACTCGTAGCGCTCAGCAGCAGCGAGTCAGGCGACTCGCTGCGGGTTGCTGTGGGCTGCTACGGGGAATTCGCTGGGTACTGTGGGATTTCCCGCAGCTGACCCGCAGCGATCCAGCAGGGTCCCAGCAGCAGCGAGTCAGGCGACTCGCTGCGGGTTGCTGCGGGCTGCTGCGAGCAACCCCGCGTGGCTGCTGCGGGTTTCGCGGGTTCACGCGAGTTCTCTCGTGTTTTTCCCGCGTAACTTTTTCGTATGGTCATGTACATGTTCTGGGAGTCGATTGGAGTTGTCGGTTCCGCAATTTTGACAATTCCGGATATTCGATCTCCGTAGGATTTCGGTCGGAATTAATTTGATAATTTATTTATTTAAATTTATTAATTCCGGGATATCGATTTCCAACAATTGGTATCAGAGCGTTGGTTTTAGTTCATGGTATTTTTCGATAAATTGTTCTACCTTGCAGGGTTTCCGATTATTATGGCTAGATTTAATTATTGTTAATTAATGTCATAATATTTCTCTTGATTATTAATCTCTCGGTGATGTCAATATTTGTTCTTGTGTGGTGAATGCTTGTTCTTAATTTTTCCGGAATTTGTTTGAGGTCGTTTTGTTGAGAATCGATACCGGATAGCGTAATAATAAATTTGTAATTTATTTACGTTGGATCGAGGACGAAACGACGACCGGAAAAGTGTGACGGAGGAGACGAAAAGAGGGAGCTAGGGCTCGGGATCGATTGGGATCGATCCCATGATGATGATCGATCAAAGGCATGGATAAGGGGCTCGATCGCCCTAGCCGCGGGCTGCCGCCGGTTCGGTGGCTGGCCGGCGTGGCTGGGCGGCGGTGCTCCTCCCCGGGTGGCCGGCCGATCGATCAAAGGGTGGGGGTGGCGCATCCCGTGCTACTCCTACCTAGATTCGCTTTCTAATTAATTCGGTTTTCCTATTTTGAGTATTCCTATGTTTGGGAACTCTCATGGAAATAGGAAAAGAATTAATTGGAATTAATTTATTTCCTTATTCTATTATAGAAGTCTTCTAGAATATTCCAAGTCTAACTTGGATATGATTCTAGAGATTTAATAGAATTGGAAAGGAAAATAATTAATTATTAAATTAATTTATTTCCTAATTGATTATTCCTATTTTATGGGAATTTTCATGGACATGGAAATTAATTAATTTTGGAAAGTAGAAGAGTCCTTAATTAATTTTTCCTATTTAATTATTCCTTTATGGAATTTTTAATGGATTAGGAAAGGAATTAATTTGGAAGGATTAAGAGTCCTAGATTATTTTATTTCCTTATTTCATTATAGAAATCTTCTAGAATATTTCAAGTGGGTCTTGGATAGGATTCTAGAGATTTAATGGAGTAGAAAAGGAAAATAAAAATAATAAAAATATTAATAATATTTAATTTTATTTTTGATATATTCGATTGACTTAATTTTCGAATTAAGTAACTTTTGGATTAATTGAAAATAAATAGATTTAAATATTGGAATTAATATTCCCGTCACATGGAGCATTCAAGAACGAAGACTAAAGACTAGAAGACGCATACGGGGATGCGATAAAGCCATAATAGTCGGAAAATAATATTCTAGTATTATTTTGATTATGTGATAATATTCTATGTGCTTTATTTCATGTATGCATGCTTATGTGTATTTAATTATGCATTAGATAGCGTATCCCTTTGTTATAAAAAGCTAAGTGGGAGAGGGTATGGAAACATATTCATGGTCTCCATTGCTGTTCTCTTGGTGACTTTCATGGACTTTTGAAGTTCGTATAGACAAGTCATTGGAGGAGAATTCTTGTAATTCCTTTTACGAGAAACATTGATTATGTTTATCAAACAATGCCTAATTTGTATAGACAAGTCATTGGAGGAGAATTCTTGTAATTCCTTTTACGAGAAACATTGATTATGTTTATCAAACAATGCCTAATTTGTCTTTCCAAAACTGATTTCAAGTCGACTCATTCTCACCCCGGGGAGTGGAATGGAGCCAAAGCCACTTGGTCATGTCGAGGACACAAATTAGAGACTTTCGTGTCATTTGATGACTAGATCGATTGTCTGCTCGGCTCCCTCATTTATGAGAGATAGGGTCGTTCGCATGGTGAATCACTGGTTAGAAACTTCGAGTTTCACTTATGATTCTCCGCGTCCTGATTTACAAGATTAAATGATTCAAGTAGTTGGATGTCAATTGTAAAAGTCTTTTGGTGTAGTAAACGTCCACACTATCGTGGCTTGCTACATTGAATGGGATTTTGGAACGATTGATGTAGACAGTTATAGAAGGGAGTAAAGGAGCGTATGTTAACGTAAACGTCCACACTATCGTGGCTTGCGGTGAATATGCGTGTCCCAAACAATCTTCTTAGATACTGAGTAATGGTTTACACTTAGGTACGCTTCTTAGTATTCTTCCCATCGAAGTAACGCTAATGATGATGTACGACCGAAGCAAATCTAATTGCTAAATCATTTGGATAGGTAAACGTCCACACTATCGTGGCTTGCCATATCTGATGGGATTTTAGATGCGATTAGTGGTTTAATGATATTATTTGAGGGAGATAATATCGGAGATTAAATCGATTGTTTGTTGTTATATGTGCTCATAGATTAGGAAATGGCTTTGAACCCACTTTCTGTGATACGTAAGGAATTTTAAACTCACTGGTCCCTAAATGTAATGATTGGAATAGAGATCTAGACATTACCCAAACTGTTGAAGAGTACAAGGTTGTACTCAATGAGCTTTGTCCTTCCGAGCCTATTGACATAGGCGGCTAGACAAGAAGCGATGAGGATACTCATAAATGCCAGTCACTTCGAGGAAACGCTTAAAAACGTTTTTGAGATGATTGACCTTGTAGACGAGTTGAGACGGAAATCGCAAGCTCTTGTAGCCAATGCCAAAGGTTTCGAACCTAAAGGCATGAATCGGGAGAAAGGACAAGAAAGCAAAGAAATCCAGTGGTTCTTTTTGGACCACGAGATGGGACGAGAAAGCCAATAGGCAAGTGTTCTCGATGCAAACAGTTTGGGTACTGGAAGTCTGATTATCCTCTCAAAGAAAGTACGAAATTTTCTTTAGTCGTAAAACATAGTCAGTGGTATTATCTACCGGAACCTGGTGTGTAGATATGGAACCACTGACGGTATGTGCATTTTAAATGCAAGGGTTCCAGGAAACCCGACGACTTAGAAAAGAAGAAATCGTAGTCTACATGGGCAATGCTGTAAAGGAGGCAGCAGTTGCAGTGGAGGACATTTTATAGGATTTCATTTTGGGTTATTGCTTTTATGTACCTTTCAAATTAGAAAGAACTCTGTTCTGGATTTCTAATAAATGGATATTTTATTTCTTTTAATCATTTGATGGTTATAAGAAGAAATAATGATATTATCTATTTTGGTACATTGGCTAGCAATATATAAATGATGAATCCTAAGTCCACCACGATGCAACGAACCGTAGTATGAAACTCGTTTTACTAATAAGAGATTTCTTTATCAATTATACTTGTGGATTCTTATGCTGAGTCATGTTTATTCAAATAAGAAGTTCAAAGGTCGAAAATTGATTTTTGATCGATTAAGTTGAAGGAGTGGACCTTCCGACCTATGAATCTAATTTGGAAGATAACATGATTAAGCAATCCTTTATGGATATAAGATGTAAGAACCAGACAAGTATAAGAATTGATAGACTCTGATGTATGCAGACCTATGTTTACTCAGACAATAAGGTACGAGTACTGATTACTCAAGAAATGGATTAGAATACCTGATGTGCCACAAAAGAAAGTGTTTTGACAAGTCAATGGACACAAAGCTATTGTGGAGAACCTTCAAGGTATATCCATTTGTAGCCTGCGATTTGATCGTGGAGGCATGTACATGTCTGAAGAATGCATGGCATACTTATCAGAGATTGGGATTTGATCCCAAATGACTACACCATACACTGTTGTGTAGAGATGGTGTGTCGATAATAAGAAATGGAACTCTTATAGAGATAGTAAAAGATGAGTTATACGGAACTACCTATGTTCTATGGATATGTCTGGAAACAACGGCACATTCAAATGCGGTTGTAGAATATCCTAGAAGAACAAAAGATGTGTGTTCAATATGTTGGAAATCGATATCCCGGAATTAATAAATTTAAATAAATAAATTATCTAATTAATTCTGACCGAAATCCTTCGGAGATCGAATATCCGGATTGTCTAAATTGCGGAACCGACAATCCAATCGACTCCCGGTTGCCGGAAACCCGCCACGAACCTCCACGGGGATAGCCTAATCCAACAAACCCGCCACGGGGATAGCCCGTGGCTTGTTCGATCGAGCTACCACGCGTGGGCTCGCGGCTGTTCGCAACAGCCGTGCGGGGCTGCTCGTAGCAGCCCGCGTGAGTCCCGTGCGACGCGTACGGGAGGAGGGGCTGCTCGCCGTGCGAGCAGCAGCGGCACCAGCCCGCTGCCCACGCGATCGAGCACGCGCTCGATCGCATCCCCGGCGTCCAGCCGGGGTCCTTCGTGCGTCGCCGGCGGTCGAAGCCCTAGGGCTCGACCGCCACCCTCGGCGTCCAGCCGAGGGTTCGTCCTCTCGATCCCGGCGAGGATCTCTCGACCTCCCGCGGTCCGGTGATCCTCGATCACCACCGCGAGGTCGATCCTCGTCCCCGGGTTCGTACGTTCCTTGGATCTTGGTTCATGATATTCTCACGATAAATAAACGATAAAATCATAAAGAGGGTTTTACGATTTACCTCGTTCTCGTTGTTCAGAAAAACGAAGAACTCAATTTGACGACCTTGAGATCTTCCCACGTATTCCTTGCACTAGCTCGGACGTCGTGTGGGCGACGATCTACCGAACTCCATGGATCCTCCTCTCTACTTTCTCTCTCTAGAATTGTGATCTTCAAGTTATAAGAATAGAGAGACCATGTAGTGCTTTTATAGGCTACGTAGGGGATCTTAAGGAGGTGGAATATTGGGCTTCCAATATTGAAGATTAAATTGAGCCCAATGCTCAAGTCCATTAATCCTTATCAATATTAATTAATTCTATTTTCCACTATATAAAATTAATTGCACTCCCAATATTAAACCATATTATATCAAATAATATTTCTCCGGTAGTATTATTTATTCCGTGTATTTAAGATATAAATATCCATGAATAAAATTAATTTATTGCTAATTAATTTATTCATCTCTTTTATCCGAGACTAGTACCATTCAACCTTAATTATTATGCGGAACGAATCCACCTGCAGGGTTTACATAATAATTCCTTATGAACTCATCTCGGGGATATTATCAACCCTTACGGGATACACTTTCCCGTCAAGTATTCACGGCATGCCATATATAAAATATAGTGACCCAACTTAACCGGTAATTAACCCAATAATTAAATCGGTTAATTCCTTTGGTAAATCAAAGTCACTTATATTAAATATACACACCCGCAATAATTTCGGGGATTAAGAATAAAATACACTGAGACTCGAATCGATTATCGCCGGCAATCCTAATCGATGAATCTCAACGATCCGCTCAATACACCAAGTGTACAAGTGTGATAAAATAATTAAGATAAATTATTTTCTCTCTCACACAACGACTATACCGATGGATTGGTCCGTGTCCATCTAGGTCGTGAGCAACTGTTCGATTAAATATGAGTAACCGATAGTATGATCTTCTGTGCGCCCATGCAACACCATACTAACTACAACGTATAAAATCCAGGACTATGATTTGCATATATTTAATTATAAATAATTAAACGCAAATAATTGTTTATTTAGTTAAATAGATTAATGGCAATGGATCGTGAGTTTCTGTTACTTAAATCTAGACATTAAGTACACAACTCCAACAATCTCCCACTTGTACTAAGGTCTAGTCATTTCCTCCAAACTCCCGACTCCCATACTCATCACGTGCTTAAGTTGTACTTCCAAGAAGTACTATGTGAATGAGCACTCTAGGTTGCCGCTCTGAAGTTATCTTGGTGACTACAGCGTCGTCTCCCTCGACGATGACTCGTATCAGGTGGTACTTGCACTATGTGTTATCTTACACTTATGGACTAGTGATTTCTTACCATTTGCCATTGCACCGCTATTTACATAGCCTTTGGCAAATTAAGAATCACATCTAAGTCCCAGAGATTATCCCGGAGTTATACCAAAACTTCCGCTGCCTCTGAGGCCGCTATTTGGTTACCTATGGTAGAGTCCGAAAAGCATCGTGCTTATCACTCTTCCATGTTAAAACTCCTTCTCCTTTAATGGTGAAACACATAGCCTGATATCGACTTACACCGGTCCTTATTCGATTAGAAATCTAAGAGAATGTAATCCAAAGGAAGCTTGCTTGCTCCGTAATCCAGAACATAGTCTCCAGTACTTCGAAAGTACTTAAAATGTTCATTACAGCAGTCAAGTATTCCTTTCCAGGATTACCTTGATATCCTCCCACTATGCTAACCGCATAGCCGATATCATGTTCTTGTTTTCAACATCGCATTTATTAAGCTTTCCACACTCGAAGTGTAGGAATCCGCTTTCATTGCTTCTATCTCCTTTTGTGTTCCAAAACACATATCCTTAGATAGATGCATTCCGTTTCTGAAAGGTAACGAACCTTTCTCGGAATTTTGCATGTTAAAACGAACCATAATCATATATGTAAGATATCCAGGAAAAGTACAATGTTCTTTCTAGAGATCCAAGATCTCAAGAACATGTCCAACTTCTTCCTTTATCTTTCATAATGATTCATCTAGACAACCATCATTTTATGTCTGATAACATCTTTACATTGTTGCCAATGATAAGAGTGTCATCTACATAAAACCTCCGAGAAACACCACCTTGTTTTCCATCACGTTTCCAATACACACAATTCGTCTATGCTTTTGATGAATCCATAAAATGGACTATCTCATCAATTTGCAAGTACCACGAACTCAATGCTTTGTTCCAATCCTTAAATGGATCAACTAAGCTTGTACTCTAAATGATCTCGCCTCTTAGCAATAATCCTTATTGCTCTCCAAGGAGGCACATTTAGATCTAGTATGGCCTTCATGTAGATCTAGGGATCGATTTCATGTATACTAGGTCCAGAGTCCGAAGACTCTCCTAGTCTTATGAATATCTCCGGTTGTCCCACAACCTCCCACTACAATGGCATTCCGGTGTATAAACAGTGATAACAGTAGGTGCAGTTAGTGGTGTACCGCTACTCGGTTCGGCTGGTTCTAAGTCTTAATCTTTCTCTCTCATTTCAAAGTATCATGTCACTTTGGGCTTGTGGTTCATCGTATAGTCTTCCTCTAAGAACCGGGCGTTAGAACTTATAACGTCCTTCTGGTTCATAGTACTATTGAACACACACTTTTTGTTCTTCTAGGATATTCTACAACCACATTTGAATGTGCCGTTGTTACCAAGACATATCCATAGAACATAGGTAGTTCCGTTTAACTCATGCTTTAACTATTTCTATAAGAGTTCCATTTCTTATTTCCGACACACCAATCCTACACAACAGTGTATGGTGTAGTCATTTGGGATTAAATCCCAATCTCTGATCAGTATGCCATGCATTCCTCAGACAGATACTTGCCTCCGCGATCAAATCGCAGGCTACAAATGGATATACCTTGATGGTTCTCCACAATTGCTTAGTGTCCATTGACTTGTCAAAACACTTGCTTTTGTGGCACATCAGGTACTCTAATCTATTTCTCGAGTAATCATCAAATGAAGTACTCGTACCTTATTGTCTGAGTAGGCATAGGTCTGCATACATCAGAGTCAATCAATTCTTATACTTGTCCGGATCTTACATCTTATATCCATAAAGGATTGCTTAGTCATATTATCTTCCAAATTAGATTCTTAGGTCGGAAGGTCCACTCCTTCAACTTAATTGATCAAAATATCAATTTTCGACCCTTGAACTTCTTATTTGAATAAACATGACTCAGCATAAGAATCCACAAGTATAATTGATAAAGAAATTTCTTATTAGTAAAACGAGTTTCATACTACGGTCGTTGCATCGTGGTGGACTCAGGATTCATCATTTATATATTGCTAGCTAATGTACCAAAATAGATAATATCATTATTTCTTCTTATAACCATCAAATGATTAAAAGAAATAAAATATCCATTTATTAGAAATCCAGAACAAAGTTCTTTCTAAAGGTACATAAAAGCAATAACTCAAAATGAAATCCTATAAAATGTCCTCCACTGCAACTGCTGCCTCCTCTACAGCATTGCCCATGTAGACTATGATTTTTTCTTTTCTAAGTCGTCGGGTTTCCTGGAACCCTTGCATTTAAAATGCACATACCGTCAATGGTTCCATATCTACACACCAGGTTCCGGTAGATAATACCATTGACTATGTTTTACGACTAAAGAAAATTTCGTACTTTCTTTGAGAGGATAATCAGACTTCCAGTACCCAGACTGTTTGCATCGAGAACACGCTTTCTCGTCCCATCTCGTGGTCTAAGCAACTTAGAACCACTGGGCTTCTTTGCTCGCTTTTCCTTTCCCCCGATTTTTCCCTTAGGTTCGAAACCTTTGGCATTGGCTACAAGAGCTTGCGATTTCCGTCTCAACTCGTCTAAAAGGTCAATCATCTCAAAAACGTGTTTAAGCGTTTCCTCGAAGCGACTGGCCTTTATGAGTATCCTCATCGCTTCTTGTCTAGCCGCCTATGTCAATAGGCTCGGGAGGACAAAGCTTACTGAGTACTAACCAGTACTCTTCAACAGTCTGGGTAATGTCTAGATTTCTATTCCAATCATTACATTTAGGGACCAGTGAGTTTAAAATCCTTAAGTATCACATAAAGTGGGTTCAAAACCATATCCTAATCTATGAGCACATATAACAACAAACAATCGATTTAATTTCCGATATTATCTCCCTCAAATAATATCATTAAACCACTAATCACATCTAAAATCCCATCAGATATGGCAAGCCACGTTGTGTGGACGTTTACCTATCCAAATGATTTAGCAATTAGATTTGCTTCGGTCGTACATCAATTATAGCGTAACTTCGTTGGGAAGAATACTATAAAGCGTACCTAAGTGTAAACCATTGCTCAGCACTAAGGTGAGTCGTTTGGAACCGCAACATCACCGCAAGCCACGTTGTGTGGACGTTTACGATAACTCACAATCCTTCACAACTCCCTATAACTGTCTACATCAATTAATCCAAAATCCGTCGATATAGCAAGCCACGTTGTGTGGACGTTTACTACACCAAGAGACTTTTATAATTGACTCCCAATTACTTGATTCATTCAATCTTGTAAATCAAGACGCGGAGAATCATAAGTGAAACTCGAAGTTTCTAACCAGTGATTCACCATGCGAACGACCCTATCTCTCATAAATGAGGGAGCCGAGCAGACAGTCGATCTAGTCATAAAATGACACGAAAGTCTCTAATTTGTGTCCTCGACATGACCAAGTGGCTTTGGCTCCATTCCACTCCCCGGGGTAAGAATGAGTCTTCGTTCTTGAATGCTCCATGTGACGGGAATATTAATTCCAATATTTAAATCTATTTATTTTCAATTAATCCAAAAGTTACTTAATTCGAAAATTAAGTCAATCGAATATATCAAAAATAAAATTAAATATTATTAATATTTTTATTTATTTTATTTTCCCTTTCTACTTCATTAAATCTCTAGAATAATCTATCCAAGACCCACTTGGAATATTCTAGAAGACTTCTATAATGAAATAAGGAAATAAAATAATTTAGGACTCCTAGTCCTTCCAAATTAATTCCTTTCCTAATCCATTAAAAATTCCATAAAGGAATAATTAAATAAGGAAAAATTAATTTAGGACTCCTAAACTTTCCAAATTAATTATTTTCCTAATCCATTAAAAAATTCCATAAAGGAATAATTAAATAGGAAAAATAAATTAATTTATAAATTTATTCCTTTTCCTAATCTATGAAAATTCCCAAGAATAGGAATAATCAATAAGGAAAAATAAATTTATTCTAAATTTATTCTTTTCCTATTTCATGAGAATTCCCAAAAATAGGAATACTCAAAATAGGAAAACCGAATAATTTAGGAAAGTTGGATCTTGCCGGGAGAGCACGAGATCACGAGGACCCCGCGCCCCACCACCATCGCCGGCCGAGAGGAGAGCCACCACCACCGCCCAGCCGATCAGCCGCCGTCGCCGGCGACATCACGGCCGAGAAGGCCGCGGGCAGCCCCCTCCCCCTTCGATCGATCCTTCCTTCGGGGATGATCATGGGGATGATCGATCCCCGGAATCCTCCCTCTCTATCGTCTCCTCCGTCACACTTTTCCGGTCGTCGTTTCGGAATCGATCCAACGTAAAATAAATTACAAATTTATTACTACGCTATCCGGTATCGATTCTCTACATGAAAACGACCTCAAACAATTTCCGGAAAAATTAAGAACAAGCATTCACCACACAAGAACGAATATTGACATCACCGAGAGTTTAATAATCAAGAACATTATTATGACATTAATTAACATAATTAAATCTAGCCATAATAATCGGAAATCCTGCAAGGTAGAACAATTTATCGAAAAATACCATGAACTAAAACCAACGCTCTGATACCAATTGTTGGAAATCGATATCCCGGAATTAATAAATTTAAATAAATAAATTATCTAATTAATTCTGACCGAAATCCTTCGGAGATCGAATATCCGGATTGTCTAAATTGCGGAACCGACAATCCAATCGACTCCCGGTTGCCGGAAACCCGCCACGAACCTCCACGGGGATAGCCTAATCCAACAAACCCGCCACGGGGATAGCCCGTGGCTTGTTCGATCGAGCCACCACGCGTGGGCTCGCGGCTGTTCGCGACAGCCGTGCGGGGCTGCTCGTAGCAGCCCGCGTGAGTCCCGTGCGACGCGTACGGGAGGAGGGGCTGCTCGTCGTGCGAGCAGCAGCGGCACCAGCCCGCTGCCCACGCGATCGAGCACGCGCTCGATCGCATCCCCGGCGTCCAGCCGGGGTCCTTCGTGCGTCGCCGGCGGTCGAAGCCCTAGGGCTCGACCGCCACCCTCGGCGTCCAGCCGAGGGTTCGTCCTCTCGATCCCGGCGAGGATCTCTCGACCTCCCGCGGTCCGGTGAACCTCGATCACCACCGCGAGGTCGATCCTCGTCCCCGGGTTCGTACGTTCCTTGGATCTTGGTTCATGATATTCTCACGATAAATAAACGATAAAATCATAAAGAGGGTTTTACGATTTACCTCGTTCTCGTTGTTCGGAAAAACGAAGAACTCAATTTGACGACCTTGAGATCTTCCCACGTATTCCTTGCACTAGCTCGGACGTCGTGTGGGCGACGATCTACCGAACTCCATGGATCCTCCTCTCTACTTTCTCTCTCTAGAATTGTGATCTTCAAGTTATAAGAATAGAGAAGACCATGTAGTGCTTTTATAGGCTACGTAGGGGATCTTAAATAGGTGGAATATTGGGCTTCCAATATTGAAGATTAAATTGAGCCCAATGCTCAAGTCCATTAATCCTTATCAATATTAATTAATTCTATTTTCCACTATATAAAATTAATTGCACTCCCAATATTAAACCATATTATATCAAATAATATTTCTCCGGTAGTATTATTTATTCCGTGTATTTAAGATATAAATATCCATGAATAAAATTAATTTATTGCTAATTAATTTATTCATCTCTTTTATCCGAGACTAGTACCATTCAACCTTAATTATTATGCGGAACGAATCCACCTGCAGGGTTTACATAATAATTCCTTATGAACTCATCTCGGGGATATTATCAACCCTTACGGGATACACTTTCCCGTCAAGTATTCACGGCATGCCATATATAAAATATAGTGACCCAACTTAACCGGTAATTAACCCAATAATTAAATCGGTTAATTCCTTTGGTAAATCAAAGTCACTTATATTAAATATACACACCCGCAATAATTTCGGGGATTAAGAATAAAATACACTGAGACTCGAATCGATTATCGCCGGCAATCCTAATCGATGAATCTCAACGATCCGATCAATACACCAAGTGTACAAGTGTGATAAAATAATTAAGATAAATTATTTTCTCTCTCACACAACGACTATACCGATGGATTGGTCCGTGTCCATCTAGGTCGTGAGCAACTATTCGATTAAATACGAGTAACCGATAGTATGATCTTCTGTGCGCCCATGCAACACCATACTAACTACAACGTATAAAATCCAGGACTATGATTTGCATATATTTAATTATAAATAATTAAACGCAAATAATTGTTTATTTAGTTAAATAGATTAATGGCAATGGATCGTGAGTTTCTGTTACATAAATCTAGACATTAAGTACACAACTCCAACACAATAGTACTATGAACCAAAAGGACGTTGTAAGTTCTAACGCCCGGTTCTTAGAGATGTTGGAGTTGTGTACTTAATGTCTAGATTTAAGTAACGGAAACTCACGATCCATTGCCATTAATCTATTTAATTAAATAAACAATTGTTTGCTTTTAATTATTATTAATTAAATATAGGCAAATCATAGTCCTAGATTTTATACGTTGTAGTTAGTATGGTGTTGCATGGGCACACAGAAGATCATACTATCGGTTACTCGTATTTAATCAAACAGTGGCTCACGACCTAGATGGACCCGGACCAACCCATCGGTATAGTCGTTGTGTGAGAGAGAAAATAATTTATCTTAATTATTTTATCACACTTGTACACTTGGTGTATTGAGCGGATCGTTGAGATTCATCGATTAGGATTGCCGGCGATAATCGATTCGAGTCTCAGTGTATTTTATTCTTAATCTCCGATATTATTGCGGGTGTGTATATTTAATATAAGTGACTTTGATTTACCAAAGGAATTAACCGATTTAATTATTGGGTTAATTACCGGTTAAGTTGGGTCACTATATTTCATATATGGCATGCCGTGAATAATTGACCGGACAGTGTATCCCGGAAGGGTTGATAATATCCCCGAGATGAGTTCATAAGGAATTATTGTGTAAACCTCATGAGTGGATTCGTTCCGCACAATAATTAAGGTTGAATGGTACTAGTCTCGGATATAAGAGATGAATAAATTAATTAGCAATAAATTAATTTTATTCATGGATGTTTATATCTTAAATACACGGAATAAATAATACTACCGGAGAAATATTATTTGATATAATATGGTTTAATATTGGGAGTGCAATTAATTTTATATAGTGGAAAATAGAATTAATTAATAATAGTAAGGATTAATAGATTTGGGCTTGGGCTCAATTTAATCACTATTATTGGAAGCCCAATATTCCACCTCCTTAAGATCCCCTACGTAGCCTATAAAAGCACTACATGGTCTTCTCTATTCTCATAAGTTCATAACTTGAAGAACACAATTCTAGAGAGAGAAAGTAGAGAGGAGGATCCATGGAGTTCGGTAGATCGTCGCCCACACGACGTCCGGGCTAGTGCAAGGAATACGTGGGAAGATCTCAAGGTCGTCAAATTGAGTTCTTCGTTTTTCCGAACAACGAGAACGAGGTAAATCGTAAAACCCTCTTTATGATTTTATCGTTTATTTATCGTGAAAATATCATGAACCAAGATCTGAGGGACGAACCCCATAAGTGAGATTGAACCGGGCGGTGGTGGTTGAACCACCGGACCGCCGGCGGCTCATGGATTCTCGCCCAAGAGGGGCTGCCGGGCGTGAGCCTCGGCTGGAGCCGAGGGCTCGATCGAGCTAGGCTCGATCTCCCCGTACGGCGTCGCCGCGAGCTACGGGAGTTCCCGTAGCGGGCACGCGGGCGACGCGAGTCGCGTACGGGGCGTGCCCAGCGGGCTGCTGGGAGCAGCCCGTGCGTTCGTACGGGGACCCTATCCCCGTGAGCAGCGAGTCGAGGACTCGCTGCGGGGCTGCTACGAGCAGCCCCAGCGGTTGCCGTGAGCAACCGCGAGCCCCTCGTGGGGGCTCGGCTGGACACACGCGGGCTTGCTCGCGTGTGGTGTTTGGTTGAGCCCGGCTCCTCGTGGCGTGCTCGTGGTTTCTCCGGCGGTCGGGATTTCGATTGGGTTGTCGGTTCCGCAATTTAGACAATCCGGATATTCGATCTCCGTAGGATTTCGGTCGGAATTAATTAGATAATTTATTTATTTAAATTTATTAATTCCGGGATATCGATTTCCAACAATTGGTATCAGAGCGTTGGTTTTAGTTCATGGTATTTTTCGATAAATTGTTCTACCTTGCAGGGTTTCCGATTATTATGGCTAGATTTAATTTTGTTAATTAATGTCATAATAATGTTCTTGATTATTAAACTCTCGGTGATGTTATTTGTTCTTGTGTGGTGAAAGCTTGTTCTTAATTTTTCCGGAAATTGTTTGAGGTCGTTTTCATGTAGAGAATCGATACCGGATAGCGTAGTAATAAATTTGTAATTTATTTTACGTTGGATCGAGTCCGAAACGACGACCGGAAAAGTGTGACGGAGGAGACGAAGAGAGGGAGGATTCCGGGGATCGATCAACCCCATGATCGACCCCAAGTAATGGATCAATCGAGTGGGAGGGGCAGCCATCGCACCCCTTGGCCGTGGGCTGCCACCGGTAGTGGTGGTGGCTGGCCGGTTGGGGTGGCGGCGGCGGTGATGTGCTCCTCTCGGCCTCGGTCGATGGTGGGGGTGGCGTGGGGATCCCCAACCCATGCTACTCCTGCCAAGATCCAACTTTCCTAAATTGATTCGGTTTTCCTATTTTGAGTATTCCTATTTTTGGGAATTCTCATGGAAATAGGAAAAGAATTAATTGGAATTAATTTATTTCCTTATTCTATTATGGAAGTCTTCTAGAATATTCTAAGTTCTACTTGGAATAGGATTCTAGAGATTTAATGGAATTAGAAAGGAAAATAATTAATTATTAAATTAATTTATTTCCTATTTGATTATTCCTATTTTATGGGAATTTTCATGGACATGAAAATTAATTAATTTTGGAAAGTTTAGGAGTCCTAAATTAATTTTTCCTTATTTAATTATTCCTTTATGGAATTTTTAATGGATTAGGAAAGGAATTAATTTGGAAGGACTAAGAGTCCTAAATTATTTTATTTCCTTATTTCATTATGGAAATCATCTAGAATATTCCAAGTGGGTCTTGGATAGATTATTCTAGAGATTTAATGAAGTAGAAAGGGAAAATAAAATAAATAAAAATATTAATAATATTTAATTTTATTTTTGATTTATTCGATTGACTTAATTTTCGAATTAAGTATCTTTTGGATTTATTAAAAATAAATAGATTTAAATATTGGAATTAATATTCCCGTCACATGGAGCATTCAAGAACGAAGAATGAAGACTAGAAGACGCATACGGGGATGCGATAAAGCCATAATAGTCGGAAAATAATATTCTAGTATTATTTTGATTATGTGATAATATTCTATGTGCTTTATTTCATGTATGCATGCTTATGTGTATTTAATTATGCATTAGATAGCGTATCCCTTTATTATAAAAAGCTAAGTGGGAGAGGGTATGGAAACATATCCATGGTCTCCATTGCTGTTCTCTTGGTGACTTTTATGAACTTTCGAAGTTCATATAGATAAGCCATTGGAGGAGAATTCTTGTAATTCCTTTTACGAGAAACGTTGATTAAGTCTATCAAACAATGCCTAATTTGTCTTTCCAAAACTGACTTCAAGTCGACTCATTCTCACCCCGGGGAGTGGAATAGAGTCAAAGCCACTTGGTCATGTCGAGGACACAAATTAGAGGCAGTCGTACCATCTTTTGAAGGTGGATCGATTGTCTGCTCGGCTCCCTCATTTGATGAGAGATAGGGTCGTTCGCATGGTGAATCACTGGTTAGAAACTTCGAGTTTCACTTATGATTCTCCGCGTCTTGATTTACAAGATTTGTTGGAATTCGATATCCCGGGTTATTAAAATTTGCGGAAACCAATAACCCGATCAAACCCTTCGCCGGAGATCACATGAACGCCGACTCATCCGCCGGAGTCCAGCCTTTGGAGACCACGCACCCGAAGGCACGCGACCCGCCCCCAGCCGAACCCCCGCGAGACGGGGTTCACGCGATCGATGATCGCGTTCGATCTTCGTGATCGATGGGGCTGCCCAGCAGCCCCCCCGCGGCGAGTCCGGCGACTCGCCGCCGCCTGGAGGAGCCCCGCCTTCACGGCGGGTGGGGTGCGGCACCAGCCCGCGCCCCCAACGATCGATCCTTGGATCGATCGCAAGCCCTCGGCCCAGCCGAGGGTTTCTTCCTCCGCGCGCCTCAAACCCTAGCCGGGCGATCCCACGCGGTCCGGTGGCTTCGCCACCACCGCGTGATCGTTCGTCTAATCCGGGTTCGATCTTTGGATCTTGTTTTTCGATAATTGATTCAATAAAACAAGAATTAAATAGCAATTATTTAATTCACCTTTCGATTCGTTGTGCGGAGAAACGAAATCTTATGATGACCTTGAGATCTTCCCACGTATTCCTTGCACTAGCCCGAACGTCGTGTGGGCGACGATCTACCGAACTCCATGGATCCTCCTCTCTACTTTTTCTCTCTAGAATTGTGATCTTCAAGTTATGAGAATAGAGAAGACCATGTAGTGCTTTTATAGGCTACGTAGGGGATCTTAAGGAGGTGGAATATTGGGCTTCCAATATTGAAGATTAAATTGAGCCCAATGCTCAAGTCCATTAATCCTTATCAATATTAATTAATTCTATTTTCCACTATATAAAATTAATTGCACTCCCAATATTAAACCATATTATATCAAATAATATTTCTCCGGTAGTATTATTTATTCCGTGTATTTAAGATATAAATATCCATGAATAAAATTAATTTATTGCTAATTAATTTATTCATCTCTTATATCCGAGACTAGTACCATTCAACCTTAATTATTATGCGGAATAAATCCACCTGCAGGGTTTACATAATAATTCCTTATGAACTCATCTCGGGGATATTATCAACCCTTACGGGATACACTTTCCCGTCAAGTATTCACGGCATGTCATATATAAAATATAGTGACCCAACTTAACCGGTAATTAACCCAATAATTAAATCGGTTAATTCCTTTGGTAAATCAAAGTCACTTATATTAAATATACACACCCGCAATAGTTTCGGGGATTAAGAATAAAATACACTGAGACTCGAATCGATTATCGCCGGCAATCCTAATCGATGAATCTCAACGATCCGCTCAATACACCAAGTGTACAAGTGTGATAAAATAATCAAGATAGATTATTTTCTCTCTCACACAACGACTATACCGATGGATTGGTCCGTGTCCATCTAGGTCGTGAGCAACTGTTCGATTAAATACGAGTAACCGATAGTATGATCTTCTGTGCGCCCATGCAACACCATACTAACTACAACGTATAAAATCCAGAACTATAATTTGCATATATTTAATTATAAATAATTAAACGCAAATAATTGTTTATTTAATTAAATAGATTAGTGGCAATGGATCGTGAGTTTCCGTCACTTAAATCTAGACATTAAGTACACAACTCCAACAATCTCCCACTTGTACTAAGGTCTAGTCATTTCCTCCAAACTCCCGACTCCCATACTCATCACGTGCTAAAGTTGTACTTCCAAGAAGTACTATGTGAATGAGCACTCTAGGTTGCCGCTCTGAAGTTATCTTGGTGACTACAGCGTCGTATCCCTCGACGATGACTCGTATCAGGTGGTACTTGCACTATGTGTTATCTTAGACTTATGGACTTGTGATTTCTTACCATTTGCCATTGCACCGCTATTTACATAGCCTTTGGCAAATTAAGAATCACATCTAAGTCCCAGAGATTATCCCGGAGTTATACCAAAACTTCCGCTGCCTCTGAGGCCGCTATTTGGTTACCCATGGCAGAGTCCGAAAAGCATCGTGCTTATCACTCTTTCATGTTAAAACTCCTTCTCCTTCAATAGTGAAACACATAGCCTGATATCGACTTACACCGGTCCTCATTCGATTAGAAATCTAAGAGAATGTAATCCAAAGGAAATGTTCGTCTGCTTCGTAGTCTAGTACAGTACTTCGAAAGCACTTTTACAGCAGTCGAATATTCCTTTCCAGGATTACCTTGATATCCTCCCACTATGCTAACCGCATAGCCGATATCAGGTTCTCGTTTTCAACAATGCATTTATTAAGCTTTCCACACTCAAAGTGTAGGAATCTGCTTTCATTGCTTCTATCTCCTTTTGTGTTCTGAAACACATATCCTTAGATAGATGCATTCCGTCTCTGAAAGGTAACGAACCTTTCTCGGAATCTTGCATCTTAAAACGAACCATAATCGTACAAGATATCTAGAGAAGTACAATGTTCTTTTCTTGAGATCCTAGATCTTAAGAACATGCTCTAACTTCTTCTTTATCTCATATATCGATTTTTCTAGACAACCATCATTTTATGTCTGACAACATCTTTACATTGTTACCAATGATAAAATGTTATCTACATAAAACCTCCGAGAAACACCACCTTGTTTCCATCACGTTTCCCATACACACGATTCGTCAATGCCTTTTGATGAATCCATCAAATGGACTATCTCATCAATTCGCAAGTTCCACGATCTCTAGCTTCGTTTCAATCCATCAATGGATTAACTAAGCTTGTACTCTAAATGATCTTGCCTCTTAGCAATAATCCTTATTGCTTTCCAAGAAGGCACATTTAGATCTAGTACCGCCTCTATGTAGATCTAGGGATCGATTTCACGTATACTAGGTCCAGAGTCCGAAGACTCACCTAGTTTCATGAATATCTCCGGTTGTCACACAACCTCCCACTACAATGGCATTCCGGCGTATAAACAGTAATAACAGTAGGTGCAGTTAGTGGTGTACTGCTACTCGGTTCGGCTGGTTCTAAGTCTTATTCGTTTTCTCTCTTTTCAGAAGTATCATGTCATTTTGGGCTTGTGGTTCATCTAATAGTCTTCCTCTAAGAACCGGGCGTTAGAACTTATAACGTCCTTCTGGTTCATAGTACTATCGAACACACACCTTTTGTTCTTCTAGGATATTCTACAACCACATTTGAATGTGCCGTTGTTTCCAAGACATATCCATAGAACATAGGTAGTTCCGTTTAACTCATGCTTTTACTATTTCTATAAGAGTTCCATTTCTTATTATCAACACACCATTTCTACACAAGAGTGTATGGTGTAGTCATTTGGGATCAAATCCCAATCTCTGATTAGTATGCCATGCATTCCTCAGATAGGTACTTGCCTCCGCGATCAAATCGCAGGCTACAAATGGATATACCTTGATGGTTCTCCACAATAGCTTTGTGTCCATTGACTTGTCAAAACACTTGCTTTTGTGGCACATCAGGTATTCTAATCCATTTCTCGAGTAATCATCAAATGAAGTACTCGTACCTTATTGTCTGAGTAGACATAGGTCTGCATACATCAGAGTCAATCAATTCTTATACTTGTCCGGATCTTATATCTTATATCCATAAAGGATTGCTTAGTCATATTATCTTCCAAATTAGATTCTTAGGTCGGAAGGTCCACTCCCTCAACTTAATTGATCAAATATCAATTTTCGACCTTTGAACTTCTTATTTGAATAAACATGACTCAGCATAAGAATCCACAAGTATAATTGATAAAGAAATCTCTTATTAGTAAAACGAGTTTCATACTACGGTTCGTTGCATCGTGGTGGACTCAGGATTCATCATTTATATATTGCTAGCCAATGTACCAAAATAGATAATATCATTATTTCTTCTTATAACCATCAAATGATTAAAAGAAATAAAATATCCATTATTAGAAATCTAGAACAAAGTTCTTTCTAATATGAAAGGTACATAAAAGCAATAACTCAAAATGAAATCCTATAAAATGTCCTCCACTGCAACTGCTGCCTCCTCCACAGCATTTCCCATGTAGACTACGATCTTTTCTTTTCTAAGTCGTCGGGTTTCCTGGAACCCTTGCATTTAGAATGCACATACCGTCAGTGGTTCCATATCTACACACCAGGTTCCGGTAGATAATACCACTGACTATGTTTTACGACTAAAGAAAATTTCGTACTTCTTTTGAGAGGATAATCAGACTTCCAGTACCCAGACTGTTTGCATCGAGAACTCTTGCCTCATGGCTTTCTCGTCCCATCTCGTGGTCCAATTAACTTTGGACCACTGGGATTCATTGCTTTCTTTTCCTTTCCCCGATTTTGCCCTTAGGTTCAAAACCTTTGGCATTGGCTACAAGAGCTTGTGATTTCCGTCTCAACTCGTCCAAAAGGTCAATCATCTCAAAAACGTGTTTAAGCGTTTCCTCGAATGACTGGCCTTTATGAGTATCCTCATCGCTTCTTGTCTAGCCGCCTATGTCAATAGGCTCGGGAGGACAAAGCTCACTGAGTACAACCTTGCACTCTTTAACAGTTTGGGTAATGTCTAGATCTCTATTCCAATCATTACATTTAGGGACCAGTGAGTTTAAAATCCTTAAGTATCACATAAAGTGGGTTCAAAGCCATTTCCTAATCTATGAGCACATATAACAACAAACAATCGATTTAATCTCCGATATTATCTCCCTTAAATAATATCATTAAACCACTAATCACATCTAAAATCCCATCAGATATGGCAAGCCACGTGGTGTGGACGTTTACCAACCCAAATGATTTAGCAATTAGATTTTCTTTGGTCATACATCACTTATAGCGGAACCTCGTGGGGAGGAATACTATAATGCGTATCTAAGTGTAAACCATTACTCAGTACCAAAGTAAATCGTTAGGAATTGCTACATTACCGCAAGCCACGTGGTGTGGACGTTTACGACAACTTCACAACTCTTCACAATTTCTTATAACTGTCTACATCAATTAATCCAAAATCCGTCAGTATAGCAAGCCACGTGGTGTGGACGTTTACTACACCAAGAGACTTTTATAATTGACTCCCAATTACAAGATCCATTCGATTTTCGTAAATCAGGACGCGGAGAATCATAAGTGAAACTCGAAGTTTCTAACCAGTGATTCACCATGCGAACAACCCTATCTCTCATAGAATGAGGGAGCCGAGCAGACAATCGATCTAGTCATCAAATGACACGAAAGTCTCTAATTTGTGTCCTCGACATGACCAAGTGGCTTTGGCTCCACTCCACTCCCCGGGGTGAGAATGAGTCGACTTGAAATCAGTTTTGGAAAGACAAATTAGGCATTGTTTGATAAACTTAATCAATGTTTCTCGTAAGAGGAATTACAAGAATTCTCCTCCATTGACTTGTCTATACGAACTTCAAAAGTCCATAAAAGTCACCAAGAGAACAGCAATGGAGACCATGGATATGTTTCCATACCCTCTCCCACTTAGCTTTTTATAACAAAGGGATACGCTATCTAATGCATAATTAAATACACATAAGCATAATAACAAGCATACATTTCATGCAAGTACGTTCACAAATAATCAAATAATTACTCAAGTAAAATTATTTCTCGACTATTCGTACCTTGATGAATTCCAGCATGCTTGTCTTGAGTCTTCATTCTACGTCTTGAATACTTTGCCGAGCGACGGAAAAATTCTTTGATTCTCATATTTAATTTTACTCCAATTAAATAAAATCAATTCCATTGATTTCCATATTTAATTCTATTTTAAATAAAATCCAAGATTTTCCAATCCAAAATAAATTTTGAATTAATCTAATGATTTTAAATAAAATACTTAAATTAAATAAAATCAATATTATTAAAATCCATTGATTTCCATATTTAATTCTATTTTAAATAAAATCCAAGATTTTCCAATCCAAAATAAATTTTGAATTAATCTAATGATTTTAAATAAAATACTTAAATTAAATAAAATCAATATTATTAAAATCCATTGATTTCCATATTTAATTCTATTCTAAATAAAATCCAAGATTTTTCAATCCAAAATAAATTTTGAATTAATCTAATGATTTTAAATAAAATACTTAAATTAAATAAAATCAATATTTTAATAATTTCTCAATCCTATTTAGATTAGATCTCAAGAATCCTAATCAAAATCGAATTTTGATTCTTCTTAATACTTCTAATCCAAGTAGGTATAGGATATCTAGAGAAACTAGGATTTTCTTTCCTAATTTAACTCTCCATCTAATTCCATTATTTAATTCCATAATTAAGAAATCTAATCCAAAAAGAATTTGAATTAATTCCAAAATTAAATTAAATAAAATTAGAAAGATTAAATTATTTCCGGAAAGATCGGATTTTCCGGGACGAACCGAAACCAATTCCGGTCATCCCTAAATCGAACCCGTGGCCGGACCAACCAATAACCAATATTCACGAATGAATATTATGGTTTCCAGCACACCACTTCATGCCATGCATTCACCATGCATACAAGACTAAGAGACCATGCATGCGGACATGCATATCAACATGTTAACTAGGCCATGCAATAAAACAAACAGCGTAGCCATTCAACATGCAATTCACATGCATATCACGCAAAACACGATCGTCTTCTTCGGTCTTCTGCGAGGGGCGCAGTGGCTAGTCGATCTACGGCACGTCGTCTCCTCTGACGGATCATGCCATCGACCTCGACACAGCAGCAGCCCGCACACGAGTCGAAGCCGAAGCCGCGACCCACGAGCCACCGCGCAAAGGCGTGCCACCCGGCTGTGCTTGTAGCCACGCCGCCGACTGCCCCGACTTCCGGCGATGGAGATCACCAAGTCGAGCAGCCCAGCAGCCCGCTGCGAGCCCGTACAGCCCGCACAGCAGCAGCCCGCTCCGAGCCACCTTCCGGCAGCCCGCACCGAGCCCACGGTTGAACCGGTTCGATTTCTGAAAAACCTCGATTTTTAATAATTAATTTTTCCGTCCAACACAATTCATACAAGAGAGAAAACAAGTACGAAGAACAAATATAGCACAATAATTTAACAAAATTAAATTAATCTATGGCCATATCCATTGAGAATCGATTATCGAAACAATTAACGAAAAACGTAACCGTACGCTCTGATACCAATTGTTGGAATTCGATATCCCGGGTTATTAAAATTTGCGGAAACCAATAACCCGATCAAACCCTTCGCCGGAGATCACATGAACGCCGACTCATCCGCCGGAGTCCAGCCTTTGGAGACCACGCACCCGAAGGCACGCGGCCCGCCCCCAGCCGAACCCCCGCGAGACGGGGTTCACGCGATCGATGATCGCGTTCGATCTTCGTGATCGATGGGGCTGCCCAGCAGCCCCCCCGCGGCGAGTCCGGCGACTCGCCGCCGCCTGGAGGAGCCCCGCCTTCACGGCGGGTGGGGTGCGGCACCAGCCCGCGCCCCCAGCGATCGATCCTTGGATCGATCGCAAGCCCTCGGCCCAGCCGAGGGTTTCTTCCTCCGCGCGCCTCAAACCCTAGCCGGGCGATCCCACGCGGTCCGGTGGCTTCGCCACCACCGCGTGATCGTTCGTCTAATCCGGGTTCGATCTTTGGATCTTGTTTTTCGATAATTGATTCAATAAAACAAGAATTAAATAGCAATTATTTAATTCACCTTTCGATTCGTTGTGCGGAGAAACGAAATCTTATGATGACCTTGAGATCTTCCCACGTATTCCTTGCACTAGCCCGGACGTCGTGTGGGCGACGATCTACCGAACTCCATGGATCCTCCTCTCTACTTTTTCTCTCTAGAATTGTGATCTTCAAGTTATGAGAATAGAGAAGACCATGTAGTGCTTTTATAGGCTACGTAGGGGATCTTAAGGAGGTGGAATATTGGGCTTCCAATATTGAAGATTAAATTGAGCCCAATGCTCAAGTCCATTAATCCTTATCAATATTAATTAATTCTATTTTCCACTATATAAAATTAATTGCACTCCCAATATTAAACCATATTATATCAAATAATATTTCTCCGGTAGTATTATTTATTCCGTGTATTTAAGATATAAATATCCATGAATAAAATTAATTTATTGCTAATTAATTTATTCATCTCTTATATCCGAGACTAGTACCATTCAACCTTAATTATTATGCGGAATAAATCCACCTGCAGGGTTTACATAATAATTCCTTATGAACTCATCTCGGGGATATTATCAACCCTTACGGGATACACTTTCCCGTCAAGTATTCACGGCATGTCATATATAAAATATAGTGACCCAACTTAACCGGTAATTAACCCAATAATTAAATCGGTTAATTCCTTTGGTAAATTAAAGTCACTTATATTAAATATACACACCCGCAATAGTTTCGGGGATTAAGAATAAAATACACTGAGACTCGAATCGATTATCGCCGGCAATCCTAATCGATGAATCTCAACGATCCGCTCAATACACCAAGTGTACAAGTGTGATAAAATAATCAAGATAGATTATTTTCTCTCTCACACAACGACTATACCGATGGATTGGTCCGTGTCCATCTAGGTCGTGAGCAACTGTTCGATTAAATACGAGTAACCGATAGTATGATCTTCTGTGCGCCCATGCAACACCATACTAACTACAACGTATAAAATCCAGGACTATAATTTGCATATATTTAATTATAAATAATTAAACGCAAATAATTGTTTATTTAATTAAATAGATTAGTGGCAATGGATCGTGAGTTTCCGTCACTTAAATCTAGACATTAAGTACACAACTCCAACAAGATTGAATGGATCAAGTAATTGGGAGTCAATTATAAAAGTCTCTTGGTGTAGTAAACGTCCACACCACGTGGCTTGCTATGCTGACGGATTTTGGATTAATTGATGTAGACAGTTGTAAGAAATTGTGAAGAATTGTGAAGTTGTCGTAAACGTCCACACCACGTGGCTTGCGGTGATGTAGCAATTCCAAACGATTTACTTTGGTACTGAGTAATGGTTTACACTTAGATACGCATTATAGTATTCCTCCCCACGAGGTTCCGCTATAAGTGATGTATGACCGAAGCAAATCTAATTGCTAAATCATTTGGATTGGTAAACGTCCACACCACGTGGCTTGCCATATCTGATGGGATTTTAGATGTGATTAGTGGTTTAATGATATTATTTAAGGGAGATAATATCGGAGATTAAATCGATTGTTTGTTGTTATATGTGCTCATAGATTAGGAAATGGCTTTGAACCCACTTTCTGTGATACGTAAGGATTTTAAACTCACTGGTCCCTAAATGTAAAGATTGGAATGGAGATCTAGACATTGTCCAGACTGTTAAAGAGTACAAGTTTGTACTTAGTGAGCTTTGTCCTCCCGAGCCTACAAATGTCTTAACTGATGAGGAAAGGACTGATTTTGATATCATGTTCAAACTCAAGGAGATGTTTAGACATGATGTAGAGGCTAGACAAGAGGCGATGAGGATACTCATAAAGGCCAGTCGATTCGAGGAAACGCTTAAACACGTTTTTGAGATGATTGACCTTTTAGACGAGTTGAGACGGAAATCGCAAGCTCTTGTAGCTAATGCCAAAGGTTTCGAACCTAAGGGCAAAATCGGGGGAAAGGAAAAGCAAGCAAAGAAACCCAGTGGTTCTTTTTGGACCACGAGATCGGACGAGAAAGTCAATAGGCAAGTATTCTCGATGCAAACAGTCTGGGTACTGGAAGTCTGATTATCCTCTCAAAGAAAGTACGAAATTTTCTTTAGTCGTAAAACATAGTCAGTGGTATTATCTACCGGAACCTGGTGTGTAGATATGGAACCACTGACGGTATGTGCATTTTTAAATGCAAGGGTTCCAGGAAACTCAACGACTTGGAAAAGAAAAGATCGTAGTCTACATGGGCAGTTGCAGTGGAGGACATTTTTATAGGATTTCATTTTGGGTTATTGCTTTTATGTACCTTTCAAATTAGAAAGAACTTTGTTCTGGATTTCTAATAAATGGATATTTTATTTCTTTTAATCATTTGATGGTTATAAGAAGAAATATTGATATTATCTATTTTGGTACATTAGCTAGCAATATATAAATGATGAATCCTGAGTCCACCACGATGCAACGAACCGTAGTATGAAGCTCGTTTAACTAATAAGAGATTTCTTTATCAATTATACTTGTGGATTCTTATGCTGAGTCATGTTTATTCAAATAAGAAGTTCAAAGGTCGAAAATTGATATTTGATCAATTAAGTTGAAGGAGTGGACCTTCCGACCTAAGAATCTAATTTGGAAGATAATGTGACTAAGCAATCCTTTATGGATATAAGATGTAAGATCCGGACAAGTATAAGAATTGATTGACTCTGATGTATGCAGACCGATGTCTACTCAGACAATAAGGTACGAGTACTTCATTTGATGATTACTCGAGAAATGGATTAGAATACATGATGTGCCACAAAAGCAAGTGTTTTGACAAGTCAATGGACACTAAGCAATTGTGGAGAACCATCAAGGTATATCCATTTGTAGCCTGCGATTTGATCGCGGAGGCAAGTACCTGTCTGAGGAATGCATAGCATACTGATCAGAGGTTGGGATTTGATCCCAAATGACTACACCATACACTGTTGTGTAGAAATGGTGTGTCGTAAACAAGAAATGGAACTCTTATAGAAATAGTAAAATCATGAGTTATACGGAACTACCTATGTTCTATGGATATGTCTGGAAACAACGGCGCATTCAAATGCGGTTGTAGAATATCCCAGAAGAACAAAAGATGTGTGTTCAATAGTACTATGAACCAGAAGGACGTTATAAGTTCTAACGCCCGGTTCTTAGAGAAAGACTATATATAATGAACCACAAGCCCAAGGTGACGTAATACTTTGAAATGAGAGAGAAAGATTAAGACTTAGAACCAGCCGAACCGAGTAGCGGTACACCACTAACTGCACCTACTGTTATCACTGTTTATACACCGGAATTCCATTGTAGTGGGAGGTTGTGGGACAACCGGAGATATTCATAAGACTAGGAGAGTCTTCAGACTCTGGACCTAGTATACATGAAATCGATCCCTAGATCTACATGAAGGCCGTACTAGATCTAAATGTGCCTTCTTGGAGAGCAATAAGGATTATTGCTGAGAGGCAAGATCATTTAGAGTACAAGCTTAGTTGATCCATTTATGGATTGAAACAAAGCATTGAGTTCGTGGTACTTGCAAATTGATGAGATAGTCCATTTTATGGATTCATCAAAAGCATAGACGAATCGTGTGTATTGGAAACGTGATGGAAAACAAGGTGGTGTTTCTCGGAGGTTTTATGTAGATAACGTTTTATCATTGGTAACAATGTAAAGATGTTATCAGACATAAAATGATGGTTGTCTAGATAAATCATTATGAAAGATAAAGGAAGAAGTTGGACATGTTCTTGAGATCTTGGATCTCTAGAAAGAACATTGTACTTCTCCTGGACATCTTACATAAATGATTATGGTTCGTTTTAACATGCAAGATTCCGAGAAAGGTTCGTTACCTTTCAGAGACGGAATGCATCTATCTAAGGATATGTGTTTTAAAACACAAAAGGAGATAGAAGCAATGAAAGCAGTTTCCTACACTTTGAGTGTGGAAAGCTTAATAAATGCATTGTTGAAAACAAGAACCTGATATCGGCTATGCGGTTAGCATAGTGGGAGGATATCAAGGTAATCCTGGAAAGGAATATTCGACTGCCGTAAAAGTACTTTCGAAGTACTGTTCTAGACTACGAAGCAGACGAGTTTTTCCTTTGGATTACATTCTCTTAGATTTCTAATCGAACGAGGACCGGTGTAAGTCGATATCAGGCTATGTGTTTCACTATTGAAGGAGAAGGAGTTTTAACATGGAAGAGTAATAAGCACGATGCTTTTCGGACTCTGCCATGGGTAACTAAATAGCAGCCTCAGAGGCAGCGGAAGTTTTGGTATAACTCCGGGATAATCTCTGGGACTTAGAGGTGATTCTTAATTTGCCAAAAGGCTATGTGTATAGCGGTGCGATGGCAAATGGTAAGAAATCACAAGTCCATAAGTGTAAGATCTTCAGTGCGCCCATGCAACACCATACTAACTACAACGTATAAAATCCAGGACTATGATTTGCATATATTTAATTATAAATAATTAAACGCAAATAATTGTTTATTTAGTTAAATAGATTAATGGCAATGGATCGTGAGTTTCTGTTACTTAAATCTAGACATTAAGTACACAACTCCAACACAATAGTACTATGAACCAGAAGGACGTTGTAAGTTCTAACGCCCGGTTCTTAGAGATGTTGGAGTTGTGTACTTAATGTCTAGATTTAAGTAACGGAAACTCACGATCCATTGCCATTAATCTATTTAATTAAATAAACAATTGTTTGCTTTTAATTATTATTAATTAAATATATGCAAATCATAGTCCTAGATTTTATACGTTGTAGTTAGTATGGTGTTGCATGGGCACACAGAAGATCATACTATCGGTTACTCGTATTTAATCAAACAGTGGCTCACGACCTAGATGGACTCGGACCAACCCATCGGTATAGTCGTTGTGTGAGAGAGAAAATAATTTATCTTAATTATTTTATCACACTTGTACACTTGGTGTATTGAGCGGATCGTTGAGATTCATCGATTAGGATTTCCGGCGATAATCGATTCGAGTCTCAGTGTATTTTATTCTTAATCCCCGATATTATTGCGGGTGTGTATATTTAATATAAGTGACTTTGATTTACCAAAGGAATTAACCGATTTAATTATTGGGTTAATTACCGGTTAAGTTGGGTCACTATATTTCATATATGGCATGCCGTGAATAATTGACCGGACAGTGTATCCTGGAAGGGTTGATAATATCCCCGAGATGAGTTCATAAGGAATTATTGTGTAAACCTCATGAGTGGATTCGTTCCGCACAATAATTAAGGTTGAATGGTACTAGTCTCGGATATAAGAGATGAATAAATTAATTAGCAATAAATTAATTTTATTCATGGATGTTTATATCTTAAATACACGGAATAAATAATACTACCGGAGAAATATTATTTGATATAATATGGTTTAATATTGGGAGTGCAATTAATTTTATATAGTTGAAAATAGTGTTGGAGTAGTATACTTAATGTCTAGATTTGAGTATTCTGAACTTCTTGTACACTTTCATTTACCTATTAAATACGAACATTCATTTGCTTTTAATTATTGTTAATTAAATACATGCAAATTATAGTCCTGGATTAGATACGTTGTAGTTAGTATGGTGTGCGACGTCACACAGAAGATCATACTATCGGTTACTCGTATTTAATCGAACAGATGCTCACGACCTAGATGGACACGGACCAATCCATCGGTATAGTCGTTGTGTGAGAGAGAAAATAATTTGTCTTAATTATTTTATCACACTTGTACACTTGGTGTATTGAGCGGATCGATTGAGACTCATCAATTAGGTTTGCTCGGCGATAATTGATTTGAGACTCAGTGTATTTTATTCTTAATCCCCGATACAATTGCGGGTGTGTATATTTAATATAAGTGACTTTGATTTACCAAAGGAATTGACCGGTTTAATTATTGGGTTAATTACCGGTTAAGTTGGGTCACTATATTTTATATATGGCATGCCGTGAATTCTTGACGGGGCAGTGTATCCCGGAAGGGTTGATAATATCCCCGAGATGAGCTCATAAGGATTTATTATGTAAACCTCGCGAGTGGATTTAATTCCGCATAATAAATAAGGTTGAGTGGTACTAGTCTCGGATAAAAAAGATGAATAAATTTATTAAGCAATAAATAAATTTTATTCATGGATATTTATATCTTAAATACACGGAATAAATAATACTACCAGAGAAATATTATTTGGATATAATATGGTTTAATATTGGGAGTGCAATTAATTTATATAGTGGAAAATAAATTAATTAATATTGATAAGGATTAATGGACTTTGGCAGTGGGCTCAATTTAATCTTCAATATTGGAAGCCCAATATTCCACCTCCTTTAGATCCCCTACGTAGCCTATAAAAGCACTACATGGCCTTCATAATAGACAAGACAAGATAATCATACTTGATTAGTCTAGAGAGTTGAAGGAGATCCATAGGAGTTCGATAGATCGTCGCCCACCCGACGTTCGAACGGAGTGCAAGGAATACGTGGGAAGATTCAAAGGTCATCTTGATTTCGTTTCTCCGAACAACGAATCGAAAGGTAAAAATCTAAACGCCCTTGATTGTTCGATTTTGGATTTATCGAGAATACCGTAGAACGCAAGATCCGAAGGATCGAACCCGGATTAGACGAACGACCACGCGGTGGTGGCGAAGCCACCGGACCGCGTGGCATCGCACGCCTAGGGTTCGGCGGCGAAGAGGAGCCCTCGGCTTAGGCCGAGGGGGGCGATCGCTGGACGCGATCGCCGGCAGTGGCGGGCTGGTGCCGCCACCTCCCCACCGCGACGGTGGGGGCTCCTCCACGGCGGGAAGCAGGTCGCCGGACCTGCTGCTGGGGGCTGCCGGATGCAGCCCCATCGAACGCGATGTTCGATCGCGTGAGCGGCGGCTCGCGGGGGTTCGGCCGGGGGCGGGCTGTGCATCTTCGGGCGCATGGTCTCCGAAGGTCGGACTCCGGCGGATGAGTCGATGTTCATGTGATCTCCGGCGAAGGTTTTCGTTCGGGTTATTGTTTCCGCAAAATTTTAATAGCCCGGGATATCGAATTCCAACAAATAGAATTAATTAATAATAGTAAGGATTAATATATTTGGGCTTGGGCTCAATTTAATCACTATTATTGGAAGCCCAATATTCCACCTCCTTAAGATCCCCTACGTAGCCTATAAAAGCACTACATGGTCTTCTCTATTCTCATAAGTTCATAACTTGAAGAACACAATTCTAGAGAAAGAAAGTAGAGAGGAGGATCCATGGAGTTCGGTAGATCGTCGCTCACACGACGTCCGGGCTAGTGCAAGGAATACGTGGGAAGATCTCAAGGTCGTCAAATTGAGTTCTTCGTTTTTCCGAACAACGAGAACGAGGTAAATCGTAAAACCCTCTTTATGATTTTATCGTTTATTTATCGTGAAAATATCATGAACCAAGATCCGAGGGACGAACCCCATAAGTGAGATTGAACCGGGCGGTGGTGGTTGAACCACCGGACCGCCGGCGGCTCATGGATTCTCGCCCAAGAGGGGCTGCCGGGCGTGATCCTCGGCTGGAGCCGAGGGCTCGATCGAGCTAGGCTCGATCTCCCCGTACGGCGTCGCCGCGAGCTACGGGAGTTCCCGTAGCGGGCACGCGGGCGACGCGAGTCGCGTACGGGGCGTGCCCAGCGGGCTGCTGGGAGCAGCCCGTGCGTTCGTACGGGGACCCCATCCCCGTGAGCAGCGAGTCGAGGACTCGCTGCGGGGCTGCTACGAGCAGCCCCAGCGGTTGCCGTGAGCAACCGCGAGCCCCTCGTGGGGGATCGGCTGGACACACGCGGGCTTGCTCGCGTGTGGTGTTCGGTTGGGCCCGGCTCCTCGTGGCGTGCTCGTGGTTTCTCCGGCGGTCGGGATTTCGATTGGGTTGTCGGTTCCGCAATTTAGACAATCCGGATATTCGATCCTCGTAGGATTTCGGTCGGAATTAATTAGATAATTTATTTATTTAAATTTATTAATTCCGGGATATCGATTTCCAACAAGAGAAAGACTATATGATGAACCACAAGCCCAAAGTGACATGATACTTTGAAATAAGAGAGAAAGATTAAGACTTAGAACCAGCCGAACCGAGTAGCGGTACACCACTAACTGCGCCTACTGTTGTCACTGTTTATACACCGGAATGCCATTGTAGTGGGAGGTTGTGGGACAACCGGAGATATTCATAAGACTAGGAGAGTCTTCGGACTCTGGACCTAGTATACATGAAATCGATCCCTAGATCTACATGAAGGCCGTACTAGATCTAAATGTGCCTTCTTGGAGAGCAATAAGGATTATTGCTAAAAGGCGAGATCATTTAGAGTACAAGCTTAGTTGATCCATTTATGGATTGAAACAAAGCATTGAGTTCGTGGTACTTACTGAAGGTACCGGTATACCGATCCGATCGATATACCGTGTGTGCGGAAGCGTGTAAAGCATATAAATCTATCATGCTTGGATCTTAGTGCACACATAATGTGTATAAGAACACATACAAATATATATATATACACATCCAATATATATATATATATAGGGATCAACGAGTTCTTACATTTGGTGATCGTTGAAATTGGTTAAGGTGGTGTTGAGTAGATTGAACCACCTTAATGGATCAGCCACGGATTGTTAACCTCTGGAATGACCCCGTCACGCCTTTGGATCGCCCGGATGTTGAAGCCGCACAAATGGCCCGGCCTCTACGTGTTGCACACGAACCCGGATGATGACTTGCTTGATTGATCGAGTTGATTCTCCAAGAACAACCTCTTTTCTCTCTCTCTTTTGTGAATTTCGTGGGTGAAAAATTATGCTGAAAAATCAGCATTTCTTCACCTTAAAATGCCATCAAAACCACCTTGTAACCCCCTCCTTGATGGTGATATTGATGCCCCATCATTATCACACATTAAGGTGTGATTATGGTGAATTTGAATGGACATTTCCACCTCATTATGCCACATGACATTAGAAGGTCCCACTTGCTTGTGTGGCATGCCATGTCACACTATGTGACATGCATCCATGCAAGCCATGCATCCCATGCATGTGTATTAAATCCACGTAAATATTGATTCTAAATTAATATATTTATCAAGCATTGTACATCATCTTTGAGTCCGTGTGTGACCCTGTAGGTATGATTTATTGATCAATATTATATTGTTCCCAACAATATAATATTATCAAATAATCATTTAACATCCATAGACGACCTTATGACTTCATCGATTGCACACGTAGGATCGAAGGACATATTCCAACAATCTCCCACTTGGCCTTCAGAGCCAGTGTGCTGCCAACTTCCTGTTGTCACTTTATGTCTAAGTTTGAACTTGAGGCAAGACTCGAGTCATCCTCAATCGGTTCAAACCTTTCTTGGACTTTGAGGCAGACCGTAAAACCAGATTTATCACTATGATACGAATCTGGACGTGGCCACGTATTTTCCACAGTCTCGACTCTCCAAGTGGCCGGTAAGACATATGATCCATATTAAAATGGAGGACAATCCCATCTTGTCAATCCAAGCTCTCCCACTTGCTTCCTGATATACCCATTAACAAGTTTTATAACCTCCTTTTACGAAAGGCGTTTACTTGTATCAAAGTACACCATTTCACAATGGAATTACTCTGGACTACTCAGGTCAGAGGAAATTGCTCGACAGTCAATGAAATAGTATTATGACTCAAAATCTTAAATACTATTCCAGTTGGGTCTGTTCGATCATTAGCTCCCAGCTAATATCTATGTAATTGTACTTGATGTCCCACATCACTAGCCCATGAAGCGGCGCTATAGTACACATTACAATCTAGTTCATTGTATTATCAGTTTGTCCGTACTTGATAATACGAACTAGGAACAATTCTATGATTTAATTATATTAGTTCAACAATTGGGACTTCATTTATGTGGTAAATCGACCTCATAACCCAATTAATATAATTTAATCATTTGGACAATTCATACAATTTAAACCACAATTATATGAAGAAATTTATTGAATATCATAAAAGATACGTGAATGTTTACATAAACTCCAAAAGTAGATAATACAATAATAGGAATCACAATCCATCTCTAAGATATCGTATCCCTATTGCAGTCGTATGAGCATCATGCTTTGACTGCTGGAGTGGTTTAGTTAACGGGTCTGCAACATTATCATCAGTTGCAACTTTATTTATCTCGATGTCTCCACGACTAACTATCTCCCTGAGAATGTGGAACTTTCTGAGCACATGTTTGGATTTGTGGTGCTCCCTAGGCTCCTTGGCTTGCGCGATAGCTCCACTATTATCACAATAGAGAGCTATGGGATGGGCCGAACTAGGTACGACACCGAGCTCATCTAAGAACTTTCTCATCCAAACGGCCTCCTTTGCTGCTTCTGATGCAGCAATGTACTCAGCCTCTGTAGTAGAATCAGCTACGGTGGGTTGCTTGGAACTCTTCCAGCTCACCGCACCTCCATTCAGACAAAAGACAAATCCGGATTGAGACCGGAAATCATCTTTGTCTGTTTGGAAGCTTGCATCCGTATATCCTGTCACAACCAACTCTTTTTGTCCTCCAAAGACAAGAAAATACTCTTTAGTCCTTCTAAGGTACTTAAGAATATTCTTGGCCGCAGTCCAATGCGCCTCACCTGGATTTCCTTGAAACCGACTCGTCATGCTCAAAGCATACGATACATCCGGTCGTGTACATATCATGGCGTACATAATAGACCCTATTGCCGAAGCATAAGGAATATTTGCCATCCTTATTTGCTCATCAGGTCCCGAAGGGCACTGACTCTTGCTTAAAGATGTACCATGAGTCATTGGAATGAGACCCTTCTTGGCGTCTTTCATTCTGAACCTGTCAAGCACCTTATCAATATAGGTTGCTTGACTAAGTCCAAGCATCCTTTGCGATCTGTTCCGACAGATCTTGATGCCCAATATGTACTGTGCTTCTCCAAGATCCTTCATTGAAAACCATCTTCCAAGCCATTCTTTAACAGAATTAAGCATAGGAATATTGTTTCCAATAAGGAGTATGTCATCGACATACAACACAATGAATAAAACGTAACTCCCACTGACCTTCTTGTAAACACAAGAGTCTTCCATGTTCTTTTGAAATCCAAACTCTTGTATGGATTCATCGAACCGAAGATTCCAGCTCCGAGATGCTTGCTTTAATCCATAGATGGATCTATTAAGCTTGCATACTCTCTCAGCCTGATTAGGATCGATAAAACCCTCTGGTTGTGTCATAAACACATCCTCGACTAGAATCCCATTCAAGAAGGCGGTTTTAACGTCCATTTGCCATATCTCATAATCATAATGAGCAGCAATGGCTAAGAGAATCCGAATGGATTTAATCATAGCAACTGGTGAAAAGGTTTCATCATAATCCACCCCGTGAATTTGTTTATATCCTTTTGCCACCAACCTTGCTTTGAAAACACTAGGTTTTCCATTCATGTCTGTTTTTATTTTGTAAATCCATTTGCATTCAATGGGCCTAGCCCCTTTAGGCAAATCGACCAAGTTCCAAACTTGATTTTCAGACATTGATTCCATTTCGGATTTCATGGCACCCTGCCATTTCTCGGAATCTGGACTCGTCACAGCTTGGATATAGGTCGAAGGTTCATTGCTTTCTAAAAGCATGACTTCATAGTTCTCATTTGTCAGAATACCTAAGTATCTGTCAGGTTGAGATCTAATCCTTCCGGACCTTCGAGGGTTAGGTGTGGTTTCTAAAACCACTGGAACACTCTCGACTTGGTCTTGAGTGTCCATCTCAGTTTGATCTTCTTGAACCTCGTTCAAGTCTTCTTGAACTTCGTTCAATTCAACTGAGCTCCCACTTAATTTCTTGGAAAGATATTCCTTTTCAAGAAATACACCATCTCGAGCAACAAAGACTTTGTTCTCAGATTGGTTGTAAAAGTGGTACCCTCGTGTTTCTTTTGGATAACCAACAAAGAAACATTTATCCGATTTGGGTTCAAGCTTTGAAGAGATATTTCTCTTCACATAAGCTTCACATCCCCAAACCTTGATATAAGACAAGTTAGGGACCTTCCCTTTCCATATCTCGTATGGTGTCTTATCAACAGCTTTTGACGGTGTCCTATTCAGTGTATAGGCCGCTGTTAAAAGTGCGTGTCCCCAAAAAGATTTTGGAAGTTCACAAAGGCTCATCATCGATCGAACCATATCCAATAAGGTTCTATTCCTCCTTTCGGAAACACCATTCATCTGGGGTGTTCCAGGAGGAGTGAGTTGATATAGAATACCACAACTCATAAGATGATCATCGAATTCTTGGCTAAGATATTCACCACCTCGATCCGATCGAATGGCTTTTATCTTCTTACCAAGTTGATTCTCAACTTCATTTTGGAATTCTTTGAACTTTTCAAAGGCTTCCGACTTATGCCTCATTAAATAGACATAACCATATCTACTTAAGTCATCGGTAAAAGTTATGAAGTAGAAATAACCTCCACGTGCTTGTGAGCTCATTGGACCACATACATCAGTATGGATTAAACCCAATAGATCACTTGCACGTTCTCCTTTTCCTAGAAAAGGTGACTTTGTCATTTTGCCCATCAAACATCCTTCACATGTATCGAATGACTCCAAGTCAAAAGATTTGAGAATACCTTCTTTAAGAAGTTTCTCTACACGTTTAATGTTGACGTGGCCTAATCGACAATGCCAAAGGTATGTTTCATTGAATTCATTCGATTTGGCCTTTTTGGTATCAATGTTATATATATGATTGTCAAGTTGAAGTATATATAAACCATGTTCTAATCGTGCCGAACCATAGAACACTCCACTTTTTGAAATAGTAAATAAACCATTTATTATAGTGAAGGAAAATCCTTCAGTATCCAATACTGAAATAGAAATGATGTTCTTGGTAATACTTGGAACGAAATAAACATTATTCAATACTAAAACAAGGCCCGAAGGCAAACACAAATCATAAGATCCTACGGCTAATGCAGCGACCCTCGCTCCATTTCCAACCCGCAGATCGACATCTCCCTTTACCAAAGTTCTACTTCTTTGCAGTCCCTGCACATGTGAAACAATGTGAGCACCGCATCCGGTATCCAATACCCAAGAAGAAGAATTTGTAAAGTTTATGTCTATGACATAAATACCTGAAGATGAAGGAACGACACCGTTCTTCACATCCTCCTTGAACTTGGGGCAATCTCGCTTGTAGTGTCCAACACTCTTGCAGTAGAAACACTCAGATTCCCCAGGAACCTTAGAAGCTTTCAAGAACCTTTTGGAAGGAGTTGCCACAACTTTCCCTTTCCCTTTGCCTTTCACTTCTGGTTTCTTAATCCCCTTGAACTTTTTGGTACCTCCTTCCCGAATCATAAGAACTTCCCTCCTAGGGTCCTTCTTAATCGCCGGCTCAGCAGCCTTAAGCATCCCATGGAGCTCATGAAGCGATTTCTTCAGTCCATTCATGTGGAAATTCAGCCTAAAGGCGTCATAACCATCATGAAGAGAATGGAGAATGAAATCGGTAGCCAACTCGTCATCATATGCAAAACCGAGGCGAGCACTTGAAGCAAATAATCCAATCATTTGCTGTACATGTGGTCCCACGGGTTTACCCTTTTCCAGCCTAGCTGTTGCTATAGCCCGGGTGACACTGAAGCGCTCAATCCTAGCCTGTTCCCCGAACATGCTCTTGAGCTCTTCTATGATGTCATAGGCTTCCATGAACTCGAATTGTTTTTGCAACTCGGGTACCATGGATGCCAACATCAAACATGTCACCTCATTCGAGGCTTTCTTAGCAAGGGCATATGATGCCTTTTGGGCATCCGTGCCCCCATCAGCGGGAAGCACGGGAAGGGGTTTGTCCAACACACTTTCCTTTTCTTCGTATTTGAGGACTATCCTCAAGTTACGTTGCCAATCAAGGAAATTGGTGTTGTTCAACTTTTCTCTATCCAAGATAGAGCTGAACTTGAATTGAGTTGAGACAGACATATTATACTACAGAAGAAAGATAAATAACGTAAGTAAACATTCACAAAGCGGTAAACAAATAAGGTTGTCTCGCATAACTACTATTATTTGTTTCATTTTGTTCATTCGATATCCAATATCGTCGTTCCCAATTATCTTAATATCAAAACCGTGATAAATCGTAAGTGAAAACTCGAGGTTTTCTAACCAGCGATCTTATCATGCAATTGAAGCCCTATCTCTCATTAAAATGAGGGAGCCAACCAGACAATCGATTCACGCCATCCAATGGCTCGAATGTCTCTAATCTGTGTCATCGACATAAGCAAGCGCTTTGGCTCCATTCCACTCCCCGGGGTGAGAATGAGTCGAGTTGAACTTAGTCTTTGAAAAACAAATTAGGCATTGGTTTTTGACATTTTAATAAATTAGAACAAAACGATCCCAAGACCCTCATCTTGCGAATCCTTAAGCCGACTGAGTCCGCACTTAAGAACTCCAAGATAGGTAGACATCCCATGTCAATGACATCTAATGTCACTCTCGGTCGATGAGAGTCCCATTCTCATCTCATGTCTCGATAGCCACGCCTGCAGTGGATCTATCGATGAGAAAACCAAACTCACGTGTAAGGGTCTAACCCTTACTCCCACTTATCCCAAGATAACAAGCAGTACCCCGCTAAGGCGGACCTACTAACTTATGATCGAGGGTTTCATGAGTGTGACGTTTTGGACAAGACATTATACTCATTATTATTGAGAACTTGCATGCATAGGTTTGTTTATATGTAAGTTGAACATTTATAACATAAAACAACCTATAAATAGCAAAGCATATAAATACGAAATCGAAAGGCCCCTAGAACCTCACAACTCTCAAACGAAAAGAATTAAAGTAATAACAAAAGCCTTGAACATCTTCTGGACTGGTCCTCGCCCTCCGTTTTAGTTCCGTGCTCGCCGATTTTGGTCAAAACAAGTCATTAACTCAAAAACCACAAACAGCGCCCGCCGTTTTACAACCAGCGGTCGCTGAACACCACCGGCGGTCGCCGTTTCCAAAACGGCGCCCGCCGAAAAGGCAAAAAACCCATCTGCCCCAAAAAAGGCCTTTCGGCGGTCGCCGTTTCCAAAACGGCGCCCGCCGAATCAAAACGGCGCCCGCCGGAGCTCAAAAGGCGACCGCCGTTTGGCTCCAGCAGCCCGGTTTGCTTCGTTTTGCTTCGTTTGGCTTCGTTTCTTCTCGTTTTCGCCTGAGAGCCGAGATCCTCCATCGAACCATGGACCAAGTCCATCGCTTACAAGTTTGAACAATACAAATTGAAATAGAAAACCTATCTATTACAAATGATTCCAAGGGACGCAGCCCTCCAAAACTATGGCCAATCGAAACGTAAAAAACGACAATTTCATTCACCCGACCACTAACGGTGGCCGGTCTTACATCTAATCACATAATCACAATTAAACAAATAAGTCAATTATGTTTAATTAACCTTCGTGTCCAACACAAAAGTGTGCACGAGCCCTAGTCTCTGATACCAATTGAAGGTACCGGTATACCGATCCGATCGATATACCGTGTGTGCGGAAGCGTGTAAAGCATATAAATCTATCATGCTTGGATCTTAGTGCACACATAATGTGTATAAGAACACATACAAATATATATATATACACATCCAATATATATATATATATAGGGATCAACGAGTTCTTACATTTGGTGATCGTTGAAATTGGTTAAGGTGGTGTTGAGTAGATTGAACCACCTTAATGGATCAGCCACGGATTGTTAACCTCTGGAATGACCCCGTCACGCCTTTGGATCGCCCGGATGTTGAAGCCGCACAAATGGCCCGGCCTCTACGTGTTGCACACGAACCCGGATGATGACTTGCTTGATTGATCGAGTTGATTCTCCAAGAACAACCTCTTTTCTCTCTCTCTTTTGTGAATTTCGTGGGTGAAAAATTATGCTGAAAAATCAGCATTTCTTCACCATAAAATGCCATCAAAACCACCTTGTAACCCCCTCCTTGATGGTGATATTGATGCCCCATCATTATCACACATTAAGGTGTGATTATGGTGAATTTGAATGGACATTTCCACCTCATTATGCCACATGACATTAGAAGGTCCCACTTGCTTGTGTGGCATGCCATGTCACACTATGTGACATGCATCCATGCAAGCCATGCATCCCATGCATGTGTATTAAATCCACGTAAATATTGATTCTAAATCAATATATTTATCAAGCATTGTACATCATCTTTGAGTCCGTGTGTGACCCTGTATGTATGATTTATTGATCAATATTATATTGTTCCCAACAATATAATATTATCAAATAATCATTTAACATCCATAGACGACCTTATGACTTCATCGATTGCACACGTAGGATCGAAGGACATATTCCAACACTTACAAATTGATGAGATAGTCCATTTTATGGATTCATCAAAAGCACAGACGAATCGTGTGTATTGGAAACGTGATGGAAAACAAGGTGGTGTTTCTCGGGTTTAATGTAGAGAACATTCTTATCATTGGTAACAATGTAAAGATGTTATCAAGTCATAAAATGGAGGTTGTCTAGATAAATCATTATGTAAGATATAGGAAGAAGTTGGACATGTTCTTGAGATCTTGCATCTCTAGGAAAGAACATTGTACTTCTCCTGGACATCTTACATAGAAATGATTATGGTTCGTTTTAACATGCAAGATTCCGAGAAATGTTCGTTACCTTTCAGATACGGAATGCATCTATCTAAGGAAATGTGTTTTGGAACACAAAAGGAGATAGAAGCAGTGAAAGCGATGTCATACACTTTAGTGTGGAAAGCTTGATATATGCAATGTTGAAAACGAGAACCTGATATCGGCTATGCGGTTAGCATAGTGGGAGGATATCAAGGTAATCCTGGAAAGGAATACTTGACTACTGTAATGAACATTTTAAGTACTTTCGATGTACTAGAAACTATGTTCTGGATTACGGAGCAGACGAGCATTTCCTTTGGATTACACTCTCTTAGATTTCTAATCGAATGAGGACCGGTGTAAGTCGATGTCAGGCTATGTGTTTCACTATTGAAGGAGAAGAAGTTTTAACATGGAAGAGTGATAAGCACGATGCTTTTCGGACTCTGTCATGGGTAACCAAATAGCGGCCTCAGAGGCAGCGGAAGTTTTGGTATAACTCCGGGATAATCTCTGGGACTTAGAAGTGATTCTTAATTTTCCAAAAGGCTATGTGTATAGCGGTGCAATGGCAAATGGTAAGAAATCACAAGTCCATAAGTGAAAGATAACACATAGAGCAAGTACCACCTGATACGAGTCATCGTCGAGGGAGACGACGCTGTAGTCACCAAAATAACTTCAGAGCGGCAACCTAGATTGCTCATTCACATGGTACTTCTTGGAAGTACAACTTAAGCACGTGATGAGTATGGGAGTCGGGAGTTTGGAGGAAATGACTAGACCTTAGTACAAGTGGGAGATTGTTGGAGTTGTGTACTTAATGTCAAGATTTAAGTAACGGATACTCACGACCCATTGCCATTAATCTATTTAATTAAATAAACAATTATTTGAGTTTAATTATTTATAATTAAATATATGCAAATTATAGTCCTGGATTATATACGTTGTAGTTAGTATGGTGTGCGACGTCACACAGAAGATCATACTATCGGTTGCTCGTATTTAATCGAACAGTTGCTCACGACCTAGATGGACACGGACCAATCCATCGGTATAGTCGTTGTGTGAAAGAGAAAATAATTTGTCTTAATTATTTTATCACACTTGTACACTTGGTGTATTGAGCGGATCGTTTGAGATTTATCGATTAAGGATTGTCGGCGATAATAGATTTAAATCTCTGAGTATTTTATTCTTAATCCCCGATACTATTGCGGGTGTGTATATTTAATATAAGTGACTTTGATTTACCAAAGGAATTAACCGATTTAATTATTGGGTTAATTACCGGTTAAGTTGGGTCACTATATTTTATATATGGCATGCCGTGAATACTTGACGGGAAAGTGTATCCCGTAAGGGTTGATAATATCCCCGAGATGAGTTCATAAGGAATTATTATGTAAACCCTGCAGGTGGATTTGTTCCGCATAATAATTAAGGATGAATGGTACTAGTCTCGGTTACAAGAGATGAATAAATTAATTAGCAATAAATTAATTTTATTCATGGATATTTATATCTTAAATACACGGAATAAATAATACTACCGGAGAAATATTATTTGATATAATATGGTTTAATATTGGGAGTGGAATTAATTTTATATAGTGGAAAATAGAATTAATTAATATTAATGGATTAATAGATTTGGGCTTGGGCTCAATTTAATCATTAATATTGGAAGCCCAATATTCCACCTCCTTAAGATCCCCTACGTAGCCTATAAAAGCACTACATGGTCTTCTCTATTCTCATAAGTTGAAGATCACAATTCTAGAGAGAGAAAGTAGAGAGGGAGATCCATGGAGTTCGGTAGATCGTCGCCCACACGACGTCCGAGCTAGTGCAAGGAATACGCGGGAAGATCTCAAGGTCGTCAAATTGAGTTCTTCGTTTTTCCGAACAACGAGAACGAGGTAAATCGTAAAACCCTCTTTTATGATTTTATCGTTTAATTATCGTAAAAATACCTTGAACCAAGATCCGAGGAACAGACCCACGAGACGAGGTCGAACCGGGCGGTGGTGGTCGGACCACCGGACCGCCGGCGGCTTGACGACTCGGCTGGAAAGGGATCGCGCGAGGTGGATCGAGCCTAGGGCTCGATCACGCGGATCGGCTGCGGGTTTTCCCGTAGCGATCTGCTGCCAGCTACGGGTTTTCCCGCAGCGACTCGTAGCGCTCAGCAGCAGCGAGTCAGGCGACTCGCTGCGGGTTGCTGTGGGCTGCTACGGGGAATTCGCTGGGTACTGTGGGATTTCCCGCAGCTGACCCGCAGCGATCCAGCAGGGTCCCAGCAGCAGCGAGTCAGGCGACTCACTGCGGGTTGCTGCGGGCTGCTGCGAGCAACCCCGCGTGGCTGCTGCGGGTTTCGCGGGTTCACGCGAGTTCTCTCGTGTTTTTCCCGCGTAACTTTTTCGTATGGTCATGTACATGTTCTGGGAGTCGATTGGAGTTGTTGGTTCCGCAATTTTGACAATTCCGGATATTCGATCTCCGTAGGATTTCGGTCGGAATTAATTAGATAATTTATTTATTTAAATTTATTAATTCCGGGATATCGATTTCCAACAGATCGAGCCCTAGCTCGATCGCCGGGGACCGTCGCGGCTTCGCGCCGCGACTGGTGGTCCCCCCTCCTGTCGGTGGTGGCGGTGAGTCGCCGGACTCACCGCCCGGGGCTGCCGGAGCAGCCCCAGCGATCGCCTCGTGCGCGATCGCGAACCCCGCGATGGGGTTCGGCTAGGGTTTAGCCGCGGGTTCATCCCGCGGCGATACTCTTGTCGAGCCCGGTTCTTCGTGGCGTTCGTGATTGGTTTCCGGCGACGGGATTTCGGTCGGGGTTATCGGTTCCGCAATTTTTGATACCCCGGGATATCGATTTCCAGCAATTGGTATCAGAGCGTTTGGTTTCGTGTTCATGTATGTGTTCAATTGTGTTCTACCTTGCAGGGATTCCGACTATCATGGTTTAAATTAATTGTTAATTATTCGTTTAATTAATAGCTGTTTAATTTTACCATGATTATTCGTTATTAAACTCTCGGACATGTCGAGATTCGTTTTGTGTGGATGAATGCTTGTAATAGTAAAAATTCGGGGGTTGACCGAATTTAGATTTATTATTATTGTTCTATGTTTTCCGGAAAGTGTATAGGGTCGATTTCATGTATAGAATCGATACCGTAATTGTAAATTTATTTCTTGTAATTTATTTACGTTGGATCGATGCCGAGACGACCGCCGGAGAACACGTGTGACGAAGAAGACGAAGAGGACGAAAAACCGGGGGGGTCGATCATCCCCATGATCGATCCCCATGAGGATCGATCGACCCCACCGTGGGGGCTGCCCGCTAGGGCTTCCGGCAACGCCGGCCACCGGTGGTGGTGGCGCGTGGCTAGGAGGCGGCGGCGGTGGTGCCCGGCGATGGTGGTGGTCGGCGGTGGGGGTGGTGTGGGGATCCCCAACCCATGCTACTCCTACCTAGATTCACTTTCCTAATTGATTCAAGTTTTCCTATTTTGAGTATTCCTAAGTTTGGGAACTCTCATGGAGATAGGAAAAGAATTAATTAATATTATTTATTTCCTTATTCTATTATGGAAGTCTTCTAGAATATTCCAAGTTCTACTTGGAATAGGAATCTAGAGATTTAATAGAATTAGATAGGAAAATAATTAATTAATGAATTGATTAATTTCCTATTTGATTATTCCTATTTTATGGGAATTTTCATAGTAATGGAAATTAATTAATCTTGGAAAGTAGAAGAGTCCTAATTTATTTTATTTCCTTATTCTATTATAGAAGTCTTCTAGAGTATTCCAAGTTTTACTTGAATAGATTATTCTAGAGATTTAATAGAATTAGATAGGAAAATAAATAAATAAAAATATTAATAAATATTTAATTTTATTTTTGATTTATTCGATTGACTTAATTTTCGAATTGAGTATCTTTTGGATTTATTAAAAATAAATAGATTTAAATATTGGGATTAATATTCTCGTCACATGGAGCATTCAAGAACGAAGACTGAAGACTAGAAGACGCATACGGAGATGGAATAAAGCCATGATAGTCGGAAAATAATTTTTCTAGCATTATTTTGACTATGTGCTATGTGCTTTATTGCTTGTATGCATGCTTATGGGTTTAATTATGCATTAGATAGCGTATCCCTTTGTTATAAAAAGCTAAGTGGGAGAGGGGATGGAAACATTCCCATGGTCTCCATTACTGTTCTCTTGGTGACTCTTATGGACTTTTGAAGTTCGTATAGATGTGTCATTGGAGGAGAATTCTTGTAATTCCTTTTACAAGAGACATTGATTAAGTTTATCAAACAATGCCTAATTTGTCTTTCTGAAACTGACTTCAAGTCGACTCATTCTCACCCCGGGGAGTGGAATGGAGCCAAAGCCACTTGGTCATGTGGATGACACAAATTAGAGGCATTCGTACCATTCTTTTGAAGATGGATCGTTTGTCTGCTCGGCTCCCTCATCTAATGAGAGATAGGGTTGTTCGTGTTGGAAATCGACTATCCGGGACACGTCCGTTCGAACCCTCGAACATCCGGACGTCCCCAATCGACTTCTGGAGGTCACCTCCGAACAGCCATGGCCGCCCGCCAAGGAGATCGCGCGTCCGCCGCAGCCGAGGCCGCGGCTCGCAATCTGCCCGGAGCAAGCGGCCGCCTGCCCCCCCAAGCGGGCGCTTGCCTGCTCGAACAGCAGCACAATCTGCCCGGAGCAAGCGGGCGCCTGCCCCCCCAAGCGGGCGCCTGCCCCCCCAAGCGGGCGCTTGCCTGCTCGAACAGCAACGCGACGCTGCTGTTCCGAGCGCGTTTCCGGGTCATTTTTCCTCATCCGACTACCGATCCGAAGTTCCTAGAACCCCCAGTAGTCGAGGAATGCGATCCACGATACCCGGAACCCGATCTTACATTCAAAATATGATTAACGAAATATGAGATCGAATAAATTGCGGAAAAGAGAATCGATCTCATACCTTCTCGGTCGATTGTTGAGACCTTAGATGCTTCTAACGTATGCCTCAGATCCTTTGACTCCAACCGTTGTGTGGGCAACGATCCGTTGGGTCTCCTTTTCTGCTTTCTCCTTTTTCTACCAGCGTTATATTTTCTATTCTCTGATGAGAGAAAAATAATTGCGCTACACTGATTTATTTTTGCAGAGAAAAACTTAATTGCGCTAACGCAATAATGTTTTCTCAGAAAAATAAAAAGCTGCGGAATGTAGGTTTAGGATAGGCAAGGTAGGATATTTATAGAGTTACGTTAGGGACCTTAGGATAAATTAATTAAGGGCTAAATTGAAATATTAATTAACTTGGAATACGTAAAAGCAATTCCTTAATTAATCGATTTCAATTTTAATTATTATTAACTCCACTATAAAATAATAATTGAATTCCCGAAATTAATTTTAATATTATTTCAACAATAATAATTCCGCCGAAATTACATATACGACTTTCCCCGTGTTTAAGATATCGAACGTCCACGAATTTATTTAATTACTAATAATTAAATTAATTCGTTTCTTATTATCCGAGACTAGTACCACTCATCCTTATTATCATGTGGAACAAATCCACCTGCAGGGTTTACATGATAAACTTTATGAGCTCATCTCGGGGACGTTATCAACCCGATAAACGGGACACGGTTTCCTGTCTATAATCTATAGCATGCCGTGTGTACAATTTCGATTCCCAATTTACCGAGTATCTCGACTAATCAATTAGTCTCACTCATTGGCAAGTTAAAGAACCGAGAATTGGACACACGCACCTATAATTATATAGGGATTAGGAATTCTTATATCCGTAATTCTGAGGTCTAGTTCGATTACGTCGATTAGTATAAATCGAACGCCCTCCCGTGGTCCTGCTCAATACACCAAGTGTACAAGTGTAACATAATAGTCAAGACCAACTATTACCCAGTCACACTATGACGTACCGATGGATTGTCCCTGTCCATCTAAGTCGTGAGCTTCTGTTCGATAATATACGAGTAACCGACAGTATGATCTTCCGCGTGTCTCCTCACGCCATACTGTCTACAACGTATATATCTAGAACTATTGCATTCAAGTACAAGGTAGACAAAAATGCCGACATTTTGATTAATAGATAATGAAAAACACAGATAAGGAGTTCCATATTGTCACTAAACTAGACATTTAGAATATAACTCCATCAGTTCGCATGGTGAATCACTGGTTAGAAACTTCGAGTTTCACTTATGATTCTCCGCGTCTTGATTTACGAAAATCGAATAGATCTTGTAACTGGGAGTTGCTGGAAATCAATATCCCGGGGTATCAAAAATTGCGGAACCGATAACCCCGACCGAAATCCCGTCGCCGGAAACCGATCACGAACGCCACGAAGAACCGGGCTCGACAAGAGCATCGCCGCGGGATGAACCCGCGACTAAACCCTAGCCGAGCCCCACCGTGGGGCTCGCGATCGCGCACGAGGCGATCGCTGGGGCTGCTCCGGCAGCCCCGGGCGGTGAGTCCGGCGACTCACCGCCACCGCCCGAGGAGGGCGGTTCGCCCAGCGGCGAACCCGCCGCGGCTCCAGCCGCGGCTGCCCGGCGATCGACCACCGCGGTCGATCGCCCACCCCGGCTCCCAGCCGGGGTTCCTCCACGCGCCGTCGCGTTCGAAGCCCTAGGGCTCGACCGCACCCCCTCGGCTCCCAGCCGAGGGCTCCTTCGAACTTCGCCGGGGATCTCGAATCCCCGTCCCCGAAGTTCGTCGTTTACCCGGATCGTGTGTTCATGCATGTATCACAATTTAATTCACATAAATTCACACGAAGGAGTTTATGATCATACCTTTTGATTTGTTGTGCGGAGAAACAAAATCAAGTTGAAGACCTTTGAATCTTCCCACGTATTCCTTGCACTCCGTTCGAACGTCGGGTGGGCGACGATCTATCAAACTCCTATGGATCTCCTTCAACTCTCTAGAATATCAAGTATGATAATCTTGTCTTATTCAAGTTATGAATTATGAAGGCCATGTAGTGCTTTTATAGGCTACGTAGGGGATCTAAAGGAGGTGGAATATTGGGCTTCCAATATTGAAGATTAAATTGAGCCCACTGCCCAAGTCCATTAATCCTTATCAATATTAATTAATTTATTTTCCACTATATAAATTAATTGCACTCCCAATATTAAACCATATTATATCAAATAATATTTCTCCGGTAGTATTATTTATTCCGTGTATTTAAGATTTAAATATCCATGAATAAAATTAATTTATTGCTAATTAATTTATTCATCTCTTTAATCCGAGACTAGTACCATTCAACCTTAATTATTGTGCGGAACGAATCCACTCATGAGGTTTACACAATAATTCCTTATGAACTCATCTCGGGGATATTATCAACCCTTCCGGGATACACTGTCCGGTCAATTATTCACGGCATGCCATATATGAAATATAGTGACCCAACTTAACCGGTAATTAACCCAATAATTAAATCGGTTAATTCCTTTGGTAAATCAAAGTCACTTATATTAAATATACACACCCGCAATAATATCGGGGAATAAGAATAAAATACACTGAGACTCGAATCGATTATCGCCGGCAATCCTAATCGATGAATCTCAACGATCCGCTCAATACACCAAGTGTACAAGTGTGATAAAATAATTAAGATAAATTATTTTCTCTCTCACACAACGACTATACCGATGGATTGGTCCGGGTCCATCTAGGTCGTGAGCCACTGTTTGATTAAATACGAGTAACCGATAGTATGATCTTCTGTGTGCCCATGCAACACCATACTAACTACAACGTATAAAATCTAGGACTATGATTTGCATATATTTAATTAATAAAAATTAAAAGCAAACAATTGTTTATTAATTTAATAGATTAAATGCTATGACGGGGAGTTTACCGTTACTTAAATCTAGACATTAAGTACACAACTCCAACAATCTCCCACTTGTACTAAGGTCTAGTCATTTCCTCCAAACTCCCGGTTCCCATACTCATCACGTGCTTTAAAGTGTACTTCCGAGAAGTACTATGTGAGTGAGCAATCTAGGTTGCCGCTCTGAAGTTATCTTGGTGACTACTACGTCGTCTCCCTCGACGATGACTCGTATCAGGTGGTACTTGCACTATGTGTTATCATCACTTTTAGACTTATGACTTCTTCCGGTTTACCATGCACCGCTATGTAATAGCCTTTGATAAACCAAGAGTCATATCCAAGTCTTAGAGGTTATCCCGGAACCTAACCAAAACTTCCGCTGCCTCTGAGGCTGCTATTCGGTTATGATAGAGTCTGAGAAGTGTCCTGCTTATCACTCTTTCATTTCATTGTTCCACCTCTTTCTAAAAGTGAACACATAGCCTGATATCGACTTACACTGGTCCTTCTTTGATTTTTGGGATCTGAGAAACTGTAATCTAAGAAGATTTCGTCTTGCTCCGTAAGTCAGTACTATGAAAGCACTCTTACAGCATTCGAACATCCCTTATCCAGATTACTTTGATATCCTCCCACTACGCAAACCGCATAGTTGATATCAGGTTCTTGTTTTCCAACAATGCATTTAAGCTTTCCACACAAAGTGTAGGAAACTGCTTTGTCTTCATCTATCTCCTTTTAGATAGATGTATATTCTGTCTCTGAAAGGCAATAACCTTTCTCAGAAGTATGCATGTTTAAAACAAACCATAATTATATAAGATGTCTAGAAGTACAATGTTCTTATCTCTAGATCATAAGATCTTAAGAACATGCTCTAACTTCTTCTCAATCTTATATCTTGATTTATTTAGACAACCATCATTTTATGTCTGACAATATTTTTACATTGTTGCCAATGACAAAATGTTATCTACATAAAATCTCCGAGAAACACCACCTTGTTTCCATTATGTCTCTAATACACCTTTCGTCTTTGCCTTTTGATGAATCCATCAAATGGACTTTCTCATCAATTCGCAAGTTCCACGATTTATAGCTTTGTTACCATCCATAAAGGGATTTACTAAGCTTGTACTCTAAATGATCTAGCCTCTTAACAATAAACCTTATTGTTATCCAAGAAAGCTCATTTAGATCTATACCACCCTTATGCAGAGCTAGGGATCGATTTCATGTCTACTAGATCCAGAGTCCGAACTCCTCTAGTCTTATGAATATCTTTGGTTGTCCAACAACCTCCCACTGCAATGGCGTCCCGGTGTATAACAGTAATAACAATAGGTGCAGTATGTGGTGTACTTCTACTCGGTTTGGCTGGTTCCCAGTCTTTTGTCCTTTTTCTCATTTCAAGGTATTATATCAGTTCAGGCTTTGTGGTTCATCTAATAGTCTTCCTCTATGAGCCGGACAAGACGTCCCTCTGATTCATAGTACTATAGAACACACAATATTTTTGTTCATCTGGGATATCCTACAACCATAATGAATATGCCGTTGTATCCAGGAATATCCATAGAACATAGGTGGTTCCGAACAACTTGTTCTTTTACTATTAGATTTCCATTTCTTATTTACAACGCACCATCTCTACACGTAAGTGTATGGCGCGGCCCTTTGGAATTGAATCCCAATTTTTTATTATGCCATGTGTTACTTAGATAAGTGATGGCCTCTGCGACCGAGTCGCAGGCTCCTAATGGATATACTTTGATGGTTCCCCATAATAGCTTTGTGTCCATTGACTAGTCAAAACACTTTGCTTTTATGGCACATTAAGTATTCTAATCCATTACCGAGTATTCTTTGAGAGAATTACTCGTACCTTTCTAATTCACACATATGTCTGCATATCTAATCATTTCCAATACTTGTCTGAATTCTATCCTTTATCCAGAAAGGTTTGCTTAGACGTATTATCCTCCAAATTCAATCCTTAGGTCGGAAGGTCCATTCCTTCAACTTTAATTGATCAAATCAATTTCGACCATTTGAATCTTATTTGAAAATACTACTAAGTATAAGAATTTCACAAGTATAATGATTAATAAAGAAATATCTAATAAGTAAAACAAGTTATAGAACGGTTCGTTGCATCGTGGTGGACTTAGGATCTATCATTCATATATTGCTATCTAATGTACCAGAATAGATAACGCCATTATTTCTTATTAAAATCATCCAATGATTAAAGAAATAAAATATCCATTCATAAATAATAGAAATCCAAAACAAAACGTTCTTTCTAAAATAAAGGGTACATAATGCAATAATCTTAAAAATAAATCCTATTTAACTACTAAAGTAGATAAATGTCTTCCACCGCAACAGCTGCCTCCTCCACGGCTTTTGCCCGTGTAGACTCGAACTCTTCTTCTCTAGGTCGCCGGGTTTTCTGGAACCCCTGCATTCAAAATGCACATACCGTCAGTGGTTCCATATCTACACACCAGAATTTCTGGTAGATAATACCGCTGACTATGTTTTTACGACTAAAGAAAAATTCGTACCTCTGAGAGGACATTCAGACTTCCAGTGTCCAGACTTGTTGCATCGGAAGCACTTGCCCTTTGGCTTTGCAGCCCCCACTCGTGGTATAGTCTTCTTGACACCACTGGGTTTCCAGGCTTGCTTCCTCCTCTTGCCCCTACCTCCACCAGGCTTAAAGCCTTTGGACTTGGTAGCTACAAGCGCTAGAGACTTGCCCTTCTTGTAGATCCCCTCTGCCGCCTTCAGTTCAGTCAGGAGTTGCGCAAGAGAATAAGATAGTTTACCCATATTATAACTCATGCGAAACTGCTCAAAACTAGGGGTCAGAGACTGGAGTATGATGTCGACTTGCGTCTCAGCATCAATTTGAGCTCCTAGGATCTCAAGCTCATTCAACAAACCCATCATCTTAAGAACGTGCTCCCCTACGGGCGTTCCTTCAGACTGAGTAGTTGTCATGAGGACTCTCATGGCTTCTTGCCTTGCCGCACGATCTTGCTCCCCAAACATCTCCTTGAGGTTAAACATCATATCATAGGCAGTGTCCATCGACTCATGTTGGGTTTGGAGTACATTTGACATGGAAGCCAAAATATAACACCTAGCCATTTCATCAGCCTTTTTCCACTTCCGATATGTCAGTTTTTCCTCATCAGTCGAGGCAGCCGTGGGCTCAGCAGGGCAGACTTCATGGAGTACAAACTTGTACTCCTCCGAAGTCAGGACAATGTCTAAATTTCTCTTCCAATCAATATAGTTGGGGCCAGTGAGCTTATGCTCCTTGAGTATCATAGAAAGTGGGTTCATAGCTATTCTCTAAACCTATAAGCACATTTAAACAAACAATCAATTTAATATCCGATATTATCTCCCTCAAATAATATCATTAAATTACTAATCACATCTAAAATCCCATCAGGTAAGGCAAGCCACGGTGTGTGGACGTTTACCCACCCAAATGATTTAGCAATTAGATTTTCTTTGGCCATACATCACTTATAGCGGAACCTCGTTGGGAGGAATACTATAAAGCGTATCTAAGTGTAAACCATTACTCAGCACCAAAGTAAATCGTTTGGAATTGCTACTTCACCGCAAGCCACGTTGTGTGGACGTTTACGATAACTTCACAACTCTTCACAATTCCTTACAACTGTCTACATCAACTAATCCAAAATCCGTCAGTATAGCAAGCCACGTTGTGTGGACGTTTACTACACTAAGAGACTTTTATAATTGACTCCCAGTTACAAGATCCATTCGATTTTCGTAAATCAAGACGCGGAGAATCATAAGTGAAACTCGAAGTTTCTAACCAGTGATTCACCATGCGAACAACCCTATCTCTCATTAGATGAGGGAGCCGAGCAGACAAACGATCCATCTTCAAAAGAATGGTACGAATGTCTCTAATTTGTGTCATCCACATGACCAAGTGGCTTTGGCTCCATTCCACTCCCCGGGGTGAGAATGAGTCGACTTGAAGTCAGTTTCAGAAAGACAAATTAGGCATTGTTTGATAAACTTAATCAATGTCTCTTGTAAAAGGAATTACAAGAATTCTCCTCCAATGACACATCTATACGAACTTCGAAAGTCCATAAGAGTCACCAAGAGAACAGTAATGGAGACCATGGGAATGTTTCCATCCCCTCTCCCACTTAGCTTTTTATAACAAAGGGATACGCTATCTAATGCATAATTAAACACATAAGCATGCATACAAGCAATAAAGCACATAGCACATAGTCAAAATAAGCTAGAAAATTATTTTCCGACTATCATGGCTTTATTCCATCTCCGTATGCGTCTTCTAGTCTTCAGTCTTCGTTCTTGAATGCTCCATGTGACGAGAATATTAATCCCAATATTTAAATCTATTTATTTTTAATAAATCCAAAAGATACTCAATTCGAAAATTAAGTCAATCGAATAAATCAAAAATAAAATTAAATATTATTAATATTTTTATTTATTTATTTTCCTATCTAATTCTATTAAATCTCTAGAATAATCTATCCAAGTAAACTTGGAATATTCTAGAAGACTTCTATAATAGAATAAGGAAACAAAATAAATTAGGACTCTTCTACTTTCCAAGATTAATTAATTTCCATTACTATGAAACTTCCCATAAAATAGGAATAATCAATTAGGAAATAAATCAATCCTAAATTAACTTTTATTCCTTTCCAATTCTATTAAATCTCTAGGATCCTATTCCAAGTAGAACTCGGAATACTCTAGAAGACTTCCATAATAGAATAAGGAATAAAATTAATTCCAATTAATTCTTTTCTTAATCCATGAGAATTCCCAAAAATAGGAAAACTCAATTAGGAAAACCGAATCAATTAGGTAAGTAGAATCTAGGTAGGAGTAGGAGTAGCACGGGTTGGGGATCCCCGCACCACCACCACCACCACCGACCGCCGCCACCACCGGAGAGGGCACCGCCGCCGCCTCCCCAGCCGGCCGGCCACCACCGTGCCGGCGGCAGCCCCAGCCGAGGGGCGATCGACCCCTCCCCATGGCTTCGGTCATGGGGTCGATCATGGGGTTGATCGATCCCCGGTTCTTCGTCCTCTTCGTCTTCTTCGTCACACGAGTTCTCCGGCGGTCGTCTGTCTCGGCATCGATCCAACGAAAATAAATTACAAGAAATAAATTTACAATTCCGGTATCGATTCTATACATGAAATCGACCCTATACACTTTCCGGAAAACATAGAAAAATAATAATAAATCTAAATTCGTTCAACCCCCGAATTTTTACTATTACAAGCATTCATCCACACAAAACGAATCTCGACATGTCCGAGAGTTTAATAAACGAACAATCATGGTAAATTAAATAGCAATTAATTAAACGAATAATTAACAATTAATTAAACCATGATAGTCGGAATCCCTGCAAGGTAGAACACAATTGAACACATACATGAAGACGAAACCAAACGCTCTGATACCAATTGCTGGAAATCGATATCCCGGGGTATCAAAAATTGCGGAACCGATAACCCCGACCGAAATCCCGTCGCCGGAAACCGATCACGAATGCCACGAAGAACCGGGCTCGACAAGAGCATCGCCGCGGGATGAACCCGCGGCTAAACCCTAGCCGAGCCCCACCGTGGGGCTCGCGATCGCGCACGAGGCGATCGCTGGGGCTGCTCCGGCAGCCCCGGGCGGTGAGTCCGGCGACTCACCGCCACCGCCCGAGGAGGGCAGTTCGCCCAGCGGCGAACCCGCCGCGGCTCCAGCCGCGGCTGCCCGGCGATCGACCACCGCGGTCGATCGCCCACCCCGGCTCCCAGTCGGGGTTCCTCCACGCGCCGTCGCGGTCGAAGCCCTAGGGCTCGACCGCACCCCCTCGGCTCCCAGCCGAGGGCTCCTTCGAACTTCGCCGGGGATCTCGAATCCTCGTCCCCGAAGTTCGTCGTTTACCCGGATCGTGTGTTCATGCATGTATCACAATTTAATTCACATAAATTCACACGAAGGAGTTTATGATCATACCTTTTGATTTGTTGTGCGGAGAAACAAAATCAAGTTGAAGACCTTTGAATCTTCCCACGTATTCCTTGCACTCCGTTCGAACGTCGGGTGGGCGACGATCTATCGAACTCCTATGGATCTCCTTCAACTCTCTAGAATATCAAGTATGATAATCTTGTCTTATTCAAGTTATGAATTATGAAGGCCATGTAGTGCTTTTATAGGCTACGTAGGGGATCTAAAGGAGGTGGAATATTGGGCTTCCAATATTGAAGATTAAATTGAGTCCACTGCCCAAGTCCATTAATCCTTATCAATATTAATTAATTTATTTTCCACTATATAAATTAATTGCACTCCCAATATTAAACCATATTATATCAAATAATATTTCTCCGGTAGTATTATTTATTCCGTGTATTTAAGATTTAAATATCCATGAATAAAATTAATTTATTGCTAATTAATTTATTCATCTCTTTAATCCGAGACTAGTACCATTCAACCTTAATTATTGTGCGGAACGAATCCACTCATGAGGTTTACACAATAATTCCTTATGAACTCATCTCGGGGATATTATCAACCCTTCCGGGATACACTGTCCGGTCAATTATTCACGGCATGCCATATATGAAATATAGTGACCCAACTTAACCGGTAATTAACCCAATAATTAAATCGGTTAATTCCTTTGGTAAATCAAAGTCACTTATATTAAATATACACACCCGCAATAATATCGGGGATTAAGAATAAAATACACTGAGACTCGAATCGATTATCGCCGGCAATCCTAATCGATGAATCTCAACGATCCGCTCAATACACCAAGTGTACAAGTGTGATAAAATAATTAAGATAAATTATTTTCTCTCTCACACAACGACTATACCGATGGATTGGTCCGGGCTCATCTAGGTCGTGAGCCACTGTTTGATTAAATACGAGTAACCGATAGTATGATCTTCTGTGTGCCCATGCAACACCATACTAACTACAACGTATAAAATCTAGGACTATGATTTGCATATATTTAATTAATAAAAATTAAAAGCAAACAATTGTTTATTAATTTAATAAATTAAATGCTATGACGGGGAGTTTACCGTTACTTAAATCTAGACATTAAGTACACAACTCCAACAGGAGTCAATTATAAAAGTCTCTTAGTGTAGTAAACGTCCACACAACGTGGCTTGCTATACTGACGGATTTTGGATTAATTGATGTAGACAGTTGTAAGGAATTGTGAAGAATTGTGAGGTTATCGTAAACGTCCACACAACGTGGCTTGCGGTGATGTAGCAATTCCAAACGATTCACTTTGGTGCTGAGTAATGGTTTACACTTAGATACGCCTTATAGTATTCCTCCCAACGAGGTTACGCTATAAGTGATGTATGACCAAAGAAAATCTAATTGCTAAATCATTTGGGTGGGTAAACGTCCACACAACGTGGCTTGCCTTACCTGATGGGATTTTAGATGTGATTAGTAATTTAATGATATTATTTGAGGGAGATAATATCGGATATTAAATTGATTGTTTGTTTAAATGTGCTTATAGGTTTAGAGAATAGCTATGAACCCACTTTCTATGATACTCAAGGAATTCAACACACTGGTTCCATACTGTGTTGAGTGGAATAAAGAATTAGACATTGCTCAGACTGTAAAAGAGTGCAACGATGTGCTCAGTGAAACTTGTCCTCCTAGACCTACTATTGTCTCATCTGATGAGGAAATAGCTGATTTTGAGAAGTGGGACAGTGCTCTTGCACTAGCCGCCAATCATGATGTCATGCTTAAACTCAAGTTGATGTTTAGACACGATGTAAAGGCTAGAAAAGAGGTGATGAGGATACTCATAAAGATCAGTTGCTTCGAGGAAACGCTTGAACACGTTTTTGAGATGCTAGATCTTTTGGATGAGTTGACACAATCGCAAGCTCTTATAGCCAAGGCCAAAGGTTTCGGACCTATAGGCTTACATAAAGGAAAGGAGAAGAAGGCAAGAGAATCCAGTAGTCCTAAAGGACTTGGACCACAAGGAGGGATAAGGAAGCCTTCTGGCAAATATCCCCAAGGAAAGCAGTCTGAGTACTGGGGGTCTATGTCTTGTCCTCTCAGAGGTACGAATTTTTCTTTAGTCGTAAAAACATAGTCAGCGGTATTATCTACCAGAATTCTGGTGCGTAGATATGGAACCACTGACGGTATGTGCATTTTGAATGCAGGGGTTCCAGAAAACCCGGGGACTTAGAGAAGAAGAGTTCGAGTCTACACGGGCAAAAGCTGTGGAGGAGGCAGCTGTTGCGGTGGAAGACATTTATCTACTTTAGTAGTTAAATAGGATTTCATTTTAAGATTATTGCATTATGTACCCTTTATTTTAGAAAGAACGTTTTGTTCTGGATTTCTATTATTTATGAATGGATATTTTATTTCTTTAATCATTGGATGATAAGAAATAATGGGTATTATCTATTCTGGTACATTAGATGGCAATATGTGAATGATGGATCCTAAGTCTACCACGATGCAACAAACCGTTCTATAACTTGTTTTACTTGTTAGGTATATTTCTTTATTAAATCATTATACTTGTGAATTTTTATACTTAGTAGTATTTTCAAATAAGATTCGAATGGTCGAAATTGATTTGATCAATTATAGTTGAAGGAATGGACCTTCCGACCTAAGGATTGAATTTGGAGGATAATACATCTAAGCAAACCTTTCTGGGTAAAGGATAGAATTCGGACAAGTGTTAGAAATGATTAGATATGCAGACATATGTGTAAATTAGAAAGGTACGAGTAATTCTTTCAAGAATACGCGATGATGGATTAGAGTACTTGATGTGCCATAAAAGCAAAGTGTTTTGACTAGTCAATGGACACATAAGCTATTATGGGGAACCATCAAAGTATATCCATTAGGAGCCTGCGACTCGGTCGCGGAGGCCATCACTTATCTAAATAACACATAGCATAATCAAAGATTGGGATTCAATCCCAAAGGGCCGCGCCATACACTTACGTGTAGAGATGGTGCGTTGTAAATAAGAAATGGAGATCTAATAGTAAAAGAACAAGTTGTTCGGAACTACCTATGTTCTATGGATATTCCTGGATACAACGGCATATTCAATATGGTTGTAGGATATCCTAGATGAACAAAGTATTGTGTGTTCTATAGTACTATGAACCAGAAGGACGTGTATCGCCCGGTTCTTAGAGGAAGACTATTAGACGAACCACAAAGCCTGAACTGAAGAAATACCTTGGAAAGAGAAAAAGGACAAAAGACTAGGAACCAGCCAAACCGAGTAGAAGTACACCACATACTGCACCTATTGTTATTACTGTTATACACCGGGACGCCATTGTAGTGGGAGGTTGTCGGACAACCAGGAGATATTCATAAGACTAGAGGAGTTCGGACTCTGGATCTAGTAGAGATGAAATCGACCCCTAGCTCTGCATAAGGGCGGTACTAGATCTAAATGTGCCTGCTTGGAACAATAAAAAAAAAATTATTATTGTTAAGAGGCTAGATCATTTAGAGTACAAGCTTAGTAAATCCATTTAGGATTGAAACAAAGCTGAGAATCGTGGAACTTGCGAATTGATGGGATAGTCCATCTGATGGATTCGATCAAAAGGCAGAGACGATAGGTGTATTAGAGACGTAATGGAAACAAGGTGGTGTTTCTCGGAGATTTTATGTAGATAACATTTTATCATTGGCAACAATGTAAAGATGTTGTCGGACATAAAATGATGGTTGTCTAAATAAATCGGGATATAAGATTGAGTAGAAGTTAGAGCGTGTTCTTAAGATCTTATGATCTAGAGATAAGAATATTGTACTTCTCCTAGATATCTTATACGATTATGGTTTGTTTTAAACATGCATACTTCTGAGAAAGGTTATTGCCTTTCAGAGACAGAATATACATCTATCTAAAGGGTATGTGTTCCAACACATGAAGGAGATAGATGAGGACAAAACAGTTTCCTATACTTCAAGTATGGAAAGCTTTATAGATGCAATGTTGTAAAACAAGAACCTGATATCAACTATGCGGTTTGCGTAGTGGGAGGATATCAAAGTAATCTTGACAAGAGAATTTCAAATGCTATAATGGTACTTGCAAAGTACTGGATTATTAAGCGAGACGAAATCTTCTTAGATTACATTTTCTCAGATCCCAAATCAGAGAAGGACCAGTGTAAGTCGATATCAGGCTATGTGTTCACTTTTGGGGAGGTGGAACTTTTAATATGAAAGAGTGATAAGCAGGACGCTTCTCGGACTCTCTCATAACCGAATAGCAGCCTCAGAGGCAGCGGAAGTTTTGGTTAGGTTCCGGGATAACCTCTAAGACTTGGATATGACTCTTGGTTTATCAAAGGCTATTACATAGCGGTGCATGGTAAACCGGAAGAAGTCATAAGTCTAAAAGTGATGATAACACATAGTGCAAGTACCACCTGATACGAGTCATCGTCGAGGGAGACGACGTAGTAGTCACCAAGATAACTTCAGAGCGGCAACTTAGATTGCTCACTCACATAGTACTTCTCGGAAGTACACTTTAAGCACGTGATGAGTATGGGAACCGGGAGTTTGGAGGAAATGACTAGACCTTAGTACAAGTGGGAGATTGTTGGAGTTGTGTACTTAATGTCTAGATTTAAGTAACGGTAAACTCCCGGTCATAGCATTTAATCTATTAAATTAATAAAAAATTGTTTGCGTTTAATTATTTATTAATTAATTATGCAAAATTATAGTCCTGGATTTTATACGTTGTAGTTAGTATGGTGTTGCATGGGCACACAGAAGATCATACTATCGGTTACTCGTATATAATCAAATGGTTGCTCACGACCTAGATGGACATGGACCAATCCATCGGTATAGTCGTTGTGTAAGAGAGAAAATAATTTATCTTAATTATTTTATCACACTTGTACACTTGGTGTATTGAGCGGATCGTCGAGATTCATCGATTAGGATTGCCGGCGATAATCGATTCGAGTCTCAGTGTATTTTATTCTTAATCCCCGATATTATTGCGGGTGTGTATATTTAATATAAGTGACTTTGATTTACCAAAGGAATTAACCGATTTAATTATTGGGTTAATTACCGGTTAAGTTGGGTCACTATATTTCATATATGGCATGCCGTGAATGATTGACCGGACAGTGTATCCCGGAAGGGTTGATAATATCCCCGAGATGAGTTCATAAGGAATTATTGTGTAAACCTCATGAGTGGATTCGTTCCGCACAATAATTAAGGTTGAATGGTACTAGTCTCGGATTAAAGAGATGAATAAATTAATTAGCAATAAATTAATTTTATTCATGGATATTTAAATCTTAAATACACAGAATAAATAATACTACCGGAGAAATATTATTTGATATAATATGGTTTAATATTGGGAGTGCAATTAATTTATATAGTGGAAAATAAATTAATTAATATTGATAAGGATTAATGGACTTGAGCATTGGGCTCAATTTAATCTTCAATATTGGAAGCCCAATATTCCACCTCCTTTAGATCCCCTACGTAGCCTATAAAAGCACTACATGGCCTTCATAATTCATAACTTGAATAAGACAAGAATTATCATACTTGATATTCTAGAGAGTTGAAGGAGATCCATAGGAGTTCGATAGATCGTCGCCCACCCGACGTTCGAACGGAGTGCAAGGAATACGTGGGAAGATTCAAAGGTCTTCGATTGATTTTGTTTCTCCGCACAATAAATCAAAAGGTACAAATCATAAACTCCTTCGTGTGAATTTATGTGAATTAAATTGTGACATATACATGAACACAAGATCCGGGAAAACGACGAACTTCGGGGACGGGGATTCGAGATCCCCGACGAACGTTCGAAGGACCCTCGGCTGGGAGCCGAGGGGTGGCGGTCGAGCCCTAGGGCTTCGACCGCCGGCGCGCATCGAAGGAACGCCGCGGCTGGACGCCGCGGCTGGGGCGATCGAGCCCTAGCTCGATCGCCGGGGACCGTCGCGGCTTCGCGCCGCGACTGGTGGTCCCCCCTCCTGTCGGTGGTGGCGGTGAGTCGCCGGACTCACCGCCCGGGGCTGCCGGAGCAGCCCCAGCGATCGCCTCGTGCGCGATCGCGAACCCCGCGATGGGGTTCGGCTAGGGTTTAGCCGCGGGTTCATCCCGCGGCGATACTCTTGTCGAGCCCGGTTCTTCGTGGCGTTCGTGATTGGTTTCCGGCGACGGGATTTCGGTCGGGGTTATCGGTTCCGCAATTTTTGATACCCCGGGATATCGATTTCCAGCAATCCAGTTGAGATTTCCATGAGAGCTCACAATGTGATCATCTTGAGCTTGTGAGACAAGGTGTTGAGGGAAGTATGCAAGGAATCTACTGCTTATGGTCTGTGTAAGAAACTGGAGAGCTTGTACATGACAAAATCCTTGGCCAACAGGTTGTACTTGAAGCAAAGGTTGTACACCTTTAGGATGTCTTCTGATAGATCTGTTGTGGATCAAATGGATGATTTTGTGAGGTTGTTAGATGATCTGGAGAATGTAGATGGTCAAATGAAGGAAGAGGATCAAGCACTGTTGTTGTTGAGTTCTATGCCATCATCATATGTTCAGTTCAAGGATGCTTTGCTTTATGGTAGGGTTCATGAGTTGACTTTGGAGGAAGTGCAGGTTGCACTTAGGTCAAAGGAGTTGAACAAGAAGGATCCCAAAGCCAAAGAGCATCATCATAATCTAGAAGGTTTAAAAGTCACAAAGAAGAAGTCATGGGGTAAAAAGGACAATAAGAAGAAGCCAAATGGAGGTAGTGATACAGCTGCATCTACCTTGTTAACAAGAAAGTGCTACCACTGCAACAAACCATGTCACTTGAAGAAGAATTGTTACCAATTGAAGAATCAACATAACAAAGGAAAGGAGCCAGCTCAATCTGCAGATGTTGTTGAGTCAACTTCTGACCTTGAAGATGCAGAGGTACTAGCTGTTACTGCTAGCTCTAGAAATGAAGAATGGGTGCTTGATTCTGGTTGTACATTTCATATGTGTCCTGTGAAGCATTGGTTTGAGGACTTTGAGTTTATAGATGGTGGTTCTGTTGTTCTTCGAAATAACTTAACATGTCAAGTTGAGGGTATTGGTTCTGTGAGGTTGAAACTCTCTAATGGATCAATCAAGAAGTTGACTAAAGTTAGGTATATTCCATCACTGAGGAGAAATTTGATTTCTCTTGGGATGCTTGACAGTTTGGGCATGAGTTTCGATTCTATAGGTGGTTGTCTTCAAGTTAAGAAAGGCACTACTGCGGTACTTGAGGGAGTCAAGAGAAATGACTTGTATTTCTTGAAGGGTAAAACTGTGGTAGGTGAGAATTCACTAGTCAGTGCCTCTGAGAATGTGGAGTTATGGCACAGGAGACTTGGGCATCTCAGTGAGAAGGGACTTCATGAGTTTTCTAAGCAAGGTGCATTCAAGAATGGTCAACTTGACAGGCTCAAAGTATGTGAGTATTGTGTTCTGGGAAAAGCTACTAGGGCAAGTTTTGGAGTGGTAAGGCATACAATCAAGGGTGTGTTGGATTATGTTCACTCTGACTTGTGGGGTCTAGCTAGAACAAATACAAAGAATGGAGGCAGGTACTTCTTATCCATCATTTATGATTTCTCAAGAAAAGTGTGGGTGTTCATTTTGAAAAATAAGAGTGATGCTTTTGAGAAGTTCAGAGATTGGGTAATTGAGGTTCAAAGGCAGTCAGAGAAAAAGGTGAAGAACTTGAGGACTGATAATGGACTTGAGTTTCTCTCTGATGAGTTTAACTTATTCTGTGTTGAAAATGGGAGTTCAAGGCATAGAAATGTTGCCTCTACACCTCAGCAAAATGGTGTAGCAGAGAGGATGAATAGAACCTTGCTAGAGAGAGTGAGGTGTATGCTTCTGAGTTCAGGGCTTAACAAATCATTTTGGGGAGAAGCAGTTACAACTGCAGCCTATTTGATTAATAGAAGTCCAGCTGCAGCTCTGAGCATGAAGACTCCTCAAGAAATTTGGACTGGGGAAGTTCCAAGTTTTGAGAATTTGAGGGTATTTGGCAGTTTGGCTTTTGCTCATGTGGGGGGCGATAAGCTTGAAGCAAGGGCACTGAGGTGTGTGTTTCTTGGTTATCCAAAAGGAGTGAAAGGCTATAAGCTGTGGTGCATTGAACCTGGAAATCAAAAGTGTGTCATCAGTAGGGATGTGACCTTTGATGAAAATACAATGCCTATGCTTTCTGGGAAAGATTCAACTGAGATGGATCAGTTTTAGGTGGAGTTACATGGTAGAGACATGTTTCAATCTCAGAAAGAAGCTCAAGTTGAAGATGAAGAAGAATCTGAAGTTGATGAGGAACCTGTGGAGAGTGATGGTTATCAACTTGCTAGAGACTGGGAGAGAAGGGTGATTCAACCTCCAAAAAGATATGCACAAGTTGATATAATGTCTTATGCACTGTTGGTGGCTGAAGACATAGTTAGTAATGAACCTAATTCCTATTCTGTTGCTGTGAGTTGCTCTGAAAGGAATCATTGGATTCTAGTTATGCAAGAAGAGCTACAATCATTGGACAAGAATCATACATGGGATATTGTTCAGAGGCCAAAGAATCAGAGGGTTGTTGGCTGCAAATGGATCTTTAAAAAGAAACAAGAGGGTTCTGGTATAAGGTACAAAGCAAGGTTGGTTGCTAAGGGTTTTACTCAAAAGGAGGGAGTTGATTTCAATGAAATCTTTTCCCCTGTGGTGAAGCATTGTACAATCAGGATTCTTTTGACCATTGTTGCTCAGTTTGACCTTGAGCTTCAACAGATGGATGTTAAAACAGCTTTTCTTCATGGAGAGTTGGAGGAAAAGATCTATATGAGGATACCTGAAGGTTTGGAAGGCAGCTCTGACATGAACAAGGTGTGTCTGTTGAAGAAATCCTTGTATGGTCTCCAACAAAGTCCAAGGCAGTGGTATAAGAGGTTTGATAGCTACATGTTAATTATTGGCTTTGTAAGAAGCAAGTTTGACTGTTGTGTGTATATGAAGTTGAAGACTGGGAGGGTTGTCACCTATCTACTGCTCTATGTTGATGATATGTTGATTTCCAGTTGTTCCAAGGTGGAGGTGGAGTCTTTGAAGAGGTTATTGAGTGCTGAGTTTGAGATGAAAGATCTTGGAGATGCCAAAAAGATTTTGGGAATGGATATTTCCAGAAACAGGATCACTGGTACCTTGTTTTTGTCCCAAACTTCTTATATTGAAAAGGTTCTCAAGAGATTTTATATGTATGAGGCCAAATCAGTAACTACACCTCTTGGAGCTCACTTTAAATTCTCTATGGATCAATCTCCAAAGAATCAGTCAGAGGAAGTGGCTATGAGTAAGGTTCCATATGCTTCAGCTGTTGGGAGTGTGATGTATGCTATGGTGTGTAGCAGACCTGATCTTGCCTATGCATTGAGTTGTATTTCTAGATACATGGCAAATCCTGGAAAATCACACTGGGAAGGAGTTAAATGGGTATTGAGGTATTTGAGAGGCACTTCTGATCATGATTTGATGTTCAAAAGAGTGAAGAGCTCTGGTGATGCTCTAATTGGATATGTGGACTCTGATTATGCCAGCAATGTTGATACCAGGAAGTCACTTACAGGGTATGTTTTTACTTTGTTTGGAAGTGTTGTGGTCTGGAAGGCTTCTCAGCAATCTGTGGTTGCCTTAAGTACTACTGAATCTGAGTATATTGCATTGACTGAGGCTATTAAGGAGTCTATATGGTTGAGAGGTTTAATTGAAGAACATGGAGTTCTGCAGGAAAGGGTATCTGTGCATTGTGATAGTCAAAGTGATGTGCATTTGGCTAAGCATCAGGTGTATCATGACAGATCCAAGCACATTGATATGAGGTTGCATTTTGTGAGAGATCTTGTTGATCAAGGTGTTGTCAAGGTGGAGAAAATTGCATCTGAAATCAACCCTGCATACAGTTTCACCAAGTGTATTTCTGGTGAAGTTTCAATTGTGTCAACAACTGGTTCAGTTGGTTGACATTCCACAATCTAAGTGAAGTTGGTTGTGTGGAAGTGACATTCCACAATCCCATTTTTAGTACTTTGGTATTTTTTCTGAAAATCAATTTCTAGCTTGCTATGGTTTCTACTGGCTTGTGGAGGCTGTGGTAGATGAAAACCCATGGTCTATAGCTTGATGGAAAGAGGAGAAGGAGAGGAATCTGGATTGGTCATTGTGAAGTTCTGAATCTTGGTTGAGCTTCCAAGATTTGTGTTCAAAATTGGCATTTCAGTTTCTGAGTTCAAGAACAAAAGGACAGTTTTGGTTTCTTGAATTATGGGTGATCAGGTGTTGATTGATGTGCACATGATGTATTCTGGAGTTGCAAATGTTATGTAAGGTGGAGATTTGTTGAAATGTACACAAAATTTGAGTTCTAGAAGTGTTTTTATACAAAAACGGAAGCATGGGCAAAGTGGTCTTTTTTAGCCGTTTAAATTCTGCCGCCAACATCAATACGACACCGTTTTTGGTGATACGACGTCGTTTCACCTGGGATCACACGAATGCCGCGGTGCATTGGATCGAGCCTCTCTTACGTGTTTGTTGATGAAAATGAAAGATTCCAAATGCATTGTGCACCTCGCCAGCTCACGCACAACATGACGTCCACAATTTCTGTTAGAAATTTGTGGTGTGGATTCGCCCAAACCGAGTTGATCGTAGGGTTCATATGCCACAGGAATTTAGGGGATTTCGCGAGTGTGTATATGTAAATGCAATTTACGAGTTGTGTGTGATCAAGAACTGTAACTGAACTCATTTCAATAGCCTTGAGAGCTTGAATAATACCAGAGCACCACCTCCCTCCCCGAGCACGTAGATCGTTTTTCAATCGATCGAAGCTCGTAAAATACTTTGTCATTTAGTGTGTTTTCTGTTGCGTTGTGTTCCTTGGAGTTCGTAGATACTTCTAGGATCCTTAAATCGCATTTTCGACGTTGCATCCCGAATTCACCATTGTTGAGCTTGAAGCTCTTGTTCGAAGCTTTTGAGCTCGCGCAACTAGATTATTTGTTTATCTTGTCGAATCCTCAACAAAATGCTTTAAACAATTAAAACTTTAATAAAAATTGTAGTTTACCCAATTTTTATTATTTTAATATCTAAAATATTAAATTCTTTAGTAAAAAATGTATTTTACTTCAAACAAATAAAAACAAAATCTATTTAAAATAATTTATTTATTTATTTATTTATTTTAATAATATTAATTAAAAAATTATTTTAAAAAATTAAATAAAAATAACAAAATCAATTATTAATACAAATTTAAATTTAAAATAAATATTTTCAAATTTTCAAATTTAAAGTACATTTTTTCTTAAATACTATTAAATTAAAAAAATTAAAAAAATCATAATATCAAATCATTTTTTTAAATTATAATTTTCTTTTTTTTTTTAAGTTTTATTTTTTAATTTTAATTATTAAAATTAAAAAGGTATTATTATGGTTAGGGGAGGAATGATTTTTAATATTATTTTGAACACCCATAGTTTTTCCCATCACATACAATGGCTGTATATTTTTAATATTTTTATTGATTAAGGTCTTTATATTATACTAATTTTAACTAGGGGCAGTTTTTTACATTTTGAAAAGTCTAAAATAACTCCACCCTCAGCGAATCCGTGATTTTGATAGTAAGAGAAATAATAATCTTAAATATTTAATTATACAATACCAAATTCTTTAGTCAAAGGAACATCAAATTCATTATACAGGTATGTCCCAATCTTCTGATCATGACCCGTACCCATCGATGCACCAGTCCAGAAATCTCACCAGCTCAGTTGCCAACGGGTAGCTGATCGTGAACCCGGATCCGATCGAGTTCCCGCCGACGTAGTACATTTTCTCGTACTCTCCAAATTATCGAGGAAGAACACGGTGTCCTCGTCCCCCATGACGAACCACATGATGATCTCTAGGCCGAGGTCGAAGCTCTCCTTGACCACGCAAGCCATGCAAACGGCCGACCGAGCTCCGTACCAGCACGTGTACTTGAACCAGGCTGTGTCGGTCGAGACCGTGTATCGCGTGTACTTGAACCACGACAAAAACGTTGTGTGGAACACGATAGTTTTTGGGTTTTCATCTACAAAGAAGCCTAAAGGAGAGAAGGCATGTGGCTTTCTACACTTTTCATTTTCCAAGTCATCACGACGCTAAACGTGATGCTTGGTTATGTGTTCGTTGTTGGTATATGTCCTTCGATCTTACGTGTGCAATCGATAAAGTCATAAGATCGTCTATGGATGTTAAATGATTATTCGATAATATTAATTATTGGGAACAATATAATATTGATCGATAAAATCATACCTACAGGGTCACACACGAGCTCGATATTGATATACATTGCTTAATAAATATATTGATTTAGAATCAATATTTACGTGGATTTTCACATGCATGGCTTGCATGAAATGCATGTCACATAGTGTGACATGGCATGCCACACAAGCCAATGGGACCACATATCATGATTTGGCATAATTATGTGGAGGTGACCTTTGAACTTCACCATAACACCCCATTATGTGTGGTTATGACACACACATTATGGTGGGGGTTACATGTGAAGTAAAAGGGGTATAATGAGCATGAAAATCAGATTTTCATGTAACATTCTAACACCATTTGCATCAGCCACGAAAATCCACTCAATTAGAGAGAAAAAGAGGTGATCTTGGAGATCCATTCTCAAGCAAGCAAGGTTTTCATTATCCGGGTTCGTGTGCAACACGTAGAGGCCGGGCCATTTGTGCGGCTTCAACATCCGGGCGATCCAAAGGAGTGACGAGGTCATTAAAAGGTGAACATTTCGAGGTGATCCATTGAGGTGGTTCAATCGACTCAACACCACCTTAAACAACATCAACGAGGCACGCTACACCGGTTGTAAGTGTTCTCGTTAATCCCTATATATATATATATATATATATATATATATATATATTGGATGTATATATATATAAATATGTGTCTATACATATATATGTGTGCACTAGATCCTGTTGTTCGTGTTCTATTGTTTTACACACTTCCGCACACACGAACAAGGTAATCGAGCGATAAGATCGGCGTCGAAAACCATCAATTGGTATCAGAGCCAGGTTTCGTGCACATGAATTGTGTTGGACACAATGATTAAATAAACATAATTGAATTATATGTTTTATTGTGATTATGTGATTAGATGTAAGGCCGGCCACCGCTAGTGGTCGGGTGAAGAAATCGTCGTTTTTTAGGTTTCGATTGGCCATAGTTTTTTGAGGGCTGCGTCCCTTGGAATCATTTGTAATAGATAGGTTTTCTATTTCAAAATGTATTGTTCAACATGTAAGTTATGGATTTATCCATGTAACGGAGTTGGATTTCGAAGCCCAAGCGAAAACGAGAAGAAACGAAGCAAAATGAACGAAACCGGGCTGCTAGAGCAAAACGGCGGGCGCCGTTTGTGCTCTGGCGGGCGCCGTTTTGGTTCGGCGGGCGCCGTTTTGGAAACGGCGACCGCCGAAAGGCCTTTTTTGGGTCAGATGGTTTTTTGCCCTTTCAGCGGGCGCCGTTTTGGAAACGGCGACCGTCGGTGGTGTTCAGCGACCGCTGGTTGTGAAACGGCGGGCGCTGTTCGTGGTTTTTGGGTACGGACTTGGTTTGACCAAAATCGGCGGGCACGGAACTGAAACGGAGGGCGCGGACCAGTCCAGAAGATGTTCAAGACATTTTAAGTTGCTTTAATTCAATTCTTTAGAGAGTTGTGAGGTTCTAGGGGCCTTTCGAATGCGTATTTATATGCTTTGCTTTTTTAAGTTAAGCATGTTAAAATTGTTCAACAAACATACACCTTAAAATTGCAAGTTCCCAAAATAATGAGATTATGTCTTGTCCAAAACATCACACCCATGAATCCCTCGATCATAAGGTTGTAGGTCCGCCTCAGCGGGGTACAACTTGTTATCTTGGGATAGTGGGAGTAAGGGTTGGACCTTTACATGTGAGTTTGGTTTTCTCATCGATAGATCCACTGCAGGCGTGGCTATCGACACATGAGATGAGAATGGGATTCTCGTCGACCGAGAGTGACATTAGATGTCATTGACGTGGGATGTCAACCTATCTTGGTTTTCTTAAGTGCAGATTCAGTCGGCTTAAGGATTCACAAGATGAGGGTCTTGGGATCGTTTTGTTCAAGGGAACATAGATATTGGATATCGATTGAACAAAATGGAACAAATAAGTAGTTTTGATAGACAACCTTACTTGTTTACCGCTTTGTGGATGTTTACATACTTTAGTTATCTTTCTTTTGTAGTTTATCATGTCAAATATCAACTCAATTCAAGTTTGGTTCAATTCTTGATTGTGAAAAATTGAACAACATACATTTTCTTGATTCACAACGTAATTTGAGGATGATCCTCAAATACGAAGACAAGGAAAATGTGTTAGATAACCACATCCTAAGATATCATTGAACAACTCAATATCATGTTCGGGGAATATGCTATGATTGAGCGGTTTGGTGTGACCAGGGCCATCGCTTTAGCTAGGCTGGAGAAAGAGAAACCTATAGGGACCACATGTGCAACAAATGATTGAATTATTTGCTTTAAGTGATCTCCTAAATTTTTCTAAGATGGTGAGTCGTCAATTAAAAAGGACACTAAAAGGGATGTGGTAATCAAAAGAGTATGGGCAAGAAGACTACTAGGGTTCCTAGGGAATCTGAATACGTCTACAGCAAAAGTGTAGGACACTAATTGCAAACAAGTAGAAGTTCATATTTATTCAATTTCAAAACAAATGCCTAATTTATCTTTCATATGATGAATTCTAAAGTTAGGATTATTTTCACCTCGGGGAGTGATCTAATCCAAAACACTTAGTTCATCAATGACATAAATTAGAGACTTTCGAGCCATGGGATGGCGTTAGTCGATTGTCTGGTTGGCTCCCTCATACTAATGAGAGATAGGGCTTCAATTGCATGATAAAATCGCTGGTTAGAAAATTTCTAGTTTTCACTTACGATTTATCACGTTTTGATATTGGAATAATTGTGAACGAGAATTCGAATAAGAGTCAATTATTTAGAATAATTGAACTTGCCCAAATTTCAAAGAAGATGTGAAGAACGGGGTTGCTTCATCTTCAGGTATTAATGTTATAGACATTAAACTTCACAAATTCTACTTCTTGGGTATTGGATGCCAAATGTAGTTCTCACATTTGTATGTGGAGGAACTACATAGAAGTATAAGTTTGGTGAGTAGAGATGTCGATCTACGGGCGAGAAATGGAGCGAAGGTCGCTGCATTAGTCTTATGATCATATGATGTTGTTTTGCCTTAGGGCCTTGTTTTAGTATTATAACTATGTAATTTCGTACCTTCAATAAACAATGAATATTGGTTCAGTATTGGATACTGATGGATTAGTTTTTCACTATTTAAATAGTTTGATAACTATTTTAATTGTGAACTATTCTTTGTTTTAGTACGATTATTACATTATTTATGTATACTTTAAACTCAACAAATCATATATAACATTAACACCAAAGGCCGAATCGAATAAGTCTCAATGAGACATAACTATAACATTGTTGATTAGATCAAAATCTAAACATGTAACGAATCTTCTTTTAGAAGGCATTCTAGAATCATTTGACTTGGAGTCATTTGATACATGTGAATGATGTTTGATGGACAAAGATAACAATGTCATCTTTATTGGAGAAAGGAGAACATGTGAGTGATTAATTAGGGATGATCCATACTGATGTATGGGGAACCTATCAGTTCACAAGCACATGAAGGTTATGTTTCGGAAAAGAGAAAACAAACTATATTAGATATAGTTCGACCATTCGATGAGAGGTCTAAATGAACTACTGGTCTCTTTTGGGAACACACAATTCTACACTTCAACTTATACACTGAATAGGACGCTGTCAAAAGCTGCTGATAAGACACCATACTAGGTATGGAAAGGGAGGGTCCCTAAATTGTTTTCATCAAGATTTGAGGTTCTAAAATCTTCTATGACGAGATTTATCTCTATAGAGATTGAACTCAATTGGGATTAAAGTTTCTTTATGGTATCCATAAGAAACTCGAGGGTACAACTTCTATGATCTATCTTAGAACAATATTTTGTTGCTCGAGATAGTGATTTTCTTGAAAAAGAGTAATCTTTCCTAGAAAGTCAGTGGGAGCTCAGTTGTCTTGAACGAGGTTCAAGTAGAACAAACTGATATGGATTCTCAAGACTTGGTCAAGAGTACTCCAGTGGTTTTGGAAACCACACATAACCCTCGAAGGCCCGGAAGGATTAGAACTCAACCTGACAGATACTTAGGTATTCTGACAAATGAGAGATATGAAATCATGCTTTTGGAAAGCAATGAACCTTTGACCTATATCCAAGCTATGACGAGTCCAGATTCCGAGAAATGGCAGGGTGCCATGAAATCCGAAATGGAATTGATGTCTGAAAATCAAGTTTGGAACTTGGTTGATTTGCTTAAAGGGGCTAGGCCATTGGAAGCAAATGAATTTACAAGATAAAAACAGACATGGATGGAAAACCTAGTGTTTTCAAAGCAAGGTTGGTGGCAAAAGGTTTTTTCACAGGGTGGATTATAATGAAACCTTTTCACCAGTTGCTATGATTAAATCCATTCGGATTCTCTTAGCCATTGCTGCTCATTATGATTATAAGATATGGCAAATGGACGTTAAAACCGCCTTCTTGAATGGGATTCTAGAAGAGGATGTGTTTATGACACAACGAGAGGATTTTATCAATCTTAATCAGGCTGTGTGAGTATGCAAGCTTAATAAATCCATTTATGGATTAAAGCAAGCATCTCAGAGTTGGAATCTTCGGTTCGATGAATCCATACAGGGTTTTGGATTTCAGAGGAACACAGAAGAATCTTGTTTTACAAGAAGATCAGTGGGAGTTACGTTGTTCGATTATTACCCAAAGTATCGTATGCTTTAAGCATGACGAATTGGTTTCAAGGAAAATCTGGTGAGGGACATTGGATGTGGCCAAAACTATTCTAAAGTGTCGTTTACGGACTAAAGAATATTATCTTGTCTTTGGAGGACAAGATGAGTTGATATTAACAATATATTTGATGCATACTTCAAAACAGACTAAGATAATTTCCGATTTTAATCTGGTTATATCTTTTGTCTGGTTAGAGGTAAAATGTGCTGGAATAGTTCCATGCAATGCAATAGCTGATTAAACTACAGAAACTGAGTACAGCACTGCATTGGATGCAGTTATGTTGGCAGTTCAGATTTTAAAGTTCTTCGATGAACTAGGTGGCATAACTAGCTCGGCTCATCCGATAGTTCTCTATTTATAGTAGAGTTATCGCGCAAGCCAATGAGCTAGGAAGCACAAGTCTAAAACTGGTGCTCAGGAAATTTCAGGAAGTTCCACATTATTTGGGAGATAGTGTTGTGTAGACATCGAGATAATAAAGTTGCAACTTTTGGTAAGGTTGCAAACCTGCTTTCTAAACCTCTCCAGCAGTCTAAGCTTAAGGCTTTCACGACTGCAATAGGGATCAGACATCTTAGAGATGGGTTGTGATTTCTATTACTGTATTAGATACTTTTGGAGATTTGGTAAACATTCACTCATATGTATAATACATATTTCTTCATATAAATATGGTTTAATTTATATGAATTGTCCAAATGATTAAGTGATATCAATTGGGTTATGAGGTCGACTTACCGCATAATGAAGTCCCAATGGTTGAACTGATATACTTAAATCATATAGTTGTTCCTGGTTCGTATAATCGAGTACGGACAAACCGATAATACAATGAACTAGTTTGTAATGTGTACTAGAGCGCCGCTTCATGGGCTAGTGATGTGGGACATCAAGTACAATTACATAGATATTAACTGGGAGCTAATGATCGAACAGACCCGACTGGAATAGTATTTAAACTTTCGAGTCATAATACTATTTCATTGACTGTCGAGCAATTTCCTCTGACCTGAGTAGTCCAGAGTGATTCCATTGTGAAATGGTGTACTTTGATACAAGTAAACGCCTTTCGTAAAAGGAGGTTATAAAACTTGTTATTGGGTATATCAGGAAGCAAGTGGGAGATCTTGGATTGACAAGATGGGATTGTCCTCCATTTTAAAATGGGATACATGTCTTACAGGCCACTTGGAGAGTCGAGACTGTGGAAAATACGTGGCCACGTCCAGATTCGTATCATAGTGATAAATCTGATTTTAGAGTCTGTCTCAAAGTCCAAGAAAGGTTTGAACCGATTGAGGATGACTCGAGTCTTGCCTCAAGTTCAAACTTAGACATAAAGTGACAACAGGAAATTGGCAGCACACTGGCTCTGAAGGCCAAGTGGGAGATTGTTGGTATATGTCCTTCGATCCTACGTGTGCAATCGATAAAGTCATAAGGTCGTCTATGGATGTTAAATGATTATTCGATAATATTAATTTTTGGGAACAATATAATATTAATCGATAAAATCATACTTACAGGGTCACACACAAGCTCGATATTGATATACATTGCTTAATAAATATATTGATTTAGAATCAATATTTACGTGGATTTTCACATGCATGGGATGCATGGTTTGCATGGAATGCATGTCACATAGTGTGACATGGCATGCCACACAAGCCAATGGGACCACATATCATGATTTGGCATGATTATGTGGAGGTGACCTTTGAACTTCACCATAACACCCCATTATGTGTGGTTATGACACACACATTATGGTGGGGGTTACATGTGAAGTAAAAGGAGGTATAATGAGCATGAAAATCAGATATTCATGTAACATTCTAACACCATTTGCATCAGCCACGAAAATCCACTCAATTAGAGAGAAAAAGAGGTGATTTTGGAGATCCATTCTCAAGCAAGCAAGGTGTTCATTATCCGGGTTCGTGTGCAACACGTAGAGGCCGGGCCATTTGTGCGGCTTCAACATCCGGGCGATCCAAAGGAGTGACGAGGTCATTCCAAGGTGAACATTTCGAGGTGATCCATTGAGGTGGTTCAATCGACTCAACACCACCTTAAACAACATCAACGAGGCACGCTACACCGGTTGTAAGTGTTCTCGTTAATCCCTATATATATATATATATATATATATATATATTGGATGTTGGATGTTGGATGTATATATATATATATATATATATATATATATATATATATAAATATGTGTCTATACATATATGTGTGCACTAGATCTTGTTGTTCGTGTTCTATTGTTTTACACGCTTCCGCACACACGAACAAGGTAATCGAGCGATTGGATCGTCGTCGAAAACCATCATTCGTTTCTATAGACCTTGGCCTTATGCTCGGCGCAATTATCATTGGATGCCAAAAAGGCCTCGACTGTGGTGGCCGTAACCATGCTGGCATTCGTTCTGACGGGAGGGTACAACGTGCACAAGGTGCGTTCTTCGTGTCGTGGATAAAGTACGTTTCCAGCACATTCTAAAGGTATAGGCTTCTGATCAACATTCAGTATGGAGATGGAGAAAGGGTTTAACTTTGCTCGGTTGCTCAACTAGGGGAGGAGACAATGCCATGTGTGGGATTTCGACAATTTTGATTTTCGGGATTGCTACTTCGCTATATTTATTGATGCGGCTTTAGTTTGTTGTCGCTATACATATAATTATTTTTGTATTACAAACCTTTTACTAGTCATGTAATATCTATGCTAGATACATATGATCACATGAGGATATCTACGATATGGATAATATGAGTAAATGAATTCATACGAGTATATTAGGATATCTACTATAGATACATATGAGTAAATGAGAATTGAGAACTACGAGGATATCTATGATAGATTTATGAGTAAATGAATTATATGGGTATATGAGAATATCTACGCTAGATACATATGAGTAAATCAATTATAGTTTGTTGTCCATGTAATATCTATGTCTAGATGAGTACACGAGGATATATACACTACATACATATGAGTAAATCAATATATGTATGTACTCTAGATACATAAGATATTACAAATTGAACTAGAAATCACACTTTTGTCAGTTTCCTACAATATACTCAACAGCTAGAATATTATCACCATAATGAATGAAAACAGTAATGTCATCATGTTACTCTAGGTGTTTTGGATCTTGTGCTATGCGCAAGCAAACTCACTATTTTTTCGGTTCTCTTTCTTTTAGACACTATCTTGCGCTTGACTCAAGATATCTGGTTTTATTAAGAATCTATCATTATTTACTTTCTTATTTCTCTTGGTCGCCTGCAATGTTACTTCGTCAACTGTCTTTTTCAAACTTTTCCTTGACACCTTGGTGCGAGCATCTACCTCAGATTTGTGCCTTTTCTTTATGTGTGACTTACTCAACGGAGCCATATCCGTTACTTCACTGTACGTCTAGTAAAGAAGAAAGAAACAACTTTCAGCAAGTTAATGACAAGTAGTTTATGTATAAACATTTACTTTATATTAATGGAAAAAATATTTAGCAACTTTTCAAGCTCCCAAAAATTGATCAATGTTAAGACACACTTACTGATAACAATTTCTATCCAAAATAACACAATATTACCGAATCAAACGCGTCATGTGATTTATCTTGTATTTGTGTGTTTTTCGTTTATGTTTTTGTGTTGTGTTTGAGTTGTTTTGTGTAGTGTTTATGTTATTTAGTATGTTTTGTGTTTATGTGTGTTTGTCAGCTCTCACAGGTGTGTTGGAGTGTTTTTGGTCAAGTTTCAGGTCATTAATCGAAGAGAAGTCGAGGAATCGAGCAAATAGCGACAAAAGGAGAAATGGGGACCGCCGAAATGCTTCAGCGGTCGCTGATGATCAACAGCGGGCGCCAGACCACCTTTGGCGGGCGCTGAAAGGCCGGAAAAGTGGTCAGAATATCCGAAAAAAGAAGAGCACAAGAACAGCGGCCGCTGTTCTATTTCCGCGGCCGCCGAAAGGCCTCCAGCGGGCGCCGGAATGCATCGGCAGGCGCCGGACTGGGATGGACAGGCACAGCATCGGCGGTTACGGGGCGGTTTCTTGGGCGTTTGAAGTCCTATTTAAGTGATTTTCTTTGCAGAAGAAAGCTAACTCTCGCCCGGTGAACTTGGGAGAAGGTCGGGGACGAAGCCATTGACGGCGGCAATGTTCACGAGACGAGAAGCACGATCGAAGTTCTACGACCACTACTTTTACTAGTTTGAACTTTAAACTTGATTTCGATTATTTGTTTTACTTTGTTTTGTTTCTTTTCATGATTTTGACTTTATGTAATACACATCTAGATTTCTAAATGCTTTGATGTTATTTTCATAAATGCTTTGTTTTTATTAAATTTATGTTAATGTCTCTTTTCATTATCGTTGTTAAATACTTTTTCAAGATGTTGAACTAAATTTTCATCTTGGATGATGATATGATGAACGAACGAGAAAAACTAGAAATTACTTGATTGATCTCAATACGTTAACATAATCTTAGAAGCGTAACCCGATCGGGAGCGAACCTCTAAGTGGATTAAACGTGTGACGACGAGTGAAGTAAGTAAGATCTGGAGCTTGACTTTCGTGTGTTGATTGAATTGATTTAATTGAGTGTTTGCAAAATTTTCTTTAATGTTTTGATTGTCATCGTCCAAGTCGTTTTCTCATATTTGTATTTTCATTTTTGCTATTTTTAATTGTCGAACAACTTGAATTTAGGATTTAGAATTATGTATTATGTTTCTAACACGAACATTCACTTGAATATTACTCTTCCATTTTCTTGGATTGATACCGAGTCAAACTACAACTGACCTCAGATTTTGACGAGAGACGCACCAAAAACGTCTAATCATCATGATATCTTCAAAATCAAAATTACTAGTAATATATGTAACAAATTTGCTACACGAAATATTACAATACCCAATTTACATGATTTGGTAGAAACCACATGAAACATCCAGAATGAATTTCTACAAATTTGAAACATACACCTTATAATTGTTCGTCGTAGCACAACCGACTAGGGACGATTTAGTGTAAACCCAAATGAAAAAGACTATGAATGATCAAAATACATGATTTTTACCAAATTTTAACAAACCTAATTGTAACAAATGTGTAAATATCGACCGTAGCAATAACTGATCATATTCAATTCATATAAAGCAGACGTTTAGATATGGTTATCACAATAGATTTCTCACCTCACGTTGAAATGCTACAGTAGGTATCAGACCTTCCGCCGTTTTCTAGGAGTCTTTAGAAGCGGGGATTCTACCGTAGTTTTGATGAAAATCTCATTACCTTCAGCTGTGTTCTGGGAGTCTTTAAGAAACGGGGATTCTACCGTAGTTTTGATGAAAATCTCATCGAATATATTAAAATCTTTTTTTGTAAAGATCAGGTTTAAATATGTGTAGTTATTTTAATTAATACATTGAAAAGGTTAGTATTGGCATAGTGTCCTATAAAATAATTAGGCAAAAGTATAGGTAGTAATTATAATATCACTCTAAGACTTGCCCCGATCCATGATTCCCCCAATTAAAAAATAGTCGTAAAAAATTATAAATTAAATTATTTATTAATTCAAAAATTCTAATATAGTAAAATAAAAATTGTAAGAAATTTGTTATATTTTTTGAAAATTAATTTTTATTTATGATTTGTTTAGGTAAAATATATTTTAGTAAAAAACATAACTTTTAAATATTAAAATAATAAAGTTCGAGTAAATTACAATTTTAATCAAATGTTTATGTGTTTAAAGTATTTTATTAATGGTTTAGGAGTGGAGTGGAACTTTTACAAAAGATTTGGAGATTTAAAGCTTTTTACTCTATAAATAATGAGCTATACTAGTATATTTTAACAATGAACCAATCAATTTTTTTTTAATTATTCACACTGTCATTAATATCAACTAATCATATTAATTCCTTCAACTTTTTTTTTTAATTATGACTTTATAAAAATGAACTTTATTTAATATTTTATTTAATGTCGTACTTTACCTACATTAAAATTATTAATTATCTCTATGTAATTTTATTTTTTGCAATACATTAAACATATCTATTATTTCTTTGTATGTTTTTTATTTGCAATGTTATAATATGACTCGGATGAACAATTGGAGTGGAACGAGATCGAAAACGGTGTAAAACTGGAGTGGAGCGAGATCGAAAACGGTGTAAAACTGGGTTAGAAGATGATCAGTGCGCCGCGTTGATTCTGTGAAGAAACAGAGCGCGGCGCGCTCCTGATGTTCGATGAGAGCTAGCGCGGCGCGCTGAGTCTGAGCGCGCTGTGCTCCTGCAGGTCGAAGCTTCAGAGCGCGGCACGCCCGTCGCGCCCATCGCGTCCGTTTTTCGTTTGGGGTCGTTTTTCGGCATGTTTATCGACCTGAGAGCTCTATTTGCGGATTACTTGATTTAACATTTATATTATTAGATTATTTCTTTGATTAGGAGATATGAAAAGTTATATTAGCAATATAATTTTATTCTTAATCTTAAAACTATCATTAATTAAAATTTATTTCTTTGACTTGGAAATGTATTCCATTTTTTAATTAAATTTAAATGCGTAAGCCAATCATAAAATGCCACGTAGAAGTGAAATCGGAGAATTTTATTTTAGACTGCCACGTCATTCGTTGTCAGGGCAAATTTTTAATTACCTGGGATTAAATTGAAATTGTTTATCTACGTGGGACTAAAACGAAAATGAACCTCTAGGACCAAATTAATTTTTCTCCCGATAAAATAACACAACTTTACAATGAAACCCGTAGTGTATTACATGACCCATGTCACATAGATAGACTCAATTTAAATATTAAAATTTTCAAAAAAATTATTTTATTTTTTATATATAAATATCAAACTACATTCTTCACAGTGTAGTGTTATTTTTCAATTCTTCACAAATATATAGTCCATTCTTCATAAAAATAAATTTTATTTTTTACAAATAGTATAAATACATGTTTGACAACATTAGTATTAAATTCTTTACAACGTGTATTCTTCAAGAAAATAAATCTCTTTTTTTACAATTAAATTAAATATAATTCAACTGGTTGTGTATATGAATTAAAATTTTGAATTTTTCACTATCATTGATCAATTTTAATTTTAAAACTCTCATGTTTGTTGTTATATGATTGATTGCGATTTCTGAACAAGATATTTATCGATTTTTAATAACGTAAATTAATAGAGAATAATTTATCTGGTTTTATCTATATATGGCATTTATATTTTGAAGATCGCGAATAATTTTTTGAAACATGGCCCAAAACTAATTGTTTATTGAGCGTAATATTTTTGAGAAGTACTTGTTTCATTTTCAATGCCACATGTATAAAAGAAAGAAACCGATAACATGATGAAGTTAATATATCCAACCAATAACATGGTGATTTTATTATAGTCTTGAATGATCATCTTATAAATTTATTTCCTTTTACCTCCATGTCATATCACAAATACCTTTTCTCCATGTTTTCTACAAATAAAAACATCAACCAAATTTCGAGTCCACATAAATTATGTAAAAATTAAAGTATATATTATCATCAGTAATATTACAGGATTGAGATTTATCAATCCGTACCGAAGTAAAACACATTCAAAACCAAAATCAATATTGTATGGAATAAGCGCAGAAATGAAAAATACTGTAACACACAACACACATAATTAACAGAATTAACGTGATTTGGTTTTACTCAAACAAATAAATTAAGAGTCTAGTGGAGAAAGAAATGAATAAATTAATTTTCTTGATTATAATTCAACCGAAACAGGAAGTAATTAGCTGAAAATTTTCTCAATCAAAGTTGTTAAAGCAATATCATCTAAAAGATGAACGGCTAGAAAAATTGAACAATTTGACATTTATATTAGTGTTCAATATATTTTTCAATACTCCAGCTAACTTGAACAATTTGACATTTATATTAGCGTGTCGAATATATTCTTCAATATCATGTTAAAATAATATCATCTAAAAACTCGAATTATTAGAGAAATTAAACAATTTAACATTTATAATCGTGAGTCGAATATATTCTCCAATAAAAATAAACTACCAAAAAAAAAAAACTAGTATGATGTAGTATATTTGCGCATGAAAACTTAACACACATTTTATTTTTAATTTTTGTAATGACATGGAGAACAGTAGAACACAATTGAGTGCAAGGGATTAAGATATTCTATTTTTATTTTGAACTTAGTTTGTTTGAAATGAAACGAAATCTTAAGTACAAAAATAATAAGAATTAAAAGTATTGAAAATTCAAGTAATATTTTGTAGATTATACCGGTAACATTTTATCTTTTTTTTTTTGTTGGATTTATAAAAAAAATACGCTATACTTTTGGACTAAATTTGTTCTAAGCGAACTAAATTGAATTCAAATTAAGTTTAAAATAATGTACTTTTATATAAAAAAATTATACTTAATTTACCATTTATAACTAATAAAATGATAGGGATAGAGAAACATTCTAAAAGGCTGGCCTATATAAACATCAAGAATCAAGCAAATTAAACATCAACCATAATACTGTAATCAGAGTTCTCATACACCATGGCGAAACTTGCAAAGATGTTTTGCATTCTCTACCCCCTATTGATTTCAGCATGTATGCTCAACTGCCAATGCCAAGAGAGGAAGGTATTTACATATGAACAATACTTTATTCATTTCAAAGTGTTAACATATGCCAATGCCACCTTTCTAATGTTGCTTATAATTAAGTTTATGATCTGACATTTACAAATTCTCCAACAAATGTCCTCTTAACTTGACAAAAAATACTGTCACTTGAACGACAACAAAAGAACTCCATCAAAAAGCCGAAAGTGCTTGCAAATACTCCCTTGCCCCATTTTCTATAGTCAGAAAGATTATAGGTTTTGCCTGATGAGATCTTGCTCTTTTTCTGCAGCTTCACGTAGTATACATGGGTGGTAAGCCACAGGAAGATACGAAAGTCGCTTCCAAACATCAGACCATGTTGCTTGATGTATTTGGAAGGTGGATATAAAGACACCATTAAATCTCAGATGCACTCGTATCTGCATTTAAACACCATTAATTGTATAATATTGATCTGGATTCTTCTAATTAATACTACGTATGTTGTGCAATTGCAGCACTGCATCAGTCCAAAAATCATTAGTATATAGTTACAGTAGAAGTTTTAATGGGTTCGCAGCCATGTTGACCCAGAATGAAGCCAGAAGGATATCAAGTGAGTCCATGATTTCAAAACGGTTAAATCAGAATTTAAAATTTTATTTTAAATGTTCTCGTTGAAAGCTAGATAAATCATATGGATGCAGAGATGGAAGGCGTGGTATCAGTGAACCCAAACCGCATATACAAGCTTCATACAACGAGGTCTTGGGATTTCTTGAATCTCACTGCCAACAAACTTGGAGCTCCTCAAGAATCTGATGTCATAATCGGCCTCCTCGACACTGGTAAATCAATATTAAATAGAAAGAAATATTTTCAGTTTTCACATTTTTCACGATTACCTCTTTCGGTAGGAGTTTGGCCAGAGCATCCAAGTTTCAATGACAAAGGCTTTGGTCCTCCACCAGCCAAATGGAAAGGGACCTGCACGGGCACAAATTTCACCTGTAACAAGTAAGCAATCCCAGTTTTTAAGCAGAAATTCAAGAAACATTAGTATAATGCAACTATTATTATTTTTATTACATCTTCCAAATAGATTAGTAACTATTTCAATGATGCATTCGTTCACTTCAGCAAAATTATCGGCGCGCGTTATTACAACATCGACAACTATTATGGTGAGACTGACATCCCATCCCCTAGAGACACTGAAGGACACGGAACCCACACGGCATCGACCGCCTCTGGAGTCGAGGTGGACGCCAGCTACTTCATTCTGTCTAAGGGTGTGGCAAAAGGAGGTGTTCCCAACTCAAGAGTTGCGGTTTACAAAGTCTGTTGGGTAAACGGTTGCAACTCGGCTGACATCCTCAGAGCTTTTGACGATGCTATAGCGGATGGGGTCGACATCATCTCAGTTTCCTTGGGATCAGATTTGCCCCAGGATTACTTCGACGACCCTATCGCTATCGGATCCTTTCACGCCATGAGAAACGGAATACTGACGTCAAATTCAGCAGGGAATTCGGGGCCTTCCCCTGCATCAGTTTCGAACTATTCTCCTTGGACCCTAACAGTTGCTGCCAGCACCATCGACCGAAAATTCATAGCCAGAATGGAAACTGGAAACGGTCAAATTTTCACTGTAAGATTGAATAAAGAATTACTACGATTTTCCATTTTTCTCTTTTAACTAGTATTTAAATTATATGAAGGGAATCACCATCAATGCCTTTGATCTCAATGGTACTTCGTACCCTTTAATCTGGGGAGGAGATGCTGCTAATTACACATTTGGATCGAGTTCTGATTCCGCAAGATATTGCTTACCCGGTGGAATGAATGCCAACAAAGTGGCTGGGAAAATTGTTTTCTGTGAAGCCCTCTTGGATGGTTCCGGAGTTCTTCAAGCTAATGGCATTGGCACCATTTTCTCAGATGTTTCTATCGAGAATCCTGATGTTGCCCTAAGTTGGCCATTGCCTTCGACATTTATTAGCCCCCAAGACGGGAAAATGGTTCTGGAATACATAAGGAGTTCAGAGTGAGCTATTATTCTATTCTCCATTATTAATAAATCAATAATATACACAAGACAGAAAAAATAAAAAGGAATTAATTTAACTTTCTGGAATAATAAATTTCAGCAATCCCACAGCAACTATTTTTGCTAGTGATGAATGGAAAGATTACATGGCGCCCATTGTTGCTTCATTTTCTTCTCGAGGGCCGAGCCCTATCACCCCAGACATTCTAAAGGTTATCAACAAAAATAATTTTTTCATCGATGAATTAATTCAAATATCTTACAATATGCAACTGATTACCTTTTTCTGGACCTTTTTTGACAGCCTGATATCAGTGCCCCTGGAGTCGACATTCTTGCCGGCTGGTCTCCATTGTCACCATCTTCAGTGTACGATGGTGACAGCAGGAGCACACTATTTAATATCATATCAGGCACATCCATGTCTTGCCCTCATGCTAGTGGTGCTGCTGCCTTTGTCAAAGCAGATCACCCTGATTGGTCACCTGCTGCGATTAAGTCTGCCCTCATGACAACAGGTGAATATAATAACAATATGTTGTATCTAATGTTTTAATACAGTCTGAATATCCAAGTGTGGCATTGATATAATCTTATATATCGGGTGAAGCTAGCTTCACAGGGTACAAAAGAAAATCCCGTATGTTATTGCATACCCAGTTGGTTATAAAGAAAAAAGAAAAGAGAACCATAATTTTAGTGTTGCTCAGAACTCTTGTTCTTGATGATCAGCTTATGTCATGGACTCAAGTAAACACGAAGATCTTGAATTCGCTTACGGGTCAGGACAGATCAATCCAGCTGCTGCAAGAGACCCTGGACTGATATTTGATGCATCTGAGTCAGATTACACGAATTTTCTCTGCAAACAGGGCTATAACATCACCTCCCTCAGACTATTGACGGGAAAAAACAACACCTGTGATGGTACAACCAAAGGAAGAGTCTGGGATCTGAACTACCCATCCTTCTCTCTATACGTCGAAGATGGCAAGGCAATTATGGGCACCTTCACAAGGACAGTGACCAATGTGGGTCCATCTAACTCAACATACACAGCTAACTTGTACATGCCGCAGGCGTTGATCAGTGTTAGTGTCGAGCCGTCTGTTCTTACCTTTGCGGCTGTTGGAGAGACCAAGACTTTCACCGTTAATATTGGTGGGCCCACAATTTCGCAGCAGCCAATCATTTCGGGAGCCATCACGTGGACTGATGGGAATATGCATGCTGTCAGGATGCCGCTTGTGGTGTATAACTACATGCCGGGTGCTCCTTACCGTTTGTATTCTTGGGACCACTCTACAAAAAGTACGAATTTCCAGACAATCTATGGAAAAAATGGGATTATGGGACAGAGAATAGCACATCCACAGTTCTTTAACTAAAAGAGCTTGAATTGAGCATTCTGAGTAGGCATGCTTTCAAGTTCACTAATAAGAAAAAGTATCATTAATAATAATAATAATATTATTATTATGACAAGCAGTAAATGGAATATGGTATCACTTAACGACTTCGGAGTTTAATAATGGAGTAAACCTAAACAGAGTTTTTATGATCATGTAAGTAAGCATTGCCATTAAACATTCCATGAAAGTGCATCAAGACTCCTTCAAATGAGCAGCAAACACTCAGTTTACTTCAGAAAGAAAAGACAGAAATAAAAAAGCATCTGTGCACCACAAATTAATTCAACATTTCGACCTCATTTATTCAATTTTTCAAGTCAACAATACAATACAAAAATATAAATAAAGTGGAAATCTCGAGGGTAACAGAATGACAAAAGAACACAAGAAAAAGGACAATAAGAGCTGGTGGCAGCTCATCCAAACCTCCAATTTTCAAGCTGCACCTGCAGAGGGGGTCTTCCTATTCGGCTTGAACACAAACTCAATCAGAGCGTCCTTAATTGGCAGCATCTCAGGAAACTCCCGCTTAAGTTTTGTGGCGTCAAGCTCGTTGTTACTCCTCGGAGCAACAATCACCTTAGCCTGTTCCTCAAGAGTGAAGTTCTTCCAAGTGAAGTTCGGGTCCATATACTCACGGTACATCTCCAAAATCTCATTGTGGCTGACAACCCCTGGATTCGTGAAGTTCCAGATCCCGGTGAGGTTTCTTTTGGCCATCTCTATGGATATGGGGAGAAGCTCATCTAATATGGTCATGGAGTTGGGTATGTCCACCACCTTGTCGTACCTTGTTATCTTCGTGATGAAATTACGAGGGTTTGATAGATCAGACGAAATGGGCATTCTGACTCGCAGTGTGCACACATTCTCATAGTTCTTCAATAAATCCTCAACCTGTAAAAAGAAGTCAATCAGAACACACTTGATTATGTAGTTGACCTCAGCAAAGTTACTTGAGCTAAGCGGTTAAAAGATGAAATAAACTGTATAAACAACTCGGTAAACGGAAGCTTTACAATTCCTCAAATCTCTGTAGCATACTGTATATTCATCAAAAATTAAAATAAAACCTACATCATATAGCAATCATAAGATATCATTTGTCAAGCATTACTAATTAGCTAACCCTAATCATTTCCAAATTTCCCGGACCAATGGATACTTCATACTTTCCATATGTAAAGTTTTAAAAAGGCAAAGATCATGTACTGCTTCCTAAGTTATCGACTAACAGAGATCAAAGGTATTAAATATACAACGATCTAACAGACTAAAGAAAACCCACCATCGCCTTGGTCTTGGAGTAAAAGGATCCGATAAAGTTGGGCGTGTCTTCCTCCTTGAACCCGATCCCCGACCCGAGCGGGTGCTCCGAATCGTACTCGAAAATACAGCCCGTGGCATAGTTAATCAACACCAGCCCCTTTTCCCTGCATAAGTCGGCGAGCGTCAGCGTGCCGACAACGTTGGTGCGGATGGTTTCCACCTTGTGCGACTCGCACCAGTCCACGTTGGGCCGGCCGGTCACGCCAGCGGCATTGAATACGTGCGTGGGCCGGATCGACGCGAGGTCGGCCTCGAGGGAGGCCCGGTTCTCGAGCCGGCCCGAACCGTAGACGTACTCGATGCTCTGGGCCTGACAGAGCTTTCCCAGCAGACCACCGATCCAACCGGTCCGGCCATAGATCAGGAACTTGAGTGGTTGTGCGACTGACGGATCTGCTGCGGAGCTCATCTCTGGGTTTAGTATAGTAAGTGAGTATTTGTGTAGCTAGTATTTATTTGTAATGGGTTTCCAATTTTTCGGATCTCTGCTTATATACGTGGAGTTCCTTGTACCCGTATGTGAGGGTGAATGACCAAATTACCCTCGGGATTACAGGAGGAATACCTTCACTGGCTATGACAAGATTCACGTGTTAATTAGATCTAATCTAATGATCAATTTGTTTAATTATTTTCGTTGTATAATCTCTGATCTGATTGGATGTACGTGCAGCGGAGTGGAGTTGATTAGGGGGTTTATTCAATTTCCAAATAATTGATTGGTTGGTTTCCCAATTGAGGGGTAGGTACGTGGGTGGGTGAGTGAGTGCATTTTGATTTGTCAAGTTTTGGGATATGAGTGGTTGCCAACTCTTGGAAACTAATTTTAAACAATGTATGATCAAATCCTTAACAGTTAACAATGTGCATGGACCAAATGCGGGACAAATTATTCTTACTTTTCCATTAAAAAAGACATTGTTATCTTTTCATTTACTTTTTTAAAAGTACTCTCAACTAAATATTTTACTCTAATAACAATTTTTTTTAAGAAGATACATTAAAACCTCTATAAATTAATAGCTTTTATGAAATTTTATTAATTTAAAAAGGTTATTAATTTATTAAGTATTTTTATTTTCATTAAAAAGTCTATTAATTTAGAGAGGTTATAAATGTATTGAGTATTAATTTACAGAGATTTTACGGTATATTTAATTCAGATTTTATTGAATTTTTATATATTTTAAAAAGTAAGTGAATTTTAAAAATTCATAAAGTCTGTACATAATTTGACTGACTTTTTTTTATTAATTTATATGTATTTTCATAAATTTTAAAAAATTATGAAATATACATTTTAATCGATTTATGTATTTTCATAAATTTTAAAAAATTATGAAAAATATACATTTTTATTTATATGAATTTTCAAACTTTCAGCCATGAACTATTGATACAACACATTTATGTATAAAACAAAGTTATTCAAATTGTTAAAAAAAATATTATTTTTATTTTTATCTTTTATTTATATCACTAGAAGTTTTAAAATATCTCTAAATTTTTTTTACTATTGATGGTTAAAGTACATTTGTTATTCAAAATATTATTATTTTTTACTCAAAAATATATTTATTTCTTAAAAACATATTTTTCTTATTTTATTTATTTATATAATTTTCTTAAATTTTATTATTTTTTAAAAATAATTTAATTTATTAAATAGAAGTACGTAGAAATCTCTTGTGAGTATGAGAAATGAAAATTCATGCATATTTAAAAAAAATTAAATCTATAAATTTTTTAAAATGATTTTAAATCCATAAACTATTAAATAACTAAATTTTTGAGTGATTTTTTATAAAGAGAACATTTTAAAGTTTAGTTAGAATTAAATAATTTAATTTATCTTAATTATTAATAAGAGCACTTTAATTAGTATTATTTTAATTTTATTAATTTACACAACGATTATTTATTACTATTAATTATATGAGGCATAGTTATTACACTTAACAATAATTATATTCTTAAAATACACTAATTAATAAAAAAAACATAAAAAATAAACATTAAATTTTAAGCGAAAATTTATGGAGTATAAGTTAAAATAATATAAAGTTATAAACTATTCTACCCTTCTTGAGAAGTTCTAGATTTTTTATGACTTTTTAAAATCTATGTTGAAAAACTATTTTAATGAACATTTAAAAATCCGAATTTAATACTCTCAATTTTAAAAGTCTAAAAACACTCGATGAAATCCGAAACCAAACCCTTCTTCTGTTCGGTACTATTATTAAAACAAATTAAGAAACAAAACTAATAACAATAATAACTAAAAGAATTATTAAGGGCGCCCAAAAGACTAACACAGATTCGACAATGACCACATATCAATTGTCGATCTTGATGAACTCCCATCAGTTTCGAATGTTTTAACAAAATTCTCACATACTGCATTGTTCTTTGTGAAATTTTATGAACGGGTGGAATAATGAATTCAACTAGTATGCAATTACTATCTCTATCCATTAAAACAATGCATGGAGGGAGTAATTAATTAAAGAGCGAAAGTTATTTAGATTCTTCAATAAAAAAAATAAGACTGCAAAATTGTTGAGAGTTGTTTACACTTAAGGTGAGTATTGTACTGGTTCGTTTTATCACGATTTGAGTGTATTTTCTGTAGCAAATCATTGATCTTTACAGTGATGGCTTGAAACATCGAATAACGGTGAACTTCGAATGCTCCAAAAACTCTAAGGAGGCATCATACAATGCAACCCTCAATTAGTTTATTTTCACCTAGGCAAAGCAGAACAGTCCCAATGATTGTTTTTTATTTGAATGATCATAGTTTTTGTTTGTCAAAACATGGTATGAGAGAATATCATGAAGATGTTTACAAAAGTATAGGTGACTCAATGACTCTCGCCCAGTGTTGCAGGCTAACACAATATGTTTTGAATAGTGCCACAAAGTGTCGCATACTACCGCACGTACATCCGAGTAAACACACGTCATACGTGATTTGTTAGTTTCTGTGTTTTTCTTGTTCTTTTTGCGTGAGTTTGTGTCTTGTTGAGTCGTGTTTTGTGTGTCATCTTCGTGGCTTTTGTGTGTCATCCTCGTGACTTTGGTGCTTTGTGGAGTATGCAGCTGTTGATCGTGTTTATGTGTACTTTGGTACAAAAACGAGAAGAAACGAGCAAGAGCCGATTGACGAGTGAGACAATGCCAGAATATATTGAAGCAGCCACCCCACCCGACGGTCGACAGGCCTGGTATACATTAATTATAAATTATTAAAAAAAAATTAAATTATAAATCCCAGAATGTATTATAATATATGGTGCGTGTATATCACTGTCCCCAGAATGTATTATAATATATGGTGGAATACATTCGGGATCTAATCTCGCTCCAGTTCAATTATTTTAATACGGGATTGAGACAGACATGATTAATATTTTTTATATTTCAATCCCGGCTCATCCCGTCCCATTTAAGAACGGGATCGAGATCTTGGGACCAGATGCCCACCCCTAGAAAATCTAAAGAAATTAACTTTGAACAGTACTGCATTGAAATACAATAAAATACAAAGTAATAACATATCATTCATCTGGAAATGTAGAAATACCAAATAGCTGAGGCCACCCTAGAAAATCTAAAGAAATTAACTTTGAACAGTACTGCATTGAAATACAATAAAATACAAAGTAATAACATATCATTCATCTGGAAATGAAGAAATACCAAATAGCTGAGGCATGAATTCTAATTACACCGTACCATTATATTCGCAATGTTCAATTATCCTGTAATGTTATGATCACCACTTTCTAAACATAGTAGATTACACTTCATCACCAATTCACCTTAACTAGAAAATGTCACTAAAATGAATAGTACAAAAAGTACAAAAATAATTGCAATATTCATGTGCTCTGCTTTGATCAAATAGTGAGATTCTCTTGGATGCCGCTAAATGTCCCTATTATCTTCCCACCCATGTCTGGAAACGTCTCACAGCCAGGAATAGGCCTCACCTTTCCCATTCGATCAACCTCGACTGGATACTTGAGTAGGTGGCCTTTCATTTCGCTTATTTCATCCGCTGCAAACTGTTTCCAGTTCAGCTCACCCATCCATCTTACACGTCTCACGCACTCTAGACTCTCTGGTTGCTCAAAACAATGTTCTAAAGTACCCGTGTGCTCTGCCCATAGTGACATTCTATATCCGTAGATCTGCAACACAGTAAGCAACTCCAGTTCAAATTTATAAATAAATTTAAACAAATCCAATTACACTAGTGAATAATGTTGAGAGAGATTGTCGGTTCATTTTTATCCCATTGTAATTAGACAGATTATAAAAGACGATTTTTTCTAACTAATATAAAACTTATAAACAACTTCTGCTCGTGAAAAATGATGTTCCATAATACATCTCAAACATAAACTTGTGAATTGATAATTACTTGACCAACTATATTAGTTTGAACATGAAACAAGAATTTTCTGTCTATTTATTTGAATAATATTTGTTGGCTGGTTGATGATTTACAACACTAAATTTTTGGACACAAATAGATTAACTTGATGGCCCGTGTGATTGACCCAATTGGCATCCCTATGTGTAAAAGTTAAACCAGTTGCAATCAACTACTAACCATCTATCAGTCTTGAACTGAGTTGAAAGAGTAGTAAAATGTTAAGCAACCAAAATTTTATTACCTTCGTCAAATAAATAAAGATAATAAGGTTCTGTCTTTACCTGTCCATGTGGGTTAGCATGTTTGCTTGCCCATGTATACTGAGGCTGATATGCACCCATGGCGATTTCAGTATCCCTAGTTCCTTCTAGAGACCTTTGATTGATGTTTGCAGAGCCCAATATCACAAATTCATCATCAACTATCATTCCCTTTGAGTGTACATAGATCATGAAGCGCCGGTTTTTCCGAGCCAGAGCCTGTACACGTCAAAAAAATATTATAGTTATGTAAGAAACACATGAAACATAAGTTAGGGAAAGTGATGGCGTGAAGAGAGAGCTGTGTACCTGTGGAGTACTTCCAATGGAGCTTTTGGGCTCAGGTTTGCTTGTAGTGTCTTGGGCCTCACGATTACCGAGGCAGAAGAAATTCAAGTAATCACTCGGTTCATACTCGTTCTCGAGACCCGCCTCTTGTAAAGCTTTGTAGATGGTTTCATACATCATTTGCATTGTGTTATACTGCAGCATGCGAGTTTCTTTTATTGCGTATCTTAATTAAAGGAAGTATAGACTCATCACTGATGATAATATAACAGTACTTATTTTTGTATTTTTAATTTTTATAATATAAAGTAGCATCCCATGAAGTTGGCAGGTTCTGCTAAATCAAATGGTCAATGACCCCATGGTAAACTAATTGCAACCCTTTCATATGAACTTCAATGATTTTCTTAAAGGCATTGAAGATTATTAATCGAATTTACCTGCCAAAATAGAATTCTTTGAGTGGGAGTACTCGTTGGAACTCCCTCTGGCCACATTGGAATGACAATGTATACAGAAAACCTCTCTCGAGCTCTAATTTTTGAAGCAACCTTGAGAGCGATTTCCATTGGAATTAAATTGTTTGCACCTGATAATAAAAAAACTTGTGTTTCAAAACTTGCAAAAGCCACATCAGAAAATAGAGTTTAACATTTATATGTTTTTGATAACTACTAGCCATTGATTATATAGCGAGATAGGAAATTGACTTTCGTACCTAAGTCCTTATAGTTATCCCAGTTGTATGATGACCCAAGGAAGTATTGGTTCTCAATGTAAATAAAGTGCTGTGCTGCACGAATTGCCTTCACATAAGCAGTATGTATACTCATGTCTATCAGAACATTCTTCCCACACACAAGATTCTGTTTCAATGCAGCAAAAGTTACTATAAAGTATAAAGTCATTCACTCACCAGTCATCAATCACTATTGTAAATCGACAAAAAAATTCTAAAGAGAATAACAACAACAATAACAGTACTAATAATAAAGAACCAGAGGTATGTTATACCCAGTTAGAAGCCTCTTTTGAATCCTTGGGAAAGCCTTTCACAGAATTTGAGTCAATTGAACGGAAAACCTGCATAATAGCAAAATTTAGTTCTGAAACAGAGGACAAGAAAAATTCTATAACATTATTCTTCTGTATCCTACCTGTACATTCCAACCCTCGGGATCACCTTCTCTTCGCCTACCAGCCTCATCTATTCCCAATACGTCCTGGATTCTTTCGAGCTTTAGTAAAGAGTCATCATACGAAGCTTTCATTTTCTGAAGCCCGCGTGGCTTTGAGGCCTTCAACCAACGCTCTTCAAAGTTTCTAAGGACATCGTATGCTGCTGAGCCATCGATTTTACAGTGCAGATCGTGCCATGGTTCTCTTGGAACACCATCAGCGGGCCCCTGTGTGGTTTTTAACAATATATTTTGAATCAGAGATAGGAGAAATAAGAAGTTGTTTATGGTGTTGTGAGTTTCCACTCGTAGGAAAGAACAGCGATTAACGTGCACCGTTGAAAAGCTATACTGTATGCCAGAGATCATAGTACAAACATGAATAAAGGAATTACCGTGAAATTAGGATTATGAAAATCATCTTTGTGAACAGTTTCCAATGAGCTGTAAATTGGGTGCTCTGGTGTATCGTATCTTCCCATGCACAGGTCAAGTCCCCCAACAAATGACACAATCTGTCTCCTATTGTCACCGGCATCTGCATCTACTATCACACTCTTCTGATGATGAGTATAAATTGTTCCAGTTTCCTGTTGGGAAAAAGGCAAAAAAAAAAAAAAAAGTTGTTATACCTTCTAAAGTCAAGTCAGAATAAATGCAAAATACTTGCATGTCTCGTTTTATCATTATAAACATACTTAATATTTGCTGAGTAGAAATTTATGGGAAGACTGCAGAAAAAATCGTGTTTTAAGGTACACAATACACAAGTGAAACTACGCATACAATTTGCAATAAGAGGTTCCCGTGCATATATAAATTAAATATGATCAACTCTGAGTGTTTTTAGGATACATTTCTAACTAAACATGGAACTGAACACCATCCCAAATCATGTTAATGTAGCCACAATGAAACTCGTGATCTTTTTGAAGGGGAAAGGGATATATTGAATATTTAACCTGTTTTTTGACCCAGCTGCCTTTCGCAGCACTCCGTGGACACAACAGTACTTGGACAGATGAATGCTTGAAATAACGGCGTGTTTCTTCATCACCTGTACCCATCACACCGTCCTGAATGCCATAAGAGCCAGGACTATGTCAGTCTAGTAACCTTTACCACAGTGCAACATGAACTTTAAAGAGCAAAATTAACAACAAAAAAGCTACGTTAACATCAGATGTCAATCATGGTTGTCTATCGCAACATTAAAAGTCATCTTATTTCATGATACACAATGTTATCTTAATTCATGCAAGTAGAATTAACACAACATCGCCCACAAACCACAAGCTGTGTTTAGCCCCCCGCATGTCTTACCATATATATAAATTAAAGTATTAAACATGCACCCTCTCAGAGTTTCATCAGCCTTAACTGAAGCACAAAAAGCAAATCAAGAGATGGTTTCTTACAGTTTTATAACCCAACAGGCTCGCGGAGGTAGGATCATCCCACACAAGAAGAAGCACGCGCACCCCTTCCTGAGACTTCACCTTCAAAAGCTCCCCCAAACATCCATTCGGCACATTTGGATCATCCCTGACCAGCCGAACCAAGTGGTAAACAGACCAGCCCGTGATATAAACAAGCCGACGGGCCCCACTAATGGCATCATAGATATCATGCCAGCAATGCCCGTGCTGATAAACCCTCCCGTTGGCCAACCACACATCAGGACCACCGTGCGTGTGGGCATCCTGGTACAGCGTAACTGTCCCTCCTCTCCTAAGAGGAAAATAAGTACCCAGTACACCCTGATGCGCCTGATCGGCCCCCACCCCTCCGTGAAAATGGGGAACATGATCCATCGGTATGTATTGGACGGACAGGCTTAAGACAGCCCCTTTATTGCACTGCTTCCCATTGGCTCCGATAACCGGATAAGTGCCTTCGATTCTCGCCCCTGAGATCATCTGCTCCACAGGGATCCCAACCGCACCTATGATCTGGGAGCCTACTACGTCGCTGTCTTTGACCACGAAATGGACTTCAGCCCCGTAATGGGCCACAGGGACGTGAAAATGCTGGGCCCACACTGGGTTCTCGCTGTTGCTTATCACAAAGGTCCGACCAATCACAGCATCGGAAACGGAAATAGTGACGTAAGGGTCGCTGGTGACCTTGGCGCTGGGAGAGCCGTTGCCTTCTAATTTGTTGATGAGTTTTCCGGAGAGCCTTCCAAACATGTCACCGAGATTCTTGTGGAATAAATCCATGTTGGGGAGGTTTCGGGCTTCTTTGACCCATATATCGAGATTGCCGTGCAGCAGTAAGACCCTGAGTGAGGCTGCGGAGGTCTTCATCGGTACGAACTGCACGCCCTGGCCGTGTTGGGAGCCTCCGGACATCGAGTCCGAATAAGTTAAGTGAGCCATTGAGGATTTTACCTGTGAAACAAGATTCAATTGTTATTACATAAAACTTAGTAGTTATGAATAATAACCCCCAAAAATAACAAAGAAACAAAGAGACTTACAGTGACAACAGAATTGCGCACTCGATATCTTCACAAAAGATATAGTAAGAAGCGGAGAAATTTAAGAAACTGCAAAACGTGTAGCTGAGTAATAAAGACTTGGGATTAGGTAGAGAAGAAGAAAAGGAAGAGGGATATGGGGTTGACTTGGTGCGAAAGAAGCGCGTGGCTGAATCTCATTAAATTCTGAAGCAAGCAATGGAATATTCAACACAAATCTAAACTCGCAACTTTCTAACTCGGCTTTCTTCGAATTGGATCGTATAAGAATTGTGAAGGTGGAAGGTGAAGGGCCCGCACAAAAAAAAGAAGCCATTACTTATTTATTTATTTTTTTGTATGCAAGTTGTGAAGGCCTTTGGGTTATCCTGTGAGTATGACAGATTGACAGTCGAGAAATAAACTGAATTGAAAATGAACGACTGAGTTGGGTTTCGAGAAAGGTGGAAATGGAGGGCTTGACTCTTCAACGGCCACTTTCATGGATAATTATAATACAGTAGAGCTGCACAGGCGGGCAGTTAGGCCCGGCCCGCCAAGGCCCGCTCGCCATCCAGGTCAAATTTTCCACAACTCAGTCGACCCGCAGCCCGGCTCGCACGACAGCCGGAGCCGGGCTCGAATTCATTTTTTTAAACCCGTCAGCCTGCCCAACTGACCCGCCCGGGCCATACTTGCAGGCTCGCAGCCCCCCAGATCCATACATATTCAGTCCATTTACCTTCTCTCCCAACCAAAGCCCAAGTATACAACCAAGTAAGCCCAATATATTTAAAGGCTGGACTTTCAGTAAGCCTAATATATATTTAATTAGCCCAATATAATTTACCCCAATATATTTATTAATTAATATAAAAATAAAAAAAATATATAAAAAACTCTAGACTTTCAGGTTGACCCGCCCGCCAGTCCCAGGTCGGTTCCAGGCTTCACATTTTCAAACTCGAGGCCGGTCTCGCCCGGCCCGGTCCCACACGGGCCGAGCTACGGGTCAAGATTCTCTATTGTGAGCTCAATTGTTCACTTTTTTTATTTTTTATTATTTCTTTTTAATATATGTAATATGAATAAAATGAAAATATTAATAGTGGTGGGACTTGCACAAATATTAATTGTATATTTCATTGTTTATTTTTGGGGAGTGTAATTATAAATAGATAGGTATAATTTTTTTTGATGTAGTATATGATATGACACAAATTTTTACATAAAGAAAGGTTCACCATTGGAGATGCTGAACATTCCAATAGTATGTACAATTCACATGTGACAAGAATTGTTCATATGTACACCATTGGGGATGAAGTACAAATAGAAAAAAGAAAAAAAAAAAAGAGTATCAAATATTAGAGACTGGGTACATTTGTTTCGTGTCTTGTTGTGTAAGTCTCACATGCCAAAAAGTAAATAATTTCATCTTACACCATTGAAACATTAAGGTACAAATGCCAAAAAGTAAATAATTTCATCTTACACCATTGAAACATTAAGGTACAAATTGATAGGTACAAATTATGTGTGATGTGTCAAATGATGTGTTAATAAATTGTACCTATGCTTGGGTAGCCATCGGAAATGCTCTAACACCATTTACAATTCAAACAAGGGCAACATGAATTTAAGGAGAGTGTATTCAATTTCGATTTTGTTGGATTTTTATGAATTTTAAAAAGTAAGTAGATTTTGAAAATCCACGTAGTCTTTCCAGAGTTTGACCAACTTCTATTATTGATTTATACGAATTTTCATAGATTTTAAAAGATTACGAATTTTCATAGATTTTAAAAGATTTTGAAATATACGTTTTATTCAATTTTCATTAATTTACATAAATTTCCATAAACTTCAGCATGAATTATTGATACAACCCTTATATGAAACATATTTTCGTATAAAAAAAGTAATTCAAATTATTCAAAAAAAATATTAATATAATATTATTTTTATCTTTTATTTATATCATTAATTTTTTTAAAAATATCTTTAATTATTTTTATTTTTATTTTATTGATAGTTAAACCATAATTGTTATTTAAAATATTATTTTTTTTCTTCTTCAAAGTATTTTTTTTTCTTAAAACATATTTTTCCTATTTTGTTTTTTTTATTTAATTTTATATATTTTTTTAAATTTTTATTATTTTTTTAAAAATAATTTAGTTGATTAAATAGAAATCATTATAGATTTTAATTAACTTTTTAAAATTCAGTTTGAATACTCCATAATTTTTTTTCCTTTTTTTTTTTCTTCGAGCTAGTTAATTATGATTCAACCGTAACCGCAAGTAGCATAAATGTTAGTATTTGATATTCTAAAAAGAAAAAAACTCAGAAAGAATTCAATTCGTGTGTGGTCAGGTGACAGGCGACGGACGCACGCGGAGGCAAATCAAATTTGACCAGAAAAATCGAAAACACTAATCACATGGAAAATGTAATTGCTTCAAACTCAAGCGTCTTGGAACACAAGGTAGACAGATGACACCTCAAAATCAACGGGGAATTTTGTCGCATAAAGCAAGTTACAAAGTGTAATATAGTAAAATCTCTATAAATTAATACTCGATACATTAAATGTTTCTCTAAATTAATAGAATCTTTCGATCTCGATTTGGTCTTTTAAATGAAAAAAAAATCTCGATAAATTAATAAACATTCTAAATTAATAAAAGATCACGGTCCCGAGTCTATTAATTTACAAAAGTTTTACTGTAACCTTAAATTTGAGGTATTAAAGAGTAACAAAAATCCCGCGAGATTGAAAAGTGTAAAAAATATTAAAGATTGGGTTGCAAAGTATGAGATTGAAAAGTGTAAAAAATATTAAAGATTGGGTTGCAAAGTATAATTAATCATATAATATAATCATATGGCTTGCTAGCCAGCACAGATACGAGTATAGGAAAAAAAAGAATCGAAATACGCTCGAAACTAATAATCGGGGATCGAATTTCCTGAATTTATTATCATCCAACATGTACTTGAGGTTCAGGACTTGCCAATATCTACAAAATTGAAACAACAAAACATTAGTAACAAATAAAGATCATCAACCTAAGTGTAGTGATTAAGCTATACGTACGTACCAAGATTTCCATTTCAATTGGAAGCGAAATCTTCTTCTTTGCTCATTTCTTATAATAACTGACTTATCGTACCAAGAAATCAAAGCTTTCCCTATGATGCACACCGAGGAAGAGATGTATCTTTGACCCTCTGAGTTGTGATAAGAATTTACTCAACCCACAGAACCATACAGTACTCGGCTCACCATCAAGCTTGACCGATACATGAGACTCAAACCGATCGCACGATATTGACCTGAAAGAGAGCTTAGGCATGCACGAACCCTCAAATGTAAACTTACGAATACTCAGGACATCAAACTCGACCTGCGATATTTCCTTATTGGTACCCACCTCAAAGTTTAGTATCTCTAGCAACCTGCTCGAGACGATTTGCATCGCTTTTCCCGAGGGAAAGTGAAAACTAAGGGTTAGGTGTTTGAGGTTAGGAAACTTGGACGACAAGTTATCCAGAAAAAATGATTCCATTTCCGATTGAACGTTACACAGAACTAGCGACGTTAGTTTATCGAGTCCGACGATCGATCTCTCGTGAACTTACTGCTGCACGGCTTTACGTTTACGGTTGGTTATAGTTATTATCGTATTCATAGTCGGACCAATCAACGTCGGACAAAGATAAATTCTGAATCAAGGGGCAGCACGATCGAGATTGCTTCGTAGAGAAACGAATCATCCGGTATACTCAAGTTTCTTAACGCGAGGGACGTGAGCATCGAGCATTTGATCATCACCGGATAACGATCCAGTCGACTCATATTCAAACCCTCCAGACTTAAGCTGATGAGATTTTCGGACCGAAAGACCTCGACGATTGGGATGGTCGTTTCGTCGTAATGATTATGAATGAAACGGGGAGTGAGACGATTTGCTCCCAACTGCAATGATTTCAAAGTCCACTCTACGGCGAGGCCGGAATTACCGTGGCGGTCACTCCAGAGGCATAGGTCGAAGGTGTCGATGGTGAAATGTGTTGGCCGCGAAGTCCGGTAGTGGATCTAGCTCGAGATAAGATGATAGGGACCCATAATATCTTGGATAGAGGGAGCGGGAGAGGTGAATAGTACTAATACTTTATAAATCAAGAGACGTGCTCGAATAAAAGACACTTGACAAAGAGCCAACATGATTTTCACCTTTAGACAAACTCATGAAAAATTTGTCCCCACATCACCAAACACTCGGCTATGCCCCTGGAGGGTGGACAGAGTATTTTCGTTGCGTAATTTGATTGGGGATAATCGATTCGGGTGTGACGAAGTGTTTTTGAAGGCTCGAAACACTAGCAATCTGCATACCTCACTACGTCATCTTCCATTTTTTCAAGGGGTACTTACTTTCGCTTCTTCGAGCCGGGCCATAGTGTGGTGGCGATCAATGGCACTAGCATGCCTCCATCTTTTGAATAATAAAAATAACATAAGAAGTTTAATCTCCATGAAAACTTAAAATTTATGGTATACTCGCAACTAGATCTACAAGAATATTATGATCTGCACAAAATACTGAAAATAAATTCTGAATAATTGTTGTGTACGTACGTAGCACAAATTGATCATCCTGCATTTATTGTAAGCTAGCTACGAGGACGGTTTCCATTTCAACTGCAAACGAAATCTTCTATCTTTACTTGAATCCTCTAATATCGATTCCAACGGCTGCGGCCTCCACACCCCATCCAAGAGCTTTTGCAGATTCACTTCCTCGAGATCACGCAAACCGTACATATACTGGCTTGGGATCAACATGTTTTTCACCTTCACTCCTTGTTCAAGTGCCCGACGGAGGAACAAGTAGTTTTTTTCATGATTATAGTCATCACGAGGAGGCCTCTCGTGTTGAGTAATCATCTTTGGGCGACACGCACGAAACAAAGCATCCAAAAGAGCTTGAAAACTCATAGTCGGGAGACGGGACATGTTCATCGTCAGATCCTCCACTTCGGGCACGTTCGAGCACTCAAAATCTCCCTTCCGGTAATCGAAGCTTTTCTTATTCTCCAAGTTGAGATACACGTGGGCCTTCGACGGCCTCAGCATTGCTAGGAATTTACGCAACTCGCAGAACCACGTGCTACTTAACTCACCACGATGAGTTATCGATACACGAGACTCCTCCCAATATTGACATCCCGATATCGACCCAAGAGAGAGATTAGGAATGCGATTGCCCTCGAACGTAAACTTACGAATACTCGGGACATCGATCTCAGCATTAAGTTTAAAATAATCGTTCTCATTCACCGTAAACATTAAGTTTAGAATCTCTAGCGAGCGGCTTGAGATCACGATTGTTGGCGTCTCTTGTTCTCGTTTTCGTTTCAAGAATCCTGAAACATTAAGTCTTAGGGTCAGGCGTTTCAGGTTCGGGAACTTGGACGACATGTCGCCCAGGAACACCGACTGGAATTCGAATCCGACGTGGTGCAGGACTAGCGACGTTAGCATAGGGAGGCGGTCGATCGTCTTTTGGCCGGAATACAAATAACAATTGAAGTCGCGCAGATACAGAGTTTCGATCGAGGGGCAGGAGGAGATGACGTGGAATAGCATATCGCCCGATATCTCCATGTTGAGGAGAGCGAGGGATTTGAGGCTCGCGCATTTGATGACCTTGAGTCGGTCGATGTTCGAGTTATCGAGGGTTAGTCGGACGAGGTTTTCGGACCCGAAGATGTCGTCGATCGGAATGTAGACGCCGTTGGGGTAGGAGTCGAATCGGAAAGTGAGGTCGGTGGCTCCCAACGCCAGTGCTTTCAGGCTCCATCTGGCGGTGAGACCCAAGTGGCCGTACCATTTGCTTTTCAGGCGTAGCCGGAAAGTGTGGACCCGGGATTCGTCCTGCTTGAGGCGTCGAAACGACGTCGTCGCGAACTCCACGAGCGGATCGAGTTTGGATGAGGGATCTGATGGAAATTTGGATTCGTCGAGGTCGATGGTCGGGCGAGTCGACCAATACGCGGCGCGCCATGATTTCGAGACGAGGGTTGAAACGGTGGCCTGTTGGGGGCTGAGGAAAGACTGTATGCGGTGGATTGCGGCGGCGGGTAGCTCGGGAAGGCGTCCGTATTCGGCGGTTCCCATATTGGAATTTCGCAACCCTAAATTTGAAAGGATGAGCCAATAATTATTTATATATATAGCTTATTATTTAATTTATAAAAAAAATTATACTGTAATAATAATTGACCAATATTTAGGTAAATTATAATTTTATAGTTCGAATCAAGACATTTGGTTTATTGGGAAATCATTGATTAATTAGGCATGTGGATCGATAATATATGATTGGTGTCTTTTGATTCGAATTCCAAAACATTCCAATGAACATAAGCAAAAAAAAAAAAGTATGCTAGGCTTTGTATTGGACTGAATGAGCCTGCGTTATGACTTAAAAATTAAATTAATTTTTTTATAAAAATAATAATAATTCCTAAAATTATTGATTCAACTTTTTTTAATCTTAATTTATTTTAAAATGAACTTAACATAATCGAGTTGAACTAATTAAACTGAAACGAAATGAAACTGTCTGAATAGAATTAAGTCCAAAAGAAGATAGATTTAGTCTATGATAACACATCCTTGATAATTTGGGCCGAGAGCGGAGTAAAAGAACCGAAATATGAGATCATCATGAACCTAGCTAGCTAAATGTAGTAATTTGGGACGAGTGGAGAAGAACCGAAATATGAGATCATCATGAACCTAGCTAGCTAAGTGTAGTGATTAGGCCATACTTACCGCGATTTCCATTTCAATTGAAAACGAAAACTTCTTAATTGCTCACTTACTACTGTAGTGAATTCACTACTATTACGGATGGCGTCCACCTCATGGAAGAGTTGCTTTGAATTTAATTCTGAATCAAACGGCTGCGGCATCCGCACTTCGTCAAAAAGCTCATGAGCATTTACTTCATCGAGATCACCAAACCATACATAAATTGGCTGCCCCAAAGGCAAATATATTTGTTTATAGTATTGAGCTTTGTGTCATTGTGAACATTCTTTTCCTCATCCTCATCATCCTTAATTAAGAGGACTCACGTATTGGGTAATCATCCTTAAGAGGACGACATACCTGAAACAAACCATCCAAAAGAGCATAAAAACTGAGAGACGGCAAACCACTGGTGTTCATGGTCAGTTCCTCCACTTCACACACGTGCAATCCTTTGATATCTCTCGCCTGGTAATCGAAGCTGTCCTTGTAATGCACGTGGAGACAGAGACGTATCTTCGACCCTCTCAGCTGCGATAAGAACTTTTACTCAACTCGCAGAACCATTTAGCACTCGACTCACCACACCGCTCGATCGACACACGAACCACATGGAAATGATGTAATATATTGCTTCAAGAATTGCTTCAAACTCAAGCGTCTTGGAACACAAGGTACACAGATGACACAATAACTCAAAATCAACGAAAACTTCTGTTAATTCCGGCATAAAGTAGGTAGCAAAGTGTAATAACCTTAAATTTGAGGTATTAAAGGGTAACAAAAGTCAGGCGAGGTTGAAAAGTGTAAAAAATACTAAATATTGGGTTGCAAGGTGTAATTAACCCTATAATATATACCCCTATGGCTTGCTAGGTGGGGTATAGGAAAAAAGACTCGAAACGCTGAAAACTGATCGATCATAATTGCCGCTCGAATTTCCTGAATTCATTAATCACCCAACATGTACTTTGAGGTTCAGGACTTGCCAATATCTACAAAATTGAAACAACAAAACATTAGAAACAAATAAAGATCATCAACCTAAGTGTAGTGATTAAGCTATACACACGCACCACGATTTCCATTTCAATTGGAAGCGAAATCTTCTTCTTTGCTCACTTCTTATAATAACTGATTTATCGTACTTCAGCAGTGAATCTAACACTGAATCAAACGGCTGCAACCTCCACACCCCCTCCAAGAGCTCCTGCGCATTCACTTCCTCGAGATCATGAAAACCATACATATACTGGCTCGGGACCAATAAGCTTTTCAGTTTCATTCCTTGCTCAAGTGCCTGACAAAGGGAAAGATATTTGTTCATAGTATTCTCATCAGTAATGGAACAAACACGACTCGCGTATTGGGAAATCATCATCGGACGGCATATCCGAAACAAACCATCCAAAAGAGCATCGTAACTGAGAGACGGCAAACCATCGGTGGCCATCGTTAGATCCTCCACTTCACACACCTCCAAACCTTTGATCTCCCCAGCCTCGTAATTGAAGCTATCCTTGTAGTACACATTGAGATAGAGATATATCTTCGACCCTCTCAGTTGTGATAAGAACTCACTCAACTCATAAAACCATACAGTACTCGGCTCACCACACCGCTCGACCGACACATGAGACTCAAACCTATGGCACGATGTTGACCTAAAAGAGAGCTTAGGCATGCATGAACCCTCAAATGTAAACTTTCGAATACTTGGGACATCAAACTCGACCTCCGACATCTCCTTAATATCGGTACTCACCTTAAAGTTTAGCATCTCTAGCGACCTGCTCGAGATGATTCGCATCTCTTTTCCCGAGTGAAAACTTAGGGTTAGGTTTTTGAGGTTAGGAAACGTGGACGACAAGTCGTCTAGTAAAAACGCTTGCATTTCCGATCGAACTCTACACACAAGTAAAGTTGTTAGTTCACGAAGCGTGATCATCGTCGATCTCTCGTGAACTTGCGGCTGCTCGGCTTTACGTTTACGTTTACGATTATGGTTATCATCATCGAATTCATAGTCGTCCCAATCGATATTGGACAAGGATAAATTCTGAATCAAGGGGCAGCACGAGATTATTACGTAAAGAAACGAAGCATCCGGTATGCTCAAGTTTCTCAACGTGAGGGACGTGAGCCCCGAGCATTTGACCACCGGATGAGGATCGAGTCGACTCATATTCAAACCCTCCACGCGTAAGCTGAGGAGGTTTTCGGACCGAAAGACTTCGACGATCGGGATGGTGGTTTCGTCGTAACGATAAAGATCTAGCCGGAGAGTGAGACGAGTTGCTCCCAGCTGCAATGCTTTCAAAGTCCACTCCGCGGCCAGGCCGGAATTGCCGTGGCGGTCACTCGAGAGACAAAGGTCGAAGGAGTCGATGGTGAGGTTGGATTCCTCGTACCTTCGGAATGTGTTAGTCGCGAGGGCCGGGAGCGGATCGAGGTCGAGATGCAATATGTAGTCCCTATCAGATATTGAAAAGAGGGAGTCGGAGAGGTAGATGTTCGGGCGAGTGGACCACGCGCCGAGCCATGATTTGGAGAGGACGGATGTTCGGGCGGCTTCTTTGTGGCTGATCAGAAAAGATTGTATGCGTTGGAGTACGGCTTCGGGGAGGGATTCCATGGAAACCCTAGGTAAGCTTTAGCTAGGGCTTGACGATTGGTTTTACTATTGTAAATGAGACTTTATTCATTTTTAATATTTATATTTTATTATTTTTATATTATTAAATATATACAGTAATTCTATATATTAGATATTAGATAATATAGTTCTTCTTTGTTTTTTATTATATTATATCAATTTTTTTTGTATTTAACTATTTTTTTAATTGTTTTAATATAAATAAATATGTAAGAATACATTATATACAAATTTTAATAATAAAAATTGTAAATAAATTATGGATAATTATTGTGTAGCACAAATTGATATTATTGTTTACAAGCATTTTTTTTTTACGATTTCCATTTCAACTGCAAGCGAAATCTTCTATCTTTACTTGAATCGTCTAGTATCGAATCCAACGGCTCCGGCCTCCACACCCCATCCAAGAGCTTCTGCAGATTCACTTCCTCGAGATCACGCAAACCGTACATATATTGGCTTGGGATCAACATATTTTTCACTGTCACTCCATGTTCAAGTGCCCGGCAAAGGAACACATCATATTTTTCGTCATTATAGTCACGAGGATTCCTCTCGTATTGAGTAATCATCTTTGGGCGACACGCGCGAAACAAACCATCCAAAAGAGCTTGAAAACTCAAAGTCGGGAGACAGTTCATGTTCATCGTCAGATCCTCCACTTCGGGCACGTTCGAGCACTCAAAATCTCCCTTCCGGTATTCGAAGCTGTTTTTATTCTCAACGTGGACATACATATAAATCTTCGATGGTCTCAGACTTGCTAGGAATTTATGCAACTCGCAGAACCACGTACTAGTGAACTCGCCACGACGCATTATCGATACACGAGACTCCTCCCACTCATGATATCCCGATGTCGACCGAAGAGAGAGATTAGGAATGCGATTACCCTCGAACGTAAACTTACGAATACTCGGGACATCGATCTCAGCACTCACATCAGCCTCCATCATCCCGTACTTCCTTGTGCCGTCGTAATCATAATAGTCACTCTCATTCAACATAACCATAAGGTTTAGAATCTCTAACGAGCGGCTTGAGATCACGATTATTAGTGTCTGTTCTCGTTTTCGTTTCAAGAAAAATGGATTGTAGTCCGACTTTAACCTAAGTCTTAGGGTTAGGCGTTTCAGGTTCGGGAACTTGGACGACATATCGTCCAGAAACAACGACTGTAATTTGAATCCGACGTCGCGAAGGACTAGAGACGTTAGCTTAGGGAGGGGCCCGATCGTCTTTTGACCGTATATATAATTAGTGACCTCGCGCAATGACAAATTCTCGATCAAGGGGCAGCACGAGATTACTTCGAATAGCGCGTGGCCCGATATTTCCATGTTGCTCAAAGCGAGGGATTTGAGGCCCACGCATTTGATGACCTTGAGTCGATCGATGTTCGATCGCTCGAAGGATAATCGGATGAGGTTTTCGGACCCGAAGATGTCCTCGACCGGAATGTAGACGCCTTTAGGGTTGGAATCGAATCGGAAAGTGAGGTCGGTGGCCCCCAACGCCAGTGCTTTCAGAGTCCATCGGGCGGTGAGACCCACGTGGCCGTACCATTTGCTTTTCAGGCGTAGCCGGAAATTGTGGATCTTGGATTCGTCCTGCTCGAGGCGTCGAAACGTCGTCGTCGCGAATTCCACGAGTGGATCGAGTTTGGATGGTCTCGATGGAAATTTGGATTCGTCGAGGTCGAGAGTCGGGCGAGTCGACCAATACGCGGCGTGCCATGATTTGGAGACGAGGGTCGTTTCGGTGGCCTGTTGGGGGTTGAGGAATGACTGTATGCAGTGGATTACGGCGGTGGGTAGATCGAGATTGCGTCTGTATTCGGCAGTTCCCATATTTGAATTTCGAAACCCTAAGGGTGTGGTCATTTGAAAGGATGAGCCAATACATTATTACTCCCTCGTTCACAATAATTATTACTCCCTCGTTCACAATAAAAATATTAATTTTTAATTTTTAATTAAAAAGTAACGGATATATATATATATATATATATATATATATATATATATATATATATATATATATATATATGTATTTTTATGTTCAAAAATAAATAGTTATAAAAAAAGTTTAAAAAAATGAGAGTTGCTATTCGCACCCTTCATTTTTATAATAACACCGCTTTACTTAATACACCTCTATACAAAATATAAATCTTATAATTTTTACTAAATACACATATCAATCTACCTAATAACCATATATTAAAAAAACAAAAAATACATCGCTTTATTTTCTAAATAAAATAAAAATCTATCCAAATTAAAAAATAAAAAAATAAAAAAACGCAAGAAAAATAAAAAAATCAAGGTTTGATGAAAAATAAAAATAAAAATTGAAAAACATAAAAAATGAGAAAAACTCTTATTTTAGAATAAAAATAATTATTGAAAAAAAAAAAAACAATAAAAAAATTAACAAAACAAGAATAAAAAAAATCAAAAATAGTTGAAAAAAATTTATCACAAAAAATACTAATAAAACAAATTGAAAAAAATATAATAAAAAACACAGTAAAAATACAAAATAAAGGCAAACAAAATGGAAAAAAATTTATTAATAAAATCGACAAAAAAAATAAAAATAAAAGAACAAACTTTAATTTTTTAATTTTTTACAATTTATATTTTAATAAAATACTTTTGAATTTAGATGTTTTAATATTTATAAAGTAAAAAATTAGTTAGACGTCACTTAAACTTACCAAGATAAGAGTTTATTTATTCTAAAATTTTGATTTTATATATTAATAATAAATATTTTATTTAATTAAATGAAATATTGCAAGATTAGAGTTTATTTATTCTAAAATTTTGATTTTATATATTAATAATAAATATTTTATTTAATTAAATTAAATATTTAGATTTGAGGTGTATTTATAATTTTTTAAATATATATATTCTTAGTAAGGATATTTTAGACATTTTATTAATGGTATTATTAGTAATATAAATATAGGGGTGTACTTATAAAAATTAAGGGGGCAAATAGTGCTACTCTTAAAAAATATGTATTTTTAGGTTGAAAATGTCAAATAGGATTTTTGATAAAATGTGTTTAGCCAATTATGATTTAAAGTTTTTAAAAATATCAATTAGAGGCCATCTAAAATATGTAAAGACATCATTACCCTCTCCAAATTAAAATTCATTTTTCTTTCCATTCACAGATCGATCGATCATCGTGAACTAAACTGCTTGAGCCTCTCCTAAACCCTAAGCGGCAAGCGTAGCCTTCGGAGCCCTCGCCGTCGAAGAAGTGGTGCCCCGGCTGGCCATGGGGGCGAATTGGGGGTTCGCCCCGTTTCGGACGTAGGAACCGAAGGTGGGTTCGCCTACGTGTACCTGGTGAAGGAGCTTCTCTCTGATCCTTCCAACCCTTCTGTTAGAGATATTGATAGATATGCTTTGTATATATGGGCCTACCCCAATACTTGTATTACAATGATATATACGTGTACTCTGTATCAATTATTCCATTGAGCATTATACACTTTCATGGTATCAGAGCCATTCTCCAAACCCTAATCTTCTTTTTCTTCTTGTTGTTGCTGCTCTAATGGTTGAACCAACGGAGAATCCGATTACCACTTCTTCTTCTTCGATTGTCTCTGTCCCTCCTCGCTATAATTCTCATCCCGTTTTATCTCTTTCGAACATCCGTTCTCATATTACAGAGGTTCTCGATTACAACAACTATCTCCTTTGGCGAGAATTATTTCTCCCAATTTTTCGCTCCCGTACCAGGTCATGGTTCATATTGATGGTACACTCGCTCCTGGAATTGACTCTTCTGATTATGCTTCTTGGTTTCAAATTGATGCCTTGGTTTTATTTGGATTCACTCGACTATCTCCAGAGATATATTACATTCGATTATCACTCCCGGTGTGCCTATGACTGCTGCAGAGGCTTGGTCTAAAATTGATGCTCTCTTTCGTGATCATGTGGAGAGCCGAATAGTCCAATTACGTCAAGAGTTCTATAGTCTCAAGAAAGGCAACAATACTATGCAGGAGTTTCTTCTCAAACTCAAGGATCTATATGATTGCCGAATCTCTGGTTGTGATACACTCTCGTCGCGCGACCTCTTGCTTCAATTGGTTATGGGTCTTGGACCGGAGTACAATACCATTACCTCTGACGAGCCCGTATGCTTGTCGTTAGGGGCAAACAAGCTGTCAAAATGATATTTATATTTAGCCAGTACTCTTATCACTACAAAACGTAGATAATGGCAAGTACGTGGGGTCGGTCCCACAAGGAGGCAATTACAGTAGGTGATCTCGGCTTTGCCCAAGGGGTTGTCACAAAAAGATTTTGGTTTGGGGTGCTGTGGGCACAGCGGTTTTGCAATAGTTTCACACTTTGACCTACTACGGCTTAACCAAACTAACATGCAAATAAATAAAACTAAAAGTAAACAAACCAAACACTCAGATCTAACAGAATACTAAAAGCAAAAACTTAAATCAAATAGGAAACAAAGCATCCGGGCAGACGACTTCACTCAGGATCGCTAGGGCAAACTACCGTTCATTGGCACTAAGGATTTTTACCAGCGGTTTGTCAGCAGTTATGGGGCGTGTAAGACAAAAGTGGTCCTATTGTGTCACGCCCAACAGTTGCCCCACCCCTTATCTATCCTTACTGTATAAAGAGAAGGCTAGCTAACACTGTGCCTAATCCCCCTGGATCTAAACAATTCGATAACCTATGCGACCAAACATGGATCTAGTTTGCCCAAACCCGCATTACCCTCTAGACAGACCCGCTCGGCCAATAGCATGCTCGAAACATACGACCGCATCTCCTGCAAGTTCTAGTGCTATGCCCGCAACAATACTACAAGGTACATCTATGCGGTTTGCCAATCACCAGTATCCCAGTTTGTAAAGGTTCACTAGTGGTCGTCCTAGTTTGCCCAAACTCCCCAGAAATAAACCTCAAACAACTTTGCCTCGGGAACAAACGCCCAACCGGTTAGTTCAGCCCCTCCAACCTCGCGGTCTAACCAAACCCTAATTTCACCTTTGATCCGCCCCTGCCCAGATGCAAAACAACTTAGCTACTCATACAGAAATTAAAAGACGAAATAATTAAGGGAAAACAAACTATATTAATCATAGCTTCAAATCGAAGATCGTTTTTGAAGGAAATCAAAGTACGGAATTAAAAACGTAAAAACATAAAAAACATGAAATTGTTTCTCGACCCGAAGGTCGGATCTACTGCAAACAAATAAAGAGACTCGGACGAACAGCTCCGATCTCTTCTCCGGCGACTCCTCCGGCGGCGACGACGACTGCGGGACCGGCGGCTCTTCCGACTTCTCGGTGCGTAATATGTTGTTGTCTTTGCTGCCCACCGCGCCCCATCTTTTATAGGCTCGAATTTGAATTTTGAATTCCCGGTTTTTGCTCCTCCCTAAGGAATAGGGGTCAGCGGTCAATGATTTGGGGATAAGTCAAATCCCCCCGAATCCAGGGATTCTGGTGCGCTGACTCGTTGCCCACAGGGAATCTTCTGTCTTCAGCCGTTCTCTGCCCAAACCGGATTTCTGCAGGTATTTCTTCTCCTCCACAGGTGGTCGGACCAGGCACGGTACTTGGTACTTCTGGCTCTTCTGCTTCGTGACCTTACCCATTTGCCCGATGTGGTCAAACTGTTGCTTGTCACTACCGCTCCAGAACTTTGCCCAAAGAAGGGGATTTCCTTGCCTCTTTTGCCCAGTGCGCCACCTGTTACCTGCATCACCACACACTCTGCCCAAACACCTAATTGTGCCCTCCCAGACACGTAAACGACTCAAACTGACTCGAAAAAGGGTGTAAAAGTGCTCTAAGATGAGCAAATAAAATGGCTCATCAGAACCGCACACACTTGGATACGCTTGTCCCCAAGCGTGGGCTCTGATTTGCCTGACTCAAGACCAAAGTGAAAACAGAAATGAAAGAAGTAGGGAGAAATAAAACAAAGGACTTTAGCATGATCAGTACAGGGCATAGTACATACAGATAACACAAAATTCAAGTAAAGACAAAAATAAGTCAAGAGTCTGTTCCAGGTCTTTGGGTTCACTCCCTCACAGTGTTTCTCTCTTTTCAGTGTATGGGTTCAATGACTCATTTTCTGCTGTGATTCCACTTTGCCTAAATTTGCCGTATTGCTAATCTGAGTTTGTTTTAACTAAGCAGGGGGGTTATCAAAGGGACTTTTATTAGGTTGTAGTGTTGGGCTCATTTGGGTAGATTTTGAGGAGTAGGCTCTATTTGGGCAGAGGGCTTTTTGATGTTAGCCTTTCTCTGCCACTTTGCCCCTTTCTTACGGGCCCTAGCACAACAACTTTTATTCTGTATATTTTTTCTTTTTTTTTTCTTCTTTTTTTTTCTCTTTTTTTTTTCTCTCTTTTTTTTTTTATTTTTTATTTTTTATTTTTCTTTTTTTTTGAACACTATGCCCTAACTCCCTCATATCTCTCTGGCTGCCTATGTAATGTGGGCATAATACCAGATGGGTTCACAAGGAAATATTCAATCAGGCTCAAAGGGGCTAGCAAGGGACAGTGTTATTTATTCAGGCAAAATGAAACAAGAAAATGCCCTAATCATCTAACTACCCCTACTCAGTCAAACTACTCATTTCAGCAAACAGGCAAAGACAAGCATTGTAAATATCACAGCAGACTCTCAAAGAAAGAAATTATATATCAATGTAGGCTCAATTCTCACAGTTTGCCTAGAACAGTTCCATCATCCCTATTTCATGCATCTTAACTATAAAGTTTGAGTTACTGTATGTACGTTTGCCCAAAGTGATCACATAATCATGCTGACTCGATTAGAAACAGGGGTTTGCCCTTTCCCTTTCCCCCCTCACACACTTTGCCTGGGCAAAGTGTGCAAAAGTAATAAGATTGGTAGGGGCTACCCTCGACCAGACTGTGACCCTAAAAGTTTGGCGCACCTGCCCCCTCACACACTTTGCCTGGGCAAAGTGTGTCAGCAGGGAGATCAACCTAGTCTCCCCCGAACCAAAGTGACTCGGGGGTGACCTTAACAAAAACAAAGAAAATAAACAAAAAAATAAAAACTAACAACTACTAAAATTTAGGGAGGGTACAATTTAGGAGGTGGAGGCAGGTGTGTACCTGAATCCACAGAAGTCAAAGTAGGCGACCATCATCGCCTTCACATCCTCGAACGCCTTCTCGATCTTGTCCAACCGCGCCTCGATCGCGCCTTGTCTCTCTGCAACTTCCTCTTTGGCCTTAGCCTCAGCAACCGAATCTCTCACCTCTGCCTTCACCGGAACTGGTTTCTCCCCCAGGAACTTCACACTGCCATCACTCAAAGGGACTATGTCTTGCATACGTTTGAAGCACTGGATGTCAAACTTGCCCTCCACCATCATCTCTGGCTCTTTGCCCTTCCTCTTCAAGTTCATCTTGGCTGCGTACACCATCGGAAAATGGGCCAATGATAGGCGCTGGAGGGGGTGAGTCTGCAACCACTTCATTTGGACAGAGAGGCAGGAACTGAAGTGTAGCCTGATCTTCTGAGTCATGCACCATAGTATGCCTAGCTCGAGATGGGAAATAGCACTGCTGGTGTCAATCTTGCCGAAGAAATTGATGGCCAGGATCCTGTGGCAAACCCTGAGTGCATGGCTCTTCAACTGGATTGACTTGGTGCTTTGCCCCACGAACTCGCCTCCTTTGCCCAACTGCTTCCAGATCTTCTGCAGCTCCTTCTTTGTGTACTCTGGCAAAGCCCTCAGTGAATCCTGGTACGCCTTTGACTTCAGATCTGCAATACCTGCCATATCCAAACACAAATCAAGTTCATTACCACCAGTTGAAACAGCTTGATCAAACAACTCAAACTGGATCCCTATAATTCCCTCATCTCTGGTTTCCTTGATTCCCAGTGAACCAAAGAATTCTCGCACCACCTCCTCACTGATTTGCCCAGACCACTCAAGAAACGGCTCCCACCCTATGGCCTTGAAATACCCTCGAACCTCCTTCTCCACACCCATCAGTTTGAGCGATTCAAAACACACCGTCTTGGGGGCCGCGATTTCGCGCGCCGTCGTGTCAACCGCCTTTCTCTTTTTCGTGGATGCGCGGGTCTGGCTTTTGGGGGTTTTGTAGGTCACCTCCTCCACGTCGTCTTCCTCCATCGGCGTCTTACCGGCGGCCGTCGAATCCTCCTTCTCTTTCTCGTCGGAGGTGGATCCGGCAGTGGGGGTGGGAGAAACCTTCTTCTTGCCTTTGCCCGCAGCCCTCTTCTGCTTCTTTTTCGGGGGGCTGTCAACGGCGGCTTTGCCCTCTTCCTGAGCGGCGGTGGCTAGGGTTTCCAGATCCTTCTCGCTGGTGGTCTTAGATTCGTCGATTTCTTTGGCCAAATCGTCGATTGGGGTGTTGTCCGTCTCCGTCGTGGCGGGGCTTGGCGGTATGGTGGCCAGGGGCACGGCATGGATAGCTTCCTCGGCGGTGGGGGACTTGGGTTTTGCTGGGCTTGACTGCTTCGGCGACACCATCTTCTTCAGTTTGGTTGCAGCGGTTCCAATGGTTAGATCTATTAGGGTTCCGGTGGGAATTTTTCTGAGTTTATTTTTTGCACGAGTGGACACCATGAGAGAGAAAAGGAGTTATATATATTAGGGTTTTTTGAATTTTGAAAATAGAGGAGTTAATGGCAGTTATCGATAATTGTGGGGAGTGGATAGGGGCGTGATGATGGTGGAGTTGCAGAGTCCCTGATGGGACGGTTTTCAGCCCTTGAAAATCGCAACTGCCCACTTGCGCTCCTATTTGCCCAAAGTCTCAGTCTGCCCAAAGTAGACTCCTGCAAAATAAAAAACAAATACACCCTTTCTCACGGCGTAGTCAAAGTCTCTTGTTACCAGTAGTTTTATTCCTAATCTAAATAAAGGAAAATAACAAAAATAAACAAACATACCAGGTTGCCTCCTGGCCAGCGCCCTATTTATAGTCCCGGGCAGGACCTAAGTGCCTTATTTGATCACTCGATCAGGGCAAGCTGCCCTTCCAGATTCTCTTGCCCAAAGTAGGGCTTCACTCTATGGCCATTCACTTTGAAGATATAATCATCATCTTTTTTGCTTTTCAATTCCACAGATCCATTTGGGCTGACATGGTGAACAAAATAGGGTCCTTCCCATTTAGAGGATAGTTTGCCCGTACGGAACTGACTCTTGGTTTGGTACAGTAAGACTAACTGTCCAGCTTCAATCTTTTTCTTCTTAATCAGTTTGTCATGGGCTCTTTTGGTCCGCTCTTTGTAGTGGGCAGCATGGTCATACGCCTCAATGCGAAGCTGCTCCAATTCGACCAAGTCAAGTTTACGCTCGTTCCCAGCCAGATCCCAGTCAAAGTTGACCTTGTTCACAGCCCAGTGTGCCTTGTGCTCTATCTCTACGGGTAAATGACAGGCTTTCCCGAATATCATTCGGTAGGGAGATACGCCAAATGGAGTCTTGAACGCAGTGCGGTATGCCCACAGTGCATCGTCCAGTTTGCCTGCCCAATCCTTCCCCTCTGGTCTAACTGTCTTCCTCAGAATAGCCTTGATAATCCTGTTAGAGAGTTCTGCTTGGCCGTTTGCCTGGGGGTGATAGGCACAGGTGATTCGATGAGTGACTCCATATTTTTTCAGTAGCCTCTCAATGATATAATTGCAGAAATGGGTCCCCTGATCACTGATAAGCGCTCTGGGCACACCGAATCGAGTGAAGATATTCCCTTTGAGGAATTCAGCCACAATGCGCGAATCATTGGTGGTGGTGGCCTTTGCCTCGACCCACTTGGAGACATAATCGACTGCTAGGAGTATGTATTCCTTACCTTGTGAATTTGGAAATGGCCCCATGAAGTCTATGCCCCAGACATCAAAGATCTCTACTGGCAGTATGGGCACAGAGGGCATTTCATTGCGCTTGGTCAAGTTGCCTTCCTTCTGACACTCGTCACACCTCTTGCATAGGTCATAGCAGTCTTTGAGCAAAGTATTCCAGTAGAATCCGCAATCTAGAACCTTTCTTGCCGTTCGCCTAGGCCCAAAGTGGCCTCCACAGGGTTGCTTGTGGCAGTGATCCACTATGCCCTGCTGCTCAGACTCAGGAATGCATCTTCTAAGGACTTGGTCTTCACATCTTTTCCACAAATAGGGTTCATCCCAAACGTAGCTCCTTGCCTCGCGTTTCATCTTGTTTTTCTTATAATACGTCATGCCTTCCCTGAAAATCCCTGTCACCATAAAATTCACAAGGTCAGCAAACCATGGCTCTTCGCCCAAAGTGGTAATAGAATATAAATGCTCATCGGGGAATGTTTCGGTAATAGGCATATCCTCTTCTTTCTGGAGAATCCTACTGAGGTGATCTGCTACCAAATTTTGATTCCCAGACTTGTCTCGAATTTCAATGTCAAACTCCTGGAGTAGCAGTATCCATCGAATAAGCCTTGGTTTAGTCTCCTTCTTTGCCATGAGGTACTTCAATGCAGCGTGGTCTGTGTATACTATGGTCTTACTGCCCAGCAGATATGACCTAAATTTCTCGAAGGCAAAGACTATGGCCAAAAGCTCTTTCTCGGTCGTGGCATAGTTGCTTTGGGCGGCATTAAGGGTCTTCGAGGCATAGTAGATCACGTGCCTTTCTTTCCCTTTAATTTGCCCTAGCACAGCTCCTACTGCATATCCACTTGCATCACACATCAGCTCGAACGGCATCCCCCACTCTGGTGGTTGAATAATAGGCGCTGTGACCAATCTCTCCTTCAAGTGGTTGAAAGCAGCCTTGCAATCCTCCTCAAAGTACCATTCTACATCATTCTGAAGCAGTCTGGTCAAAGGGCGAGCAATTTGGGCAAAGTCTTTCACAAAGCGTCTGTAGAAGCCAGCATGCCCTAAGAACCCTCTGACTTGCTTCACATTCCTTGGATATGGTAGCTTCGAGATGACTTCGATTTTTGCTTTGTCCACCTCTATGCCCTTAGCTGAAATAACATGTCCAAGGACAATTCCTTCTTCGACCATGAAATGGCATTTTTCGTAATTCAGTACGAGGCTCTTCTCCACACACCTTTTGAGCACCATCTCTAAGTGTTCCAGGCAGGAGTCAAAGGAGTTGCCATACACTGTGAAATCGTCCATGAACACTTCAATTCCATTCTCGAGCAGGTCAGCGAAGATACTCATCATGCATCTTTGAAAAGTTCCTGGTGCATTGCAGAGGCCAAAGGGCATCCTTCTGTAGGCAAAGGTGCCAAAGGGACAGGTGAAGGTGGTTTTGTCCTGATCCTCTTGAGCAACCCATATCTGCATATACCCTGAGTAGCCATCTAGAAAACAGAAGTGCTTCTTCCCAGCCAATCTCTCTAACATTTCATCAATGAAGGGCAAAGGGAAGTGATCCTTGCGGGTTACCTTGTTCAGTTTGCGGTAATCAATGCAAACTCTCCACCCCGTTTGTAGGCGTGTGGCAATCTGCTCATTTCTTTCATTCTCTATGACTTGAACTCCAGACTTCTTTGGTACCACGTGCACTGGGCTAACCCACTTGCTGTCTGACACTGGGTATATTATGCCCACACTGAGAAGCTTTTTGATCTCTTTGAGCACCACTTCCTTCATTGCTGGATTGAGCTTCCTTTGGGGATCACGTACGGGCATAGAGTCATCTTCCAGAAGAATGTGGTGTTGGCAGATGCTTGGACTTATCCCTCTGATGTCAGCCAAAGTCCACCCTATGGCCTGTTTGTACTGCCCCAGCACATATCTCAACTTTGCCTCCTCTGTCTCTTGCAAATAGGCACTTATGATGACGGGCAAAGTGTCATTATCCCCCAAATATAGGTACTTGAGATGCTTGGGCAGTTTCTTCAATTCCAGCATTGGTGGCTTTTCAAGGGAAGGCACCATGATTATTTCTTCAATCTCTATCGGTTTGCCCGGGTTGCCTTTGAAATCCTCCAGAGAGTCTAACTGTTCAATTGCTTCTTGTAATTCTTCTGGTTCGTCCTCCATATCTAACTCAGTAAGCCCTTGCTGAATGGCTATCTCGGTATGGTCATACTTGCCACATTGGAGTGCCTTTGCCTCCACTGCTTTCTCAATTTGGTCAATGTAGTGGATTTCTTCGGTGTCGGCTGGATGCTTCATGGATTTGTAGAGGTCAAAGGTGACCGTCTCTCCTTCGAATTTGCACGTTAGCCTTCCGGTTTCACATTCGATGTGGGTCCTTGCTGTTTTGAGGAACGGTCTGCCCAATATCATCACAGGGGCTTTACTTGATCTGCCCATATCGAGTACATAGAAATCAGCAGGAAATATTAACTCTTCCACTTTGACCAGGACATCTTCCAGTATGCCCTCAGGATAAACATTAGATCTATCAGCCAGTTGGATCACAACGCGAGTGGGCTTCAGTTGCCCGATTTCCAGGTCTTCGTACATCGTTTTGGGCATAACGTTAATTGATGCTCCTAGATCGAGCATTGCTTTTTCTATCTTCATATGCCCTATGATGCACGGGATGTAGAACATGCCTGGGTCTCCACACTTTGTAGGTCCAGTCTTTTTAATAACTGCAGAGACATTCTCCCCCACCTCAAACTTCGCATCATCCTGATATTTGACCTTCTTTGTGCAAAGCTCCTTCAAGAACTTAGCACATCTGGGCATAGCGTTCAGTATGGTCAGAAGGGGCATATTGATTTCTACCTTTTTGAACATTTTGAACATCTCTTGAGTTTCTTCCTTCTCACGGTTTCTACTTAGTCTGCCCGGGAAGGGTGGTTTGATTTTCGGTGGTGGAGATTTGTCCCTCTTTGCCCTGACTGTTACCTCTTCTTGCTCAATATCTGTTCCAGGGTCTTCCTCAATGACTGGGGGGCCATCTAACACGGGCTCTTTGCCCTTCTCTGCAGTCTTTTCCACTATGGTGAGTGGTTTGCCACTCCTGAGCTGAACGGCATTAACATGAGCATTGTTCACTTCGACTTTTGGGGGTAAAGTACCTCCTTTCTGTTCCAGCTTTGCCACCACTTGAGTAAGATGTGAAACTTGGGCCCCTAGATTTTGGAACTGCCCTCTAGTCTCTTGCTTGAATTTCTCATTCTCTTGGTGGGCTTTGGCATTCTTTTGCTGGAATTTAATATTCTCTTTGACCAAAGTTTCCATCATTTCAGACAAGGTAGGCCCTTTGGTCTGAGCGGGCTGGTGGTACATCCCCGGGCCCTGCTGTTGGTACTGCCCCTGCTGATTGTAGCGCTGGAAATTCTGGTTACCATTATACCCCTCATTGTAGTTGTTGCTATTCCCATACCTATTATCATAGTATGGTTTCCCCCTTCCTTGCCCATTACCGTTGCTCTGCCCCATCGCTTTGACCTCCTCGTCATACAGTGAGGGGCATTCATCAGTGGCATGTTCTATGCCCTGGCAGATCTGACAAGCTTTCACACCTCTCTTTGGCCCGGTGGCCATAGTGTTCATAAACTTTTCCATTGCGCTGCATAGTTTGTCGATTTTTAGATCCGCAGCAGTGGTTGTCCCCAAATTGGTCCTGGGCAACTCACTTCCATCATCTCTGAACTCCTCTGCCATCTCCTTGAAGAGTTTAAATGCCTCCTCAGCACTTTTATTCAGGATGGACCCTCCACTGGCAGCATGCAAGAGGGTTCTCTCGTGCATCCTTAGCCCAGACACAAAGTATTGGATCAAATCGTGATCAGGGATTTGGTGCTGAGGACACTTTGCCAACATTTGCTTAAACCGAGCCCAATAAGCGGGAAACTCTTCGCCTGCCCCCATCCTAATGCTACTGATGTTCCTTCGCATGTGTTGGATCCGGGCGGCAGGGAAGTATTTTTCCAAAAACTTCTGCTGGAGCTGTGCCCAAGTAGTGATTTGTCCTTCGGGCAGAGTGTAGAGCCACTCTCGTGCTCCATCCCCAAGTGAAAAGGGAAAAGCCAGCAGTCGGATGTATTCACTCAAAGGGGGCCCTCCCCTTATTGTTCCGCAGGCTAACTCGAAGTCTTGAAGATGCCTCTGTGGGTCTTCCATGGGCATATCGCTGAACTTAGGCAGTATTTGGATGAAATTGTGTTTCATCTCCCAGTTCTCGTTGATGGTGGGCAAAGTGATGGCTGATGGTTGGAGGTTCAGATTGGCAGGGAACATCATTTCCCTGAGGGTTGCCATTACGGCTGGTTCCGGTGAAGGTCTTGGTGGGGTAACTGGTTCACCTCTCCTTGCCCTTCTCGGATTTTCTGCCCTTGGTGATCGGGCAGCTTCTTGGGCGGCACGTGCTAACGCTTTGGCTAGTCTTGTCTCTTTTCGGATTCGTTTCGCGGTCTTTTCGATCTCAGGGTCGTACCAGGGTACAATCTCTTTGCCCGAAGTGGAATCCTGCATAAACAAAACAAGTCAAACTGTTAGCACAGACGACTTACTGTTGGAAATTTGCCTCCCCGGCAACGGCGCCAATTTTGACGAGCCCGTATGCTTGTCGTTAGGGGCAAACAAGCTGTCAAAATGATATTTATATTTAGCCAGTACTCTTATCACTACAAAACGTAGATAATGGCAAGTACGTGGGGTCGGTCCCACAAGGAGGCAATTACAGTAGGTGATCTCGGCTTTGCCCAAGGGGTTGTCACAAAAAGATTTTGGTTTGGGGTGCTGTGGGCACAGCGGTTTTGCAATAGTTTCACACTTTGACCTACTACGGCTTAACCAAACTAACATGCAAATAAATAAAACTAAAAGTAAACAAACCAAACACTCAGATCTAACAGAATACTAAAAGCAAAAACTTAAATCAAATAGGAAACAAAGCATCCGGGCAGACGACTTCACTCAGGATCGCTAGGGCAAACTACCGTTCATTGGCACTAAGGATTTTTACCAGCGGTTTGTCAGCAGTTATGGGGTGTGTAAGACAAAAGTGGTCCTATTGTGTCACGCCCAACAGTTGCCCCACCCCTTATCTATCCTTACTGTATAAAGAGAAGGCTAGCTAACACTGTGCCTAATCCCCCTGGATCTGAACAATTCGATAACCTATGCGACCAAACATGGATCTAGTTTGCCCAAACCCGCATTACCCTCTAGACAGACCCGCTCGGCCAATAGCATGCTCGAAACATACGACCGCATCTCCTGCAAGTTCTAGTGCTATGCCCGCAACAATACTACAAGGTACATCTATGCGGTTTGCCAATCACCAGTATCCCAGTTTGTAAAGGTTCACTAGTGGTCGTCCTAGTTTGCCCAAACTCCCCAGAAATAAACCTCAAACAACTTTGCCTCGGGAACAAACGCCCAACCGGTTAGTTCAGCCCCTCCAACCTCGCGGTCTAACCAAACCCTAATTTCACCTTTGATCCGCCCCTGCCCAGATGCAAAACAACTTAGCTACTCATACAGAAATTAAAAGACGAAATAATTAAGGGAAAACAAACTATATTAATCATAGCTTCAAATCGAAGATCGTTTTTGAAGGAAATCAAAGTACGGAATTAAAAACGTAAAAACATAAAAAACATGAAATTGTTTCTCGACCCGAAGGTCGGATCTACTGCAAACAAATAAAGAGACTCGGACGAACAGCTCCGATCTCTTCTCCGGCGACTCCTCCGGCGGCGACGGCGACTGCGGGACCGGCGGCTCTTCCGACTTCTCGGTGCGTAATATGTTGTTGTCTTTGCTGCCCACCGCGCCCCATCTTTTATAGGCTCGAATTTGAATTTTGAATTCTCGGTTGTTGCTCCTCCCTAAGGAATAGGGGTCAGCGGTCAATGATTTGGGGATAAGTCAAATCCCCCCGAATCCAGGGATTCTGGTGCGCTGACTCGTTGCCCACAGGGAATCTTCTGTCTTCAGCCGTTCTCTGCCCAAACCGGATTTCTGCAGGTATTTCTTCTCCTCCACAGGTGGTCGGACCAGGCACGGTACTTGGTACTTCTGGCTCTTCTGCTTCGTGACCTTACCCATTTGCCCGATGTGGTCAAACTGTTGCTTGTCACTACCGCTCCAGAACTTTGCCCAAAGAAGGGGATTTCCTTGCCTCTTTTGCCCAGTGCGCCACCTGTTACCTGCATCACCACACACTCTGCCCAAACACCTAATTGTGCCCTCCCAGACACGTAAACGACTCAAATTGACTCGAAAAAGGGTGTAAAAGTGCTCTAAGATGAGCAAATAAAATGGCTCATCAACCTCCATTTTTACTACACAACGACCCTCTCCTACGTTCGATCAGATGAAATCCATGTTATTATTGGAGGAATCCAAACTGAAATCGCAACAACTTGCTTCTGTTTCGCAACCCCCTGATCAGCTTCTTCTCGCCCAAAACACTAGTCGAGGTACTTCTAGTGGTCGCAGACCAGGTTCGCGTGGTACCTCCAACGGCAGTCGAGGTCATCGTGGTCGTGGTTCAAGTCACTCTCAATTCCAGCCTTTCCGACCGCAACGACAGTCCTCTGCTGGTTCCATTCTTGGACCACCACCAACATCCTCTTCGGTTACACCACAACACTTCCAGTTGCCTGTTACTTGTTATCTGTTGGAGTTGTGTACTTAATGTCTAGATTTAAGTAACGGTAAACTCCCGATCATAGCATTTAATCTATTTAATTAATAAACAATTATTTGCATTTAATTATTTATAATTAAATATATGCAAATCATAGTTCTGGATTTTATACGTTGTAGTTAGTATGGTGCTTCATGGGCGCACAGAAGATCATAATATCGGTTACTCGTATTTAATCAAACAGTTGCTCACGACCTAGATGGACACGAACTAATCCATCGGTATAGTCGTAGTGTGAGAGAGAAAATAATTTATCTTAATTATTTTATCACACTTGTACACTTGGTGTATTGGGCGGATCAGCTTGAGATTTATTGATTAGGATTGCCTTGGATAATCAATTTAAATCTCGGAGTATTTTATTCTCAATCCCCGATACTATTGTGGGTGTGTATATTTAATAGTAGAGACTTTGATTTTCCAAAGGAATTAACCGATTTAATTATTGGGTTAATTACCGGTAAAGTTGGGTCGCTATATTTTATATACGACATGCCGTGAATACTTGACGGGAAAGTGTATCCCGGTAGGGTTGATAATATCCCCGAGATGAGTTCATAAGGAATTATTGTGTAAACCTCATGAGTGGATTCGTTCCGCACAATAATAAAGGTTGAACGGTACTAGTCTCGGATATAAGATATGAATAATATTTATTGAGCAATAAATAAATTTATTCATGGATATTTAAATCTTAAATACACGGAATAAATAATACTAATCGGAGAAATATTATTTGATATAATATGGATTAATATTGGGAGTGCAATTTTATTTATATAGTGGAAAATAAATAAAATTTAATATTGATAAGGATTAATGGATTTGGGTTGGACCCAATTTAATCTTCAATATTTAGAAGCCCAATATTTAATCTCCTTATGATCCCCTACGTAGCCTATATAAGCACTACATGGTCTTCACTTTTCACAACACATAATAATTGACCTACGCCAATCATAAAGTCTTGAGAGTGAGGAAGATCCATAGGAATCCGATAGATCGTCGCCCACACGACGTTCGGACGAAGTGCGAGGAATACGTAGGAAGGTCGCAAGGTCATCAACAAGATTCGTTTCTCCGTACAACGAATCGAGGTAATAATCGAGAACCCCCTTCTTGATTATTTGTGTTGTTTAATTGTGATGTATACATGAACAAGACGATCCGGGAAAAACGACGAACCTCGGGGACGGGGATTCGAGATCCCCGGCGAGGATCGAAGGAGGCGGTCGAACCCTAAGGTTCGGACCGCCCCACCGCGCGACGAGGGACGAGCCTCGGCTGGACGCCGGGGCGTGCGATCGACTTCGGTCGATCGCCGGGGATGCCGTGGGCTGGTGTCACGGCGGATCCCCAGCCGCCGTCGTCGGAGGCGCGTGGACCGCGAAGCCCTCGGCTGGAGCCGAGGGGCGATCGAGCCCGTGAGCTCGATCGCGGGTCGCTGCGGGGATGACCCGCAGCTGCCTCGTGCGCACTACGGGTGTTCCCGAAGCGGATGCGCACGGGGCTGACCCCATGCGAGCAGCGAGTCCACGACTCGCTGCGGGGCTGCTACGAGCAGCCCCGGGGATCGCGCGAGCGATCCCAGCGATCGTCCGAGGACGATCGCGAGCCCCTCGCGGGGGCTCGGCTGGGCGCACGCAGCCTTCGGGCTTCGCTGGGCGTTCGGTCGGGCCCCGGCTCGTGAGGTGGTTCGCGTTCGTGGATCCGACTCGCGGGGGACTTCGGCTGGGGGCGGGCTGCGTGTCTTCGGGCGCGAAGTCTCCAAAGGTCGGACTCCTGCGGATGAGTCGGGGATCCAATCTCCGGCGATCTAGGGTTTTGATCGGGTTATCGGTTCCGCATTTTTTTTGATAGCCCGTGTAACGCCCCAATTTTCGTAACTCAAAATAAAAGATATTTCATCAGAAAATAATTCCGTACTTAGAGGCGCTACTCACGTACTTTTGAAAAGTCAAATATTCCACGTCATTTTCCCAATCCCAATAATAAAAATAAAATCATCATTTCAGAATTATTAGTCCAAAAATAAAAGTACTTCTAGACGGTTTGAAATCAAAGTTTGCAGCGGAAAATAATAGATAATAACCAAATAAATTAAAATTCCTAATTCGTCTCCTCGCCATTCCCCCGGTGATCATCCTCGTAAGTACCTGAAAAACAAAGCGTTGATTTGGGGTGAGCTCAACGTGCTCAATAAGGACTACTCATCTCCAATCAACATCTCAAATCACCGTACGATATATATACAATTATCATATCATGAAATCACAAAATGAAACATAATTTTCAATACATGTTGCGCATATTATAGAACACGGCGTGTATACCACGATGCCTCCTCCTGACACTGACCCTTCAGGGTCACAGGTTCTATAATATAAATTTTGACCCATGCGAGTATACCTCGGTGCCTCCTCCTGACACTGACCCTTTTGGATCACGAGTCTAAAACATTTTCATATCATGCAATAATTCACATATTCAAATCACATATAGCACATACTTTGAAATTAGACATTAAAAAGGAGATGAGAAACCCCTACCTGATAGACGTGTCGTGCGATTAAATCTTTAAATTAATGAGAAGTCCCTAAATTCCTTGCGCCTCGCTCCTATTAAAGTGAAATTCTCCAATTTAATACATGTAAATTATTTAGTTAAATTATACGTATGATCTGTTAATGTTTATTACTTGTATTTGGGTTAAAATGTACTTTTTGAGAATCTTTATAAATAATTTGGTAATTAATTAAACTTATATGGGCCTATCCAAAATTATTTAAGAATGGAGGACAATAGTATAAGCTGAATAAAGGGGCTTCGGTCTAAATAATTTATTGGTACAGAAACCTAATCTCATTTCCACAGATTCACTTATCCAGGTTAAAGAACAGAGGTTTAATCCTTCTTCCCATTTTCAATTTAAGTGATAATTACGCTAGACTTAGGTTTGAGCTTTGGAATCCTATTCGTCCTCCCAAAGAAGTTCGACAGAAGACGGTTTAGCGAGACGGGGCTCGCTCGATTCGCGGTGGTGCCGGCGTCTCATCTCCGACATCCGCCGGAGACTCAACCGGTAAGGCAAACAACAGTTTTCTATATTACGGATCTAGCATGATTTTAGGATTTTCGATAAGAGATGTGCATAGGGAAAATTTATCGACTAAAGAGGACTCCATTAACCTAATATCTAATTAACTTAAGAATCTAAATGGACAAATGTTCTGTGAATATGAATCGTGATTCCTTACTTTCTCTCTTAATATTTATTGATCTTATAAGATTCACAAGAGCATATGAGCAGGTTATTTAGCTAATGTGCAAGGCGTTAAGTAAACTTAAAGGGCTCTAATCTAGATTACGATGCAATAGAACTTACACCTACGGGTTTCTTGCAGATTCTTATAAGATACGAAGACAAGAGTTAATTAACAGGAGATTAAGAGGGTTACCTTTATGAGTGGCTACGAAGCTAGAGAACAGAGACAGTGGAATAAAGGACGATGAAGCTAGCACTTAAGGTTTCCAGGAGGGGTTGCGTCTAAGGCTCGTGACTGGAACTTGTTCGCGTCTAAGCTCGAGGACTGGAATTCCGATTGCAAGCGAAGGACTTGTTGGATGTGTGCGTGTTTTCCTTAGTTTACTGTATTTATTGGTGTTTAAGGGTTGAGGAAGTTGGGTTTTAATCGATAGAAGATAAATTGTGTGTATTGCTTTTCCTCAATGAAACTGTTTATATATTGTGATTGAGTTAACGTTGGGGTCAACCCCTTCTGAATAGGTTGATTTGTTAGGGAGTTATAGATTTTTGGGATTCTGTAACGTTGTAGCGTTTTGACTACAGCTTAGTTTGATTAATTAACTTTTGAGATTAAAATATATTTATGTTGAGATTTATATTAGTAATTTATATTAAATATTATAATTAGTGTAGAAATACCTTATAAGTATTTTATACTTTATTTATTATATATATATATATATATATATATATATATATATATATTTTTGTAATATGATTATTTATAAGATTAAATTCCAACTGCACGCAAGTTCGGGACTTCTAAAAAAAAAATTAAATAATTTTAAATAATTAATTATTTTATTTTATTCTCTACGCATGGACATTACAATACTACCCCCCTTCGAAAAATTTCGTCCTCGAAATTCAGAGACTAATCAATATGCAGAAAACTCGGATACTTTGCGTAAAATTCATCCTCTCGTTCCCATGTAGTTTCACTCTTGTTATGTCTTCTCCATTGAACTTTAAGCAGAACAACTTCTTTGTTCCTTAAATTTTGGACCTTACGATCCAATATTTCTTCTGGAGTCTCCTCGTAAGTCAAGTCTTCCCGAATGTCCAACTCATCGTGGCTCACCACATGTCTCGGGTCATGCATATATTTTCTCAACATCGACACATGAAAGACGTTATGTACGTTTGAAAGTTTTGGTGGCAATGCTAGCTCGTAGGCTAAGTCTCCGATCCTTTTGAGTATCTCAAAAGGTCCTACGTATCTCGGTTTCAGTTTACCCTTCTCGCCGAATCTGATGATGCCTCTGACCGGTGCTACTTTTAGAAATACATGATCACCAATCTCAAAGTGAAGATCTTTCCTTCTTCGGTCCGCGTAAGATTTTTGTCGATCTTGGGCGACTTTAATCCGATTTTGTATAGTAGCGATGTGTTTCACGGTTTCTTGGACCAACTCGGGTCCTAAAATCTTTTTCTCCCCCACTTCGCTCCAATATAATGGTGATCTACACTTTCTTCCGTATAAGGCTTCATATGGCGCCATACCGATTGTCGCTTGGTAACTGTTATTGTAAGCAAACTCTACCAACGGTAAAAGAGTTTCCCATTGACCTCCCAAATCCAGAACACAAGTTCTCAACATATCTTCGAGTATTTGATTCGTTCGTTCGGATTGACCATCCGTTTGAGGGTGATAAGCCGTGCTGAACCTTAATTTTGTCCCAAGCGCTTCTTGCAAACTTCTCCAAAATCGAGAGGTGAATCTCGTGTCTCTATCTGACACAATCGACACAGGAACTCCGTGCAATTTCACTATTTCTCGAATATAGATTTGCGCGTATTGCTCCATGTTGAACGTCATTTTAACTGGTAAGAAATGTGCTGATTTCGTGAGACGATCAACAATCACCCAAATAGCTTTGTTACCTCTTATCGATGGTGGCAATCCTACCACGAAGTCCATCGTAATGTGTTCCCATTTCCACTCAGGAATTTCTAATGGCTTGAGCAGACCTGACGGTCGTTGGTGTTCAGCCTTCACTCTTTGACAAACCATGCAACTTTCCACGAATTTCGCTATGTCCCTCTTCATGCCTCTCCACCACAACATGGTTCTTAAGTCTCGATACATTTTTGTTCCACCAGGATGTGCTGTATAAGGAGTACTATGCGCTTCGTCGAGAATCTCTCTCCTCAACTCTTCATCTTTTGGAATACATAACCTCCCTTCGTACACTAGGACATCATCGTCGGCTATTGCAAAACCTTTGATGTTTCCTTCTTGTGCTTTTTGTCTCATTTTATTCAAGAACGCATCTCGAGACTGGAGTTCTTTCACCCGATCTCTGAGTGTTGGTCGTACAGTCAAAGAAGCTAATCTCGCTTTCGTGTTACTCGGAGGTACGATTACTTCGATTTTCAGCCTTTCAAAATCTCGTACCAGGTGTTCTTGATCGGAAAGTAAATTTGCCAACTTCCCTTTTCGACTCAAAGCATCAGCTACCACATTTGCCTTACCCGGATGGTAGCTAATTGTGCAGTCGTAGTCTTTTACTAACTCAAACCATCTCCGTTGTCTCATGTTCAATTCTTTCTGCGTGAACAAATATTTTAAACTCTTATGGTCGGTGAAAATCTCACATTTTCCTCCGTACAAGTAATGTCTCCAAATCTTTAGTGCATGGACTACTGCAGCTAACTCCAAGTCATGTGTGGGGTAGTTCGTCTCATGCGGCTTTAGTTGTCGTGAGGCATAAGCCACCACTTTGCCCTGTTGCATCAAAACGCAGCCTAAACCCAATTTCGATGCGTCGCTATAAATGACAAAATCCTTACTGGGGTCAGGAATTGTCAGCACTGGTGCAGTAGTGAGTCTCTTCTTCAACTCTTGGAAACTGTTCTCGCATTTTTCGTTCCATACAAACTTCTCCCCTTTCCTCGTCAGTCGAGTCATCGGTATTGCTATTTTAGAGAAATCTTCAATGAACCTCCGATAATAACCTGCTAAGCCCAGGAAACTTCGAACTTCGCTTGCATTAGTAGGTGCAACCCATTCATTGACAGCTTCAACTTTGCTCGGGTCGACTTCAATTCCTTGAGCAGTGATAACATGTCCCAGAAACACAACTCGATCAATCCAGAATTCACATTTCTTGAATTTTGCGTACAATTTCTCTTTACGAAGTATCTCTAGCACTACTCGCAAATGCCCTTCGTGCTCTTCTCGACTCTTCGAGTAAATAAGGATGTCGTCGATAAACACGATGACGAATTGGTCCAAGTACGGTTGGAATACTCTGTTCATTAAATCCATGAATACTCCAGGTGCATTACTTAGACCAAACGGCATAACCACAAATTCATAGTGTCCATACCGAGTTCTGAACGCCGTCTTTGGAATATCGCTTTCCTTGATCCTCAGTTGATGATACCCTGATCTCAAATCAATCTTTGAAAAGCAACTTGCTCCTCTTAGTTGATCGAACAAGTCTTCGATTCTCGGCAGTGGGTATTTGTTCTTCACCGTGAGTCGGTTAAGTTCTCTATAATCGATACACATTCGGAATGACCCATCCTTCTTTTTGACGAACAACACTGGTGCCCCCCAAGGTGACACGCTCGGTCGAATGAAACCCAAGTCCAAAAGTTCTTGAATTTGCCCTTTTAATTCTTGCAGCTCTTTCGGTGCCATACGATATGGGGCCTTCGATGTAGGGGCTGCTCCAGGTATTAAATCAATCGTGAACTCCACTTGACGGTTTGGTGCAACGCCTGGTAGCTCTTCTGGAAATACATCCAAGAAATCTCGTACAACGGGCACCTCACTTGGCACAGCTTCAGTCTTTACACCGCCGATTAGGTTCACAAGGAAACCCTGACACTGATCTTTTCTTAACATCTTTACGGCCTTCATCGCTGATATTACATATGGTAGTGTCTTAGCCTTTGCTCCGGGAAGTTTAAGTTCACCCCCTTCTGGAAGTGGAAAAATGATTTCTCGCTCGTGGCATTGGATGTTAGCTCGATGTCTGTTAAGCCAGTCCATGCCCAAAATCAGGTCGAAATCCTTCATATCGATCACGTAAGGATCAGCCAATAGAATTCTTCCACCAACATCAACTTCTACTCCTTCGACTCTTTCACTCGTTAAGATTGTGTTCCCTGAAGGTAGACTGACTTCCAAAGAATTCTCTACTCTAGTGCTATGTTTATCAGTTATATCGTGAAACTTTCTAGAGATAAAAGAATGTGAAGCACCCGTATCAAATAACACAAGTGCAGGTACTTTAGAGATTGATAACATACCAGTCATCACATCAGGATCTTTAGCAGCATCTTCCCTTGCCATTGCATACATCCGTGCATTTCCTCCCGGTCCACGCCTATCTTGATTTTGCTGCTGAGGTGCATTACCGCCATTACGTCTCGGGTTACCCTGTTGGTTACCCTTTGGACAATCCCAAACTTGATGCCCTTCTTGGTGACATCGGTAGCATGCGTTCTTGCCTCTCAAACAGACTCCGAAGTGATGTTTCCCACATTCGTTGCATAAAGGTCGGTTGTTTGGTGCTGCATTGCGGTTGTCTCCGCCAGTTCTCATATGTTTGTTGTCGTTCTGGTATCCTCCATTCCACTTTCTCTTTTCGGACGAGCCTGTGACTGGTTTTGGCTTTACTTCTGCAATTCTCAAGCTCGTCTCCACATCATGAGCTCTACTCACCATCTCCGAATACTCGATATTCCCTTGAGCTGACAGGATACCAGCCAATTGGGACTTCAATCCTCTGCGGAACCTGAGTGCCTTCTTAACATCCGTGTTCACTAGATGCGGGGCATATCGGCTCAACTGATTAAATTTGCGTTCGTACTCAATAACAGTCTGATTCCCTTGCTTGAGGTTCAAGAACTCGGTCTCCATTTTGTCACGATAGGAATGTGGGAAGAATTTGTCCATCATTGCTGTCTTGAAATCCTCCCAAGTGAAAGCATTTCGCTGTGCATCTGTAAGAGTCCTCCAGTAACCCTCCCACCAGTGATCGGCATCTTTCGTCAGCTGGAAGGTGGCACAGGTGATCTTCTGTGCATCGTCACACTCGATCATTCGATATATCCTCTCCAACGAGCGGAACCACTCTTCGACGGCTTCGGGTCCATCTTGTCCATTGAAACTTGGAGGACTATAAGAACGAAATTGTTCCACTGCTTTGACATTTCGATTTCCATTCTGATTTCCATTTCCATTACCGTTGCCATTGCCATTTGCTTGATTCTGTAGATTCTGAAGAAAATTAGCCAAGACAGCTCCCATGGCATTCGCAGCAGCCTGGTCGACAGGGATGTTGTTACGTGGGTTTTCTTGTTCTTCTGCCATTGGAGGGTTCCTAGATGCCCAACGGGGATTAATCATAATTGTTCATGCGTAAAGAAATTAATATTGATCTTAAATGCTTTAATAATTCAAGTGCTACGTACCTTGAGGATGTCACGGGGTAGGACGAGGACGAATGAAACTAATAATATAAAGAAAAGTTTTAACGAGTCTGCAGAAAAGCAAGCTAGCTCTGATACCACACTGTAACGCCCCAATTTTCGTAACTCAAAATAAAAGATATTTCATCAGAAAATAATTCCGTACTTAGAGGCGCTACTCACGTACTTTTGAAAAGTCAAATATTCCACGTCATTTTCCCAATCCCAATAATAAAAATAAAATCATCATTTCAGAATTATTAGTCCAAAAATAAAAGTACTTCTAGACGGTTTGAAATCAAAGTTTGCAGCGGAAAATAATAGATAATAACCAAATAAATTAAAATTCCTAATTCGTCTCCTCGCCATTCCCCCGGTGATCATCCTCGTAAGTACCTGAAAAACAAAGCGTTGATTTGGGGTGAGCTCAACGTGCTCAATAAGGACTACTCATCTCCAATCAACATCTCAAATCACCGTACGATATATATACAATTATCATATCATGAAATCACAAAATGAAACATAATTTTCAATACATGTTGCGCATATTATAGAACACGGCGTGTATACCACGATGCCTCCTCCTGACACTGACCCTTCTGGGTCACAGGTTCTATAATATAAATTTTGACCCATGCGAGTATACCTCGGTGCCTCCTCCTGACACTGACCCTTTTGGATCACGAGTCTAAAACATTTTCATATCATGCAATAATTCACATATTCAAATCACATATAGCACATACTTTGAAATTAGACATTAAAAAGGAGATGAGAAACCCCTACCTGATAGACGTGTCGTGCGATTAAATCTTTAAATTAATGAGAAGTCCCTAAATTCCTTGCGCCTCGTTCCTATTAAAGTGAAATTCTCCAATTTAATACATGTAAATTATTTAGTTAAATTATACGTATGATCTGTTAATGTTTATTACTTGTATTTGGGTTAAAATGTACTTTTTGAGAATCTTTATAAATAATTTGGTAATTAATTAAACTTATATGGGCCTATCCAAAATTATTTAAGAATGGAGGACAATAGTATAAGCTGAATAAAGGGGCTTCGGTCTAAATAATTTATTGGTACAGAAACCTAATCTCATTTCCACAGATTCACTTATCCAGGTTAAAGAACAGAGGTTTAATCCTTCTTCCCATTTTCAATTTAAGTGATAATTACGCTAGACTTAGGTTTGAGCTTTGGAATCCTATTCGTCCTCCCAAAGAAGTTCGACAGAAGACGGTTTAGCGAGACGGGGCTCGCTCGATTCGCGGTGGTGCCGGCGTCTCATCTCCGACATCCGCCGGAGACTCAACCGGTAAGGCAAACAACAGTTTTCTATATTACGGATCTAGCATGATTTTAGGATTTTCGATAAGAGATGTGCATAGGGAAAATTTATCGACTAAAGAGGACTCCATTAACCTAATATCTAATTAACTTAAGAATCTAAATGGACAAAAGTTCTGTGAATATGAATCGTGATTCCTTACTTTCTCTATTAATATTTATTGATCTTATAAGATTCACAAGAGCATATGAGCAGGTTATTTAGCTAATGTGCAAGGCGTTAAGTAAACTTAAAGGGCTCTAATCTAGATTACGATGCAATAGAACTTACACCTACGGGTTTCTTGCAGATTCTTATAAGATACGAAGACAAGAGTTAATTAACAGGAGATTAAGAGGGTTACCTTTATGAGTGGCTACGAAGCTAGAGAACAGAGACAGTGGAATAAAGGACGATGAAGCTAGCACTTAAGGTTTCCAGGAGGGGTTGCGTCTAAGGCTCGTGACTGGAACTTGTTCGCGTCTAAGCTCGAGGACTGGAATTCCGATTGCAAGCGAAGGACTTGTTGGATGTGTGCGTGTTTTCCTTAGTTTACTGTATTTATTGGTGTTTAAGGGTTGAGGAAGTTGGGTTTTAATCGATAAAAGATAAATTGTGTGTATTGCTTTTCCTCAATGAAACTGTTTATATATTGTGATTGAGTTAACGTTGGGGTCAACCCCTTCTGAATAGGTTGATTTGTTAGGGAGTTATAGATTTTTGGGATTCTGTAACGTTGTAGCGTTTTGACTACAGCTTAGTTTGATTAATTAACTTTTGAGATTAAAATATATTTATGTTGAGATTTATATTAGTAATTTATATTAAATATTATAATTAGTGTAGAAATACCTTATAAGTATTTTATACTTTATTTATTATATATATATATATATATATATATATATATATATATATATATATATATTTTTGTAATATGATTATTTATAAGATTAAATTCCAACTGCACGCAAGTTCGGGACTTCTAAAAAAAAAATTAAATAATTTTAAATAATTAATTATTTTATTTTATTCTCTACGCATGGACATTACAGCCCGGGACATCGAATCCCATCAATTGGTATCAGAGCGTTTGGTTTCGTGTTCATGTATATATTCGATTATTGTTCTACCTTGCAGGATTTCCGGCTATAATGGTTGATTTAATTATTGCTTAATTAATTATCATGATTATTAAACTCTCGGACATGTCGAGATTCGTTTTGTGTGGTTGAATGTTTGTAATAGTAAAAATTCGGGGGTTGACCGAATTTAGGATTTATTATTACGTTCTTTATTTTTCCGGAAAATGTATAGGGTCGATTTCATGTATAGAATCGATACCGGAATTGTAATTTAAATTATTGTAATTTATTTACGTTGGTTCGATGTTGAGACGACCGCCGGAGAAGACGTGTGACGAAGACGAAGAGGACCGGGGATCGATCACGAGGATCGATCCCACGAGGATCGATCAAGGGGCGGAGGGGGCTGCCCGCGGGATTCCTTAGCCACGCCGGCCACCGGTGGTGGTGGCGCGTGGGCTGAGGTGGCGGCGGCGCTCCTCCCCGGCCAGCGATCGGTGGTAGGGGGCGCGGGGTCCTCGTGATCTCGTGTTCTCCTACCAAGATACTACTTTCCTAATTAATTCGGATTTTTCCTATTTGAGTGTTCTCCTTTAGGAAACTCTCATGGATTAGGAAAAGAATTAATTGAATTAATTTCCTATTGATTTATTTCCTTCATGGAATTATTAATGGATTAGGAATTTAATTAATTTAGTACTAAATTTATTTTTCCTATTTGATTATTCCTACAAGGGAATATTCATGGATTAGGAATAAAAATAAATTTGGAAAGTAATGAGTCCTAATTTATTTTATTTCCTTGTTCTATTATAGATATCTTCTAGAATATTCCAAATTTTACTTGGATAAATTATTCTAGAGATTTAATGGAACTAGATAGGAAAATAAATAAATAAAAATATTAATGATATTTAATTTTATTTTTGATATATTCGATTGACTTAATTTTCGAATTAAGTAACTTTTGGATTAATTGAAAATAAATAGATTTAAATATTAGAGATTAATATTCTCGTCACATGGAGCATTCAAGAAACGAAGACTGAAGACTAGAAGACGCATACGGAGATGGAATAAAGCCATGATAGTCGGGAAAATAATTCTCTAGTTTATTTTGACTATGTGCTATGTGCTTTATTGCTTGTATGCATGCTTATGTGTTTAATTATGCATTAGATAGCGTATCCCTTTGTTATAAAAAGCTAAGTGGGAGAGGGGATGGAAACATTCCCATGGTCTCCATTACTGTTCTCTTGGTGACTCTTATGGACTTTTGAAGTTCGTATAGATGTGTCATTGGAGGAGAATTCTTGTAATTCCTCTTACAAGAAACATTGATCAAGTTTATCAAACAATGCCTAATTTGTCTTTCTGAAACTGACTTCAAGTCGACTCATTCTCACCCCGGGGAGTGGAATGGAGCCAGAGCCACTTGGTCATGTGGATGACACAAATTAGAGACCTTCGTGCCATTCTTTGATAGGTGGGTCGATTGTCTGCTCGGCTCCCTCATCTAATGAGAGATAGGGTTGTTCGCATGGTGAATCACTGGTTAGAAACTTCGAGTTTCACTTATGATTCTCCGCGTCTTGATTTACGAAAATCGAATGGATCTTGTAATTGGGAGTCAATTATAAAAGTCTCTTAGTGTAGTAAACGTCCACACCACGTGGCTTGCTACACTGACGGATTTTGGATTAATTGATGTAGACAGTTGTAAGGAATTGTGAAGAGTTGTGAAGTTGTCGTAAACGTCCACACCACGTGGCTTGCGGTAATGTAGCAATTCCAAACGATTCACTTTGGTGCTGAGTAATGGTTTACACTTAGATACGCCTTGTAGTATTCCTCCCCACGAGGTTACGCTATAAGTGATGTATGACCAAAGAAAATCTAATTGCTAAATCATTTGGGTGGGTAAACGTCCACACCACGTGGCTTGCCTTACCTGATGGGATTTTAGATGTGATTAGTAATTTAATGATATTATTTGAGGGAGATAATATCGGATATTAAATTGATTGTTTGTTTAAATGTGCTTATAGGTTTAGAGAATAGCTATGAACCCACTTTCTGTGATACTCAAGGAGCATAAGCTCACTGGTCCCAATTATATTGATTGGAGGAGAAATTTAGACATTGTCCTGACTTCTGAAGAGTACAAATTTGTACTCCATGAAGTATGCCCTGCTGAGCCCACGGCTGCCTCGACTGATGAGGAAAAACTGGCATATAGGAAGTGGAAAAAGGCTGATGAAATGGCTAGGTGCTATATTTTGGCTTCCATGTCAAATGTACTCCAAACCCAATATGAGTCGATGGAAACTGCCTATGATATGCTGTTTAACCTCAAGGAGATGTTTGGGGAGCAAGATCGTGCGGCAAGGCAAGAAGCCATGAGAGTCCTCATGACAACTACTCAGTCTGAAGGAACGCCCGTAGGGGAGCACGTTCTTAAGATGATGGGTCTGTTGAATGAGCTTGAGATCCTAGGAGCTCAGATTGATGCTGACACTCAAGTCGACATCATACTCCAGTCTCTGACCCCTAGTTTTTAGCAGTTTCGCATGAGTTATAATATGGGTAAACTATCTTATTCTCTTGCGCAACTCCTGACTGAACTGAAGGCGGCAAAGGGGATCTACAAGAAAGGCAAGTCTCAAGCGCTTGTAGCTACCAAGTCCAAAGGCTTTAAGCCTGGTGGAGGTAGGGGCAAGAAAAGGAAGCAAGCCATGAAACCCAGTGGTGCCAAGAGGAGTGGACCACGAGTGGGGGCTAGTAAGCCAAAGGGCAAGTGCTTCCGATGCAACAAGTCTGGACACTGGAAGTCTGAATGTCCTCTCAAAGGTACGAATTTTTCTTTAGTCGTAAAAACATAGTCAGCGGTATTATCTACCAGAATTCTGGTGTGTAGATATGGAACCACTGACGGTATGTGCATTAATTTAAATGCAGGGGTTCCAGAAAACCCGGCGACTTAGAGAAGAAGAGTTCGAGTCTACATGGGCAAAGCTGTTGGGGTAGCAGCAGTTGCAGTGGAAGACATTTATCTGTTTTAAGTTTTCATTTCAGTTATTGCTTTATGTACCCCTTATTTTGAAAAGGAACTTTTGTTCTGGTTTTCTTTATTATTAATGGATATTTTATTTCTTTAATCATTAGATGGTTTGGATAAGAAATAATGGTGATATCTATTCTGGTACATTAGATAGCAATACATGAATGATGAATCCTTAGTCTACCACGATGCAACAAACCGTTATATATAACTTGTTTTACTTATTAGATGTATTTCTCTTGTCAATCATTATACTTGTGAATTCTTGAACTTGGTAGTATCTATTCAAAAGGGATTCAAAAGGTCGAAATTGATTTGATCAATTATAGTTGGAGGAATGGACCTCCCGACCTAAGAATCGATCTTGAAAGATGATACAACTAAGTTAACCTTTCTGATAAAGGATGGAATTCAGACAAGTATAGAAAATGATTTATGATTAATGCGGTATGTGTAATTAGAGAAGGTACGAGTCGTTCTTTCAAGAATACTCGAAGATGGATTGGACTACTTGCTATGCCATAAAGGCGGAGTGTTTTCAACACAAAGCCATTATGGGGATCCTTCAAAGTATATCCATTTGTAGCCTGCGACCTGATCGCGGAGGCTATCACCTATCTAAATAACACATAGCATAAATCAAAGATTGAGATTAAGTCTCAAGCGCATACACTGATGTGTAGACATGGTGTGTCAGGAATGAGAAATGGGATTCTAATGGTAAAAGAACAAGTTTGTTCGGAACTACCTATGTTCTATGGATGTTTCTGGACACAACGACACATTCTATGTGGTTGTAGAATATCCTAGAAGAACAAGTAATTGTATGTTCAATAGTACTACGAACCAGAAGGGTGTTCTCGCCCGGTTCGTAGAGGAAAAACTATTAGATGAACTACAATGCCCTAATTGACAAAGTACTTTAAAATGAGGAAAGGGAAAGACTGAGAACCAGCCTGACCGAGTAGTAGTACACCACTAACTGCACCTAATGTTGTTACTGTTATACACCGGAACGCCATTGCAGTGGGAGGTTGTTAAGCAACTAGAGATGTTCATAAGACTGGAGGAGTTTTGAACTCTGGATCCAGTATACATGAAATCGATCCCTAGGTCTGCATAGGAATTTGCGAAGAAGGTGTGTTAGAGACGTAATGGAAACAAAGGTGGTGTTTCTCGGAATTTTGTGTAGATAACACTTTGTCATTGGCGACAATGTGAAAAAGTTGTCAGACATAAAATAGAGGTTGTCTAAATGAATCGAAGTATAAGATTAAGATGAAGTTGGATCATGTTCTTAGAAATCTTTCGATCTCTGGATAAGGACATTTGTACTTCTCTTAAGATATCTTATACGATTATGGTTTGTTTTAAACATGCACAATTCTGAGAAAGGTTATTGCCCTTCGGGAACAGAATACATCTATCTAAAGGTGTGTGTTTCGAACACATGAAGGAGATAGATATGAACAAAGCAGTTACCTACACTTCCTGTGTGGAGAGCTTTGTAGATGCAATGTTGAAAAACCAGAACCTGATATCAACTATGCGGTTAGCGTAGTGGGAGGATATCAAAGTAATCTAGACAAGAGATGTTCGGATGTTTTAATAGTACTTGCAAAAGTACTAGACATTAAGCAAGACGAAATCTTCTTTGATTACATGTTCTCAGATCTCAAATCAGAGAAAGACCAGTGTAAGTCGATATCAGGCTATGTGTTCACTTTTAGAAGAGGTGGAACCTAAAGGATGAAAGAGTGATAAGCGTAATGCTTCTCGGACTCTATCATAAACCGAATAGCAGCCTCAGAGGCAGCGGAAGTTTTGGTTAGGTTCCGGAATGACCTCTGAACTTGAATATGACTCTTGGTTCACCAAAGGCTATGTACATAGCGGTGCATGGAGAACTGGAAGAAGTCATAAGTTCAAAAAGTGATGATAACACATAGAGCAAGTACCACCTGATACGAATCATCGTCAAGGGAGACGACGTAGTAGTCACCAAGATAACTTCAGAGCGGCAACCTAGAGTGCTCACTCACATAGTACTCGGAAGTACACCTTAAGCACGTGATGAGTATGGGAACCGGGAGTTTGGAGGAAATGACTAGACCTTAGTACAAGTGGGAGATTGTTGGAGTTGTGTACTTAATGTCTAGATTTAAGTAACGGTAAACTCCCGATCATAGCATTTAATCTATTTAATTAATAAACAATTATTTGCATTTAATTATTTATAATTAAATATATGCAAATCATAGTTCTGGATTTTATACGTTGTAGTTAGTATGGTGCTGCATGGGCGCACAGAAGATCATACTATCGGTTACTCGTATTTAATCAAACAGTTGCTCACGACCTAGATGGACACGAACTAATCCATCGGTATAGTCGTAGTGTGAGAGAGAAAATAATTTATCTTAATTATTTTATCACACTTGTACACTTGGTGTATTGGGCGGATCAGCTTGAGATTTATTGATTAGGATTGCCTTGGATAATCAATTTAAATCTCGGAGTATTTTATTCTCAATCCCCGATATTATTGCGGGTGTGTATATTTAATAGTAGAGACTTTGATTTTCCAAAGGAATTAACCGATTTAATTATTGGGTTAATTACCGGTAAAGTTGGGTCGCTATATTTTATATACGACATGCCGTGAATACTTGACGGGAAAGTGTATCCCAGAAGGGTTGATAATATCCCCGAGATGAGTTCATAAGGAATTATTGTGTAAACCTCATGAGTGGATTCGTTCCGCACAATAATAAAGGTTGAACGGTACTAGTCTCGGATATAAGATATGAATAATATTTATTGAGCAATAAATAAATTTATTCATGGATATTTAAATCTTAAATACACGGAATAAATAATACTAATCGGAGAAATATTATTTGATATAATATGGATTAATATTGGGAGTGCAATTTTATTTATATAGTGGAAAATAAATAAAATTTAATATTGATAAGGATTAATGGATTTGGGTTGGACCCAATTTAATCTTCAATATTTAGAAGCCCAATATTTAATCTCCTTATGATCCCCTACGTAGCCTATATAAGCACTACATGGTCTTCACTTTTCACAACACATAATAATTGACCTACGCCAATCATAAAGTCTTGAGAGTGAGGAAGATCCATAGGAATCCGATAGATTGTCGCCCACACGACGTTCGGACGAAGTGCGAGGAATACGTAGGAAGGTCGCAAGGTCATCAACAAGATTCGTTTCTCCGTACAACGAATCGAGGTAATAATCGAGAACCCCCTTCTTGATTATTTGTGTTGTTTAATTGTGATGTATACATGAACAAGACGATCCGGGAAAAACGACGAACCTCGGGGACGGGGATTCGAGATCCCCGGCGAGGATCGAAGGAGGCGGTCGAACCCTAGGGTTCGGACCGCCCCACCGCGCGACGAGGGACGAGCCTCGGCTGGACGCCGGGGCGTGCGATCGACTTCGGTCGATCGCCGGGGATGCCGTGGGCTGGTGCCACGGCGGATCCCCAGCCGCCGTCGTCGGAGGCGCGTGGACCGCGAAGCCCTCGGCTGGAGCCGAGGGGCGATCGAGCCCGTGAGCTCGATCGCGGGTCGCTGCGGGGATGACCCGCAGCTGCCTCGTGCGCACTACGGGTGTTCCCGTAGCGGATGCGCACGGGGCTGACCCCATGCGAGCAGCGAGTCCACGACTCGCTGCGGGGCTGCTACGAGCAGCCCCGGGGATCGCGCGAGCGATCCCAGCGATCGTCCGAGGACGATCGCGAGCCCCTCGCGGGGGCTCGGCTGGGCGCACGCAGCCTTCGGGCTTCGCTGGGCGTTCGGTCGGGCCCCGGCTCGTGAGGTGGTTCGCGTTCGTGGATCCGACTCGCGGGGGACTTCGGCTGGGGGCGGGCTGCGTGTCTTCGGGCGCGTAGTCTCCAAAGGTCGGACTCCTGCGGATGAGTCGGGGATCCAATCTCCGGCGATCTAGGGTTTTGATCGGGTTATCGGTTCCGCATTTTTTTTGATAGCCCGGGACATCGAATCCCAGCATTATCGATGTGGGGGACTTGGCCATACAGTCCGATATTGCCCATCTGTTCCGAAGACAGACGATGCCACTCCTCAGGCTTTCAACGTGTTTTCGGCCACTGATGCTTCTCAACCATCTTGGAATTTTGATTCAGGGGCCTCTACCTATACGACTGACAACGCAGGTAACCTTCTTACTGTTGATAATAAATCTGTCTCTTGCGGAATTTGTGTTGGTAATGGCATTGTGTTACCGATTACATGTTCTGGTACTTCCAATATTCGGTCTTCCTCGCGTAATTTTCCCCTCCGTAATGTGCTTTGCTCTCCCCACCTTACACATAATCTCTTGTCTGTTCGTAAATTTGTGAATGATAATCATTGTCTAATTGAATTTTCTCCTTCTGGTGTTTGTGTTAAGGATGTTGGAAATCGATATCCCGGGGTATCAAAAAATTGCGGAACCGATAACCCCGACCGAAATCCCATCGCCGAAAATCCAGTCGCGAACACCACGAAGAACCGGGCCCGACGAGAGCATCGCCGCGGGATGAACCCGCGGCTAAACCCTAGCCGAGCCCCACCGTGGGGCTCGCGATCGCACGGATGCGATCACTGGGGCTGCTCCGGCAGCCCCGGGCGGCGGTGAGTCCGGCGACTTCACCGCCGTCGCCGCCGGGAGGGGCGGTCAGCCCAGCTGGCCACCGCGGCACAGCCGCGGCTCGCCCAGCGATCGAGCCGAGCTCGATCGCTCGCCCCGGCTCCAGCCGGGGCCTCCCTTCGCGCCACCCGATCGAACATCAGGGTTCGATCGACTCCCTCGGCTCCCAGCCGAGGGCTCCTCTCGATCTTCGCCGGGGATCTCGAATCCCCGTCCCCGAAGTTCGTCGTTTTCCCGGATCGTGTGTTCATGTATATGTTACAATTAATTCACATAAAATCATACAAGGGAGTTTATGATTTTACCTTTTGATTCGTTGTGCGGAGAAACGAAATTAATTGATGACCTTATGATCTTCCCACGTATTCCTTGCACTAGCTTGAACGTCGGGTGGACGACGATCTTCCAAGCTTATGGATCCTCTTCTCTCTCTCTCTACTTTCTCTCTCTAGAAGAATTATGATCTTCAAGTTATATGAGAATAGAGAAGACCATGTAGTGCTTTTATAGGCTACGTAGGGGATCTAAAGGAGGTGGAATATTGGGTTTCCAATATTAATGATTAAATTGAGCCCAAGCCCAAATCTATTAATCCCATTAATATTAATTAATTTATTTTCCACTATATAAATTAATTGCACTCCCAATATTAAACCATATTATATCAAATAATATTTCTCCGGTAGTATTATTTATTCGGTGTATTTAAGATTTAAATATCCATGAATAAAATTAATTTATTGCTAATTAATTTATTCATCTATTGTATCCGAGAATAGTACCATTCAACCTTAATTATTGTGCGGAACAAATCCACTCATGAGGTTTACACAATAATTCCTTATATAATCATCTTGGGGATATTATCAACCCTTACGGGATACACTTTCCCGTCAAGTATTCACGGCATGTCATATATAAAATATAGTGACCCAACTTAGCCGGTAATTAACCTAATAATTAAATCGGTTAATTTCTTTGGAAAATCAAAGTCACATATATTAAATATACACACCCGCAATAATATCGGGGATTAAGAATAAAATACTCTGAGACTTGAATCGATTATCCAAGGGAATCCTAATCGATAAGTCTCAAGCGATCCGCCCAATACACCAAGTGTACAAGTGTGATAAAATAATTAAGACAAATTATTTTCTCTCTCACACAACGACTATACCGATGGATTGGTCCGTGTCCATCTAGGTCGTGAGCAACTGTTTGATTAAATACGAGTAACCGATAGTATGATCTTCTGTGTGGGCCCGCACACCATACTAACTACAACGTATAAAATCCAGGACTATATTTTGCATATATTTAATTATCAATAATTAAATGCAAACGATTGTTTATTAATTTAATAGATTAAATGCTATGACCGGGAGTTACCGTTACTTAAATCTAGACATTAAGTACACAACTCCAACAATCTCCCACTTGTACTAAGGTCTAGTCATTTCCTCCAAACTCCCGACTCCCATACTCATCACGTGCTTAAGTTGTACTTCCAAGAAGTACTATGTGAATGAGCAATCTAGGTTGCCGCTCTGAAGTTATCTTGGTGACTACAACGTCGTCTCCCTTGACGATGACTCGTATCAGGTGGTACTTGCTCTATGTGTTATCATCACTTTTAGACTTATGACTTCTTCCAGTTTACCATGCACCGCTATCAAATAGCCTTTGGTGAACTAAGAATCATATCCAAGTCTAGAGGTTATCCCGGAACCTAACCAAAACTTCCGCTGCCTCTGAGGCTGCCATTCGGTTATGATAGAGTCTGAGAAGCGTCATGCTTATCACTCTTTCATTTCTAAGGTTCCACCTCTTCAAAAGTGAACACATAGCCTGATATCGACTTACACTGGTCCTTCTCTGATTCAGGATCTGAGAACATGTAAACCAGTGAAGAATTCGCGTTGCTTCGTAATCCAGTACTTCGAAAGTACTCTTACGGCATCCGAATGTCTCTTGTCTAGATTACTTTGATATCCTCCCACTACGCTGATGGACATCGATATCCCGGAATTAATAAATTTAAATAAATAAATTATCTAATTAATTCTGACCGAAATCCTTCGGAGATCGAATATCCGGAGTTGTAAAATTGCGGAACGACAACTCCAATCGAAATCCCGATTTCCGGAAAAATTCCCACGTCGCCGGACGCGGGGAAGATGCCCGATCGATCACCATCTACGGGCGTACCCGAGGCGATCGATCGCATCTCATGCGTGGCGTGAGGGGGTGTACAAATCAGCCCGTTGGACGTGCCTTGAACCCTCGCCGGAATAGCCGAAGCCATCCCCGAAGGAACTCCCAATCGAGCCCTAGCCGCGGACGAGCCGCTGCTGCTCGATGGGACTCGTACTCGCATCCAGGCGAGTCCTAAGGTTGCAGCCGTGCAACCCCGCACGCAACCAGCGACGCCCCGCGGATCCGCTGCGGGAAAAACCCGCAGCCCGCTGCTTGGGCATACCAGGCGGCCGCTTGACCCCCCAGGCGGCCGCTTGCCTGGGCAGTCAACCCCCTTCGCGAAATCCTTGCCGCCGGGTCGTTCCAGCCGCGGTGGTCCGGTGATCTTTGATCACCACCACCTAGCTCGACCCCGGTAAGGATCCCGAACCTCGGATCTTGGTTCACGATATTTTTACGATTATTAAAACGATTAAAATCATAAAGAGGGTTTTACGATTTACCTCGTTCTCGTTGTTCGGAAAAACGAAGAACTCAATTTGAAGACCTTGAGATCTTCCCACGTATTCCTTGCACTAGCTCGAACGTCGTGTGGGCGACGATCTTCCGAACTCCATGGATCTCCCTCTCTACTTTCTCTCTCTAGAATTGTGATCTTCAAGTTATGAGATATATGAGAATAGAGAAGACCATGTAGTGCTTTTATAGGCTACGTAGGGGATCTTAAGGAGGTGGAATATTGGGCTTCCAATATTAATGATTAAATTGAGCCTAAGCCCAAATCTATTAATCCATTAATATTAATTAATTCTATTTTCCACTGTATAAAATTAATTGCACTCCCAATATTAAACGATATTATATCAAATAATATTCTCTCCGGTAGTATTATTTATTCCGTGTATTTAAGATATAAATATCCACGAATAAAATTAATTTATTGCTAATTAATTTATTCATCTCTTGTATCCGAGAATAGTACCATTCAACCTTAATTATTATGCGGAACAAATCCACCTGCAGGGTTTACATAATAATTCCTTATGAACTCATCTCGGGGATATTATCAACCCTTACGGGATACACTTTCCCGTCAAGTATTCACGACATGCCATATATAAAATATAGTGACCCAACTTAACTGGTAATTAACCCAATAATTAAATCGGTTAATTCATTTGGTAAATCAAAGTCACTTATATTAAATATACACACCCGCAATAATATCGGGGATTAAGAATAAAATACACTAAGACTTAAATCGATTATCGCCGGCAATCCGAATCGATAAATCTCAAACGATCCGCCCAATACACCAAGTGTACAAGTGTGATAAAATAATCAAGACAGATTATTTTCTCTCTCACACAACGACTATACCGATGGATTGGTCCGTGTCCATCTAGGTCGTGAGCAACTGTTCGATTATATACGAGTAACCGATAGTATGATCTTCTGTGTGACGTCGCACACCATACTAACTACAACGTATATAATCTAGGACTATAATTTGCATATATTTAATTATAAATAATTAAATGCAAATAATTGTTTATTTAATTAAATAGATTAGTGGCAATGGATCGTGAGTTTCCGTTACTTAAATCTAGTGATGAGCCATTTTATTTGCTCATCTTAGAGCACTTTTACACCCTTTATTGAGTCAGTTTGAGTCGTTAACGTGTCTGGGAGGGCACAATTAGGTGTTTGGGCAGAGTGTGTGGTGATGCAGGTAACAGGTGGCGCACTGGGCAAAAGAGGCAAGGAAATCCCCTTCTCTGGGCAAAGTTCTGGAGCGATAGTGACAAGCAACAGTTTGACCACATCGGGCAAATGGGTAAGGTCACGAAGCAGAAGACCCAGAAATCTTACCAAGTACCGTGCCTGGTCCGACCACCTGTGGAGGAGAAGAAATACCTGCAGATTTCAGTTTGGGCAGAAGACGCGGCAGACAGGAGATTCGCTGCGGGCAAGCTAGCAGCGTACCTGAATCCCTGATTTCGGGGGATCTGACTTATCCCCCAGCCCATTGACCAAGGACTCCTATTCCTAAGGGGCGAGAAACAGCCGCGGATTCAAAATTCAAATTCAAAGTCTATAAATAGGGGCGCGACGGGCAGCAAAAGAAAAACACACAACAACATTACGCACCAAGAAGTCGGAAGAGCCGCCGGTCCCGAAGTTCGCCGTCGCCGCCGGAGTCGCCGGAGAAGAGATCGGAACTGTTCGTCCGAGTCTCTTTATTTGTTTGCAGTAGATCCGACCTTCGGGTCGAGAAACAATTTCGTTTATGTTTTGTTTTTAAGTTTTAATTCCGTTTTCCGATTTCCTTCAAAAACGATTTTACGATTTGAAGCTATGAATAATATAGATCGTTTTCCCTTAATAATTTTGTCTTTTATTTTCAGTATGATCGGCTAAGTTAATTGTGCATCTGGGCAGGGACGGATCAAAGGTGAAATTAGGGTTTAGTTAGGCCGCGAGGTTGGAGGGGCTGAACTAACCGGTTGGATGTTTGTTCCCGAGGCAAAGTTGGTTGAGGTTTATTTCTGGGGAGTTTGGGCAAACTAGGACGACCACTAGTGAACCTTTACAAACTGGGATACTGGTGATTGGCAAACCGCATAGATGTACCTTGTAGTATTGTTGCGGGCATAGCACTAGAACTTGCAGGAGATGCGGTCGTATGTTTCGAGCATGCTATTGGCCGAGCGGGTCTGTCTAGAGGGTAATGCGGGTTTGGGCAAACTAGATCCATGTTTGGTCGCATAGGTTATCGAATTGTTCAGATCCAGGGGATTAGGCAAAGTGATTAGCTAGCCTTCTCTTTACACAGTAAGGATAGATGAGGGGTGGGGCAACTGTTGGGCGTGACGCAATAGGACCACTTTTGTCTTATGCACCCTATAACTGCTGACAAACCGCTGGTAAAAATCCTTAGTGCCAATGAACGGTAGTTTGCCCTAATGATCCCGAGTGAAGTTGTCTGCCCGGATGCTTTGTTTCCCATTTGATTTAAGTTTTCCTTTTAGTGTTCTGTTAGATCTGAGTGCTTGCGTTGTTTACTTTTAGTCTTATTTATTTGCATGTTAGTTTGGTTAGCCGTAGTAAGTCAAAGAGTTGAAACGTTTGCAAAACCGCTGTGCCCACAGCACCCCAAACCAAAATCTTTTTGTGACAACCCCTTGGGCAAAGCCGAGATCACCTACTGTAATTGCCTCCTTGTGGGACCGACCCCACGTACTTACCATTATCTACTCTTTTGCAGTGATTGGGTACTGGCTAAATATAAATATTATTTTGACCGCGCGTTTGTTCCCAACGACAAACAATCGTGCGTCGTCAAAATTGGCGCCGTTGCCGGGGAGGCAAATTTCCAACAGTAAGTCGTCTGTGCTAACAGTTTGACTTGTTTTGTTTATGCAGGATTCCACTTCGGACAAAGAGATTGTACCCTGGTACGACCCTGAGATCGAAAAGACCGCGAAGCGAATCCGAAAAGAGACAAGGCTAGCCAAAGCGTTAGCACGTGCCGCCCAAGAAGCTGCCCGAACACCAAGGGCAGAAAATCCGAGAAGGGCAAGGAGAGGTGAACCAATTACCCCACCAAGACCTTCACCGGAGCCAGCCATAATGGCAACCCTCAGGGACATGATGTTCCCTGCCAACCTGAATCTCCGTCCATTGGGCATCACTTTGCCCACCATAGGAGAGAACTGGGAGATGAAACACCATTTCATCCAAATACTGCCGAAATTCAGCGATTTGCCCATGGAAGACCCTCAGAGGCACCTTCAGGATTTCGAGTTAGCCTGCGGAACCATAAGGGGAGGACCCCCTTTGAGTGAATACATCCGACTGCTGGCCTTTCCCTTTTCACTAGGGGATGGAGCAAGGGAGTGGCTCTACACTCTACCCGAGGGGCAAATTACCACTTGGGCACAGCTCCAACAGGCATTTCTGGAGAAATATTTCCCTGCCGCTAGAATCCAACACATGAGAAGGAATATCAGCAGCATTAAGATGGGGGCAGGCGAAGATTTCCCTGCATACTGGGCACGGTTCAAGCAGATGCTGGCAAAGTGCCCTCAACACCAAATCCCAGACCACGATTTGATTCAATATTTTGTGACTGGTCTAAGGATGCACGAGAGGTCACTTCTACATGCTGCCAGTGGGGGGTCAATCCTAAACAAGAGTGCTGCAGAGGCATTTAGACTCTTCAAGGAAATGGCGGAGGAATTCCGAGAGGATGGAAGTGAGTTGCCCAGGACCAATTTGGGGACAACCACCGCTGCAGACTCCAAAATAGACAAACTGTGCAGCGCAATGGAGAAATTAATGAACACTATGGCCACCGGGCCAAAGAGAGGAGTGAAAGCTTGCCAGATCTGTCAGGGCACAGAGCATGCCACTGATGAATGCCCCACACTGTATGATGAGGAGGTCAAAGCAATGGGGCAGAGCAACGGTAATGGGCAAGGAAGGGGGAGACCATACTATGATAATAGGTATGGGAACAACAACAACTACAATGAGGGGTATAATGGTAACCAAAATTCTCAGCGCTTCAATCAGCAGGGGCAGTACCAACAGCAAGGCCCCGGGATGTACCATCAGCCCGCTCAGACCAAAGGGCCTACTGTTGGAATTCGATATCCCGGGTTATTTAAATTTGCGGAAACCAATAACCCGATCAAACCCTTCGCCAGAGATCACATGAACGCCGACTCATCCGCCGGAGTCCGGCCTTTGGAGACCACGCACCCGAAGGCACGCGGCCCGCCCCCAGCCGAACCCCCGCGAGACGGGGTTCACGCGATCCTGATCGCGCCTTGGCGATCGATGGGTGGGGCTGCTCCCAGCAGCCCCCGCGGCGAGTCCGGCGACTCGCCGCCGCTTGGAGGATCCCCACCGTCGAGGTGGGGTGGGGTGCGGCTCAAGCCCGCGCCCCCGGCGATCGATCGTGAGATCGATCGCATGCCCGCGGCCAAGCCGCGGGTCTCTCCTCCTCACGCCCCCGAACCCTAGCCGGGCGATTCCATGTGGTCCGGTGGCTTCGCCACCACCACATGATCGTCCGTCTACTCCGGGCTCGATCTTTTGGATCTTTGTTCTTCGATAATTGATTCAATAAAACAAGAATTAAATTGCGGAAATTTAATTCACCTTTCGATTCGTTGTGCGGAGAAACGAGATCTTATGATGACCTTGAGATATTCCCACGTATTCCTTGCACTAGCCCAGACGTCGTGTGGGCGACGATCTACCGAACTCCATGGATCCTCCTCTCTACTTTCTCTCTCTAGAATTGTGATCTTCAAGTTATGAGAATAGAGAAGACCATGTAGTGCTTTTATAGGCTACGTAGGGGATCTTAAGGAGGTGGAATATTGGGCTTCCAATATTGAAGATTAAATTGAGCCCAATGCTCAAGTCCATTAATCCTTATCAATATTAATTAATTCTATTTTCCACTATATAAAATTAATTGCACTCCCAATATTAAACCATATTATATCAAATAATATTTCTCCGGTAGTATTATTTATTCCGTGTATTTAAGATATAAATGTCCATGAATAAATTTAAATTAATTGCGTAATTAATTTATTCATCTCTTGTATCCGAGACTAGTACCATTCAACCTTAATTATTATGCGGAACGAATCCACCTGCAGGGTTTACATAATAATTCCTTATGAACTCATCTCGGGGACATTATCAACCCTTCCGGGATACACTTTCCCGTCAAGTATTCACGGCATGTCATATATAAAATATAGTGACCCAACTTAACCGGTAATTAACCCAATAATTAAATCGGTTAATTCCTTTGGTAAATCAAAGTCACATATATTAAATATACACACCCGCAATAGTATCGGGGATTAAGAATAAAATACTCAGAGACTTAAATCGATTATCGCCGGCAATCCTAATCGATAAATCTCAAGCAGATCCGCTCAATACACCAAGTGTACAAGTGTGATAAAATAATCAAGATAGATTATTTTCTCTCTCACACAACGACTATACCGATGGATTGGTCCGTGTCCATCTAGGTCGTGAGCAACTGTTCGATTAAATACGAGTAACCGATAGTATGATCTTCTGTGCGCCCATGCTTGCACCATACTAACTACAACGTATAAAATCTAGGACTATGATTTGCATATATTTAATTATAAATAATTAAACGCAAATAATTGTTTATTTAATTAAATAGATTAATGGCAATGGATCGTGAGTTTCCGTTACTTAAATCTAGACATTAAGTACACAACTCCAACAATCTCCCACTTGTACTAAGGTCTAGTCATTTCCTCCAAACTCCCGACTCCCATACTCATCACGTGCTAAAGTTGTACTTCCAAGAAGTACTATGTGAATGAGCACTCTAGGTTGCCGCTCTGAAGTTATCTTGGTGACTACAGCGTCGTCTCCCTTGACGATGACTCGTATCAGGTGGTACTTGCACTATGTGTTATCTTACACTTATGGACTTGTGATTTCTTACCATTTGCCATCGCACCGCTATTTACATAGCCTTTGGCAAATTAAGAATCACATCTAAGTCCCAGAGATTATCCCGGAGTTATACCAAAACTTCCGCTGCCTCTGAGGCCGCTATTTGGTTACCCATGGCAGAGTCCGAAAAGCATCGTGCTTATCACTCTTTCATGTTAAAACTCCTTCTCCTTCAATAGTGAAACACATAGCCTGATATCGACTTACACCGGTCCTCATTCGATTAGAAATCTAAGAGAATGTAATCCAAAGGAAATGTTTGTCTGCTTCGTAGTCTAGAACAGTACTTCGAAAGTACTTTTACAGTAGTCGAATATTCCTTTCCAGGATTACCTTGATATCCTCCCACTATGCTAACCGCATAGCCGATATCAGGTTCTCGTTTTCAACAATGCATTTAATCAAGCTTTCCACACTTCAAGTGTAGGAAACTGCTTTCACTGCTTCTATCACCTTTATGTGTTCCAAAACACATACCCTTAGATAGATGCATTCCGTCTCTGAAAGGTAACGAACCTTTCTCGGAATCTTGCATGTTAAAACGAACCATAATCGTACAAGATATCTAGAGAAGTACAATGTTCTTTTCTTGAGATCCTAGATCTTAAGAACATGCTCTAACTTCTTCTTTATCTCGCATATCGATTTTTCTAGACAACCATCATTTTATGTCTGACAACATCTTTACATTGTTACCAATGATAAAATGTTATCTACATAAAACCTCCGAGAAACACCACTTTGTTTCCATCACGTTTCCCATACACACGATTCGTCAATGCCTTTTGATGAATCCATTAAATGGACTATCTCATCAATGCGCAAGTTCCACGAACTCTAGCTTTGTTACAATCCATAAATGGATCAACTAAGCTTGTACTCTAAATGATCTTGCCTCTTAACAATAATCCTTATTGCTTTCCAAGAAGGCACATTTAGATCTAGTACCGCCTCTATGTAGATCTAGGGATCGATTTCACGTATACTAGGTCCAGAGTCCGAAGACTCACCTAGTTTTATGAATATCTCCGGTTGTTATACAACCTCCCACTACAACGGCGTTCCGGTGTATAAACAGTAATAAGAGTAGGTGCAGTTAGTGGTGTACCGCTACTCGGTTTGGCTGGTTCTAAGTCTTAATCGTTTTCTCTCTTTTAAGAAGTATCATGTCATTTTGGGCTTGTGGTTCATCTAATAGTCTTCCTCTAAGAACCGGGCGTTAGAACTTATAACGTCCTTCTGGTTCATAGTACTATCGAACACACACTTTTTGTTCTTCTAGGATATTCTACAACCACATTTGAATGTGCCGTTGTTTCCTAGACATATCCATAGAACATAGTTAGTTCCGTTTAACTCATGCTTTTACTATTTCTATAAGAGTTCCATTTCTTATTTCCGACACACCATTTCTACAGAGGACTGTATGGTGTAGTCACTTGGGATCCAATCCCAAGCTCTGATTATAAATCAGAGTCAATCAATTCTAATACTTGTCCGGATCTTATATCTTATATCCATAAAGGATTGCTTAGTCCGGATCTGAAGGGCAAAGAGCCCATGTCAGATGGTCACCCAATCATTGAGGAAGACCCTGGGACAGATAACGAGCAAGAAGAGGTGACAGTTAGGGCAAAGAGAGACAAATCCCCACCACCCAAAATCAAACCACCATTCCTGGGCAGACTGAGTAAGAACCGTGAGAAAGAAGAAACTCAAGAGATGTTTAAAATGTTTAAGAAGGTGGAAATCAATATGCCCCTTCTTACCATACTGAACGCTATGCCCAGATGTGCTAAGTTCTTGAAGGAACTATGCACAAAGAAGGTCAAATATCAAGATGATGCGAAGTTTGAGGTGGGAGAGAATGTCTCTGCCGTTATTAAAAAGTCTGGACCTACGAAATGTGGAGACCCAGGCATGTTCTACATTCCGTGCATCATAGGGCATATTAAGATAGAAAAGGCAATGCTCGATCTGGGAGCATCCATCAACGTTATGCCCAAAACGATGTATGAAGACTTGGAAATAGGGCAACTGAAGCCCACACGAGTTGTGATCCAACTGGCTGATAGATCCAATGTTTACCCTGAGGGCATACTGGAGGATGTCCTGGTCAAAGTGGAAGAGTTGATATTCCCTGCTGATTTCTATGTGCTCGATATGGGCAGATCAAGTAAAGCCCCTGTGATGATATTGGGCAGACCGTTCCTCAAAACAGCAAGGACCCACATCGACTGCGAAACCGGAAGGCTGACGTGCAAATTCGAGGGAGAGACGGTCACCTTTGACCTCTACAAGTCCATGAAACACCCATCTGACACCGAAGAGATCCACTACATTGACCAAATTGAGAAGGCAGTGGAAGCAAAGGCACTCCAATGTGGCAAGTACGATCATACGGAGATAGCCATTCAGTAAGGGCTTACTGAATTTGACATGGAGGATGAGCCAGAGGAACTGCAAGAGGCAATAGAGCAGTTAGACTCCCTGGAAAATTTCAAAGGCAATCCGGGCAAACCGATCGAAATTGAAGAAATGATCATGGTGCCTTCCCTTGAAAAGCCACCAATGCTGGAATTGAAAAAACTGCCCAAGCATCTCAAGTATCTATATTTGGGAGATAATGACACTTTGCCCGTCATCATCAGTGCCTACTTACAAGAGGCAGAAGAGGCAAAGTTGAGATATGTGCTGGGGCAGTACAAACAGGCCATAGGGTGGACTTTGGCTGACATCAGAGGGATAAGTCCGAGCATCTGCCAACACCACATCCTTCTGGAAGATGACTCTGTGCCCGTACGTGATCCTCAAAGAAAGCTCAACCCAGCAATGAAGGAAGTTGTGCTCAAAGAGATCAAGAAGCTTCTCAGTGTGGGCATAATCTATCCTGTGTCTGATAGCAAGTGGGTTAGCCCAGTGCATGTGGTACCAAAGAAGTCTGGAGTTCAAGTCATAGAGAACGAAAGAAATGAACAGATTGCCACACGACTACAAACTGGGTGGAGAGTTTGCATTGACTACCGCAAGCTGAACAAGGTAACCCGCAAGGATCATTTCCCTTTGCCCTTCATTGATGAAATGTTAGAAAGATTGGCTGGGAAGAAGCACTTCTGCTTTCTAGATGGCTACTTAGGGTATATGCAGATATGGGTTGCTCAAGAGGATCAGGACAAAACCACCTTCACCTGTCCCTTTGGCACCTTTGCCTACAGGAGAATGCCCTTTGGCCTCTGCAATGCACCAGGTACCTTTCAAAGGTGCATGATGAGTATCTTCTCTGATCTGCTCGAGAATGGGATCGAAGTGTTCATGGACGACTTCACTGTGTATGGCAACTCCTTTGACTCCTGCCTGGAACACTTAGAGATGGTGCTTAGAAGGTGTGTGGAGAAGAGCCTTGTACTGAACTACGAAAAATGCCATTTCATGGTCGAAGAGGGAGTTGTCCTTGGACATGTCATTTCAGCTAAAGGCATAGAGGTGGATAAAGCAAAGATCGAAGTCATCTCGAAGCTACCATACCTAAGGAATGTGAAGCAAGTCAGAGGATTCTTAGGGCATGCTGGTTTCTACAGACGTTTTGTGAAGGACTTTGCCCAAATTGCTCGCCCTTTGACCAGACTGCTTCAGAATGATGTAGAATGGGACTTTGATGAGGACTGCAAGGCTGCCTTCAACCACTTGAAGGAGAGACTGGTCACAGCTGTTGGAGTTGTGTACTTAATGTCTAGATTTAAGTAACGGAAAACTCCCGATCATAGCATTTAATCTATTAAATTAATAAACAATTGTTTGCGTTTAATTATTTATAATTAAATATATGCAAATCATAGTTCTGGATTTTATACGTTGTAGTTAGTATGGTGCTGCATGGGCGCACAGAAGATCATACTATCGGTTACTCGTATTTAATCAAACAGTTGCTCACGACCTAGATGGACACGAACTAATCCATCGGTATAGTCGTAGTGTGAGAGAGAAAATAATTTATCTTAATTATTTTATCACACTTGTACACTTAGTGTATTGGGCGGATCGTTGAGATTCATCGATTAGGATTGCCGGCGATAATCGATTCGAGTCTCAGTGTATTTTATTCTTAATCCCCGATATTATTGCGGGTGTGTATATTTAATATAAGTGACTTTGATTTACCAAAGGAATTAACCGATTTAATTATTGGGTTAATTACCGGTTAAGTTGGGTCACTATATTTTATATATGGCATGCCGTAAATAATTGACCGGACAGTGTATCCCGGAAGGGTTGATAATATCCCCGAGATGAGTTCATAAGGAATTATTGTGTAAACCTCATGAGTGGATTTGTTCCGCACAATAATTAAGGTTGAATGGTACTAGTCTCGGATTAAAGAGATGAATAAATTAATTAGCAATAAATTAATTTTATTCATGGATATTTATATCTTAAATACACGGAATAAATAATACTACCGGAGAAATATTATTTGAAATAATATGGTTTAATATTGGGAGTGCAATTAATTTATATAGTGGAAAATAAATTAATTAATATTGATAAGGATTAATGGACTTGAGCATTGGGCTCAATTTAATCTTCAATATTGGAAGCCCAATATTCCACCTCCTTTAGATCCCCTACGTAGCCTATAAAAGCACTACATGGCCTTCATAAATCATAAGACAAGATTATCATACTTGATATTCTAGAGAGTTGAAGGAGATCCATAGGAGTTCGATAGATCGTCGCCCACCCGACGTTCGAACGGAGTGCAAGGAATACGTAGGAAGATTCAAAGGTCTTCAATTGATTTCGTTTCTCCGCACAACGAATCAAAAGGTACAATCATAAACTCCTTCGTGTGAATTTATGTGAATTGAATTGTGATACATACATGAACGCACGATCCGGGAAAAACGACGAACCTCGGGGACGGGGATTCGAGATCCCCGGGGAGGATCGTAAGGGGCGGCCGAACCCTAGGGTTCGACCGCCGGGACCGCGCGACGAGGGACGAGCCCCGGCTGGACGCCGGGGCATGCGATCGACTACGGTCGATCGCTGGGATGCCGCGGGCTGGCGCCGCGGCGGATCCCAGCCGCCCCTTCGACGGCGGCGTGTGCACGGGGAGCCCCGGCCGAAGCCGGGGCGGGCGATCGAGCTAGGCTCGATCGCGAGGGCAGCCGAGGGCTGGAGCCTCGGCTGGGCGCCCTCCTCCTCGGGTGGCGGTGGCGGTGAGTCGCCGGACTCACCGCCGGCGGGTGCTGGTCCGACAGCCCCGCGGGGATGCACCCCGCATCCCCGGCGATCGCCATGCACGGCGATCGCGAACCCCGCGTGGGGTTTGGCTAGGGTTTCGCCCTTGTGGCGATTCTCTCGTTGGACTCCGGCGACGTGGTGTTCGTGATCGGTTTCCGGCGACGGGATTTCGGTCGGGTTATTAAGTTCCGCAATTTTAATGGCCCGTGATATCGATTTCTAGCAATTGGTATCAGAGCGTTTGGTTTCGTGTTCATGTATGTGTTCAATTGTGTTCTACCTTGCAGGGATTCCGACTATCATGGTTTAATTAATTGTTAATTATTCGTTTAATTAATTGCTATTTAATTTACCATGATTGTTCGTTTATTAAACTCTCGGACATGTCGAGATTCGTTTTGTGTGGATGAATGCTTGTAATAGTAAAAATTCGGGGGTTGACCGAATTTAGGTTTATTATTATTGTTCTATGTTTTCCGGAAAGTGTATAGGGTCGATTTCATGTATAGAATCGATACCGGAATTGTAAATTTATTTCTTGTAATTTATTTACGTTGGATCGATGCCGAGACGACCGCCGGAGAACGCGTGTGACGTAGAAGACGAAGAGGACGAAAAACCGGGGGGGTCGATCATCCCCATGATCGATCCCCATGAGGATCGATCGACCCAAGGAAAGGGGGCGTCGCGCCCCTTCGGCCGTGGGCTGTCGCCGGCGACGGTGGCGGCTGGCCGGCTGGAGTGGCGGCGGCAGGTGCTCCCTCCCAGTGGTCGGCCGATGATGGTGGGGTGGTGCGGGAATCCCCATCCCGTGCTACTCCTACCAAAGATTCACTTTCCTAATTGATTCGGTTTTCCTAATTGAGTTTTCCTATTTTTGGGAATTCTCATGGATTAGGAAAAGAATAAATTGGAATTAATTTTATTCCTTATTCTATTATGGAAGTCTTCTAGAGTATTCCGAGTTCTACTTGGAATAGGATCCTAGAGATTTAATAGAATAGGAAAGGAATAAAAGTTAATTTAGGATTGATTTGTTTCCTAATTGATTATTCCTATTTTATGGGAATTTTCATAGTAATTGAAATTAATCAATCTTGGAAAGTAGAAGAGTCCTAATTTATTTTATTTCCTTATTCTATTATAGAAGTCTTCTAGAATATTCCAAGTTTTATTTGGATAGATTATTCTAGAGATTTAATAGAATTAGAAGGGAAAATAAATAAATAAAAATATTAATAATATTTAATTTTATTTTTGATTTATTCGATTGACTTAATTTTCGAATTGAGTATCTTTTGGATTTATTAAAAATAAATAGATTTAAATATTGGGATTAATATTCTCGTCACATGGAGCATTCAAAAACGAAGACTGAAGACTAGAAGACGCATACGGAGATGGAATAAAGCCATGATAGTCGGAAAAATAATTTTTCTAGCATTATTTTGACTATGTGCTATGTGCTTTATTACTTGTATGCATGCTTATGTGTTTAATTATGCATTAGATAGCGTATCCCTTTTGTTATAAAAAGCTAAGTGGGAGAGGGGATGGAAACATTCCCATGGTCTCCATTACTGTTCTCTTGGTGACTCTTATGGACTTTTGAAGTTCGTATAGATGTGTCATTGGAGGAGAATTCTTGTAATTCCTCTTACAAGAAACATTGATTAAGTTTATCAAACAATGCCTAATTTGTCTTTCTGAAACTGACTTCAAGTCGACTCATTCTCACCCCGGGGAGTGGAATGGAGCCAAAGCCACTTGGTCATGTCGAGGACACAAATTAGAGACCTTCGTACCATCTTTTGAAGGTGGATCGATTGTCTGCTCGGCTCCCTCATCTAATGAGAGATAGGGTTGTTCGCATGGTGAATCACTGGTTAGAAACTTCGAGTTTCACTTATGATTCTCCGCGTCTTGATTTACGAAAATCGAATGGATCTTGTAACTGGGAGTCAATTATAAAAGTCTCTTAGTGTAGTAAACGTCCACACAACGTGGCTTGCTACGCTGACGGACTTTGGATTAATTGATGTAGACAGTTGTAAGAAATTGTGAAGAGTTGTGAAGTTGTCGTAAACGTCCACACAACGTGGCTTGCGGTGATGTAGCAATTCCAAACGATTCACTTTGGTGCTGAGTAATGGTTTACACTTAGATACTCCTTAAAGTATTCCTCCCCACGAGGTTACGCTGTAAGTGATGTATGACCAAAGAAAAACTAATTGCTAAATCATTTGGGTGGGTAAACGTCCACACAACTTGGCTTGCCTTGCCTGATGGGATTTTAGATGTAATTAGTAATTTAATGATATTATTTGAGGGAGATAATATCGGATATTAAATTGATTGTTTGTTTAAATGTGCTTATAGGTTTAGAGAATAGCTATGAACCCACTTTCTGTGATACTCAAGGAATTCAGCTCACTGGTTCCACACTGTGTTGAGTGGAATGAAAAGTTAGACATTGCTCAGACTGTAAAAGAGTACAAAGATGTACTCAGTGAAACTTGTCCTCCTAGACCTACTATTGTCTCATCTGATGAGGAGATAGCTGATTTTGAGAAGTGGGATAGTGCTCTTGCACTAGCCGCCAATCATGATGTCATGCTTAAACTCAAGTTGATGTTTAGACAGAATGTAAAGGCTAGAAAAGAGGCGATGAGGATACTCATAAAGATCAGTTGCTTCGAGGAAACGCTTGAACACGTTTTCGAGATGCTAGATCTTTTGGATGAGTTGAAACAATCGCAAGCTCTTATAGCCAAGGCCAAAGGTTTCGGACCTAAGGGTTTACATAAGGAAAAGGAGAAGAAGACAAGGGAATCCAGTGGTCCTAAAAGACTTGGGCCACAAGGTGGGATAAGAAAGCCTTCTGGCAAATATTCCCAAGGAAAGCAGTCTGAGTACTGGGGGTCTAAATCATGTCCTCTCAAAGGTACGAATTTTTTCTTTAGTCGTAAAAACATAGTCAGCGGTATTATCTACCAGAATTCTGGTGTGTAGATATGGAACCACTGACGGTATGTGCATTTTGAATGCAGGGGTTCCAGAAAACCCGACGACTTAGAAAAGAAGAGTTCGAGTCTACACGGGCAAAAGCTGTAGAGGAGGCAGCTGTTGCGGTGGAAGACGTTTATCTGCTTTAAGTAGTTAAATAGGATTTCATTTCAAGTTTATTGCATTATGTACCCCTATTTTAGAAAGAACGTTTTGTTCTGGATTTCTATTTTATGAATGGATATTTTATTTCTTTAATCATTGAATGATTTTGATAAGAAATAATGGGCATTATCTATTCTGGTACATTAGATAGCAATATATGAATGATAGATCCTAAGTCTACCACTGTGCAACGAATCGTTCTATAACTTGTTTTACTTGTTAGATATATTTCTTTATTAAATCATTATGCTTGTGAATTCTTATACTTAGTAGTATTTTCAAGTAAGATTCGAATGGTCGAAATTGATTTGATCAATTATAGTTGAAGGAATGGACCTTCCGACCTTTGGATTGAATTTGGAGGATAATACATCTAAGTAAACCTTTCTGGATAAAGGGAAGAATTCGGACAAGTATAGAGGATGATTAACTGAATTATGCAGAAATATGTGTAATTAGAAAGGTACGAGTAATTCTTAGAATACTCGGCAATGGATTAGAATACTTGATGTGCCATAAAAGGCAAAAATGTTTTGACTAGTCAATGGACACAAAAGCTATTATGGGGAGCCATCAAAGTATATCCATTAAAGGCCTGCGACTTAGTCGCAGAGGCCATCACCTATCTGAATAACGCATAGCATAATCAAAGATTGGGATTCAATCCCAAAGTAACCGCACCATACACTTACGTGTAGAAATGGAGCGTAAGAAATAAGAAAGAGAAATCTAAAAGTAAAAGAGAACAAGTTGTTCGAAACTACCTATGTTCTATGGATGTTTCTAGAGACAATAGCACATTCTGTGTAATTGTAGGATGTCCTAGATGAACGAAGTATTGTGTGTTCTATAGTACTATAAACCAGAGGAACGTCCATCGTTCGGTTCATAGAGGAAGACTATTAGACGAACCACAAAACCCGAATTTACTTAATACCTTGGCGTGAGAAGAAGGACAAGAGACTAGGAACCAGCCAAACCGAGTAGAAGTACACCACACACTGCACCTATTGTTGTTACTGTTATACACCAGAACGCCATTGCAGTGGGAGGTTGTTGGACAACCAAAGATGTTCATAAGACTAGAGGAGTTTAGACTCTGGATCTAGTAGAGATGAAATCGATCCCTAGCTCTGCATGAGGGCGGTACTAGAACTAAATGTGCCTGCTTGGAGAACAATAATGTTTATTGTTAAGAGGCTAGAACATTTAGAGTACAAGCTTAGTAAATCCATTTATGGAATGAAACAAAGCTATGAGTCGTGGTACTTGCGAATTGATGAGATAGTCCATTTAATGGATTCATCAAAAGGCAAAGACGAAAGGTGTATTAGAAGAGTAATGGAAACAAGGTGGTGTTTCTCGAAGATTTTATGTAGATGAGATTTTATCATTGGCAACAATGTAAAGATATTGTCAGACATAAAAAAATGGTTGTCTAAATAAATCGGGATATAAGATTCAGTAGAAGTTGGAACATGTTCTTAAGATCTTACGATCTAAGGATAAGAACACTGTACTTCTCCTAGATATCTTATACGATTATAGTTTGTTTTAACATGCATGATTCTGAGAGAGGTCGTTACCTTTCAGAGACAGAACATGTATATCTATCTAAGGTCATGTGTTTCGAACACATAAAGGAGATAGATGATACAAGGCAGTTTCCTGCACCTAGTGTGGAAAGCCTAAATGCAATGTTAGAAAACAAGAACCTGATATCAACTATGCGGTTTGCGTAGTGGGAGGATATCAAAGTAATCTAGACAAGAGATGTTCGGATGCTGTAATAGTGCTTGCGAAAGTACTGGACATTAAGCAAGACGAAATCTTCTTAGATTACATGTTCTCAGATCTCAAATCAGAGAAGGACCAGTGAAAGTCGATATCAGGCTATGTGTTCACTTTGGAGAAGTGGAACCTTTAAAATGAAAGAGTGATAAGCGGAACGCTTCTCGGACTCTCTCATATCCGAATAGCAGCCTCAGAGGCAGCGGAAGTTTTGGTTAGGTTCCGGATAACTTCTAAAGACTTGGATATGACTCCTAGTTTACCAAAGACTATTTTATAGCGGTGCATGATAAACTGAAAGAAGTCATAAGTCTGAAAGTGATGATAACACATAGTGCAAGTACCACCTGATACGAATCATCGTCAAGGGAGACGACGTAGTAGTTACCAAGATAACTTCAGAGCGGCAACCTAGAGTGCTCATTCACATGGTACTTCTCGGAAGTACACCTTAAGCACGTGATGAGTATGGGAACCGGGAGTTTGGAGGAAATGACTAGACCTTAGTACAAGTGGGAGATTGTTGGAGTTGTGTACTTAATGTCTAGATTTAAGTAACGGTAAACTCCCGATCATAGCATTTAATCTATTAAATTAATAAACAATTGTTTGCGTTTAATTATTTATAATTAAATATATGCAAATCATAGTTCTGGATTTTATACGTTGTAGTTAGTATGGTGCTGCATGGGCGCACAGAAGATCATACTATCGGTTACTCGTATTTAATCAAACAGTTGCTCACGACCTAGATGGACACGAACTAATCCATCGGTATAGTCGTAGTGTGACAGAGAAAATAATTTATCTTAATTATTTTATCACACTTGTACACTTAGTGTATTGGGCGGATCGTTGAGATTCATCGATTAGGATTGCCGGCAATAATCGATTCGAGTCTCAGTGTATTTTATTCTTAATCCCCGATATTATTGCGGGTGTGTATATTTAATATAAGTGACTTTGATTTACCAAAGGAATTAACCGATTTAATTATTGGGTTAATTACCGGTTAAGTTGGGTCACTATATTTTATATATGGCATGCCGTAAATAATTGACCGGACACTGTATCCCGGAAGGGTTGATAATATCCCCGAGATGAGTTCATAAGGAATTATTGTGTAAACCTCATGAGTGGATTTGTTCCGCACAATAATTAAGGTTGAATGGTACTAGTCTCGGATTAAAGAGATGAATAAATTAATTAGCAATAAATTAATTTTATTCATGGATATTTATATCTTAAATACACGGAATAAATAATACTACCGGAGAAATATTATTTGAAATAATATGGTTTAATATTGGGAGTGCAATTAATTTATATAGTGGAAAATAAATTAATTAATATTGATAAGGATTAATGGACTTGAGCATTGGGCTCAATTTAATCTTCAATATTGGAAGCCCAATATTCCACCTCCTTTAGATCCCCTACGTAGCCTATAAAATCACTACATGGCCTTCATAAATCATAAGACAAGATTATCATACTTGATATTCTAGAGAGTTGAAGGAGATCCATAGGAGTTCGATAGATCGTCGCCCACCCGACGTTCGAACGGAGTGCAAGGAATACGTAGGAAGATTCAAAGGTCTTCAATTGATTTCGTTTCTCCGCACAACGAATCAAAAGGTACAATCATAAACTCCTTCGTGTGAATTTATGTGAATTGAATTGTGATACATACATGAACGCACGATCCGGGAAAAACGACGAACCTCGGGGACGGGGATTCGAGATCCCCGGGGAGGATCGTAAGGGGCGGCCGAACCCTAGGGTTCGACCGCCGGGACCGCGCGACGAGGGACGAGCCCCGGCTGGACGCCGGGGCATGCGATCGACTACGGTCGATCGCTGGGATGCCGCGGGCTGGCGCCGCGGCGGATCCCAGCCGCCCCTTCGACGGTGGCGTGTGCACGGGGAGCCCCGGCCGAAGCCGGGGCGGGCGATCGAGCTAGGCTCGATCGCGAGGGCAGCCGAGGGCTGGAGCCTCGGCTGGGCGCCCTCCTCCTCGGGTGGCGGTGGCGGTGAGTCGCCGGACTCACCGCCGGCGGGTGCTGGTCCGACAGCCCCGCGGGGATGCACCCCGCATCCCCGGCGATCGCCATGCACGGCGATCGCGAACCCCGCGTGGGGTTCGGCTAGGGTTTCGCCCTTGTGGCGATTCTCTCGTTGGACTCCGGCGACGTGGTGTTCGTGATCGGTTTCCGGCGACGGGATTTCGGTCGGGTTATTAAGTTCCGCAATTTTAATGGCCCGGGATATCGATTTCCAGCAACAGCGCCTATTATTCAACCACCAGAGTGGGGCATGCCGTTCGAGCTGATGTGTGATGCAAGTGGATATGCAGTAGGAGCTGTGTTAGGGCAAATGAAAGGGAAAGAAAGGCATGTGATCTACTATGCCTCAAAGACCCTTAATGCTGCCCAGAGCAACTATGCCACGACCGAGAAGGAGCTTTTGGCCATAGTCTTTGCCTTCGAGAAGTTTAGGTCATATCTGCTGGGCAGTAAGACCATAGTGTACACAGACCACGCTGCACTGAAGTACCTCATGGCAAAGAAGGAGACTAAACCAAGGCTTATTCGATGGATCCTGTTACTTCAGGAGTTTGACATCGAAATCCGAGACAAGTCTGGGAATCAGAATCTAGTGGCGGATCACCTCAGTAGGATTCTCCAGAAAGAAGAGGACATGCCTATCACCGAAACGTTCCCTGATGAGCATTTGTATTCTATTACCACTTTGGGCGAAGAGCCATGGTTTGCTGACCTTGTGAACTTTTATGGTTACAGGGATTTTCAGGGAAGGCATGACGTATTATGAGAAAAACAAGATGAAGCGTGAGGCAAGGAGCTATGTTTGGGATGAACCCTATTTGTGGAAAAGATGTGAAGACCAAGTCCTGAGAAGATGTATTCCTGAGTCTGAGCAGCAGGGCATAGTGGATCACTGTCACAAGCAACCCTGTGGAGGCCACTTTGGGCCTAGGCGAACGGCAAGAAAGATTCTGGATTGCGGATTCTACTGGAACACTTTGCTCAGAGACTGCTATGACCTATGCAAGAGGTGCGAAGAGTGTCAGAAGGAAGGCAACTTGACCAAACGCAATGAAATGCCCTCTGTGCCCATACTGCCAGTAGAGATTTTTGATGTCTGGGGCATAGACTTCATGGGGCCATTTCCGAATTCACAAGGTAAGGAATACATACTCCTAGCAGTTGATTATGTCTCTAAGTGGGTCGAGGCAAAAGCTACTACCACCAATGATTCGCGCATTGTGGCTGAATTCCTCAAAGGGAATATCTTCACTCGATTTGGTGTGCCCAGAGCGCTCATCAGTGATCAAGGGACCCATTTCTGCAATTACATCATTGAAAGACTACTACGCAAGTATGGAGTCACCCATCGAATCACCTGTGCCTATCACCCCCAGGCAAACGGCCACGCAGAACTCTCCAACAGGATTATCAAAGCTATTCTAAGGAAGACAGTTAGGCCAGAAGGGAAAGATTGGGCAGGCAAACTGGATGACGCACTATGGGCATACCGCACTGCGTTCAAGACTCCATTTGGCATTTCTCCATACCGGATGATATTTGGGAAAGCTTGCCATTTGCCCGTAGAGATAGAGCACAAGGCACACTGGGCTTTAAATAATGTCAACTTTGACTGGGACGTGGCTGGGAACGAGCGTAAACTTGACTTGGTCGAATTGGAGCAGCTTCGCATTGAGGCGTATGACCATGCTGCCCACTACAAAGAGCGGACCAAGAGAGCCCACGACAAACTGATTAAGAAGAAAAAGATTGAAGCTGGACAGTTAGTCTTACTGTACCAAACCAGGAATCAGTTCCGTTCGGGCAAACTGTCGTCTAAGTGGGAAGGACCATACTTTGTTCACCATGTCAGCCCAAATGGATCTGTGGAGTTGAAAAGCAAAAAAGATGATGACTACATATTCAAAGTAAATGGTCATAGAGTGAAGCCCTACTTTGGGCAAGAGAATCTGGAAGGGCAGCTTGCCCTGATTGAGTAATCGAATCAAGCAAATTGGGTCCTGCCCGGGACTATAACTAGGGCGCTGGCCAGGAGGCAACCTGGTATGTTTGTTTATTTTTGTTATTTCCCTTTATTTAGATTAGGAATAAATCTACTTGTAACAAGAGACTTTGACTATGCCGTAAGGAAGGGTATGTTTTGATTTTGCAGGAGTTTACTTTGGGCAGACTGAGGCTTTGGGCATACCAGGAAGATGAGAATAATCAGGGATACGCAACTAGGCAGTTGCGATTTTCAAGGATGAAAACCGTCCCATCAGGGACTCTGCAACTCCACCATCATCACGCCTCTATCCACTCCCCACAAAAATCGATAACTGCCATTAACTCCCCTATTTTCAAAATTCAAAAACCCCAATATATATCCTCTCTTTCTCTCTCATGGTATCTACCCGTGCGAAAAACAAACTCAGAAAAATACCCACCGGAACCCTAATTGATCTAACCATTGGAACCGCTGCAGCCAAACTGAAAAAGATGGTGTCGCCTAAGAAATCAAGTCCGGCGAAGCCCAAATCCCCCACCGCCGAAGAAGCCCTCAACGCCGTTCCCCTGGCCACCATACTACCCAGCCCCGCCACGACGGAAACCGACAACACCCCGATCGACGATCTGGCCAAGGAGATCGACGAGTTCAAAACCACTAGCGAGAAGGATTTGGAAACCCTAGCCACTGCCGCCCAGGAGGAAGAGGGCAAAGCCGCTGTTGATAGTCCCCCGAAAAAGAAGCCAAGGAAAGCGGCGGGCAAAGGCAAGAAGAAGATCTCTCCCACCCCTACTGCCGGATCCACCTCCGACGAGAAAGAAAAGGAGGAATCGACGGCCGCCGGCAAGACTCCGATGGAGGAGGATGAGGTGGAGGAGGTGACTTACAGAACCCCCAAAAGTCGGACCCGCGCATCCACAAAGAAGAGGAAGGCGGTTGACACATCGGCGCGCGAAATCGCGGCCCCCAAAACAGTGTGTTTCGACTCGCTCAAACTGATGGGTGTGGAGAAGGAGGTCCGAGGCTACTTCCAGGCTATTGTGTGGGAGCCGTTTCTTGAGTGGTCTGGGCAAATCAACGAAGGCGTCGTAAGGGAGTTCTTTGGGTCTCTGGGAATCAAAGAGACCAAGGACGAGGGAGTTCTTTGAGCTGTTTGGTCGAGGTGTTTCTATTGGTGGTAATGAGCTTGATTTGTGTTTGGATATGGCAGGTATTGCGGATCTGAAGTCAAAGGCGTACCAGGAGTCACTGAGGGCTTTGCCAGAGTACACAAAGAAGGAGCTGCAGAAGATCTGGAAGTAGCTGGGCAAAGGAGGCGAGTTCGTGGGGCAAAGCACCAAGTCAATCCAGTTGAAGAGCCATGCACTCAGGGTTTGCCACAGGATCCTGGCCATCAATTTCTTTGGCAAGACAGACACCAGCAGTGCCGTTTCCCATCTTGAACTAGGCATACTGTGGTGCATGCATCAGAAGATTAGGCTGCATTTCAGTTCCTGCCTTTGTGTCCAAATGAAGTGGCTGCATACTCACCCTCTCCAACGCCTCTCACTGGCCCACTTCCCAATGGTGTATGCTGCGAAGATGAACCTGATCAAGAAGGGCAAAGAGTTGGAGATGATGGTGGAGGGCAAGTTTGACATCCAGTGTTTCAAGCGCATGCAGGACATTGTGCCTTTGAGTGACGGCAAAGTGAAGTTCCTGGAGGAAAAACCAGTTGCAGTGAAGGCAGAGGCAAGAGATTCGGTTGCTGAGGCTAAGGTCAAGGAGGAAGTTGCAGAGAGGCAAAGCGCGATCGAGGCGCGGTTGGACAGGATTGAGAAGGCGTTCGAGGATGTGAAGGCGATGATGATCGCGTACTTTGACTACAGTGGATTCAAGTACACACCTTCCTCCACCTCCTAATTTGTACCCTCCCTTGTTTTTAGTAGTTGTTAGGTTTTATTTTTCTATTTTTGTTTTGTTTGTTTTGTTAAGGTCACCCCCGAGTCACCTTGGTTCGGGTGGGACTAGGTTGATCTCCCTGCTGACACACTTTGCCCAGGCAAAGTGTGTGAGGGGGCAGGTGCGCCAAACTTTTAGAGTCACAGTCTGGTCGTGGGTAGCCCCTACCAATCTTATTACTTTTGCACACTTTGCCCAGGCAAAGTGTGTGAGGGGGGAAAGGGAAAGGGCAAACCCCTGTTTCTAATCGAGTCAGCATGATTATGTGATCACTTTGGGCAAACGTACATACAGTAACTCAAACTTTATAGTTAAGATGCATGAAATAGGGATGATGGAACTGTTCTAGGCAAACTGTGAGAATTGAGCCAACATTGATATATGATTTCTTTCTTTGAGAGTCTGCTGTGATATTTACAATGCTTGTCTTTGCCTGTTTGCTGAAATGAGTAGTTTGACTGAGTAGGGTTGTTAGATGATTAGGGCATTTTCTTGTTTCCTTTTGCTTAAATAAATAACACTGTCCCTTCCTAGCCCCTTTGAGCCTGATTGAATATTCTTTGTGAACCCATCTGGTATTATGCCCACATTACACAGGCAGCCAGAGAGAAAAGAGGGAGTTAGGGCATAGTGTTGAAAAAAAAAAAAAGAAAGAAAAAAAAAAGAAAAAAAAAGAGAAAAAAAAAAAGAAAAAAAAAAGAGAAAAAAAAGAAAAAAAAATAATAGAATAAATAGTTGTTGTGCTAAGGCCCGTAAGAAAAGGGGCAAAGTGTTGGAATTCGATATCCCGGGCTATTAAAATTTGCGGAAACAATAACCCGACCGAAAACCTTCGCCGGAGATC